>QXEO01002102.1:2520508-3244220 GCA_007115705.1 Dactylis glomerata
TGTTATCTCTATGTTGTTTATGATCTTGCATGCTCTCCGTTGTTAGTAGCTATCTTGGCCGAGTAGATACTAGTGACTCCAAGAGGGGGTATTTATGCTCGATAGTTGGGTTCATGCCTCTATTTATTCTGGGGGAGTGACAGAAACCTCTAAAGTTGTAGATGTGATGTTGCCACTAGGGAGAAAACAACATTTATATGCTCAAGGGCATATGCTTTGTTTACATTACACACTTTGCTTAATGCAGTTATCTGTTGTTCGCAACTTAATACTTGTGGAGTTCTCTGATTGATTCGCCACAAGTGGATTATTAGTCATAGATGCAGTTGGATGGCGGTCTATGTGTCTTGTTGTAATGCCCAGAGTAAATCTCATAGTGATCCTCTCGACATATGCACGTTGTGTTTATTCTATCAATTGCCCAACTGTAATTTGTTTACCCAGCATGTGTTATTTTATCTTCTGGAGAGACGCCACTAGTGAACTATGGACCCCGGTCCTATTTCCATTATATTGCTATCACCTGTTTACTTTACTCGCACTGTTTACTTTACTCGCATACTACTATCACTTTCCACTCGATACGCTCATACCCTTTGTTTTAAGCAAACCGGTGAGATTGACAACCTCATCGTAAGTTGGGAACAAAGTATTTGGTTGTGTTGTGTGCAGGTTCCACGTTGCCGCTCGCAAAGCAAAGCTTGGACGAGGCGCCCTATAAATTGTCCGGAGCTGTCGCTAAGCTAGCAAGCATCACCTTCTTGAGTTTGGCTTTTTCCTACTGGTTTGATTAAACCTTGGTTTCTTACTGAGGGAAAATCTTGCTGCTATATTCATCAAACCTTCTCTTGGGGTTTCCCAACTGGCCGGTCATTTACCGCGCCATCAATAGCAATCAAGCACTAACAATTACTTTCTTGTATTTATTATTTTGCAAAGCTATCTCTCATACCTATATTGTTGCTCTAGTTTTATTTCCTGGATGATGCAAACGTTTAGTGTGTGTAGAGTTGTATCAGCGGTTGATAGAACTTGAGAGAACATTTATCCTACCTTTAGCTCCTCGCTGGGTTCAACACTCTTACTTATCGAAAAGGCTACACACGATCCCCTATACTTATGGGATATCAGGGTTGCAGCTTGCCGTTGTTTTCGTTGTTGCTCGGAACGCTCAGCCTGGTGCACAAGGTCTTCAATATTATAGTAGACCACCATCTCCACACGATCTTGCACCTCAACATTCAGACCATTGAAGAACCTCGACATCGTGGCCTCGGGGTCCTCTGTAGTTCCTGTACGTATCATTAGCAACTCCATCTCCTTGTAGTATGCATGAACAGACATATCCGCTTGAGTGAGCTGTTGCAGTTTATGGTACATCTCTCGCTTGTAATGTTCAGGAACAAAACGACGCCACATGAGTTCTTTCATACCTCTCCATGATGTTGGGCGATTGGGCATACACAAAATTTGGCTCCACCAAATCAGTACATAACCAGAGAACTCAATAGCTGCAAGTTGAATCTTCTTCTCCTCGATGTAATGGTGGGCTGCAAAAATATGATTCACGCGCATCTCCCACTCCAAATAATCCTCAGGACTGCCTGTGCCAGAGAATGGTGGTATCAAAATTTTAACACACCCAATACCATCATCCAATGGTACACGAGCAGCATGACCAACACGACCTCAATCAACAGGAAAAACACGAACAGGAGCTGCACGATGAGCATCAAAGTGAGGCTGTCGTGGTGCATAACCAACATCATCCTCAAAATCAGCAGCAACACTTCCATGTACCGGTGAAATGAGACGGTGAGCAAGAACATCAACATGTCCATCTCGTTGTGGTGGCACATCCCGTAATGGAGCAGCATGATGGGGCTCTTCTCGCGCCAACGGATTAATAAGATTATCCATCAAGGCATCGAGCCTACTAGTGATGGCCTCTAATTTGCTATTTAACCTCTCCTCCAAAGCATATGTACAGTCCTTGATGTACACATAGGTGTTGTCAAAACCAGCATGGACATTGTCGGTGAGATCATCTGCATACACCGGGAGAGTAACCTCCTTTGCCTTTGAGGCAACACCAGCAGAATTTTCAGCAATGATAGAACCAGACATCTTCAGAGAAAACAGCAGTCGAATTCAGCAAGGGGAAAAAATCCAGCAAAACTTCTGTGTCTCAGTGGCAATGCTCGCTATGGGACAGACAACCTCCGTGTTCAGCCGATAGCAGAGTAATGCGGCATGGGAGCAACCACCGCAGCTGCAGAACTTTACTAAAAGAAACGAAGCGAGAACTTATATCGGAAGTGCACTCACGTGAAAGACTCCAATCTGATTTTGTATTCTCCTTTTCCTGCTTTTTTTATTCCAACCTGGACACCATGCACGCACGAAAACGATAGAATCTGATCTGTATTTCTTTCCTTTGCGTACGTGAAAATCAAAACAATCAGCAGTGTGCTTCCAATAGAAACAATCGCAAGAGCAGAAGGCCAAATAGCCGCTGTCCTTGGGCGACGCTGGCTCTCCTTGTGTTTGTTTTTTGATGGCCGATTAGATCTGGGCGCGGTGATTGAGCGAGGCAGGAAGAACCCGGACGTCCCCGCTCGGTACGATTGTAGCCAGCAGGCGCTCGATCACAGACCCCGTCTGAGCTGAGGCGCGCAGGGAGGTACTCGGTATTTTTTGTCTATTGAAACGATCGACCGGCCCTGCAGGTAGTCCTCGATCGATGGACTCTGAAACTGGTCGTACTTGAGCAGACAAACCGATATGTAACAACAAATCACAAGATCGAGCGGAACCAAATCAACAGAGAAAACAGCGATGTCTTGGCCTGATGTCTATGCACACGTCTGTTCTTATAGACAGTGTTGGGCCTCCAAGTGCAGAGGTTTGTAGAACAGCAGCAAGTTTCTCTTAAGTGGATCACCCAAGGTTTATCGAACTCAGGGAGGAAGAGGTCAAAGCTATCCTCTCAAGCAACCCTGCAATTACGATACAGAAAGTCTCTTGTGTCCCCAACACACCCAATACACTTGTCTGATGTATAGGTGCACTAGTTCGGCGAAGAGATAGTGAAATACAAGTAGTAGTGATGATTATAAGTAGAAATTGTGATCTGAAATAAATATCGCTGCGAGCAAACATGTAACAAAACAGGAAGTAAACGGTGTGCAATGCTTGGAAACAAGGCCTAGGGATCATACTTTCACTAGTGGACACATTCCCAACAAATATAACATAATTGAAGCAATAGATACTATCATCAATATGCAACTCAAAACAATTCTCCAATGGAAAACGAACACTAATCATGCATAGGGCTACGAAGCACTCCTCAAAGTCCGTATGTACCCAAACTAGATTGTCCCACACTATCACCATGAACGCACTAGATGGTTCCAACAAACACCAACAATTCATAGAGACATTAACCAAAAAGATACACATGATGCACACAGTAGTCACCTTTACACCATGATACGAGGTATCTCCGAAGAGTACAATAATAAAGCATAGGAGTAGCATAATATCTGAATAATAACATCTACCAATTCAACTAGATACAAAGCTCACGATCACATAAAGAACACATCATGGGAGAGAGAGGTGAACCACATAGCTACCGGTAGAGCCCTCAGCTCCGGGGGAGAACTACTCCCTCCTCATCATATGAGACAGCAAGGTTGATGAAGATGGCGGTGAGGTCGATGGAGATGGCAAAGACGACGATGGAGACCGATGGAGACGGCTCCGGGGGCACTTCCCCATCCCGGCAGGGTGCCGGAACAGAGACTTCTGTCCCCCAAAATTTGTCTTTGACGGCGGCGGCGCTGCGGAACTGTTCTGGGAAATTTCGCTGACTCTCCTAGGGTTTTCTGTCCCGAGGCTTTATATAGGCGAAGGGGCGTCGTCAGGGGGCTGCCAGGGCACCCTCACATGTAGGGGGCGCGGCCAGGGGCCAGGCCACGCCGCCCTATTGTGTGGGGCCCTCGTGGCCCCACTCCGTCTCCTCTTCGGTTCTCCGGAAGATTCGGTGAATTTCTAGACGTTCGGCTTTTGTTTCGTCCAATTACGAGAATATTTCCTGTGTAACTTTTTTGAAACACAAAAACAACAGAAAACAGGGAACTGGCACTGTGGCGACTTGTTAATAGATTAGTTCCGGAAAATGCATAAAAGTGCCACGAAGTGTAACGAAACACAAAGCAAATGGTGTAAAAACAAGCATGGAGCATCAAAAATTATAGATACGTTTGAGACGTATCAGCATCCCCAAGCTTAACTCCTGCTCGTCCTCGAGTAGGTAAGTGATAACAAAAAAAAATGAGGTGACATGCACCTACACAATCTTGATCATCGATGTAAGCATTGAGTGCTGAGATCAAAGAACTTAAAACATGGGCATGAAAGACATAATCTTGACAATAAGAAACTTAGCAATCATGTTATAACATAAAAAAGAACACAAACAAAAGATCATGAATAATGAAACAATGAAAGTCAAACGTGTGTTCAAATCATAAGGAAAAACATACAAATGGTTTTCAGCTTGTCCTTCATGGAGAGCAAAACATAAATGCATAGGACACCTTCAAGTTTAAGAGGGCGACTAGATACAAATAATTTAAGAACAAGTGAAACCATGATCATGAATCAATCAATGAAAACTTTGGGACAATGCACATTATACTCAGAATGACAACTATGCTCTCTTAGACGGTGCATAAAGATAGAAGGTGGAGACTCAACATAAAAGTAAACGAAAGGCCCTTCGCAGAGGGAAGCAGTGATTTAACATGTGCTAGAGCTTTTCATTTGTAAAACAGAGAGATAAAAATTGGTTTTGAGAGGTGGTTGTCTTTGTCAATGACTGGCAATGGGGTTCTTACTATCTTCCATATAAAAATGAAGCAAGTTTTTGAGAGAGAAATTGGCACTTTTGTGCTCTTTTATAAAGCTTGGCACTCCTCCCCACCTTTTTTCCTTTCTCAAACCATGGCTAACCGATTCCATCGGGTGCCCACCAACATTCACATACCATGGAGGAGTGCCTTTTTTCTTTCTTTTTTTTTCTTTTTCTTTTTCTTTTTGGAATAAGAAAATATGGGAGATAGCAAATCCGACCACTACGTCGCCATGAGCTGAAAACAGTGTCACAGAATGAGAAGTATTCTGAAGGTTTTTTGAAAGGTAGCACATGAAAATTTACTTGGAATGGCTTGCAAATACCATGCATAGGAATTTATAGTGGACACAATGGCAAACTTGGTTTCTAGGAGTTGGATGCACGAGTAGAGCTCATACTCAGTACAAAATGAGGGCTAGCAAAAGACTGGGAGCGACCAACTAAGAGAGCAATAACGGCCATAATCATGCATAGCGACAAAACATCATTGAAAGAAGCATAAAGTGGTATCACAAGTCAAAAACCAGATGATCATAGAGGCTATAGGCGACTTATTTTGTAGTCAACATGGTGTAAGCATGTGCCAAGTCAACCCAAATAAAACATCAAAGGAGAAAACCAAATAAATGCTTCCAAATAATAAAAACAACGCATGATTTTTTCAAAGGCTCATTAAGCAATCTCAGTCATTTGAGACAAGTCATGCTACAGCAAAACCACCAAGCATACTATCAAAAATACATCAAGCACGACATGCAAAAGCCTAGGCCGCAGTCTACACAAGCTCCTTTTTGTACCACTTTTTTGCATAAAGCTTTTTCCCTTTTCCAACAACATTCAAACCTTTTTGAGGAAACTCTTTTGATGAAAACCAACATGGACCAGAGTTCCAAATACACCTTGATGCAAAGATAAAACAAGATCTGAACAAAAATCAAGGCGAAAAACAAAAGCTAAACGCAGTAGCAGAAAAAGAGAACACTCATTGAACGATAAGAGTGAAAACTAGAGTGTTCTTGGCAAACGAAAAGCGAGTTCATATCCTCCAAAAGAAACATGATGTGATCTAACCATTTATTGCAGCAAACAAAGCAAAAGAAAACTGAAAACAAAAACAATTGATGCTCCAAGAAAAACGCATAGTGCATAAAGCAATAAAAATATAGTGTCTTGAAAGGTGACCTGATTTTTGCCGATGAAGAAGGGGGTGCCTCGGGGGCATCCCCAAGCTTTGACGCTTGTACTTCTTGGATATTTCTTGGGGTGCATGGGCATCCCCAAGCTTGAGCTTTTGTCCATTCTTCATCTCATCTCATCGTTCTCCAATCCCTACACTTGAAAACTTCCTTCATACAAAACTAAACACAATTCTATTAGCAACATTAGTGTAAGCATAACATTGAATCAACCCTTTTTGCTTCAGGTTTCAACTCAAAACCACCACATATAAAGTATATACTACTGTAGCAACTTCCCCAAAAGTTCCGCGATCAAAAGAACTCAAAAAGAATGCGATAAAGCGGCAAACACAAATATTGGCAGAAATCTGTCAAAACAGAACAGCTGACAAAGGTCGAATTTTTAGAGGGATTTCTGTTGCTCAAATCAAAAAGTGTTCAACTAATGAAAGTTTGGATATAACCTGGGGCATATGCACAAGAAATCGCAGGTCCAAAAGATGTACAGAGAATTTTCACGAATTTTTACGGTGCAGCACCGAAAACTGTTTTAGGACAGCAACATCCCCAAATCTTACCTCACTCAAATTAGAGGCTTCTCTTGGCACAATAACGAAATAAAAGGATAAGGAGCAGTTATTACGGTAGTAATAACTTCCAAGAGTCAAATAAAAGAAAAAGTACTGAAAATAAACAATGGGTTATCTCCCAAGAGTGCTTTTCTTTAACGCCTTTGGGCTAGGCGCAGTAATTTGCAAAGATGCTCATGTAGGCGCTATATAAGAGCTTGAGGCAAAGGCGCCATATAGGAACTTAAAGCAATAGAGAGCATCAAAAATCAAATGTGAAAGACATTTAAATCTGAACCACTTCCTATGAAAAAAATCTTGTAAAGAGACAAGTCATGAAAGCGCAAAGCAAAAACATAGGAAGGCAAAACAAGTACAACTTCAAAGATTGCAACATAAAGAGGGGAAACTCAATATTGTTGAGATCCATCAAACCATGTTTCCCTCTCTCATAATAACTTTCAGTAGCATCATGAATAGAACTAACAATAAAACTATCACATAAAGCATCCCTATCATGAGCCACATGCATAAAAGAATTAATACTCCCCACATGAACAATCGGAGTAGGAGCAGATTCAACAGAATAATTATTCTCATCACCATAATCATCAAAAATAGGAGGCATGTTGTAATCATAACTAATTTTCTCCTCAATAGTAGGTGAACTGAAAATATTATACTCATCATCATAACCATCATAAACCAGAGGTTTAGTATCATCACAAGCTAGAGAACAACTATTTCGCAAAGCATACTCATCAAACATATCATCATAAGAAGGAGCATGGATAGTACTGATGGTACAAAAATTATTAACCTTAGAATTGGTACCAAAAAGATTTTCAATATCAAAAGTAGAGTGTGTTTCCCAATCATGATCACTAACATAGGTAATAGGCATAGGAACATCACATAGGGGAGATAAAATATCATCAGAGCAAACTTTCTCCACTAAAGCTGGGGAACTAAAAATATCATGCTTAACAAAACCAGCTTCCCCAAGCTTAGACTTTTCTATAGCATTAGCAACAACGATATTTAAAGCATTCATACTAACAACACTATTAGTATGCAAATTAAGCTCCAAAGGTTTTTCAATTTTCTCTTCAAATCTAAACTCAGGAAAAAGACTAAAGAACTCTTTATTTTCCATTAAGCCTAACTAGTGAAAATAAAAACAAGAAACAAAAAGATGTAATTGCATAATCTAAAGGAAATAACTCCGAGCACTCACACAGGAGGATGCGAGTACCTTTTACCTTACCTCCCCGGCAACGGCGCCAGAAAAGAGCTTGATGTCTACGCATGCGTCTGTTCTTGTAGATAGTGTTGGGCCTCCAAGTGCAGAGGTTTGTAGAACATCAGCAAGTTTCCCTTAAGTGGATCACCCAAGGTTTATCGAACTCAGGGAGGAAGAGGTCAAAGCTATCCCTCTCAAGCAACCCTGCAATTACGATACAGAAAGTTTCTTGTGTCCCCAACACACCCAATACACTTGTCAGATGTATAGGTGCACTAGTTCGGCGAAGAGATAGTGAAATACAAGTAGTAGTGATGATTATAAGTAGAAAATGTGATCTGAAATAAATATCGCTGCGAGCAAACATGTAACAAAATAGGAAGTAAACGGTGTGCAATGCTTGGAAACAAGGCCTAGGGATCATACTTTCACTAGTGGACACACTCCCAACAAATATAACATAATTGAACCAATAGATACTATCATCAATATGCAACTCAAAACAATTCTCCAATGGAAAATGAACACTAATCATGCATAGGGCTACGAAGCACTCCTCAAAGTCCGTATGTACCCAAACTAGATTGTCCCACACTATCACCATGAACGCACTAGATGGTTCCAACAAACACCAACAATTCATAGAGACATTAACCAAAAAGATACACATGATACACACACTAGTCACCTTTACACCATGATACGAGGTATCTCCGGAGAGTACAATAATAAAGCATAGGAGTAGCATAATATCTGAATAATAACATCTACCAATTCAACTAGATACAAAGCTCACGATCACATAAAGATCACATCATGGGAGAGAGAGGTGAACCACATAGCTACCGGTAGAGCCCTCAGCCTCGGGGGAGAACTACTCCCTCATCATCATATGAGACAGCAAGGTTGATGAAGATGGCGGTGAGGTCGATGGAGATGGCAGAGACGGCGATGGAGACCGATGGAGATGGCTCCGGGGGCACTTCCCCGTCCCGGCAGGGTGCCGGAACAGAGACTTCTATCCCCCGAAATTTGTCTTCGACGGCGGCGGCGCTGCGGAACTGTTCTGGGAAATTTCGCCGACTCTCCTAGGGTTTTTTGTCCCGAGGCTTTATATAGGCGAAGGGGCGTCGTCAGGGGGCTACTAGGGCGCCCTCACACGTAGGGGGCGCGGCCAGGGGCCAGGCCGCGCCGCCCTATTGTGTGGGGCCCTCGTGGCCCCACTCCGTCTCCTCTTCGGTTCTCTGGAAGGTTCAGTGAATTTCTGGACGTTCGGCTTTTGTTTCGTCCAATTCCGAGAATATTTCCTGTGTAACTTTTCTGAAACACAAAAACAGTAGAAAACAGGGAACTGGCACTGTGGCGACTTGTTAATAGGTTAGTTCCGGAAAATGCATAAAAGTGCCACGAAGTATAGCGAAACACTAAGCAAATGGTGTAAAAACAAGCATGGAGCATCAAAAATTATAGATACGTTTGAGATGTATCATGGCCTGATGCCGCCGACAGCACAAACTTCTCAGCAGATCCAGAAAATAAATCTCAGTAGGGAATCGCCGTGAGAAACCCGACAAATCTGATACCAAGATGATAAGGATCAACGTGATCCGAAGGGGGTTTGGCCCAATCTTTCACGGCGATCGATAGAATCAGCAAGATAGCAAAAGAGAACTCAATCTGAAATAGATCAAACTAATCTCTCTTCAATTCCTCGTGTTAAAACTGACCGGAATCAATTCCCACGCATGGCATAACATCAGATCTCAAAGATCAGCAAGCAAACACACCGATATGCGCCCCCAAACATTGGGACTTTTTTGGTCTCTTCCTTAGCTCGAAAATAACAAGTCTAACGATACAAGGTGGCTGCCATAACCCTATATGGGTGACTCCGAACGCTACTTTGGCTGGGCTAGACCCCATACCAAACTAAAAGCCCAAATGGCCAAAACACACTTGATTTTGGACAGGCCCAAAACCATCACACACAAATAAAACCAAACTGAAATAAAAACATGACGCAAACTTAATTAAAGTAGAACACCTAAATATCTTTGGCTGCAGCTCCTCGGCGAACATGAAACACCATTGGAGGTGTACGAAAGTTGGGCTTCACATCATCTGCTGGAGGCACTTCAAAGCAGAATTGTCCAAGCTTCAGAACATACGGAGGTGGCAAAATATTAGGACTAGTAGCTATCCTCCCCTCATCAGATTCACTTAAGAATATCTACATGAGGGATTAGAACTGTATAGTATAACCAGCAATTCCTTGCTGAGGAGGAAGAAGCTAAGAAGAAGGATGAATGAAGTGTTACAAACCATGGTAACTAGGCTATATATGAAAGGACAATAGTCCTAGTCGGAGGAGATTTATGTAAGCACAATGGATTACCCATCGTAAATTGTGGAGTTATGCGAACCATGCTTAGCGAAGTAGGTGCTTTGAATAGCCATGCTAGAAGTTTTGAGAGATCATGTGAGCTTAGTCTTCATTAGAACAGAAGGTAAGTTATAGTATAATAGGGAGGCACGTTTAGATCAGCCATAAAAACTCCCAAACCCCTTTACTCAAATTTATTCGATTGCAATTGGACAATTGGAGTAAAACTTGAGACAAACTGTAGTAGTCCATCACCATGTGCAATATAGCACGATATAAACCTATATTACTTAGTGCTATAAGGTACACATCTAAGCCCACACTCTAGAGATGTTTTACTCAATGGGCTTATGATGATGTATGTTGTCAGCACACATTTGAATTTTTATTGATTGACTAGATCCATACATGAAGTTTAACTCTGATATGCAAGTGCATGTTGTAGTATCAAGTTCTTACTTCATGGTATTGATCTAGAGGGTTAAAGGATTTGTGTGAGGGAGAGACGAGTTCCTAGGGAAGTCAAGGCAAAAGAGAAAGATATCACAAGAAGAAGGAAGCCAAATAAGAAGGGAATGCAAGAGAAGTCACCTAAGGAACAACATATTAGGATCCCAATGGTGAAATTCTTTCAAATCAAGCTCTGAAGAAAGAAGTATGATTAGAAGAACCACTAATTAGGTTAGCTACAGTTGAGTTTGAGGTATTTGAGCTTGTTGTTATGCAGCCTTGGTTATGCTTAGTACATTACAGGTCGATTGAGGTGTTGTAGTACCGATGATCCATTCCGATATTGCCTGCTGCTTTACTCAGCCTGGGAGTGGTAACCCCAATAACCCTCGTTGCTAGCGTGACTAAGACACATAACATTTCTGTATAACTTTGATCCCTAGTTCCAAAATCTGGAATTGTAGATTGGTGGTTAAGACCTTAGCAATATCTTTTCTTATCTTCGAGTTGTAGTCTTTGTCTATGGACCAAGACTTGTGAGGTTTTCGAAGGTCTTCATGTTAACAATGATCTGTCAAAGCCATTGGTTCGTTTATAGCCTTGTTAGTTCATATTTTGTTCAACTTATACAATTGCCTATCGTGGATGTCCTCCGGTACAAGAGAAATCTGCCGGATTTCTCCCGTGGCTTTGTATATACCCTACCATTCAAATATGGATAGATAACGATGGGTAAACCCAATTCTCATCAACCTTTAGAACTTTTGTGTTAGTAAAATACATCCCAAGAGTAGAATAGAACATCCTACCTAAACTCATAATTGAAGAACTCATACCGAATATCCACAACTGTGTGGGTACACCTCAGATTTCTTCGAGAGACCTTTAGGAAAGCCTAAGGGGGAGAGTAAGCCATAAGTTTGAAGAACTAGACCAAATCAGTTCGAGTAAGAAGGAGTTCTAGACTTTGATGAGATTAGCCTTATTTCCATAAGGTGATATCGAGGTACTGTATTGATACTTGCCTCGGAAGCTCATCGGAATGGAAGTTGAGGTTTATACCTCATGAAGCAAGAACAGACCTTAAACTTGACCAAAAGGAGTTAGACGATTGTGGACCATGAACCACCGCTAGTATGAACCACAGTGGGTAACTTTTTGAGCATAGAGGACCAAGATCAAATTTATGAAGGTGAACCAAAACCCTAGGTTGGATAGGCTAAATGAGTCTAATCCATTCCTTGGAATTGAATCTTTAGGTATGCCTATGCCTTAACGGACCTCTTAATATTATTTTGAGCTATGTGAAACCTTATTTTATAGACAGTAACCCGGCTATAAATAGAAAGTTGATACCCTAAAATGGAGACCTAGCCAAAACAGCTTGTAAGACTAAGTAAACTAAGGGGCTGAAAAGTATTGGATTCACCAAGAGTGTTGGAAGACAGCATAGGATTGATTTAAGTGACAATTATTTAGAGTCGGACAAATAGGATTCAAGAGGTACTCTGAACAAAGGGATAATATCTATATCCAAATTATGTGGAGATGGTGTTGCAAGCTAGGTGATATCAACGATAAGCTCAGCCCAAATGTAAGAGAGTTCGAACTTCGAGGATGAAGTTTATTTTAAGGGGGAGAGACTGTAACATCCCAGGATGTGAGGCTAGAAATAGAGAGGAAATAGAAGTGTGCATTGCATTCATGCATAGAAAATCTAGGAAATTTTTGCGCTTTTAAATAAAACTTGTCAAAGTGATTGAAGCTTCTCTTGAGTTGATGGAATTGAAGTAGCTCATCAACTAAAGTGCGATAAACTCCAACATGACCTTTGTTAACAACCTTGTTTTGGGTAGAGATAATAACAACAATTAAAATAGATGAATGTGAGGTAGAATTAATATGTTAACACATCACTTTAGGACCTTATATTCAATCCTACCATGATTATCATGGTATTTCATAAACCTAAATCATTGAAACCATATCTAGCATTAAGGAATACAACACAAGTCTTACCCTTGAATCTTGATCTATCCTATCTTCATATCCTGATCTATCTTATTCTTTCACCTCTGAATCAATTCATTTTCAAAACAAGAAAAGAAAGTCCATAGCCATGCTAGTGTTATTCCTATCTCTTGAGATAGAACCTTAGGGTATAATCTAGAAACTCATGTGATAAGGGGTTGCCCGATCTTCTCAGTGAGCCGATGTAGATGGATGATAACTTGGTAGATAATCTGTGAGACGCACACGAACTCTCCGGCTGTTCCCCCGTTGCCAATGCAACAGATCTTCAACCCTATGGATATTCGAGACACCACACACCTGCGCACGTAGCCGCCGACCACGAAGCGGTTCTGCAATCTCCTAATTCCCAATGGAACAGCAGATCACACTTGAATTCTCAGTAGCAAAACTCCAGATCGAAACAAACTTGGAGTGGGGTAGATATTCCGAGCAAAACACAGAGGAATATATGATTTCAGAGGAAAGCTTACAAGCAATTTCGTTCTGATGTTTGGGGGTAATCTAAACGTAGTCTAAACGACACAAGGGGGCGCCCCAGGGGTACTTAAAGGGGTCCGGGCGACCTGGGCAAAGACCTGGCCCAAAACCAAACTGTTTTGGGCCCAAACGGACTCGGTTCGACTCAAACTGGTACATACCGACCCATTCATGGGTTCGGCCTATTTTGGCACGCATGCCAGGAGTGTGGCGCGCCTTAGACATGTAGACATTTTGTCGTAGGTAGTCCTAGTGCGCCATCGCGTGCTCTCGCTCATGCAGACTTGATCTCCGCTTGTCTCTCGATCGCCGTCCTCCCTCTCCTCCCGCTGGCGATATCTTGACAGATGACATACCTAAATACAACATAGTGCATCGCTTTAGGTAGTATATAATTCGGAGATATCAAGACATTCTTTCAATTAGGAAAGAATTCACCTTATAATAATCATCAATTAGACTCAATATTTCCTTCCAGCTCAAACAGTCAAAATCAGCATGATCCATGATTGTATCCTCATCATCCTCCCTTTCTTCAAGAAAAGCCGTCCTCGGCTTTGGGTAAGCTGAAAGTGGTAGGAACAAGAAGAACAATGTGTACGCAGAGTATATGTATACATAACATGTTGTATTATTTGTGTTCACGTGAAAAATATATCTACTATACATCAAGCAACTTAAATTGCAGGTACAAGTGAAGTGTAAAGAATCATGATCATGGTGAAAAACAAAGAGATATAGAATCTTGTTGTTCAGTATGAAATTCAGGTTTCTCAAAGAAGATCGATGATCAAATTTATGATGAACAAGGTCAAACCAATCCAAAATATGTGAAAACAAAATTGATTTATGCCATGCCTCAGCTGCGCTGCACTGATATGTAGAACAAATAGACCTATCATGATCAATACTTGCAGTGCATAAGAGACAACTCAATTTGCAAATATAAGTGAAGTATATTTTAGTAGCATATAAATGCAGCATGTGTTGGAACAAAGAAAACGGATATGAGAAATCTGATTCTATTCTAGCAGAATTAGAACACTCCAACACAGGTAAAAGTAAGTTGGTTGGTTGCAGTATATCAACTAGGCCAGAATATAGTTGCATACTATCTCGAACATAATCTAGTGTCCCACAACAAAAGGACTGCGACACATTGCATATAGGACTGAGAACATCAAGTTTCAGTTCAGTAATTCTATCACAAGTTATGCAGATGTGATCGACTAGAAAATTATCATTCATGCTATATTCACCAATCAAGTAAAACATGAAGCAATAGGCATGTGTGCGAGAATTCAAATATGAAATGTCAGAAATCTTATTCAGAGCACAACGCAAACTAAGAGGTTCTTTTAGCATGATGGAATACACAATTTCATTCGATGGTATTCTAGCAAGTACTTCCTTATGTGTCAGCACTACCACATGATCAAAATTCGAAATATGCAAATTATCACATGGTGCTGAAACATTAATGCAAGATAAATCACTAGAAGGAACCAGCAAAGGAGTAGACTCACAAAGATTATCCATAGTTGCTGGTTGTGGCTCCAAATCAGTACCTATGTCAATGACATGCTCCTCAGAAGAAGTAGGCACCGGAACATCCTCCTCAAGTGATAATGCACAAACCGGTGATGCAGGTTGTAAAATAGGCGGCTCCCTTTCTTCAAAAGCAACCTGCATATCACAAGAAACAACACTAGGAGTAGACAGAGTTATATTAGTTGCAATATCCTCACATATCCTATCGTCGACTACTCTTGTGTTTTCATTTTCGCTCATACTCTCAAAGTGTATGCTCTCAACCTCACGTTTGGTGGAATCACACAGCTCACTTTTTATAACACTCTCACTCAATTTGGCTATGTGGCTCTCATTCTCACATGGGTTGTGAAACACACCATAGTCAAGATGGCAAATAATGGGAATGCCACCATCCATCATGACCTTGTGCTTAGGCGACAAGCAGAACTCCTTTGTCCTCTCCTTGCGAAGAAGATGATTCTTATGAAACTGTTCAGCTGTTAGACATAGCAAAGCACGCCGCTTCTTATTCCACTTGAAAGCAACTTTTGCCACATCACGACAAGGCTGAACTTGATAGTTGTGGCACCAAGGATATCCCAATAGAATGTGACAAGAGTCAAGTGGCATAGGAGATACACCACAAGGAACAACCTCGGTATGCCCTCCGAAAGTAAGAGGAACTTCAGCTATGTGTGAAATCAGCAAGGTGCCATATGATGAATGCAATAGATACGGCACTTTACTGGCACGTGTCACGAGGTGCAACTTCTCCATGACCTCAATGCTGATTAAATTGACAGTAGAGTTTTTATCAATGGTGATTGCAGCACATCGCTCTCCAATCATCACACTATGGTGAAAGAGCCCATCACCGTCAAAGTCGCCACGTTCTTCCTCCCAAAAAGGGACACTACAATATCTGCGACGGAAGAAGTGATATTTGCAAGCCTCCATATTATCCGTAACGTCATCTGCCATGATTAGTGCAGCAAAAAAAATGTGTATATATGGTGGAAACACTCAAATCACTCAAAACTGAAAAGACAATGAATCTTACCGTTCCAAAGTGAATTAGAGCAACTTACCACTCACAGCAAACAACCACGTGCATGTGTGTGATCAAGCGAATACCGAGGGAAAGATTATCACACGACAACCAGGGTATATATATGGTGGAGCTGTAGGTAGGAAATCCTAAGTACACCGAAATACAAGTCCTAGTGCTGATCGTATGACAAAGACCCACGGAAACACACACGGTGGAGATAAACGGGGCAAAGCAACTCTGAAAAGTGAGCTCAAAAAGATATAAGTGATGACGCACAGTAGCTCGTGTTGCAATGCACAAGAGAGACGCTAGCACTGGCTCGACGAACAGGCACAAGATTGCGCACACGGCAGCAGCCTGATGAGCACGAAGTAGCTAGTCTCGTATGGGTAAGCTCCTAACACGATGTTGTAGATAGGCTGTAGCTAAAGCGATCAAAATCGTGTAGAAAGGACGCTATGTGGACACAGTGGTAACACGCTGTCGCAGAAGAGAAAATGACAAAAAATATGTCAACGGCAGCGATGTACGACGCCGGAAACACACGGCAGTGCGACGGCGATGCGAAACGGACAAAAAAGTTTGTCGCTTTTTTTTTGAAAGAGGACTCACGCCAGAGCACAGAGGCTGTCTGGGGTGCAGCGCACGCAGCGATTCAGAATTTTTTTTTTTTTACTCTTTTTTTTTACTCTTTTTTTTGCTACTAGCGTACTCCAGGGAAAGATCCAATCTGATTGTGACCAAGCTGGACTCCAAACAAACGTGCAGACTAAGGAAGAAGAAGAAGATCAAAGAGGGATCAAACAAAGACGAAATCTGAAACGAAGATGCAGAAAAGAACGGGGATCCTAGACTCCTACAGATTTGATGAAAAGATACGCGAAAAGACGATCAGCTACTAAAACCAGTACCTCGATGCAATCTAGGCTATGGCAAGAACTAAGAACCCTAATTTTTTTGTGTGGCTTTTTCTGTATAGGACAAAAACAAAAACGAATCTACGGGGATGGATTTGTGGATGCTCACCGAGGAAACGCTGGAATCTGATACCAAGATGATAACTTGGTAGATAATCTGATACCAAGATGGATTCATGAGAAGACTCGAGAGGCTATTGAGAAGAAAGGGAAGAATACTGCTGCAGCTCGCAACAAGTCAAGAAAGCAGGTTCTTTTTCAGCCCGGTGATATGGTATGGGTGCACCTGCGCAAGGACAGATTTCCTTTGCTTAGGCGTTCCAAGTTGAGGCCCCGAGGTGCTGGTCCCTATAGAGTGCTTGCCAAGATCAATGACAATGCCTACTCGATTGATATTCCTATTGCTGAGTTTGGTGGTGTTAGCAACAGTTTCAATGTTGCTGATTTATCACCATATGATGGAGATGACCTTGGAGCGTCGAGGTCGACGCCTTTTGAAGGGGGGGAGATGATGAGGACATCCCTACTACACAGCCATCTCCACCTACTGTTGATGATCCTATTGTTGCTGATCAAGATAAGTCCAATGATGAGATTCGGATTGGACCAATTACTCGAGCCCGTGCTAAGTTGTTACAACAGCAGGTGAACTCACTCCTTGCTGAATCTGATATTTATTGTAACGAGAATTTTATACTGCCTAAGTCTTTGTTCATATGTATGATCAGGTTCATTGGAGAAGAAGGGGTTCGAGGGAGCGAGGAGATGCAACACATGGAGCACGACGTGGTGATCAAGCAAGAGAGCGCGAGGGAGGAGAGGGAGGTCGGCGCCACAAGCATGGAGAACATCACCACGTGAAGAAGATCAAGTCTGGATGAGCATGAGCACGTGATGGCACACTAGGACTGCATACGACACGATGTCTACACGTCTAAGGCGCGCTACACACATGGCCTGCGTGCTAAAATTAGGCCGAACCCATATATGGGTCGGTATGTACCCGTTTGAGTCGAACCGAGTCAGTTTGGGCCCAAACCGGACATGTTTTGGGCCAGGTCTTTGCTGAGGTCGCACATGATAAAGGATCACGCCGGTGATCCTTGGAGTTTTGTCCCGATCTTTCACAGCGAGTCAAACCAATAGATAAATCTTCCAATCACGCGAAGAACGCAACCTGAAGAAGAGGAACGATTCCAGCAAGCAACGTGAAGAGAATCAACACGCCTCAAACCTGAGCCTGATAATCCTTGATGAACACAAGAACCTTCACAGCAATATATTTGATAAGATAGATGACGGCAGCGCCGTCCCCGGAGGGATGCTACACGCAGCACACAACTCAATGTTTTGTCTAAAAAACTGAACTCCCCAAACCCTAACCTGCTGGCCTCCTTATATAGATGGCCAGAAAACTGTTGGGCTTGGACAGGCCCAAACCCAAAACACAAATAAAACTAAGTGGCCCACAACTAGACCTAGCTACGAAATAACATAGGCATGAATATAAATTGCTGACACAACCTTAGACTAATTATTACATATCGTAGGTCGTCCTGGCGTGCCAATATGCAACGAGCTTCCCTCATCTTGGTGGAGTCCTGAAATTGGGCTTCACCTCCTCCGTCGTGCCCATATCATCCTCCCCCCCCTTCAAAAAGCGTTGTCCCCAACGCGTGAGGGTCTACTCGAAAGGGTGGCGGAATATCAATAGCACCACGCATATTCGCCGTCTTCAAGTCTTGCTTGCCTTCCTCACCACATCCTCCCTCTTGGCCTGCTCGACTTGATACAGCCCTAGGTGGTTGCACCGCTTTTCTTCGCCAAATAAACTTGTGCTTAGGCGCCTCCACCTTCTTCTTCTCAAACCTTGCTGGAACCTTGCGTTGCTGAACATGAACCTGCTTAGCACGACCCTGCAAAGTAGTAATGCCTGGGCCACACAACTGACGAACACGTCCATCCTTGCCTGTATGCACACGCACTGCTGCTCCAACAACACGTCTCTGAGGTGTTCTAACAAAACTGTGGCTGACTACCCGCGGCACCGTATGCACCGGAACACGATCAGCATCACTGTCATCAGTCTGAACACCCATGTCAACACGAACTGGAAGTGTAACACATGGAACACATGCTGACATATCCTTCCCTTCAGCAATAAGAGGCTTGACTTCAACCGGCTTGTCACTAACAAGAACAACTGGCTTGTCATCTACAGGCTTGGCTGAAACAATATCACCATCGATGCTTGTCGCATCATGCTCCTCATGTTGCGGTGTAGCTAGCCCAAATTTTTGCTTAGCCTTGCGCAACTTTGCCTTGTGTACCACCAGCTCAACATCAGACTTTATTTGATCATCCTGCATAGGTTTCAAAGTCCGTTGTTTGCCATCATGCACAAAAGAATATGTATTTGCTCTCCCAGCATGAGTAACATTGCGATCATACTGCCATGGACGTCCAAGTAATAGCCCACATACCTCCAATGGCAACACATCGCATTCCACCTCATCAACATAATCATCAACTGTAAATGGCACACGTACCTTATGAGTAACCTTCAGCACACCGCAGCTATTCAACCACTCAACATGCTTAGGTTCAGGAATACGCCATGTGGACAACCCCAAGGATGCCACCACAGCCTTACTGATGCCATTACAGTAACTACCGCTGTCAATAATCAGTTTGCATGCCTTCTCCTTGATGGTGCACTGTGTTTGAAAAAAGGCGGCATCGCTGATTCCTCCTTATCGTCTCATCACCATTGGACAATTTGTGAAGTTGTATACTCATACCTCTCAATGGTGTGTCATCTCCATCAACTTTGGCTTGTACCATTGGAACAACCGCCTTGTCTGATTCCACGGTCTTGTCCAAAAATCGAGTACGCAGAAATTGCTTAAAAACCTCCCAACGAGATGTGTCAAGTGTGATGCCCTTTGCGCACCGTTCTTCACGCCACCAACCAGCCACCTGCGTATCCACACGCCGATGGGCAAGTACAAATTCAGTAAAACCGCCAAACTTGCTGTCACGGGCATGACATTGTGCAAAGCCACGCTCCATGTGAGATTCCCAAGACTCATACTCTGCGAACTTTGCAGCACTGTTCAAACTCCACGTGATTTTAGTTGCATCATACCGAAAACCAGCCAAAATCTCTAAATAGTCACTGTAGATATCGTCCGCTTTGTCAGTCAACCGGACAGGTCTTGAAAAACCCATACCTGAATATTTTCGGTGAACTGCTGTAAACAACTTCCAACAGTTTAAAAAAATGGCAGAATAATTCCACTCCTTTGCTTATTTGCTTACCCACCGAATCTGAACCAAAACAGAGACGAAACAATCGCTGTATGATTCCAACTTTTGTGGTTACTCGTAGCGATCGGCAGGAGCAGGCGACACAGGCGCGGCGCGAGCACTCGCACAGCCACGGAGACGGTCTGCGGTCTAGCGAGACGGAACGCTCCCAGGCGTGGACGAGTGCCCTGCTCGAGTGCTCAGTGGGCCGGCCCGCTAGGGAAAACACGCAACCGAAAGTGCCGACGGAGAGCAGACGCGTGGGCACGCGCGGGGCGATGGCCGCTTCGATCGGATCTGGCCAGGTGCTCGGTAGCGATCGGCCAGGGAAAGCGATCGGATCTAGTTTTCTGCCTGCACACGATACTGCCAGCGAACGGATCTGTCTTCGTGCAGCGATCGGATCTGGGAAGAGCAGCGATCGAATCTGTCTTCGCTGCGATCAAGATGGGCCAACAACTTGGGCCGCGCCTGGGAGCAACGCTCGCGAGCCAGGGCGAGCGGACGCGCTCGAGGCGCTCGAGGCTGGGGCGAGCGGATCGAAGACCGATCCTGTGAGGCGCTGCGCTCGTTCCACCACAGACCGCCTCTGTGGTTCGGCGCACGGGGCGAGGCACTTGTTTTTTTTTTTGCCTTTGCTCCTCCGATCAGATCTCCCACGATGACGAAATCTCCTACAGTGGATCGGATCTGAGCAGCACTTCCGGAAAACAATCAAATCAGATCTTGACCAATTTGGAGGAAATAGTGCAGCGCCTAGACTTCACGGAAATCAATCTGATCTCGTCGAAATCGACCACCAGCTGCAAACTCCTCAGCAATCTGAAAACCTCTGATCAAAACAAAGTTGTAACCAATATGATCTGTAAACTGCCCGAAGAACAATCCGCAGATCAGCAATCAACAAACACTACTCGCCGTGATCAACCCAGTAATCTGATACCACATGATAAAGGATCACGCCGGTGATCCTTGGAGTTTTGTCCCGATCTTTCACAGCGAGTCAAACCAATAGATAAATCTTCTAATCACGCGAAGAACGCAACCTGAAGAAGAGGAACGAATCCAGCAAGCAACGTGAAGAGAATCAACATGCCTCAAACCTGAGCCTGATAATCCTTGATGAACACAAGAACCTTCACAGCAATATATTTGATAAGATAGATGATGGCAGCGCCATCCCCGGAGGGATGCTACACGCAGCACACAACTCAATGTTTTGTCTAAAAAACTGAACTCCCTAAACCCTAACCTGCTGGCCTCCTTATATAGATGGCCAGAAAACTGTTGGGCTTGGACAGGCCCAAACCCAAAACACAAATAAAACTAAGTGGCCCACAACTAGACCTAGCTACGAAATAACATAGGCATGAATATAAATTGCTGACACAACCTTAGACTAATTATTACATATCGTAGGTCGTCCTGGCGTGCCAATATGCAACGAGCTTCCCTCATCTTGGTGGAGTCCTGAAATTGGGCTTCACCTCCTCCGTCGTGCCCATATCATCATGGGTAGGAGAGAGTAACCTAATACCAAGTTAGGTAGTGGAGATATCTCAACTACAAGTGAGGTGTATACCATAAGGAGATTATGACCACTACTAAGGAAGGAAACCCAAAATGTAGTCTTATGGAGTTAAGAAGTGATATGGAGTTCTCTTAACTAAATGGGTGTTCTAAGAGAATAGTCTAGCACTAGTCAATCATGGACCTTGATTAGCCAAATGGAACCTAAACCATGTGATCAACGGATTGTAATGATCATTTCCACAATCTGTTGAGTGTGGAACACATGATTAACCAAATAGAAACCTAAGCTATATGATCAATGGATTAAAATGATCATTACCATGTCACATGAAGTGGTAGAGAGTGACATATGTGAAGTAAGTGGATCAAAGAGAGCCAAGCTAGGATCCATAGAAGATGGATACAAGAGAAGTAGTATTCATGTGGTGGGAGATAAATCCTATATGGGAATACCACAATGGTGGAGATTATATTCTTAATCTTTGGAAGTTTGCACAAGCAAGTATTGATACCTAGATAGAAGGGGTAGAGGAAGCAACTACAAGGTAGAGTGTGGATTATTAGTAGTATAGTATCTTGTCCCTAGAAGTCAACATCTAGGGTAATGCATTGATTGGATTAACTAGATCTCAAGGGCAAGTATTGATGATGATCTTAACCATAAAACCTTGAGAGGGAGTATGAAGTATGTTTAGTTAAGCACTAAAAGGGAGTGAGTTGAATAACCTTAGGATTAGAAGTGATACAAAGGTTATCCCTAATAAGCTTATGCAAGAGCTTTAGTGTCAAGCTCGGAGCATGGATTTAGGAGGAGTATTGGTGGTAGTACTGATTACAGAACCTCGAGGGGGAGTTGATGAAGGAAATAAAATGAATCCATTATGGGAGTTGATGAAGGAAATAGGAAGATACATTATGGGAGTTAATGAAGGAAATAGATGATCATGTCAAGTACATGATTATACTTGTTGGATAAAGATAATAGGTTATCTATGAAACCTAGTTTGATAAGCAGAATATCATTCATCATAAGGTGAGGGTAGGAGAGTTTAGAAAACCTATTTTTTTGTTAAGGGGGAAGCATTCTTATGGAAGGCAACTGAAAGGCCTTGGTGCATGTATAAGAACTCCAGCAGGCAAAGGCACTTGCTATAGGTAGAGAAGATCACAAGCCCATCCCATAAACTATGGCTTAGCTTAGAACCTTTGCACACCAACCACATCCTAGGTGATCGCTATCTTTGAATGGAAATGATATGATCTCATCAAACTACATATCTTATTATCTATCCCTTGGATCCCTATCATACCTATTTCATATTCAACTTATGCATCACTTATTGATCCTATGCAGTACTCTCTTGATATCCTAACCTTTAATCCAAGAATGGTGTCCAAATAACAATTCTTTTAGGATCAACCAAATTCTCTACCTAGTGATCAACTCATATCTTCTTATATGTCTTGACCCAAGGTAAATGAAAATTTCCTTGTAAGAGAGAGCTAACCGATACCTTTGATTAGGGAACTAATGATAACCTTAAAATAGTTTCATGGGACATCCCCATGTGACTAGAAAAAAATGTGATAAACCTAAGATGAGGTGTTCTAATCAATTCTTCACTAGAAAGGCAAATAATCATTTGAACCTCACTTGTTTAATTTATTCTAAAAGAAATACAAAGGTAATCACTAGTAAGTCATTCAAGACCTTATCAAGTATATTAGACATTCAAATAGGAGAAATTGGAATTGTTCCTATTAGCATTCCTAATTAAAATCTTAGTTATGTTTTAACCTGCAAGTAAGAAAATATGCAAACACATGTTTCAACCATAAAATCAAGAGCTAAGATATATCCTAAAACTCTTCTTAAAAGGCCCCAAGTTAAAACCTATAAAATTACATTGGAATTAAAATTAGAATAAAATCAAAACTAAAAATAGAAAAAGAAAAGGAAAAGGAGACAAAAAAGAGAGAGAAGTGGCTTACCTGGATGAAGCCCGACGAGCCGGCCTAGCTAGTCAGCCCATCCGGGGCCTGGCCTTGATACCGCTTCGGTATCAAGCCGACAGGCGGGACCCACTGGGGGGAAGCCGTCGTCTTCAACCTCCGATCGGGGGAAACAGCTTGCTGTCGAGCTCCCTGCATTCGCCCGCGTCAAGATGCGCGCCGCCGCCCTCTAGTGTCTATAAAACGTCGACCGCGCGCGCCACCGGGGAAACCCTAAAAACCATCGCATCCCCTTCTCTCTCTCGGGTTTCTCTCTCAGGTACCAAACCCTAGCTCCGGCCAACTCATGTCGCCACCGATGGAGACCACCGCGGAGACCATAGGCTAGACTAGGAAGAGCGCCTCGTCGTGGTGAGCATATGGGAGAAGCAGTTTGTCAAGGGAAGCCAGGAATACCGCGAATCGACGGATTCTTTCCCGCAGTAGTTCGCCGGAGTTCTTTGTCATATTGTCACCGCTGGCCGCCATCGTCCTCTTCGACCATCTAGTGACCATCACGGTGAGCATACGAACCTATAGAGCTACTTTGTGCATCAGATGGTGAGCCGTAGCTCGAGTTCGATAGTCGGCCGGAGTGCGCCTCCGTAGTTCGTCGTCGTCGAAGATGTTTCGGTAACCTTTTGGTAGCGGCGACAACACCAATAGATTCACCTCGTTCTGCTGAGTCCGAAATGCAAACCCAATTGTGTCTGGGAACCCTAGAGCGCCACCGCCATCGTCAACTGGCTCGCCGGCGGTGAGGTCAACCACCTAGTCAACCTTGTTGACTGGTCCTGCCAACGTGGTAGCTGAGGTGGACATGGTCCCACTGGTCAGTGGCAGTAGCTAGGTATAGTTTTGGTATAAAAAGTATCTGTGTTGAATTGAAAATTCTAGAAAATGTTGAAAACTTAGAAAATTCATCTCTATTTCATCTTTAATCAGAAAAATGCAAATAATATATCAAAATGATCACAAAAATAATATATGTCTAATTGTATCATAACCTTTTTTTACTCTTGTGTAATAATTTTGGAATTAATTTTAAAACATGTCTAAGTAAGAATTTCAAATATGAATTTGAACCAGATTTGAAAATCCAATAATTTTTCTAAATATGAAATAAATGTTTCTACACTTAAATAATCTTATTTCAATTAACATTTCATTATTCTAAAATGTTAGTATAAACTTTATTATTAAGATTTCAAAATTCTAAAAAACTACTTTTCTTAAATAATTTTGAAATGCTAAAATCAAGGAAAGATCCTAAATGGATATTAATCTATAATTTAGAATTATTTCTTAACTCTAAATTATTTTTCATCAATTGTTTCATTAAACGTTAATTAGAACTCTTAAGTCAATTTTAATTACTTAAAATTTGACTTAAATCCTAAAACTATTTCTCTTAAATATTAAGGTTTAGAAAAGATCTTAAGTAAGTATTTACTTATGATTAGAATCTACTTTCAATTATAATCTATTAAACGACAGTTGTTTCATAAAGGCTAATTCAATTTTAGGAATCATTTAAAACTGCGATTCAAACCCTACTATCTAATACTCCCTCTGTTCCAAAATATAAGATGTTTTAGCTTTGTGAAGCAAATGTATTGAGACATCTTTTAATGTGTAGGTTCACTCGAATATACACACTAAAAGATGTCTAGATACACTTGCTTCACAAACCTAAAACATCTTATATTTTGAAACGGAGGGACTAATAAAGGAACTTGTATTTTGTTAATCACTTCAACCTTCCTATAAAGCAAATGACCACTAAAAGGTAATTTTGTACTGATGTCCATTATGAAGTATGTTCTTCAAAAGTTATTCTTTCAAGATACCTTGAAACAAACATCAAACCCTTTTCCTTTTAGTTATCAGGTAAAACTCTAAGTTCTATTAAGATTGTTATCAACCCTATAACTAATTGGGTATTGTTATGCTAGTATGAATTACTTCAGCTTTGCATGTCTATGATCAACTAACTGAATGCTAATCATATGAAGCAACTTAAAACTATTACTCACATGTCCTCACCAGTAACCATTATTCTCTTGTAGCAAGGAATGATGCTAAACCCTAATATAGTAATCTTCTTTTAAGCTTTACTCTTTTACTTATTAATCATGGTAAATTAACCTAAAGCCTTAACAACCTTGAGTATATTACACTTAAAAGTGCAACACATCCTAAATAAATCACCACAACTCATTATTAACAAATCATCGGGGTTAGGTTATGCTTAGAGCGATGCATAGCATCTATTATGCATATCATGCTGCAGGTTTCCAACATCATCCCTCCCGGATGATGATTGCTATTTCAGAATTGGGATTTCTATCATATCGAAGACCTTGACTCGCATAATCTTGCAGTCAAAAAGGCAAGTTCACTCTTGCTCATATCTCTTGTTTATCTTTAGCAAATTACTTGCAAATATACCTGTGGTATTACTACTTCATTTAAAAGAAAAAGTTCTGCTTTCTTAATCAATTTGATTAGTGGTTAGCAACCACGGTGGTTGTTACCCTAGGATGGTGGGCAGTGGGACCATGGTATGAGTATGGTGGAGGTCCCACTTCAACTGGAAAGTTCACCTAGGATTAATAACTAATGTCGCCAGTGATTCTAGCGCCGTAAATAACGGTCAACCATAAGATCTGGAATGGGACGGAGAAGTCAGCTGTATCTTTTTCCTCTCGCACACCAATGGATCGGTAGCGAAGGGTTGTCCTGCCTGGGCTGCTATAGAGTATAGGGGGATGGGCTTCCTGCCGGTCTACCTATAGTATAGAGGAGGACAGACTAGCTAATTGATCTATGATGGATTGTAAGGGTCACCCAGAACGGTCTACCAATAGTGTAAAGGTGCGGACCGGTGCGCCAAACGGGCTACATATGTGGTATAGGTGCGGGTGGACTTACAAAAGGGTGGGTCTGCGGGGTCACGAAGAAGAACATTGATTGGCTTGGATGATCAACTGGGCCCCATACCAAAGGAAGTATGGACGAGGCTCGTGACTCGGATGTGCAGCAAGGCTTTGATCTCTTGTGGGTACAAGTGACCACCTCTACAAAGTATAAGAAAGTATCTAGATACTCCCTGTTCCAGGAAGGAGCTGCGAACGCGGCAGGAAAGGAGCCCATCGAAGCTCTAATCAACTTGTGAACGGTGACGGACATAGTTCTTCAGAATAAAAGGAACCTCTTGAAGAAATGTTTATGAAAACCTGCATTGCCAAATGACTCTTGGGTCTAAGGCTATAGCTAGTGCATAAAACACCTTATTTTCCTATATGAACTTGCTAGGTAACGCTCATTACTCACCCCACTCCCTCTTAACCCTTGCTTAGATTGGAGGCAACTCAAGGAGGCAATCTCGAGACACTGAAGATGAAGATGAAGCCTTCTACCAATGACAGAACTATCAGCGGAGTCATCAACTATAACAAGCTTGGTGAAAAACTAGAATAGGAATAGAAGGGATCCAATTCCCTAATCCTAGAACCTAAGTAGATAAGATAATTCTGTAGTTTGAGTAGTAAGCCAACTGCATTAGCGGTAGCTCTAGTTTACTCTTCAAGTTTTACTCTTTCTCGATTGTAATCGCCAGAACTAACCCTCTACCTGTTGAGGAGGTTCGGAAGATCTTCTGTATGATGAAATTTGTAATTCTATGCACCTACCTTGGACCTGCGATGTTTCTGTTATACCACTTTTATCGATGTAATACTAGTGGGACGGTGTTTCATTGGTGTTATGTCAACGACTTGCATACTACACATGCAGTGGTATGTTGGGTCACCACACGGACCTAGGATTTGGGAAAGACCAGGGCTAATTTGTAATGGCTTGGAACTATAAAAAATAATTAACTTCAAATCTCCTCTCAATAATTGAATTCCAACGTGAAATTGAAGCTCAATAGTTAATCAAATGTATAAAAAGTGCGGTAGCATAATCAAGACGTGTTTTTAGTACCTACATATTGAAGACTTGATGTGATACTAGCCTACCATTTCCTCATCAATCATAGGAGAATAACTGTTGCCTGCAAAGACAAAAAAAATCAGAAATAAGTATGGATGAATAAATGATATATAAGTTGTTCTGCAAAGTAAGTAACTTACCACTAGCTACACTTGGTAATTGTTTCTTGTATGACCTCATACTTTGAAAACAATCTAAAATCTTATCATCTTCACTGCTTGCAAATATAAGATGACACCGGTTTAAGAGCTCTTGATGAGCAGGTCTTTGATATCTTTGTCCCCTCCATCTTCGAACTGAATAAAATGAGTGAAAGTTCACAATCACTGAAATTGGCTGTTTTGTTATTCAATCTTCAGTGCGTTCAGACTTCGAATTGGAAATTTGTATCAACCAAACAGAGAAATTAAATTACCTATTGGAACTTGGAGACGATGTGTCGATGAAGATCGGCAACTGCTGAGCGCCAGAATGGTTGGCAGCGGAAGTTCTTTGGTGTCTCTGAAATGGCACATCGCGAAAGAGGCGTCTTTGCGGTAGTACTAGGTGACACGGCGCGGAGGCGAGTCCCGGACTAGCGTGTCTCCCGTCTCCATCGAGGCGGCGGCTGCGGCGGCGGCACGATCAAGCGAGTCGAGGCTTCCCGAGGTCTAGATCGAGGCAGTCAGGCGGCGATGGACATGAGCAGACGCCAACAGTTGTTTCTTTTTTTACCAAGAAGGAATGCGAACAAAGCAGAAGTAATCCTGCGTGCCTTGCTTTGTTTCTGCGTATGCCTTGCTGGGCTTTTGTAAGTCTAGCCCGGGGCTTTCTGGCCCAACGAGACGGGCTATCCATTTTTTGGGTGAAATTTACAAGGGAAAACAGGTGCTAGGCAGGCCAAGACCCGGGCTGTAGCCCGGGCTGCCCGGGGCCCAGTTCTGCCCCTGCCACCACATCTTCTTCTTCATCATCACAGATGTTGTTCACAGATTCAGATGTACCATTGCATCAAATGTAGCACATATTTAGTTGCAATTCATTTTAAAAAAAGCATCTATTTGTTACAAACAAGAAGATACACAAACAACAACTAGAAGATACATTCATACATGCATACAAACATCAACTAGTTCTAAATCTGGTACTAGCTCATTACATACAACACTATTACACAGAATTTTTTTATACAAAATCTTCCCTATTTTGTATTTGAACCAGAGTAGCAAACAACAACTAATCCAATCTAAAACACACATTTTTCTTGGAGCACCTAAATTTCTACATGCAGATTCGAACCAATCAGAGATAAATAAGCACATGTATTCCTAGTACATGTCCAGAGATCCATGGTAGAGAGTTAGATTCACATATCATACAAACTTACACTGGAGATTAAGCCTTCTCTATATGTTTGTCGGCGCCGGCGTTCTTCCCCTTCTTCTTGGCTCGACCACCACCAGAGGAGCACAAAGCAAGATGCGTGCGCCCCCTCTTCCGGTTGCCCCTGGTACCAGCCACTAGAGGTGGTGGAAACTGTTGCGCGCGCCGCCTCCTTGCGCTCCCTAGGGCCCGACGACGGAGCGCCAACGCCCAAGAGGAAGCCCAACCTCGCTCCACTTCCCAGAGGCGGGATCTAGAGCATCTCTCCCAAATACATCTCTCCAGGCGGTGGCGACGGGGAGGGCTGAGATGCCGCGGGAACGTCGACTTTGTCGCTCCCCTCACCGACCTCGACCTCGAGGTCAAGGTGGGTGCTCGACCTCCATGGCCGCGGATCAGCGGCGGTGCAGGAGAAATCAGGGGGGCGCGATTTGAGAGCGAGATAGAGCGAGGCGGCGGGGGTCGAGGGGGAAGTGGGGGCCGAGGGCTCGAGGGAAGTGGGGGTCTAGGTGGGATTAAGTATTTAGGTTAGGGTTTGTCTTAGTATGACATGTGGGCTCGACATATCATAGTCGGGTCTGCGGGTTAGAGGGTATGGGTTTGGTACCCCACACCCACCTCCGCCAAACCCGGTGGGTATGATTTTATACCGCTAAATAGACTCGTGAGTTTTATTCTAAATCAAATCCTCTCTATTTAGCGCGGGTACACGAAGGATTACCGGGTATCGGGTACCATTGCCATCCGTCACACACGAGAACCAAAACGGCAAACGGACGCACCCTCTGTCCCTCTCCCTCCCTCCCTCTCTCTCCTTTCCTAATTCCTTTGCCCGCCTCGCCTCCTCGCCTCGCGTCGGCGCCTCCACCACCTCTTCCTCCAGATCCCACCGCCCCAAAAGTAGAAGCCTCCAAAACCCTAGACCCCAGCTATCCGCTCGCGCTCTCTCGCCGCCTGAGACCCTAGCCCCGCCGCCGCGCGGTCGCCGCCATGGCAGGCCCGTCTGGCGCCGCCGCCGCGTCCTCCTCCTCGTCTCGAGGATTCGAGAATAACCGCTTTTACAACCCGCCCCACGTCCGCCGGCAGCAGAAGCAGCAAAGCCAGGCCCAATCCCAGGGTCAGCGACCGTCGTCCCCGTCGCCATCGCCGACTCACAGGACGGCGAGGCAGAATCCCACGCCTCCGGCTCCGGCGGAGATGGCAGAGGCGGCCCCGCCGAGGGAATTGGAGAAGCGGCTGGATTCCGGTGTATCCCCGTCGATGCCTTCAAAACCGTCAGTGTCCGCCGTGAAGGCACCGGCTGCAGCGGCAGAGGTGGGTGCAGCCCCGCCGGTGGTGGATGAGGCGGGGAATCTAGAGAGGTTCCTCAGCTCCACTACGCCCTCCGTGCCTGTGCAGTACTTGCCCAAGGTTAGGATTCTCAGAATTTGTTCCTTGGTAAAGTAGTTGCGTGCTTGCCTTTGCTGTTACCGATTGCAGTGTGTACAAGGGATGGGATTCAGACGAATAGTTTTAGCGGAAGATAAAGACGTGTATAGTTGGATTTTCACTTGTGGATGGTGAGGGTTGGTTTCTTATGATTGGGGAAAGTCTGTGAGGCGAGATTATAAATGAAACTTTGCAATTTTCTCTACCTAGTTTCAAGGCTAAGAAGCTCCATCAAGTCTGACGGAATGATTACTTGGTAATGTTATGTTACTCACATGTAGTAGAGATATATGCTGAGGTCTTAGCCCTGCTAGTGGAATGGTAAATCAGTGGTGCTTTCTAGATGATATACTTTAGGGCAAATGTGCTATTGATGGTGATGATGCCGGCATGCCATTCAGCCAAACTGAGTTCTCAAGGGGTCGTGGGATGGGCAAACACCTCATCCTAAAAATCTTAGGCATTGTTTTCTACGTGAATTATAAAAGAACTTGTTGGATTTGCAGCTCTTAGTTTCTACTGCGTTAGTTTTGGTCATACTGAAAGGATTATGTATTTATGTATTACCCAGACGAAGATGAGGGGATGGAGGGGTGTTGATGCTACACATTCATCACCGTATTTTTTCCTTGAAGATCTCTGGGAAGCATTCAATGAGTGGAGTTTTTATGGGGCTGGTGTCCCCCTTTTGTTGAATGGCAGTGATTCTGTGATACAATATTATGTACCCTACCTTTCTGCTATACAGCTGTATGCTGACCCATCAAGGCTCTCAACAAGGTAAGGACATGTTCGCATTGTACTTTTAGCTGTATATAGCTTGTTGTATTCAATTTTGAATCCATAGTATTTCTTACTAGCTAAATGCCCGTGCGTTGCTACGGTTTACACAAGTACTTTCTAACTGCAAATATCATACTCCCTCCGTTTTTAAATATAAGATGTTTTAGCTTTGTGAAGTTAGTGTATCTAGACATTGTTTAGTGTATAGATTCGAGTGAATCTACACACTAAAACACATCTAGATACATTAGCTTCACAAAGCTAAAACATCTTATATTTAAAAACGGAGGGAGTATATTATAAAAATTCATGTCAAGATAGCCACGTAATATTTGAACAAATAGTATAATTTACTTTGATAAAATATACTTTGATAAAAACCAATCTATTCTATTAAACTGAAGTGGGTAGTTTTAGTTCATCGCTTCGTCCGTAATTTGGGGTAACAAAAGGTTTTTGTTCATATATAATGTTCAACGGAATAGAAATTATTTTAGGCATATTTAATAGCCAAGGATGTGTAATGACACTTTTTTTTAGAATTACGGTAAGTATGTGTCACGCCGCCAACCCTCGTTCGCATTTGCCACCGCTGGCTATAGGGGCCTCTGCCAGCCCACGGTCCCCTTGTGCCACCGCCAGCCCTCAATCCCCTTGCGGCACCGCCAGCCCTCAATCCCCTTGCGGCACCGCCGGATACAGGCGCCTACGCCAACCCTCGGTCTCCTCTGCATCCACCAGCCCAAGTTCCTTCACGCTGGTCGCCATCCCGCGCGCCAGGGGGTTCTTCCCCACACATCCTGGATGCCGGAGGACCTCCTCTGTACCTCTGTGATGTCGGACCTCTAAACCGCCCCATAGATTTGAGGGAGTGGTAAATCCATTATTTGATCAAACAATGTACCATCACCAACTCCCAATAAAGATAAATATTTTTTCGTAAACATTTAGTAAAAAATTTAAAGTTTGACTTTGACCAAACCCATAACATAAAGTGATTATGAATGAGGGAGTAAAGAATACAGAGGAGAGGGAAGAGACGACCGAGAGTATTATAAAATTAAATCAGTTTTATGGTCCTCCTTCGTTTATAATAAAAATAAAACTGAGCTAGCATGATTATTCCGCCGAAATAAAACTGAGCTAGCAAGATCTTCTCTCCGTCATTTCCGTCCAAATAGAACTTAATAGCCCATTTAAATAGGCCTTCTGCTTCTCCTAAAATAAAGCTCCTCTGCATATATGCATGACATTTATTCTTCCCGAGATTATTGGGCCATTTATGCCGTTGTGGGGAAATTTCGTCCAAATAGAACTTAATAGCCCATTTAAATAGGCCTTTTATTCTCCCCAACATTAATAGGCTGTTTATGTGGTTGTGGGCAAAATCTGTTTTGATTAAGAGCCATGCAAACCGTGAGGCAAAAAGGATGATTTACATCCCCTAATTAATCGTTAATAAATAAGAAGCGAAGACCTGCCTTTTTTCGTTAGGGGTAGAATCGGAAATCAAAAGATGTATGTTGAAAAGTGCCTTCACCACCAACTCCAATCTTATAGTTTAGATAGATGGTTGGTGAATCTTTTAAGTTGAAGGATTGTCGAACTTTCAGCACTTCTTCCTGTACTGTGGAGATTTTTTTTGTTTGAGGTACAATAACTGCACTTCGGTGTTAGCTCTCAGGTTTCCTTGGCACTGGCTGCAAGATTCACCACAGCTTTTATAAGATATGAAATGTGTTTTACACGGCATGTTTAGCCCTTTTAAATATATTTATCATGCAACGCTATTTGACTTCCTTACACACGTCTTGTTTTTTGTCTACTCAATTTGAATGCTTCAGCTATGTTTGTATCATTGTATGTGAATGCTTAACAGATTGACATATTGACTAACATGATGATGTAGTGGAGTTTCCCATCAAATCTTTTTGTCTTACATCTGCAATAATTGTTAGTCATTTGTTGAGTACAGTTTTGAAACCTGCTTATTTAAATCATCTTTCCTACTTACAAAGTTTGGAGTTTGTGGTGAGTTCACTGTCCCACCAATAATATATAATATATGTGGGACCAACACCTTACAAGGTCTTGAATAAACAACTATTATCATCCATATATGTGGGCCTATGAATCATGCAAAAGATATCAATGGACAAAATACATTGTAATCATACATACGATTGGCAGTTTCTGCAAAAAAACATAAATAAATATATACACTCGTGCTCTCATAGAAACAACACTTTTTTTTTCCGAAACGACACCACTGTTTCATGACATCAGGACACTCCCAAAAATGTTTATGAACATGGTATATGATTTTTCGTAGCAACGCACGGGCTCGTTGCTAGTTAGAGATATCATTGGAGTAATGGGGTTATGAAGAATAGTTTGAATCATGTATGCATCTTTCAGCTAATAAAAGTTTCTCAGTATATCTGGGAGATTAATATATCGCTATTTGATAATGCCACATATTGAAAGGGACGTTTACTTGCAGTTTGGTTATTCTTGTAAAGAAAACAAAATGTTGTGCCCACATTTGAAAAGGATCTTAAGTGGCCGTTCCGTCATACTTCTAAAGCAAAACCACTGTTCAGTTTGGGTACTCTTTTTTTATCGATGGAGTTAGCTTCGATTCACATGGTCTGATTAATTCAATTAATGTGATCAATACCAATAAAGCTGCACCTAGTGAAATATACATGGAAACCTTTGACTAGCCACAAAAATAATGCGAATAGAGTAAGTAATTCATAATTGCGAAAGTTCTATTTTTGTTTTTTTATGCAGCCTGTGATTGTTTTGAAAATTGATGTTCTGAACAAACACCTTAGATTTGGTTAAACCACCAGTAGATGTTGTATGGGTATTTCCCTTTTAGGTTTTACTCAGTCTTGGCGATTAATAGGTTGTTGATCAACTGATTTTTTTATCAACTGTATTAGTCTTTCCATGGTTAATCTGGTCATCTATACATGATTTGAACAATGAAAAATCTACCAAAAAAAAGAACAATCATTGGTGGCAAACAATTCCCTATACTGCCCAAAACCACCCATACATTTCGCTGCTGCTACTACTACTCTTATTGTTCCTATTATTGTTAATGCTGAGTTTTGGATTAAACCTCTAGTGTTCCTTGGAGAAATATGTGTATGTGATGATAGGGTTAGGCACTGTTTATAGTGATCATTGTTTTGTTCGTACTTGAGTCAGTGATATCAAATTGTATTACTTCCTCCGGCCCAAATGAACTGGCGGAGTATCATTTTTGTTGCGTACATTGTTAACCCTTTTTGTTGGGTTATAAATGTTTGCATAATTTCAACTGAATATGGTGAACTGGAGGCACGTGCTTATAACTTATCGGGGTCTTACTACTTTGAACAGTTGGCATGAAACAGGACTTGTTAAAGATCAGTTCAGCAAACAAACCCTCTTAAGTGTGCTTTTATTATTGCATAGCAATCACCATTTTAGTTCTGTCTTAAGGTTATCAGTTTGTTGGGCACAAATTAATTTAATGGGGGTCATGATTGGAGCGTACACCAGAAATTGTAAGTGTAACTATGTGGTTATTACTCAGTGATTTTTCTATTCTAGATGCAAAGACACATTTGGCTTTGTTGAGTAAGATGTTTTATAGCTCTTTTTACGTGTTCGATTTTTGTAGCTCACCTAGAATTATAAGATTCTTGATACAGTAATTGAAATTACTGCTGTACTGTATTGTCCACATTATGGAAATAAAGAAGACAAAAGATATAAAATATAATGAAAAAAACAAGACAGATGTGCATTTTTCTCTATTTCTTACTTCAGTTGGGATTTTCATAGTTAATAGCAACTTTTAGTAAATTTCCTCTTTAAGGCATCCTTGTGAGGAAAGTGATGGGGAATCTGTGGATACTGGCAGCAAACATAGCAGTGGAACTGATGCTGACCGGTTAGGAGGTTCACCCCTGGAAGCTCCATGTCGACAGGAGAATGGTAGCTTTCAAAGGGATGATGGTGAAGTGCATTCACCGTCCACTCGTCCAATATTTGAGTACCTAGAGAGGGATCCACCTTATGGTAGAGAACCTTTAACAGACAAGGCAAGCTTCTTGTTTCACGTATCAGTAGGAATGATGTCCACACATATCCTGTTGATGCTTATTCTGTGCCGCTTCAGGTATCAATTCTTGCAAGTAAATTTCCGTATTTAAAGACATTCAGAAGCTGTGACCTGCTACCAACCAGCTGGATGTCTGTTGCATGGTACATCCCTAACGCTCTAGATCCTCACTTAGTTTATGATGCCATGGTTTCAGTTGTACTGTGGAAGCATCTCGTGTTCTAAATATGTTGTGAGCTGCTTATCTTTTCGATTGGGTTATAGAGCAAGCATGCCGCCCTGGGTTTGCAATGTCATTGTTTCTTATGAAATAGAATTCTGACAGTTAATAATAGAGGGATGGAGGAGCAAACAGAGGATCCTACCACAGTTGTAATGGGTATATCAACTGATCTAAAGGGTTACTCACTTTGCTAAATCTCAGCTATGATAACTTTTGTAGAGGAGCAATACTAGCAACAGAATTTTGCTATGATTCTACCTATTGGTTTCATCCTTGGCTTACAACTGCAGGTACCCCATATATCGAATCCCGACTGGACCAACACTCAAGGATCTGGATGCATGTTTCTTGACATTTCATTACTTAGCTACACCTACCAAGAGTAAGTATATTTTTTTGGGCATCAAGTTGATTTCCTTTCTTTCCAGTGTAATTCCATGATATTTTCCTCATTGATTCCTTGAATGCGTACATGTTTTCCTCGCAGATACTGATCCTGACGCACCTGCATGCTCGAGTTTTGGGGGCATCAACTGCTGCATGAATGCAGCTGGTAAGCTAACACTGCCTGTCTTTGGACTGACACCTTACAAGTTGCGGAGTTCTATTTGGTCATCGGACAGGCCTCAGCAGCAGCAGCTTGCTGCCTCCCTAATGCAGGCGGCTGATGACTGGCTTCGCAGTCGGCAAGTTCATCATCCAGACTTCCGATTTTTCCTTAACCACTACAACACAGTGTGGAGATGACAGGATGATGCTTACTCTTTCGTTGTAAATGGTCATTAATTAGTTTCTTTCTGTTGTCGGCTCAGCCGGGCTACCTGTAACTTGATGTTGATGGTCGTGTAACAGTAGCTCTAAACACTCCAGATTTTGTGTATCAGCAGCAGGCAACTAATCTGTAATGTCCCCAATAAACATGTTGTAGGTAAACTATTTTTTGAAATACGGTGTAGTTATATTTTTTAGCGCAAAGGACAAGTTGAGACCTAAGAAGAAAATAGACACCGTATTTATTCATTTAATTTTTGCTCCCCTTCAGACCTTCACTGTTGATCAAGCGCAACTCTTGATCCGTGCGGGCAATTCCAACAGGGCCCCGATGTCTGTTTTGGGTCCTTTACGGTTGCCAAGTTATTTGCCATAGTCTCATAGCTATATCTATTGTTTGCAATCGCCTTGCGGGTCTAAAAACAATTGTAAATATCCCAGAGTGTCTTTTACATCAAATTTGTCTGAATACAAATAATAGTGTTCGAATTTGGAGAAAATGTTTAAACTCATAATTCTTGTTCTGTTGCCGCTTGCTAAGCCCATCTTGTGAACTTGACTTTGTCAGCATTAGAGCTCTGTTGCCTTGGTAGTACTCATCGTCTTCTGCCATCTGTCCACCCAGCTTGTCGTTGACCCCTCGCAGTCGCTCCACCAGAATCGAGCTCGTCGTCTTTGACACTGACCTAATGCTAACGGGAGTGGATCTCTCATAGAGGAGCAAGGCTCAACTCTGGCTCGTCCTCCACAGATTGGAGATCACCAAAATGAGCTTGTCGTCGATGTCCCTCGCCATGAAGCCATGGTTAATTGCTCCCCCACAGAGGAACAAGGGTTCCTGTAGATCCAGATCGGCGATTGGCTCAGGGCGGAGTCAGAGGAGATCGCTAGCTGTCTATAATGGCAATGGCGGCTGATACGTCTCAAACGTATCTATAATTTTTGATGCTCCATGCTTGTTTTTACACCATTTGCTTAGTGTTTTGTCACAGTTCGTGGCGTTTTTATGCATTTTCCGAAACTAACCTATTAACAAGATGCCACAGTGCCAGTTCCCTGTTTTCTGCTGTTTTTGTGTTTCAGAAGAGTTACACAGGAAATACTCAGAATTGGGCGAAACAAAAGCCAGACATCCAAAAATTTACCGAAGCTTCCAGAGAACCGAAGAGGAGACAGAGAGGGGCCACAGGCCGCTCACACAACAGGGTGGCGCGGCCCAGGCCCTGGCCGCGCCCCCTATGTGTGTGGCCGCCTCGGTCCACTTCTGACGCCGCCCCTTCGCCTATAAGGACCCCCCGACGGGAAAAACATAAACACCCGATCAATTTTCCAGAAACACATCGCGATCCGCCGTTGTCGTCGACCCGAGATCGGGAGGGTCCAGAAGCTCTTCCCGACACCCTGCCGGAGAGGGGAATCACCACCGGAGGTCTTCTTCATCGCCATGCTTGCCTCCGGCGCGATGAGTGAGTAGTCTACCTTGGACTATGGGTCCATAGCAGTAGCTAGATGGTTGTCTTCTCCACCATGTGCTTCATATTTAGATCTCGTGAGCTGCTTTACATGATCGTGATCACCGTTATGTAATTCTACATGTTGTGTTTGTTGGGATCTGATGAATATTGGTGTTATGATTGAGTTGATGTGCTGAATATTATCTTATATTATCTCTATGTTGTTTATGATCTTGCATGCTCTCCGTTGTTAGTAGCTATCTTGGCCGAGTAGATACTAGTGACTCCAAGAGGGGGTATTTATGCTCGATAGTTGGGTTCATGCCTCTATTTAATCTGGGGGAGTGATAGAAACCTCTAAGGTTGTAGATGTGCTGTTGCCACTAGAGAGAAAACAACATTCTTATGTCCAAGGGCATATGCTTTGTTTACATTACACACTTTGCTTAATGCAGTTATCTATTGTTCGCAACTTAATACTCATGGGGTGTTCGGACGATATCCCCGTGAGTGGATTATTAGTCATAGATGCAGTTGGATTGCGGTCTATGTATCTTGTTGTAATGCCCAGAGTAAATCTCATAGTGATCCTCTCGACATATACACGTTATCTTTATTCTATCAATTGCCCAACTGTGATTTGTTTACCCAGCATGTGCTATTTATCTTATAGAGAGACACCACTAGTGAACTGTGGACCCCGGTCCTATTTCCTTTATATTGCTATCACCTGTTTACTTTACTCGCACTGTTTACTTTCTCGCATACTACTATTGCTTTCCACTCGATACGCTCATTCCTTTGTTTACAGCAAACCGGTGAGATTGACAGCCTCATCGTAAGTTGGGAGCAAAGTACTTGGTTGTGTTGTGTGCAGGTTCCGCGTTGCAGCTGGCAAAGCAAAGAACTGGACGAGGCGCCTTATAAATTGTCCGGAGCTGTCGCGAAGCTAGCAAGCATCACCTTCTTGAGTTTGGCTTTTTCCTGGACTGACAAACCTTGGTTTCTTACTGAGGGAAAACTCGCTGCTATCAAACCTTCCTCTTGGGGTTCCCAACTGGACGGTGATTTTCGCTATCACACAACGCCACAGCAAAGATTTTTCTGGCGCCGTTGCCGGGGAAAAAGAAGACTTCTGCAAGGGGAGTTTCGCACGCACATCCTTTAGTTTGTTTTTAGTTTTGCTTTTACTTTACTTTTACTTGCATCGTTTTATCAAAAACACAAAAAATTAGTTTCCTTTATAGTTGTTTTACTTACTTGCTTTTAGTTTTGTTAGAATGAGTAATCCTGAAGTTGAAGTTCGTACTTTTAAGTAACAAGGGGGAGAGAGTTTGAAAGATGCATGGTACCGTATTAGCAATTCTCATCATAGGTGTACGAAGAAGCATTCTACCATGATCCTCCTTAGAAATTTTTATGTTGGTATATCTAGTTGGAATAGGTACGTTCTTGATACTCTTGCAGGAGGTAATTTTATGGGTACTCCCACTCTTGAAGCATGCACTTTAATAGAAAGTTTAGTGGGAGTACCACCTATTCATGTTGTTAAAACTGAGATCACTTTGGAGGAAGTTATAGAAAACTAGGCTCTTTAGAAAAAAGTTTGCCAAATATCCTTGATAACGCTAGCCGAGTTAATGAAGCGATAGAAAGTATCGGTAAGAGAATCACCGTTTTAGAAGCTAGCACTACTCTTGATAGTCAAAACCTTAGGATTGGGAAACTAGATGAATCCATGGAAACTTTAAGTTCAATTTTCTCTTCTCTTAAGTTTAAGAAGGAGAAAGCTTTTGTTGGAAAAGAGCAAAAATTTATGTATGTTCCCAAGGTGTCTATGCCTAAATCGCAGCATGTTTTTAAGATTGGTAAGACTTTTAGTTCAACTAAGAGTGACTTGCAGGTTGAATCATCTTCGGGAACCTCTAAAGTGCCTAGTGTGGTAAGTGGTGATCTTGATGAAACAGTTGATCTTAATGCCTCTTTTGAAAATACTTGATTTGCACTTTCTGCGCCTAGCTCAAAGACGTTAAAGAAAAGCACTTTTGGGAGATAACCCAATGTTTTTTACTTTTAGTTTTTTTCTTTTATTTGAGTCCTGGAAGTTATTACTACTGTAATAACCTCTCCTTATCATTTTTATTTCGTTTTTGTGCCAAGAGAAGCCTCTAATTTGAGTGAGGTAAGATTTGGGGATGTTGCTGTCCTGAAATAGATTTTGGTGCTGCACCGTAAAAATTCGTGAAAATTCTCAGAATATCTTTTGGACCTGAGATTTCTTGTGCATATGCCCCAGGTTATATCAAAACTTTCATTAGTTATACACTTTTTGATTTGAGCAACATAAAACCCTCTAAAAATTTGACCTTTGACAGCTGTTCTGTTTTGACAGATTTCTGCCATTATTTGTGTTTGCCTCTTTATCGCTTTCTTTTTGAGTTCTTTTGATCACATAACTTTTGGGGAAGTTGCTACAATAGTATATGCTTTATATGTGGTGGTTTTGAGTTGAAATCTGAAGCAAAAGGGGTTGATTCATTGTTATGCTTACACTAATGTTGCTAATAGAATTGTGTTTAGTTTTGTATGAAGGAAGTTTTCAAGTGTTGGGATCGGAGAATGATGAGATGAGTTGAAGAATGGACAAAAGCTCAAGCTTGGGGATGCCCACGCATCCCAAGAAATATCCAAGAGGTACAAGCATCAAATCTTGGGGATGCCCCCGAGGCACCCCTTCTTCATCGGCAAAAATCAGGTCACCTTTCAACACACTATATTTTTATTGCTTCATGCATTATGCATTTTTCTTGGAGCGTCAGTTGTTTTAGTTTTCAGTTTTGTTTAGTTTTGTTTGCTGCAATAAATGGTTAGACCCCAACAAATTCCTTTTGGAGAAGTTGCCTTGCTTTTCATTTGCCAAGAACACTCCATTTTTCACTCTTATCGTTCAACGAGTGTTCTCTTTTTCTAGAACTACGTTTAGCTTTCGTTTTTCACCTTGATTTGTGTTCAGATCTTGTTATATCTTTATATCAAGGTGTATTTTGACCTCTGTTCCATGTTGGTTTTCATCAAAAGAGTTGTTTCAAAAAGGTTCGAATGGTGTTGGAAAAGAGAAAAAGCTTTATGCAAAAAAGTGGTACAAAAAGGAACTTGTGTAGACTGCGGCCTAGGCTTTTGCATGTCGTGCTTGATGTATTTTTGATAGTATGCTTAGTGGTTTTGCTGTAGCATGGCTTGTCTCAAATGACCTAGATTGCTTAATGAGCCTTTGAAAAAATCATGCGTTGTTTTAATTATTTGGAAGCATTATTTTGGTTTTCTCCCTTGATGCTTTATTTGGGTTGACTTGGCGCATGCTCACACATGTTAGACTCATACAAAGTCGCCATTGCCTCTATGATCATTTAGTTTTTGACTTTTGATGCCATCTTATGCTTCTTTTAATGTTGCTTTGTCACTATGCATGATTATGGCCGTTATTGCTCTCTTAGTTGGTCACTCCCAGTCTTTTGCTAGCCCTCATTTTGTACTGAGTATGAGCTCTACTTGTGCATCCAACTCCTAAAAACCAAGTTTGCCATTCTGTCCACTATAAATTCCTATGCATGGTATTTGCAAGCCATTCCAAGTAAATTTTCATGTGCTACCTTTGAAAAAAAACCCTTCAAAATACTTCTCGTTTTGTGACACTGTTTTCAGCTCATGGGGACGTAGTGGTCGGATTTGCTATCTTCCATATTGTCTTATTCCAAAAAGGGAAAAAGGAAAAAAAAGAAAAGAAAAAAGGCACTCCTCCATGGTATGTGAATGTTGCTGGGCACCCGATGGAATCGGTTAGCCATGGTTTGAGAAAGGAAAAAAGGTGGGGAGGAGTGCCAAGCTTTATAAAAGAGCACAAAAGTGCCAATCTCTTTCAAAAACTTGCTTCATTTTTGTATGGAAGATAGCAACAACCCCATTGCCAGTCGTTGATAAAAGCAACCACCTATCAAAACCCAATTTTTATCTCTCTGTTTTACAAATGAAAAGCTCTAGCACATGTTTAATCACTACTTCCCTCCGCGAAGGGCCTTTCTTTTACTTTTATGTTGAGTCACCACCTTATACCTTTATGCACCGTCTAAGAGAGCATAGTTGTCATTCTGAGTATAATGTGCATTGTCCCAAAGTTTTCATTGATTGATTCATGATGTTGGTTTCACTTGTTCTTAAATTACTTGTATCTAGTCGCCTCTTAAACTTGAAGGTGTCCTATGCATTTATGTTTTGCTCTCTCATGATGGACAAGCTGAAAACCATTTGTATGTTTTTCCATATGATTTGAACACACGTTTGACTTTCATTGTTTCATTTTCATGATCTTTCATTTGTGTTCTTTTTCATGTTATAACATGGTTGCTAAGTTGCTTCTATCAAGATTATATCTTTCATGCCCATGTTTTAAGTTCTTTTGATCCCAACGCACAACGCTTACATATATGATCAAGATTGTGTAGGTGCATGTCACCTCAAAAATTATTTATTTTGTTATCACTTCCCTACTCGAGGACGAGCAGGAGTTAAGCTTGGAGATGCTAATACGTCTCAAACGTATCTATAATTTTTGATGCTCCATGCTTATTTTTACACCATTTGCTTAGTGTTTTGTTACACTTCGTGGCGTTTTTACGCATTTTCCGGAACTAACCTATTAACAAGATGCCACAGTGCCAGTTCCCTGTTTTTTGTTGTTTTTGTGTTTCAGAAAAGTTACACAGGAAATATTCTCGGAATTGGGCGAAACAAAAGCCAGGCATCCAGAAATTTACCGAAGCTTCCAGAGAACCGAAGAGGAGACGAAGAGGGGCCACAGGCCGCTCACAATACAGGGTGGCGCGGCCCAGGCCCTGGCCGCGCCCCCTATGTGTGAGGCCGCCTCGGTCCACTTCTGACGCCGCCCCTTCGCCTATAAAGACCCCCCGACGGGAAAAACCTAAACACCCGATCAATTTTCTAGAAACACATCGCGATCCGCCGTCATCGTCGACCCGAGATCGGGAGGGTCTAGAAGCTCTTCTCGGCACCCTGCCGGAGAGGGGAATCGCCACCGGAGGTTTTCTTCATCGCCATGCTTGCCTCCGGCGCGACGAGTGAGTAGTCTACCTTGGACTATGGGTCCATAGCAGTAGCTAGATGGTTGTCTTCTCCACCATGTGCTTCATGTTTAGATCTCGTGAGCTGCTTTACATGATCGAGATCACCGTTATGTAATTCTACATGTTGTGTTTGTTGGGATCCGATGAATATTGGTGTTATGATTGAGTTGATGTGCTGAATATTATCTTATGTTATCTCTATGTTGTTTATGATCTTGCATGCTCTCCGTTGTTAGTAGCTATCTTGGACGAGTAGATACTAGTGACTCCAAGAGGGGGTATTTATGCTCGATAGTTGGGTTCATGCCTCTATTTAATCTGGGGGAGTGACAGAAACCTCTAAGGTTGTAGATGTGCTGTTGCCACTAGGGAGAAAACAACATTCTTATGTCCAAGGGCATATGCTTTGTTTACATTACACACTTTGCTTAATACAGTTATCTGTTGTTCGCAACTTAATACTCATGGGGTGTTTGGACGATATCCCCGTGAGTGGATTATTAGTCATAGATGCAGTTGGATGGCGGTCTATGTATCTTGTTGTAATGCCCAGAGTAAATCTCATAGTGATCCTCTCGACATATGCACATTATCTTTATTCTATCAATTGCCCAACTGTAATTTGTTTACCCAGCATGTGCTATTTATCTTATGGAGAGACACCACTAGTGAACTGTGGACCCCGGTCCTATTTCCTTTATATTGCTATCACCTGTTTACTTTACTCGCACTATTTACTTTCTCGCATACTACTATTGCTTTCCACTCGATATGCTCATTCCTTTGTTTACAGCAAACCGGTGAGATTGACAACCTCATCGTAAGTTGGGAGCAAATTACTTGGTTGTGTTGTGTGCAGGTTCCGCGTTGCAGCTGGCAAAGCAAAGCACTGGACGAGGCGCCTTATAAATTGTCCGGAGCTGTCGCGAAGCTAGCAAGCATCACCTTCTTGAGTTTGGCTTTTTCCTGGACTGACAAACCTTGGTTTCTTACTGAGGGAAAACTCGCTGCTGTACTCATCAAACCTTCCTCTTGGGGTTCCCAACTAGACGGTGATTTTCACTATCACGCACCGCCACAACAGCGGCCATGTTGTGGACTTGATGGCAAAACCACGTTAACATCTAGTGACTTGTTTAGTTAATTTTCACTGAATTCATCTCTGTGAATGCATGTCCGAAACACGAAGAACAATAAGTGTAGATTTCACCTTTAAAATTGTAGGAGAAACACTAAATCTAAAAGTTCATAATATTTGGTTGGTTCGGTCATTGACTTACATAAGCTACTTAGTTACACACAAGTGGGATAAACTTTCCACAAGTTCAAAGTCCACTTTAGCATTGTCTATATAAAAGCTATTTTTTGGAGTTAGTCTAACATTAACTGTACTTAACTGAAGAAACTAGAGCAGCCTTCATGGAAGTTGGTAGACAAAATGCTGCGAAGGGCTAAAGTTCATTGCTAAATCAATCAGAACAGAACATGTAATGTCCCAGCGTTTAGGAACATCGAAGGGTAGATTTAGGACTCCTGTGCATTCATGCATCCTAAAATCTGGATAAATTTTTCACAAATTTAAAAACTGGAGTGATCGAAGTTTCTGTCACTATAACATTAGGAATACATGTTACTAGTGATTGCTTTAAGCTTTGATATGATCTCTTGTTATTATTGCGTTAAAGTTATTTATGCTATTAAATAATTGCAATTATGGAAGTTGATATTCACAAATAAACAATAAATGCTATTGAATTCAAGTCAATTGAGTATAGAAATAGTACTTGAAAGTTTAGTCAAATAAAAACAGAAATCACATTTTATTAATAATATACAATAATACAATGTCTTTACATAATCTTGAAAAGAAAATAAGTTACAAAAGAATAAAAGAAAAGAAAACTAATCCTAAACTAAGTCTTGATTTTCTTCAGCATCAAAGTCTTCTGACTTCATTACCTGCAAAACAAATAAGAATAAAAGACAATAGAAATAGGGGTTAGAGTTAGAATGTTACTCTCACACTTGGGCAAAGTATTTTTCCAATGCATCATTGAGTATTAATTGATCAAGCATAGTATCTGTTCTTTAAAATCTAGGGTACACAACTCATGTGTATCAACACAGCCACATCAAAACGTCACAGGTGAGATAGGGCAGTGGATAAGGTCGAACCAGTGAGGCACACAGGTAAACATCTTACAAGCAGCTCAGTCACACTGATAGAGTGTGGTGCTGTCACCACCATAGCTACTGAGCTGAGCAAGCAACAGGAGGTAGTGCACGACTGTGGGGATAGGCACACTTCCATTCGGCCAGACCCAGGCAACCAGGAGAACACACAGTTATCACATCACCACCACACCATCCAACAAATCAAATCAATCGATTGATCCCCTGGAAGGTGAAGAAGGTGGTAAGGTGGAGCAGTCCCTGACTAGGAGGAGAAGGGCAGACCACCAGGAGCTGACTAGGAGGAGAAGGGCAGGCACCAGGAGCTGAACCAGGAGGAGAAGGGCAAGCAAGCAAGAAACAACCATATCACCAGCAAGTAACATCAGCTGATCAACACCAAGACCACCATCCATCCATTCCTCAACCACAGGTTGCTATTTTGCACAAAATACGAGCAAATGCTTGCTAGATATCTTTGTGTGCATGCATGGTTGGATTATGGGATAATTTCCCTCAGTCTTGCAAAGTGATGCTTTGCCAAGATCATCACAGGGATTGAAAGTGAAGCCAAAAAATCAGAATCATTGAAATAGGCCTCAACTTGTGCTTCATTGGAAAGCTTAGCAAAGCAACAGTTTGAGCCTACACAAGACAGGGTTGTGCTGGGCACATGTCCAATTGGACATGCACCTCAGTCACACCAACACTGCAAGCACAAGCATTAGGACATAAGCAGTGGGCACTAATATGAGCAGAGCACCTCACTATTTTGCCCTAGGCCCCAGACCAGCATCACAGGCCTGTTATTAGAGGCAAGTTTCACCAAATCATTGTACAACAGAAATGGTTGCTGGGCACATGTCCAAACTGGACATGCACCTCAACACAACTCCCAGCTAACCAACATGACAGATAATCCAGTAGATAGGATTTAAATCATTTTCCTAAGCTAATTGCTAGGAATCATTTTTAGTACAGTAGCAACAGGAACTGAATCAATTGGTTCGGTTTTGCACACACAACAATCTCTGTCAGTAAGCATCACTGACAGAGATTTCACAGCAGCAGCCCATGGCCTTATCGGGACACAAATCTTACCAAGAAGATTAGAGCATCAAATCATTTTCCTAACTTAACTAGCTAGGAATCATCTTTAGATGTAACTAGTTCATAAATGAACTTTGCAACACTATCAGTTTAGAGTAACACCTCTGTCAGTACAATGTACTGACAGAAGGATTCAGACAAAGCTAATCACATCATGAACAAGCATCAGCAGCAACTAACCATAGTCACTACTCAAGCAAGCCTCACACTAAAACCCCACCTAATCTGGCCTAAATTCTTGGCACAGCAAGGCATGGCCGAAATGGCCAGTGGCTGAGGTCATGGAGGAGTAGAAGGTAAGGAGAAGAGAGGAGAGGTAATCACTCACCAAACGCCCAGGTGCATACCTGGCCGGCATGGCAAGGTAGTGCCCACGCGGCTCGAGGATGACTTCACCGGCGGCAGCACAGGGAGCACCCCACCGGGGACGCTTCCACATGCGCTGCTCAGTCACCGCAACCACCACAGCTTCATCAACTGCAAGCACCACGTGAGCTATCGTGGCAGTCATCGAGCTCGGAGGTGACCGGAGCCGGCGAATCCCTAACCAGAGAGGGCGGGTGATCTCCTCGACGAGGGGGCGTTCGCTGAATCCAGTTGGAGGAGAGGAGGGGTGGCATCAAGGTGCGTCGTTTGCCCCAGGTGGCGGCGACGGAGGTCGCCGGAATTGGCAGGCGGCGGTGGCGGCGATTAGGGTCACGGGAGAGGAGCGTGAGGAGAGGGGAGAGAGCGTGCAGACTGTCTGGGTCGGTTTGACTGACCCGATGGCTCAGCTGGTGGATTTGGTCCAACGAGGTGGGCTGGGCTAACCCAATGGGCCAAGGCTCAAACTCTGATTGAATTCAAAACCAGATTTCAAACTCTTTAAATAAAACATCTCAAATTTAAAATAATTCCAAACTATTTGATCTATAACTTATAAAATTAATCTTCCTTTTAAAGTGAATAAATACATATTGGATTAATAATCTATTTCCTATTTTACCTTTAAAAATAATCTTGAGATACTTTAATTGCCATTTTCAAAACTCTAATTATTATTAATTAAAATCAAATCTTAAGACTTTTCTTAATTGAACAAACCTTTATCAAATAAAGTTAAATTCTAATATTGTTACATGATTATTAATTGCTTTAATAAATGAATTAAGTTATTTAAATGCAAAGTCTTGGGTAAAACACACAAATAAGGTAATAAAAGAAATAAACCACTATGCATTGCATATCATTGCACCATAGCATCCATTTGCTTCTTTAAACATTGTCCTTACCGGACAATGATGGTATTTTGTAGGACAAGGAGATCAGGAGCATCGCCAAGCATCCGACTCCACTACCTTTCAGTCACAAGGCAAGTTTACCTTGCTCATATCTTTTGGATGCACTGAGTTGGAAACTATTTGCAAAGTGCTGACTTATAACTCTAACTTATCAAAAGAGTTCGAAAACCTATTTTCGAAATAGTATGACTAGTGGTTATCGACCCGAGTGGTGATAACCTAGGATGGCTGGCAAGTGGAACCATGGTAAGATTGTTGTGGTGGAGGTTCCACTTGCACGGGAAAGTAAACCCTAGGAGTTCATAACCAATGCCGCAGTTATTTTTGCGCCATAAAAACCGTGTCGTCTAGGAGACTTGGAATGGGACGAGAAAGTCATCTGTAACTTCTTCCGTTCGCATGTCAACGGGCAGCCAGCTACCATTCGCTGTAGGTCTTGCGAGACTAGATGCACATGGGTGGGACCCCTTAGTGCCCACAGCCACTGGTGTCTATGAGGGTCTGCAAGGGGCTGCCTAGATAGTTCCTCCTCACTGAGGGGAATATCAGGGGGTACTCTGCTTGCATGAATTGGGTGGGCATGCATTGTGCAGAGAAGGACGGTGAATGGCTTGGATCAATGACTGGGCCCCACACCAAGGAAGTGTGGACGAGAAAGTACGCCCGGTTGTGCAGCAAGGCTTTGATCTCTTTTGGAAGGACACACCTCTGTAGAGTGTAAAAAGATGTGACATGTTACCCCTTGTTCCGGGAAGGAGCTGCGAACGCTGCAGGAAAGGTGCTCTCAAGGCACTAGTACCCTGTGTTGGCTGTCAGGCATAGTTTTCTAAAGTTAAAAGCAATCTTTCAAGAAACCTTTGAGAAAATCTTGCATGAGCCTATGACTCTTTTGGGTCCATGGTTGTACCTAGTGCATAAAACACACCTTCTCTCAAAAGAAACTTGCTGGGTAACGCTCGTTACTCACCCCACTCTCTTAAACCCTTGCTAGACTGTGAAGACTTAGATGATGCAACACTGAATACCAACGGAAGCCAAGAAGACATCTTCTACGAGGAGCCTGATCTGTCACATGGAGTTGAAGGCGTGGACTATGTCATCCGCTATGGAGCCGCTTTAGATGAGGAGTCAGAATGAGGAGCAACCTAACTAGTAGTATAATCTCGAGACCGTGAACCGAGCAGCTGTAGGCATAAAATAAGCTGTTGAGTTCTTCGGATGTTTAATCATTTGGATCTTTTTCGCGTTTTGTTTTATTAACACTAAGCACTTGAGATGTTCTCTTGTGGAGAGCATTTCCTTCTCAGCACGACTTTGGCTTGTAATAATATTGTCAATTTGTATTTGGACCCACAATGTTTCTATTGTACCACTCCGAGGGATGTAATTCTTGTGGAGGGCTGTTTCGCAAGTGTTATATCAACGACTTGCATACTACAAGATGCAGTGGTATGCTGGGTCACCGCAGCTGGTATCAGAGCAATTGCTTTGACCTTAGGATGGAAACCTAGTAAAGGGATAGAACCTGTAGGAGTCTAGTAGCAACGGTAAAGAGTTCTCTAAACATATGATGGTTATTCACTTGAGAATAACATTGTCATATCTATAGCATTATAATTCTTTATTATGATGCATCATTACTAATTCTATATCCTATTCTTGTACAGCTACTATGGCATCAAGAATCCCAGAGTGCACAGTTTGGTCTCAGAGGAAGACATTAGAGGATTATGAGGGGACTCTGACAGAGCAGTTAGGATCACTACTACGGGCCTTTTGTCATGGTACCGACATCCATGTAAAGACCTACACTTACAAGGATGACAAAACTGTGGTCAAGTACCGTGTAGTCATCATGTTACCTGACGGATTGGCACCGAGTCCAGTACAACCTTCTGGCGAGGGTAGAGGACAGATGGCAGCCTACCACGAGGCAGTAGTACGGGCTATAGCCACCATCAGAGAGTACATGGCGGCTCACCTATTAGGTACCATTTTCACTGCTATTCCTCAAGACTCTCTATTGGAGGAGATGGCACACTTGTGAAGAAGAAGCCCAAGATGGCAGCCATGCTACTGGATAGATATAGGAAGATGGTGGGATCTCTGTACAACACCCACTAGGTCTTGGTCGAGGACAAGGCAGAGATGTTAGAGGATCTCACGGACACCACGAGGAGGCAGGAGATTGCACATATGACTAGACAGGAGTCCGAGGGTTCACACTTCTCACCGACTGTTGGGACTCATAGAGACCCAACGCAACATGGACCTTCCAGGTACTCACCTACACCAGAGCCTATACATTATTCAATCATTACTTCTAGCATGGAGGCGCAACAGGGTCTTAGGGGAGTTTATGTTTCTGAGCTTCCCATTGAGAACTCCGACGGTTGAAGGTTTGACTAGTTGGGAGATGGACAACAGTACACCAGTTCGTTCAGAGTGGCAGCTCAGGCGGCAGGAGGAGTGAATGCCGTAGACACTTCCTTGTCATTTGATGAGGAGTAGGATCCCATGGAGATATAGCCTGAGTTTGAGGAGCCTATGGAGACTCCGGTGGTGCAGGAGGCACCATTTGACCACACTTACTGCACCGCGAGTACGTGCTTTGGAGAGGCGGAGCCTTCACCGGTTATGACTGCTCACGAGACTAGAGTCTACTTTGAGAGTTATCTTGGACTGAACGGGCTTGTGTTGAGTGACACTTCTGCTACCGATACGTCCGACTCGGATTATGTTCCTGGCGGAAGGACCTTCATTCCAGAGATAGCGCCAGACGACACGCCAACATGTGTGGAATCCGGGCATGTATTACGAGCCTTGAGACCGGAGCAGGTTATCAGGACTAGAGTCTGGAGTAGTGTGGTATCTTAGTATCTAGTGTGTACTAGTTATGAGTTGTAATAATAAGAGAGTCGGTAGAAGCTTCTAGTATCATGCTATGAGTGTATCTCACTTTAGTGAGGAGTCTTGTAATAATGACTATGTACTCTGGTTTGTATGTGATGTATTATATGTGCTCTATATTTGGTTTTCATTCGACTTTTAATTGGAGTTGGATTTTGGTTTTCCATTGTGTGACTAGTTTTGGGCATGAAGTGAAGCTCAGAAAGCATGGGCATGGTGTAATTATGAGTTCTTCACTTTGTGTTACAAGACTAGGGGGTAATGGACACGGGAGTAGCAGCTGAGTCCGAGGAATAGCGCATGGTGATACGTCCATTTTGCATCACTATTTTATATCATAATTTACTGTTATTCATTGATATATTTCATATTTAGAGATGATACTAATGTTGTTTCTTTTGTTTTCACATGTTTGATGATTATTGGAGAATTCACTGCCGGAGTCAGGATTCAGCTAGAAAAAGGACCGTCAAGGCACCATATATCTAAAGACCAGCAATTCTAGGAAAAACCCAGAAATTCATATTTCGCCGAAAGACGGAAGTAGCCAGAAGGAGAAGGCGAGGTGAGCCACCAGGGGCCCACACCACCCCCTAGCGTGGGCCAGGCCTAGGCCGCGCCACCAGGTGGTGTGGCTGCCCTGGTCCACCTCTGGCATCGCCCATTCGCGTATATCGTCTCCCCGAAAACCTAAGACGAGGAGGAGGATCGCAGATAGACTCCACAGCCTCTGCGGGGCAGAAGACACACACAGAGAGAAAGCTCTCTGGCAGGCAGAAATCTTCTGGGGAAATTCCTTCCCGGAGGGGGGAAATCGTCGCCATCGTCACCGCCATCGAGTTGGGCTTCATCGGGATCATCATCATCACCATCATCACTAGCACCCTCATCACCGTCATCACCATGCCGTCTAGCTGTAACATCTTGGGGTGAATCTTGTCCGGTTCATAGGGGAAACTTTCCCGGTGTTGATTACTCTTGCAGTTGATGCTATTGAGTGAAACCGTTGAATTAAGGTTTATATCCAGATTGTTATTTATCATTATTTCATCTCTGATCATGATCCATATGATGTCTTGCGAGTAGTTCACTTAGTTCTTGAGGACATGGGAGAAGTCAAGATGTTAGTAGTGGAACTATGTTGAGTAATATTTAATGGTTTGATATATATATATATGTTGTGGTGCTATTCTACTAGTGGTGTCATGTGAACGTCGACTACATGATACTTCACCTTTATGGGCCTAATTGATTGCATTGTGTATTTGGCTACTAATTGTGGGGTTGCCGGAGCGACAGAAACCTAAACCCCCATTAGGAAACCATTGCACCAGGGAGTGTAGGATCTCAGAGTTTAAGGCTGTGGTTAGATTTATCTTAATTACTTTCTTGTAGTTGCGGATGCTTGCAAGGGGTATAATCACAAGTATGTATTAGTCCAAGTTGGGGTAGTGCATTAGCATAGGTTCACCCCCATAACACCTATCAAACCAATGAAGATTATTCAGCTATATGAAGTGAAAGCGCTTGACAGAAACTCCCGTGTGTCCTTAGGAACATTTGGTAATCATATGTAACACAACCGGCTTGTCCTTTGCTCTAGAAAGGATTGGGCCGCTCGTAGCAATTATTAAAATTGTCTTTTATTTACTCGTATTTTATTTATTTGCATTATCAAATACCCCTAAAAACCTGTTTGCTAGTATTTATAGTGCTTCCTTGATCAAAACTGCTTGTCAACACCTTTTGCTCCTCGTTGGGTTCGACACTCTTATTTATCGAAAGTACTACGATACACCTCCTATACTTGTGGGTCATCAAGACTATTTTCTGGCGCCGTTGCCGGGGAGTGAAGCGCTATTGAATAGTGGAATTGGTAAAGGAAACTTTTACTGTGAATATTGTTTTTATTGCTGTCTTTTATTTTATTTCATTATGAAGAAGTCTCCATTTGGTTCCCTATTTGGGAATACTACTGCCACTGTTATGGTAGTAGATGAACCACCGCCTGCTCAATTGGATCCTTTTGAAATACCTATGAAAATTGTTGAACGTGTTATGAATAACTGCTATTCAGGAGATGGAACTGTCCATCCTAGTGATCATTTTCTCTTTATACATGAATTATGCGAGTTGTTCAAGTGTGCAGGTATTTCATCAAGCCAGGTTAAGAGGAAGCTATTCTCTTTATCACTGAAGGGCAGAGTTGCGGAATTGTATAAGCTGCTGAAGAATGGCCGATCTATTGGTTGGGAGGAAATTGTACCTCTCTTTTATTCGAAATTCTATCCTCCAAGTGAGATTCATAAAGATCGGAACCAAATATATAATTTTTGGCCTCATGATGGAGAGAGTATTGCCCAAGCGTGGGGGAGATTGAAGTCACTAATGCTCAAATGTCCCATTCATGAGTACCCCAGTAATATTGTTATTAATAATTTCTATGCAAGGCTTTCTCTTCACGACAAGGATTTATTGGATGCTTCTGATTCTGGATCATTTACACGTATGAAAGAAGAAGCTAAATGGGATCTTCTTGACCGTATTCAGAAAAATACTGAAGGATGGGAGAACGACAAAGGTAGAAAGTTAGGTATAAATTATGATTATGAATGCATTAAATCTTTTATGGGAACTGATGACTTTCATAATGTTAGTGCTATTTATGATCTTGATTCTCAAATACTTGCCAACTGTTTTAAGGCTTTTGCCTCTTATCTTGATGTTCCAAAGAAGGAGTGGAACAAGTACCATGCGCCTTATAAAGATTATGTTAATTGTATTCCTGCTAGAGTTACTGAAGTTTGTACTATTGATCGTATTTTGCCTGAGCCTTATTTTGAGAAAACACCTTTCCCTGCTAAGGGAAAGGAGCATTCTATGTTAACTAGTGTGATTAATAAAAGTGCAAAGAAAGCTTTAGAACCTGATGAGCAAATAACTGTTAAACCTGTAGTAGCAATAGTAAAGGACCTTGTTACTAAAAATGTAGAAGATGGACACATTATCTTCTGTGAAGATGCTTCTAATATTGTTTCACATCCTAGTAGATCTAGGAAAACAAGTGTTCCTGTGTTTTTGTCAGGATAGGTGATCATTGCTATTATGGTTTATGCGACATTGGTGCAAGTTCAAGTGCTATTCCTTATGAGCTGTACAGAGAAATCATGCATGAAATTGGTTCTTGTGAACTTGAAGATATTGATGTGGTTATTCAGCTTGCTAACAGAGAAACTATCTCTCCAATTGGTATTGTTAGAGATGTGGAAGTTTTATGCGGTAAGACTAAATATCCTGCTGATTTTCTAGTACTTGGTTCAGCTGCTAGTAAAAATTGTCCTATTATTTTTGGTAGACCTTTCTTGAATACTTGTGGCGCCGTTATAGATTGTAAGAAGGAGAAAATTTTGACTAAGTTTGATGGAGAATCTTATGAGTTTAATTTTTCTAAGTTTACCAGAGCTCCTTATGAAACTGATTTGCCTAATGAAGATTTTAGAGTCGAACATCTTGCCTGTATTGCTCTTGCTCCTAACGATGCTTTGTAGCAATATATGGAGGACCATGAAAGTAAGATCTTCAGGGAAGAAAGAAATGAGATTGACGAGATTCTTCTTCGTCAGCCAGAGATGCTTAAACACAATTTACCTATGGAGGATTTGGGTACCACTTTGCCACCAAAGGAAGATCATGTTTTTGATTAAAAACCTTTACCTAATGATCTTAAATATGCTGATATTATACTCTTGATGATTTAAAAGGGATTTCCCCTACTATATGTCAGCATGCTATTAATATGGAAACAGATGCAAAGCCAGTTGTTGAACATCAACATCGTTTAATTCCTAAGATGAAGGAAGTGGTAAGAAATGAGGTATTTAAACTCCTTGATGTTGGTATTATTTATCCTATTGCTGATAGTAGATGGGTTAGTCCTGTTCATTGTGTTCCTAAGAAAGGAGGAATTACTGTTGTGCCTAATGAGAATAATGAGCTTATTCCTGAAATAGTAGTAGTTGGTTATAGGATGTGCATCAATTTTAGAAAGGTCAACAAAGTTACTAAGAAAGATCATTATCCTTTACCGTTTATAGATCAAATGTTAGAGAGGTTATCTAAGAAAACTCATTTTTGTTTTCTTGATGGTTATTCTGGTTTCTCTCAAATTGCTGTTAAAAAAGCAAGATCAAGAGAAAACCACTTTTACTTGTCCTTCTGGAACTTATGCTTATAGACGTATGCCTTTTGGTTTGTGTAATGCTCCTGCTATGTTTGAAAGATGCATGTCTGCTATTTTTCATGGACTTTGTGAATAAATTGTGGAGGTATTCATGGACGATTTCTCCATCTATGGAACTTCTTTTGATAATTGTTTGCACAATCTTGATAATGTTTTGCAGAGATGTGAGGAAACTAATATTGTTCTTAATTGGGAGAAATGCCACTTTATGGTGAATGAAGGAATTGTTCTTGGGCATAAAATTTATGAAAGAGGTATTGAAGTTGACAGAGCAAAAGTTGAAGCAATTGAGAAAATGCCCGGTCCTAGGGATGTTAAAGGTATTCATAGTATTTGTCGGGGGGATGACCCCCGGTAGGGTCAAGAGACTAGAAAGATATGAGGAAAGTGGTTGACTTTGTAATGGTTGACCAGGAATGGGCCTGGCCGGCATATAGGAGTATCGGCCAGGCCGACATATAAGCCGTATCCTGCCTTATGTTCAGGAATGTCGGCATAGCCGGCATATATCATGTAATGTGCCAGTATATATATAAATATGCCGGCCTAACCAAGTTGGTATGTTATGCAGGAACAGGGGAGGCCAGATTACCCGACCTTGGGTTGTTGGTCCGGCATATAGGTCCAGGATATGGCCAATGGCTATGTCCGAGACACAGAAGTCAATTAAAGGGTCACATCCCTACAATCAAGGAAAGAACCTTCCAAGTATGGAGGAAGATCATGATGGCAGGGTGCACAGTGGTGGTCTAACAACCATCACTGTGTCAAAGTACAGTCCTTACCTCACAGTGGTAAGGTCACAGTCAAAGCAAGTACAAGGTACAGGGATGCTGAGTCCCATCGAGAGCAATCAGGGGCAAAGTCAAGGGTGGCAGCCATCGTCACCTTGTCCTATTTGGACTGTAGTCGGTCTCATCTACTTGTAGATGACTGTTGTAACCCTGGCCACCACTATATAAGGTGGCACAGGGAGCCCTAGCCAAGGGTTGGTCACTCCTTAGTCTGTCAGTTCATAGTTCATCTTCCTCCTCTCACAGAGAGCTTGGAAGCACCATTGTTGTACACTCCATCGATCCATTTATACAGACAATAGTGCAGGAGTAGGGGTGTTATCTCCTTACGAGAGCCCCAAACCTGGGTAGATTGTGTGTTCTTCTCTATCGTGCTTCTTAGTACGCTTCCCTCTCCCGAATCCTCCAGCACCTAGTTCGGCCCCATTTAAGCCATCCCATGGTATATGTTGTTTCACCATGATGACTTTGGCTCCCACCGTGGGGCAGATCGATGTGCTGGGCGGAGTCATCATTCGGATAGGATCTGTGATAGCATCATCGGGAGTGCGCGTAGTCTCTGGCCTTGTCCAGAGGTTAGGCTCGCTCAGCTTCATCTCCGACAACGCCGGTGGTCTCGGTGGTCGGCCTTTCCCCAGGAACGGCCGGATCATGACTTTTGGTTCCCACGAGGTGTACGTGGGGACTGAGAGTGTTTGCAGGTATCCAGAGCAGCTGCTGGTGGCGGCGGATCCTCCGTTGCATTTGCTGGCTCACGCTGGGCGTAGCGCTCGCCCAGTAGAGTCGGCAGAGGTGATGATGGCCGGCACTGCCGTGCCGCCGACAGATGGTGCCGGCAAAGGAGCAGCAGCTGCAGATGTTCCTCTAGAGAAGGAGAAGGCAAAGAGAAGAGCGTGTCCGCCATTGGAGAGGGCAGAGAACCTGGCCGGCACTTCCGGCGTGCCGGCTAGGGGCCAGCCCCTCATCCCCATAATCAACTGGCTTCTGGAGCCGGTGCAGTCCGGCGATGATCCGGAGCAAGCGAAGGAAGTCCTAGAGGGGATGCGTCAAGCCCTCGTCGATGAGGCCCTGGCCATGCAGTAGGAGCGGGAACGGTTCAACCGGCAACTCCATGAGTATGAGGCTGCCCAAGGTTTTACTCCTATGGTAACCCGGCCTAGCCGGATAGAGGAAGTTAGAACTAGAGGTAGAGATCTAAACAATGAATTGGGTAAGGATAGTAGAGCTAGAACTCATAGTGCAAGTAGTACTGTGCCTAAGGTAATTTATAACTCACCAGTAAAGAACCTTAGAGCAGCAGCAGAAGTAGCTAAGGAACTATCTAGCTTATCCGGCGAAGCAATGCGTGAGCAGCAAGCCCGACTTAACCAACTTTTTTCTGAAGCTAGCAAGCAGCAGGAGGCCTTTAAGATGGCAAATCCAGGTGCCGGCACATCTTAGTATATTACGTCGGTGGGAGGTGTCGGCGCAAGGTCGAGGGGCCAAGCCTCGTCCCCGCATCCAAGCGCTCGACGTGCCGGAAGTGTGACCTCTGGTCGCCGGGACAAGCAGATCCAGGTGTATGATCCGGCAATCACTGGAAAGTAGGCGATGGTGCAAGAGAATTCCGGTCAAGGTGACCAGAATGTCGACAATAAGATTGCCGGCCAGAATCCTTCGGCCGGGCAAGGAGCATGCTTGATGAGGACATCCCTACTACACAGCCATCTCCACCTACTGTTGATGATCCTATTATTGCTGATCAAGATAAGTCCAATGACGAGATTAGGATTGGACCAATTACTCGAGCCTGTGCTAAGTTGTTACAACAGCAGGTGACAAGGGTATAGTTAATAGAACCCATATGTTGAGTACCCTTGAGGCCCGTTAAGCTCGGCCCAATTGTAATGATAGTCGAATATGAGTCTTTACCGTATGTCGATATTGTAATCTGTATCGGACCCTACCCGATCCTCGAGACCTGGCCACCTATATATAGGGGCCAGGAGGGGACGGTGTAGGCCAGATTGAAAGCAAGCCAGGTTGAACACCCAAGTTTACTTTCGACACACACCTATTTCGACTAACTTTACCTTCGAGTTCATCCAGCGCCCTATCTCCCCGATCCTAAGTCCTTCATCTAGGACATTTGTCGAGTTAACCCCTCGTCAATTGGCGCCGACCGTGGGGAACTTGGGCGTTGGAATCATGAATTCGATGGCTTTTTCGCTTTTAGCCAACAGCAGTACAGAAGTCGACGAAAATCAAGAGATGGAGTTGACAATCGGAAGTTTAAACATCCTCATCGGACCGTCGGGTTCATCCCGCCTCTCGGATTCGATGAAATCAGATCCGTCGGCAAACAAGCCCGAAACAGAGGAAACGTGGGAATCATCAGAAGACTCTTCCAGTGAGGTAAACTCGCCGGTCAGCTTCGACAAAGCACCAATCGCAGAAAGCGACAAAATTCGGGAAAATTTCGACTCAGAAGAAAGAGCGTGCCAGACGCACAACAACGCAAAGGACTTCGCCGTGGGAAGCAGCGGCGTCTCCAAAGTACATCAGTTATGCGTTATTATCACCGAAGCAGAAGAAGAAAACAACAGCGAAGGAAGTAAAAAGGTCGACAGGCAAGCCGACAAAATGAAAGAACACAACAAAAAGGAAAAAGAGAAAGTCCACGTTTCGGCTGGCGAATGGAGAATGATCAAATCAGCTATCAATCATGGTACAGAAGTACCCGAAGGATCGAGAAGAGAAGTTCTAATGGGCTATCAGTATGCATTATACCAACACAGGAAGAAACTAAGGGAGGAAAGAGACATGGTTTTTCAAGATAATAACAGTATATCAAGGGAGGAGTACTGGGAAGACTACAGTGAAGAATCAGAGTACAGCAGAGAAAGGCACGGAGACCCAAAGCACAATAGAGGGGTGACGGTGCGTAGCAGAGAAGAAAGGTACTCAAGGAGCCCTACCCCACAGCTAGAAGAGGAGGAAGACGACTTCATACAAGAAACGCCAGAAGCAGCATTGGTAGCAGCACAAGCATATTTACTAACTACAAGGCCAGAACCTGGGGACCCGCGAGAAGATATGCACCGAGCCGCGATACGAAGCCTTGGAATAGTGGAAAGCAAGATCAGGGAAAAAGGCCCAAAGACAAAGCCGACAAGCTGCAAAGAAAATCAAAAGGAGAAGTTCAGATACAACTTCGTAGATAACGAGTACAGCGAGTCATCAGAAGAGGAAAGGCGACAGAAGAGGAAAGAGGACGCAAGAAATATAATAGCGCAAGCTCGAGTAAACAAGTCGCATCATGCTTGGAGGGAAGAGAATTATGAAGACGACGATAAAGAGATGGGTGCGTTATGCTTTACCCGCAGGGTTCGCAAAACGCGGGTACCCAAAGGATTCAAACTGCCACACGACCAGCATAAGTATGACATGTCGCAAGAACCTACCCTATGGTTATCGGACTATCTGCAGGCAGTACAGATATTAGGGGGAACAAAGGCGACTGCAATGCAAAGTTTACAGCTACACCTCACCGGCGCAGCACGGTCCTGGTTGAATACCCTACCCAACGAATCCATCGAAAGTTGGGGGGAACTCGAAAGTGAATTCGCAAGAAATTTTCGTTCAACTTACAAACGCCCGGCATCACTGGAGGAAGTTAAGGCGTGCGTACAGAGGAAAGGCGAAACTCTACGTTCTTATATACAACGCTGGAGCATAACCAAAAATTCAGCAGAGGACGTCTCCGACGAACGGGCAATAGACGCCTTTACGGCCGGACTTCGTCGCTCAGATCTCGTGGAAGAAATAGGAAGAACAAGACCTACGACGGTAGCCGAATTAATGGAACAAGTCAACAAATTCGCTGATGGAGAAGACGCATACAATAACAAAAGAGGACGTTCACCAGAAGTCGACAGAATAAGCAGACAGAGGAGACGATACCGCAGCAGAGGTAACCAAGCAAGGCGAAGTCAGGTAGCCACGGGCTACGTAATAGAGGAAGAGGAAGGATATGACAGTGGGAGGTTTCAAGCAAAAAGAGTAGAAAAGTCGAGATACTCCGGCCCTTCGGCCGAGGACATGCTATACGGACCTTGTCGAATCCACTACGCATATCTCGACGGGAAAAGAGTCTCAAATCATCAAATGAAGGATTGTAGAACATTCCTAAGGCTGCAAAGCGCCATGGGCTCAAGCCAAGGAGGAAGGCAAGAAGAACAACACAGAAGTCAAGGATATCAAATGCAAAGGCTAGCAAGGCACCTAGAGTCAAAAGTTTACATATCTGCCATGATTCAATCGGTGCCCAGGTCAAAGAAGGAGCGAAAAAGCATATCCAGGCAAGTAAACCTAGCAATATCATCACCACCAGCTACCACAGAGTACCTACGGTGGTCAGACCAATCAGTCAAGTTCAGTAGAGCAGACCACCCGAAGAAAGTTCCCAGGCCAGGCCACTCGCCTATGGTTCTAAAGGCGCAGATAGGAGGGTACGACATCGGAAGAGTGTTCATGGATGCAGGGAGTGGCATAAACTTAATATATGCTAGAACCCTAAAGGCAATGTGCATCTCGCTGTCGAGTCTGAAGCCAACAGATTGCTCCTTCCACGGAATAGTACTAGGAGCCGCAAACCACCCTTTGGGAAGAATAGAACTCGATGTCTGCTTTGGCAGCAGTGGCAACTACCGAAGAGAGAAGCTGGAATTCGAAGTTATGGACTGGCCGTCACAATATCATGCAATCCTGGGGCGCCCAGCATTTGCAAAATTCATGGCAGTACCACACTACGCGTATCTTATGTTAAAAATTCCAGGACCCAAAGGAACAATCACAGTACAAGGGAGCTTTGAAGTAGCCAACACATGCGACAGAGAATTCAACAGGATGGCGCAAACCTTCGGCATGACAGCGGAATACGAGAGGTTAAAAGGAGAAACGGATCATAATGTACTACCCGACGTTGGACGATCCCTGCCAGATCAGGCTTTCGACACGTCTCAGGACTCGAAGAAAATCCAGGTCCACCCTACAGATGCAAACAAGACAACATCAATTGCGGTGAATTTGGATCCCGCATAGGAAAGCGCGCTCATCGAGTTCCTCCGTGAGCGCTGGGAAATCTTCGCCTGGTGTCCATCAGACATGCCAGGGGTTCCCAGGGAACTCGTCGAGCACGCATTAAATGTAGATCCCAAGGCAAAGCCAGTTAAGCAGCCATTACGACGATTTGATGAACCTAAGAGGAAGGCGATAGCATCAGAGTTGCACAGGCTAGAAAATGCCGGATTTATCAGAGAAATCAAAACTTCGAGTTGGGTGTCGAACCCAGTCATAGTACCCAAGAAGAATACAGACGTACAAAGAGTATGTGTCGACTACACATCTCTCAATAAGCATTGTCCAAAGGATCCCTTCCCTCTACCCCGCATCGATCAGATAATCGATTCAACAGCGGGATGCGCAAGGCTTTCATTTCTGGACGCATATTCTGGTTACAATCAGATTAAATTGAAGAAAGAAGACGAAGAAAAAACGGCCTTCATCACACCATATGGAGTGTTTTGCTACCAAGTGATGCCGTTCGGTCTAAAAAATGCAGGAGCAACTTATCAACGGATGATGCAAAATTGCCTCGGAAGCCAAATAGGGCACAACATCCAAGTCTACATTGATGATGTAGTCATCACCACAAGAGAGGAGAAATCTCTAATCAGCGACTTGGCAGAAACCTTCGACAATCTGAGTAGGTACAAGCTCAAGCTTAACCCGACAAAGTGTTCCTTCGGCGTATCAGCAGGACAACTTTTAGGGTTCCTGGTGTCAGCACGAGGAATAGAGGCGAACCCAGAGAAGATTCAAGCGATTTTGACAATGGGGAAACCCACGAAACTACACGACGTACAGAAACTTGCAGGGCGCGTCGCGGCTTTAAGTCGTTTCGTTGCTCGACTGGGAGAAAAGGCACTTCCTTTCTATGCACTTATGAAGAAGTTAGATGATAAATTTGAATGGACGGAAGAAGCAGACGCAGCTTTTGCACAGTTGAAAAAAGTGCTCTCCACGCCGCCAGTGCTGGTCGCACCAAAAGAAAAAGAACCACTGCTACTCTACATCGCCGCAACCCATCAGGTGGTGAGCACAGTATTAGTAGTCAAAAGAAGCGAAGAAGGAAAAGCCCACGGTGTCCAGAGGCCGGTGTATTTCATCAGTGAAGTGTTGTCTCCGACAAAACAGAGGTACCCACATTATCAAAAACTCGCATATAGTGTTTTCACAACTGCACGAAAACTGCGACAGTACTTTGCGGTGCATCCAATTATAGTGGTCAATGAAGCACCACTATCAAACATATTGAACAACCCTTCAGCAACAGGACGTGTCTCTTTGTGGGGTATCGAGTTATCTCCCATGGACATCACATACGAGAAAAGGGAGGCGATCAAGTCGCAAGTCTTGCCAGATTTTATGGCAGAGTGGCTGGAGCTCCAAAGCACGGGACCACCAGACTTATCCAGTGTTTGGACAATGTACTTCGACGGTTCTAAGAGAGTTCAAGGTGTAGGCGCAGGAGTGGTCTTGATATCGCCTCACGGCGACAAATTGAAGTATGTCTTAAGGATGAGCTTTCCACAGGCTTCTAATAACGAAGCAGAATACGAGGCTTTGTTGCATGGAATGAAGATGGCCAAAGCATGTGGAGCAACTCGCCTAAAAATATTTGGAGATTCCAACCTTGTGGTACAGCAAGTTATGAACAGATGTGATACAATCAATGACAACATGATGGCCTACAAGAATTTATATCATTATCTCGAAGGAACATTCGACGGATGCGAAGTCTCACACATAAGCAGAAATAGTAATGAAGAAGCCGACAATTTAGCAAATATCAGGTCACAGTGTTAACCCGTGCCGTCCGGAGTATTTTGGGAAGAAATAGTAGAAAGATCAATAAAAAGCGGGAAAAGCTCGACTACTGCAGTAGACTCGGGGGCTCCGTCAGAGCCAGAGGAGGTCATGATGATAGAAGAAACATGGATGCAGCCATACCTTGCATACATACTAAATAAACAATTACCAGAAGATGCGGTGGAGGCCAAGAGGATAACTCAAAGATCGAAGGCGTTTGTCATGTTGCAGGGGAAATTATACAAGAAGAGTATTACTGGTGTTTTGCAGCGTTGTGTAACACCCCAGGAAGGACAAACAATACTACAAGACATACACGGTGGAGTGTGCGGCCATCATGCTAGCAGCAGAGCAATAGCAGCAAAGGCTTTCTGAGCAGGATTTTATTGGCTAACAGCCATCGAAGACGCAAAAGATATAGTTCGAAAGTGTGAAGCATGTCAAAGATTTGCATCTAGACCGCATGCACCAGCAGCAGAGCTACAAACAATACCATTGTCTTGGCCCTTTGCGCAATGGGGCCTCGATATGGTGGGAAAGTTGCACAAATCTTGGCCAGGAGGGCATGTTTACATGCTAGTGGCAGTCGATAAATTTACCAAGTGGGTGGAAGCGGCCCCGGTAACAACTCAGGATTCGACAGCAGCAATCAGCTTCATCAAGTCAATAGTATTCCGTTTTGGTGTACCATATAGCATCATCACGGACAACGGGACAAATTTCACTTCAAAGGAATTCAAGAGTTATTGCGAGGGACTAGGGATCAAGCTCAAATTCGCATCTGTGGCGCATCCGAAGACAAATGGGCAAGTCGAAAAAGCCAACGGCCTGATATGTAGTGGGATAAAAAAGAGGCTCTTAGCACCTCTCGAGAAAGCCAAGAGCGCTTGGGTAGAAGAATTGCCCTCCGTTCTTTGGAGTCTAAGAACTACGCCTAACGCAGCAACTCAAGAAACTCCTTTCTTCCTGGTCCATGGCGCAGAAGCCGTACTTCCAGTCGAAGTTACACATGAAGCCCCAAGAGTGACGGCATACGACGAGACAACATCAACAGAAGCACTACAAAACGATGTCGATGCACTAGATGAAGCAAGGGATAAGGCATTAGAAAGAGCCACACAGTATCAACAGAGCCTACAAAACTACCACAGTAGTCGAGTTCATCCATGATCCTTCGTAGTGGGAGACCTAGTTTTGCGACTCAGGCAAGATAGCCATGGCAAATTGGAGTCCCCTTGGGTAGGACCCTACATCGTCACAGAAGTAATACCAGGAGGAGCATATCGACTACAAGACAAGAAGACGGGAAAAGACGAGAGCAATCCGTGGAACGCAGAGCAGCTACGACGTTTTTACGCGTAGACTACATCTAGTAGTATAATTAAACTCGAGTTCACTTTCTTAACCCAGAACATGAGGCCATAGGTCGGGTTCTTTGGGTTGAACTCGACAAAGTTGTACAAGTATTACTACTTCTCCGCTCGGGGGCTTCAACCCTCGGGTCGTACAAAAGGAATTTTTATCGAGATTTGGAGATCTTTTTCACTATAAGGTTGTACAGACAACCCGATAAATACTCAAACAATTTGGTTCAAAAAAGAACCCGATATTCTTCATACTAATTGGTTCGCAAAGAACCCGATATATCTCAAGCATACCTCAGAACAAGTGACTTGTTTTCATGGTACTAGTAATAACATCAAAACAGAGTACAAGCATTCATTACAGATAACATGGTAGCAAGGACATTATCGTACGAAATTACATAAAAAACAGATCCTAGTGGAAGTGGACTTCAGCTTCATATTTCTTCTGGCACTGGGTGCCGTCATAGATCTTCACGTCGAATTTCGACGTGCCGATGTGGAAGTCGAAGGCCATGAAGAAGCCTTGGTGGATGTCGTGGTCTTCTGCAAACTGCGACCAACCACCCTTCAAGTACTGTTCGCCGTTGCCATCATACCAAACCTCCACTTCATATGGAGTCCTGCTGCCAGATTGTTCGCGAAGAACCGCTTCTCGCAGTTCACGCTCATCCATGAACTTTGTGAAATTCAGTGGCAGACGCTGGATCTCGCGGCACTGTGCCATGCAATGCAGAAGAAGGAGAAGATCCTGGGAAGAACAGCAGGAGCAGCAGGAGGAGGAGCGCTTGGACCTGGAGCAGCGCCAGTTACCTTGGGCTTGTTTTTGCTACCAGGAGGGCGGCCGGGACGACGCTTCACCGGAGCAGCTGATGACGCTCCCGCGGCGGTCGGAGTTGTGTTGCTTTTGTTCTTGCTTCCACGAGGGCGACCTCGACCTCGCGGCGCCACCGGAGAACCAAGGTTCAGACGAGAACCATCTGCGTCCGCCATGTGGACAAGGGAAAAGCTAGCAAACCCTAGATGAGAAAGAGAAGATGATGCAGCGGAGGAAGAATCTGATTAGGGTTTTTACCCTTGCCAGAAGGTGCTTTATTTATAAGCACGTATTATCAGGCCCCCGTGCTAAGGCAAGGCCCGTAAACATATTTTACAACAGGAGTTAAATTCTACACGGAGCAGGCGATAATACCAAAGAGAAAAAATAAGAAGAGAAGACTGTGGTCGCAAGGTATGAAAACCTCGACTTGGACTCGGGGGCTTGCAAATAGTAGACGTTAACAGGAGGAAGAAGAACTGAACTTGGAGCCTATGCTTGACTACAAGTACCCAAACATAGCCTCGGGGGCTACTCCCATCGGGAGCGCTGAACGCGCACCCGATAGAGGATGGGATAATCAACAATGGAGATGAAGAAGGATTAGCATACAAACTTCGACTACATAGTCGACGAAAATACAACGAGATTACTCCCATCAGGAGCGAACAAGTTAAGTTACAACTCGAAATTCTTTGATTTTATCAGTCAAAAACTTGGCTGCGACATAAGATTCTCGAGTTGCGTTATCGCAACGAAACTCGAATGTCGTGATTTATTACGAAGGTAAGACCCCGGGATCCGTCCTGTGTGGCCTGGTACACGCACATGGATGCGCTCTGCTGGTATGTATCCGTGTCTACGACGCGAAGAAAATCCTGGTGGACGCACGGGGTACCCTGAGAATCACTGGGATTCATTCTTTGTAAGTCCTAAATGCGGCAAAAGAGTGGGTTTGACCGGTATCCCGAATTCAAGTCCAAGGGGATTGAATTTGAAGTAGGTGACAAGTATCTGTTCCGGCAGTTAACTGACCTCTTGATCCGTCAGAGTTGTCAGGCTTGTTCATCAAGACCCCTTGCGAGCAAATTATCATGAACATAAGTCGAAAGACCAAATCGAAGATTTGAAGATAAAAAGAAGTCGAAGAACTGATCAAGTCGAAGATATAAAGATTAGAGATTCAACCAGAATCTGCAATTCTGGTAGAATCTCAGGGGCTACTGACAAGGGTATAGTTAATAGAACCCATATGTTGAGTACCCCTGAGGCCCGTTAAGCTAGGCCCAATTGTAATGATAGTCGAATACGAGTCTTTACCGTATGTCGATATTGTAATCTGTATCGGACCCTACCCGATCCTCGAGACCTGGCCGCCTATATATAGGGGCCAGGAGGGGACGGTGTAGGCCAGATTGAAAGCAAGCCAGGTTGAACACCCAAGTTTACTTTCGACACACACCTATTTCGACTAACTTTACCTTCGAGTTCATCCAGCACCCTATCTCCCCGATCCTAAGTCCTTCATCTAGGACATTTGTCGAGTTAACCCCTCATCAGCAGGTGAACTCACTCCTTGCTGAATCTGATATTTATTGTAATGAGAATTTTATACTGCCTAAGTCTTTGTTCATATGTATGATCAGGTTCATTGGAGAAGAAGGGGTTCAAGGGAGCGAGGAGATGCAACACATGGAGCACGACGTGGTGATCAAGCAAGAGAGCGCGAGGGAGGAGAGGGACGCCGGCGCCACAAGCATGGAGAACATCACCACGTGAAGGAGACCGAGTCTGGATGAGCACGAGCACGTGATGGCACACTAGGACAGCCTACGACACGATGTCTACATGTCTAAGGCGCGCTATACACTTGGCCTGCGTGCTAAAATTAGGTCGAACCCATATATGGGTCGGTATGTACCCATTTGAGTCGAACCGAGTCAGTTTGGGCCCAAACCAGGCATGTTTTGGGCCAGGTCTTTGCTGAGGATGCCCGGCCACCTATAAGTACCCCTGGGCGCCCCCTCAATGAGGGTTAGACCACGTTTAGACTACAGATTATTTCGTTGAACTGCTGTAAGCATTCATCTGAATTCCTCCGCACCAATTCATCTAGATTTGGTGTTATACTGCTGCAAGTTTAGTGTGATCTGTTGTTCCATTGGGAATCAATAGATTGCAAACTACCGTTTCGTTGTCGACGGCTACGTGCGCGTGTGGAGTCGTGAATATCCTACAGGGTTTGAGAGCTATTGCATTGGCATCAGGGTTCAAGCGAGGAGAGTTTATCGGTGACACCAAGTTATCCCTGACAATCATCCGCTGCCATCATCACCACCGCATCGCTCATGAGAAGATCGGGCCACCCCATATCATCTTGGTATCAGATTTCCACGGTTTACTCGGTGAGCATCCACAAATTCATCCCTACAATTCGTTTTTGTTTTTCAGTCCTATCCAGAAAAAGCCAAAAAAAATTAGGGTTCTTAGTCTCTGCCATAGCCTAGATTGCACCGTCTTGAGTTTTAGTTGCTGATCATCTTTTCGCGTATCTTTTCTTCTAGTTTGTAGGAGTCTATGTTCCTCAATCTTTTCTGCATAGTAGTTTAAGGTTTGGATCTTGTTTGATCTCTCTTTGATCGTCTCTTCTTCCCTGCGGTCGGCGGCTGTGTGCGCTATTAGCTTTCACGAGAAGGAGTCGATCCAATCTGCATCCAGTCGTTGCCAGCAAGCCGATCGATCTGCACTCAAAAAAAAGAGCGAAATGTTGCTATCGATCTCCAGCCACCAGATCCGATCGCTAGTTGAAAAAAAAATGAAAACAGCCAGCGCGCCTCGCCCGGACGCCTGGGCGCGGAGATCGTCTGGGGTCCGGCGCCCCCAGCGATCGGGTGGCTCGCGTAGAGCGCCCGCTCGCTCGCCCGACCGTGGAGACTGTCTGGCCTCCAGCACCAGATCGGGCCTCTTCTTTTTAGGCCCAATTTCGAGTTAGTAAAAAAAAACAGGGGACGTGCCTGCACACGCCGCACCTATAATTAAAAAAGAGACAAACTACTTTGTCCGCTTCGCGTCGCCGTCGCGCTGCCGTGTGTTTCCGGCGTCGTACATCTCTGCCGTGACATATTTTTCGTCATTTTCTCTGCCGCAACAGCGTGTTACCACTGTGTCCACATAGCGTCCTTTCTACACGATTTTGATCGCTTTAGCTACAGCCTGTCTACAACATCGTGTTAGGAGCTTACCCATACGAGACAAGCTACTTCGTGCTCATCAGGCTGCTGCCGTGTGCGCAATCTTGTGCCTGTTCATCGATCCAGTGCTAGCGTCTCTTGTGCATTGCAACACGAGCTACAGTGCGTTGTCACTTATATCTCTTGAGCTCTTTTTCAGAGTTGCTTTGCCTCGCTTATCTCCACCTCGTGTGTTTCGTGGGTCTTGTCATACGATCAGCACTAGGACTTATTTGCGGTGTACTTAGGATACCATACCTACAGCTCCACCATATATTCCTGGTTTGTCGTGTGATCGCTCTTATACCCTCGGTATTCACTTCATCACATCCGTGCACGAGCTTGATACTTTGTTCTGGTACGCACTACTATTCACTTTGGAACGGTAAGATTACCTTTTCTTGTCAGTTTTTGAGTGAGTTGTGGGAGGCACCACAAGTTTTTGATTTCGTGCACTAATCTACTAATCATATCTACTAGTGGTTATGATGTGATGCAGGAAAAAGATGGGGATACACTGGTGGTTTGGACATACTTTGTTGGACTGTGCACTCATCTGGAGGGGGTGTTGGATCGCTCTACTGCCAACGCTGTGACTGCACATCAGCAACTCCAGTTCAAAGTGCAAGGCACCGCAGATACTGTTCAAGCTATGCAAGCTCAGTTCACTACTTTCCAGCACAGCATTCATCAGCTGAACCAATCCCTAGTGAAGCTACGTCGGCCCATGGTACCACCGCATGTGCAGCCTGCTACTGACTTTGCTGATGATGACAGTGTCCATGACAATGCCAATCTACTAGGCCCCAATGCTCGTGGTCATGGTCTTGGACAACATGCTCGGCCACCACATGGCCTTGGTGCCCGACGTGTAATACCTGCTGAGGATGATTTTCTAGGGAAGCCAAAGTTCTTGATACCCAGATTTGATGGTGAAGGTGATGTGGAGGATTACCTCACTTGGGAGCTCAAGATCGACAACCTGTGGCGTTTGCATGCTTACACTAAAGATAAGAAGATCAAACTTGCATCCTCAGAATTTGATGGTTATGCCCTGCGTTGGTGGGATAATATTCTGTCACAACAACGAGCAGCTCATGAGCTTCCTGTTTTGCGATGGACAGAGATGAAGGAAATCATGCAGGCTCGTTTTGTACCCACCAATTATTTGCGTTCAGTTTTTGATAGATTGACACAGCTGAAGCAAGGATTTTTGACAGTTGATGCTTATTACAAGGAGATGGAACTGTTGATGCAGCGATCGCGAGTTCAAGAGTCTAGTCAGATGACTATGCAATGGTTTTTGCACGGACTCAGACTTCCTATCAAGAACATCATCCAGCATCACACTTACAATGATATGAATCAGTTGCTTCACCATGCTATGGAGGCTTAGGCACAGCTTGCTGAAGAGGCGCAACAAAAATCTCGTTTTTCACCTGCCAGTCGATACACTGCCAGGGCGCCTTCTAGCCCTGCCCAGCGCCACTTGAGGGGACTCCTACTCGCCCCTCCTCGTCCACTAGGCCAGCGACCTCTGGAGCTCAGTCCAGACGTCCCGCTACCACACCAGCTGCTAGTTTTGGTTCGAGTGCCTCCGTGACTCGTGCTACTGAGAAACTATGTCATACATGTGGAGGCAAGGGACACTTTAAAAGAGATTGTCCCAACAACAAAGTGATAGTGGTTACTGAGAACGGATATGAGACCGGAGAAGATGCTGATCCGTTTGGTTCTGATGATGAAGGTGAAGATGCTTATGCTGACTCTTCTCCTATTATTGTTGTATCTCCACGTACGTTGAGTGTGCAGCCCAATATTGATTCTCAGCACTGCAACCTGTTTCAAACCAAGGCACTAGTTGGTCCCAATAAAGCTTGCAAGGTGATCATTGATGGCGGAAGCTGTCGCAATCTCGCAAGTAAGGAGTTATGTGCCAAGCTGGGTTTGAAATATTTACCTCATCCTAACCCATATTATATTCAGTGGTTAAGTGACAATGGTGAGATGAAGGTAAACTACATGGTACGTGTGAACTTTGAGATAGGGCCATACAAGGATTCTATAGATTTTGATGTGGTTCCTATGATGGTTTGTCATCTCTTGTTGGGTCGGCCATGGCTCTATGATCGACATGTGCAACACAATGGTCGAGCCAATACTTATCACTTGGAGTTCAAGGGCAAGAAAATCAACCTACTGCCTATGTCACCGCAGCAAATTGTTAATGAATCTCGTCAGAAGACTGAAGTGAAACTCGAACAGCCACCTCCACGAGATAATGTAACAGCCGTGAGTGATATAACAAAAAGTGAGGGAGTGCCCAACTTGTTAGTTTTAGCCACCAAAGCAGACATGAGAGAATTTAGTGAGGATCCTACAGCCATACCTCTTGTGCTCATGTACAAGGGCGAGGTCTTAGTTTCTAACGATATGCAACCTGTTTCTCTTGGTGTCTCAACTGTTTTGCAGGACTTTGATGATGTTTTTCCGGCGGAGGTACCTACTGGGCTGCCACCGTTATGAGGCATCGAGCACCAGATCGACTTGATCCCTGGCACCTCCTTGCCCAACCGCGCCCCCTACAGGACCAACCCCGACGAAACAAAGGAGATACAAGCACAAGTGCAAGCTCTTCTGGATAAAGGGTACATTCGTGTCTCTCTTAGTCCTTGTGCTGTTCCTGTAATTTTGGTGCCTAAGAAAGATGGTACATGGCGCATGTGCGTAGATTGTAGAGCTATAAACAACATTACTATTCGGTATCGTCATCCTATTCCCCATCTCGAGGATATGTTAGATGAATTGAGTGGTGCTGCTGTTTTCTCTAAAATTGATTTGCGTAGTGGTTACCATCAAATTCGCATGAAAGAAGGAGATGAATGGAAAACTGCTTTCAAAAGTAAATTTGGTTTATATGAGTGGCTAGTCATGCCTTTTGGTCTTACTAATGCACCTAGTACATTCATGCGCTTAATGAATCATGTTTTGAGAGAGTTCATTGGTCATTTTGTGGTTGTCTATTTTGATGACATACTTATTTATAGCCGCAATGAAACTGAACACTGTGTTCATATTAGACAAGTTTTGCAAGTGCTGCGTGATAATAAATTGTATGCTAATCTTGAGAAGTGCACATTTGCAAAAGATAAGGTCATATTTCTGGGTTATGTTGTTTCTAAGCATGGAGTAGAGGTAGATCAATCTAAAATTGCTGCTATTCAAGATTGGCCTACTCCCATGAATGTTAGTCAAGTACAAAGTTTTCACGGTCTTGCTGGTTTCTATCGCCGTTTTGTGAAAGACTTTAGTACTATTGCTGCACCGTTAAATGAGTTAACGAAGAAAGGTGTTCCTTTTGTGTGGGGCGCAGCCCAAGATCATGCATTTGATGAATTGAAACGTTTGCTTACTTCTGCACCTTTACTTGCATTGCCTGATTTTTCAAAGCAATTTGAAGTTGAATGTGATGCTAGTGGTATAGGCATAGGTGGCGTTTTGATGCAAGAGGGTCGTCCTATAGCTTATTTTTCTGAGAAATTATCTGGTGCTAGACTGAATTATTCTGTTTATGATAAAGAATTGTATGCACTTGTTAGAGTTCTTGAGGTTTGGCAACATTATTTGTGGCTAAAAGAATTTATCATACATTCTGATCATGAAGCTTTGAAATATTTGAAAGCACAATCCAACCTGCATAGGCATCTCGCTAAGTGGGTTGAGTTTATTGAATCTTTTCCGTACATCATTAAACATAAGAAGGGAAAAGATAATGTGGTTGCTGATGCTCTCTCTAGGAAGAATATGTTATTGACACAACTTGATATTAATATTCCTGGTTTAGAGAGTATTTGTGAGCTTTATGCAACTGATCATGATTTTGCTGAACCATACCGTTTGTGTGCTGTGAAACACGCTTGGGAAAAATATCACATACATGATGGGTTTCTTTTTCGAGCTAACAAACTATGTGTTTCGGAGTCGTCTTTGCGTTTGCTCTTATTGCAGGAATCACATGCTGGAGGTTTGATGGGTCACTTTGGGCGTGAGAAGACATTACTCATGCTAGCTGATCACTTCTTTTGGCCCAGGATGAGGCGTGATGTGGACAGGTATGTGCGGCGCTGCATTGTGTGCAACACATCCAAGTCCAAGCTGAAGCCTCACGGTTTGTATACACCACTACCTGCACCTATTACACCATGGGAAGATATTAGTATGGATTTTGTGCTAGGATTGCCAAAAAATAAACATGGTCATGATTCTATATTTGTGGTAGTGGATAGATTCTCTAAGATGGCACACTTTATTGCATGTCATAAGAGCGACGATGCGTCGCATGTGGCTAACCTGTTTTTCAGGGATATTGTACGCTTGCATGGAGTGCCCAAGACTATTGTTTCTGATAGGGACGTCAAGTTCATGAGCTATTTCTGGAAGACCTTATGGGGAAAGCTAGGCACGAAGCTGCTGTTCAGCACTACATGTCATCCCCAAACTGACGGCCAGACCGAGGTGGTGAATCGAACTTTGTCACAGTTGCTGAGGACAATGATCAAGAAAAATCTGCGGGAGTGGGAAGATTGTTTGCCACATGTGGAGTTTGCATACAATAGGGCGGTACATTCTACTACTCAGCTTTGTCCGTTTGAGGTGGTGTATGGCTTCAAACCTATTACACCACTAGATTTGTTGTCTCTTCCATTGCATGAGAGAGTTAATATGGAGGCATCAAAGAGAGCTGATTTTGTGAAGAAAATTCATGAGAAGACTCGAGAGGCTATTGAGAAGAAAGGGAAGAATAATGCTGTTGCTCGCAACAAGTCAAGAAAGCAGGTTCTTTTTTAGCCTGGCGATATGGTATGGGTGCACCTGCGCAAGGACAGATTTCCTTTGCTTAGGCGTTCCAAGTTGAGGCCCCGAGGTGCTGGTCCCTATAAAGTGCTTGCCAAGATCAATGATAATGCCTACTCGATTGATATTCCTATTGCTGAGTTTGGTCATGTTAGCAACAGTTTCAATGTTGCTGATTTATCACCATATGATGGAGATGACCTTGGAGCGCCGAGGTCGACGCCTTTTGAAGGGGGGGGGGAGATGATGAGGACATCCCTACTACACAGCCATCTCCACCTACTATTGATGATCCTATTATTGCTGATCAAGATAAGTCCAATGACGAGATTAGGATTGGACCAATTACTCGAGCCCGTGCTAAGTTGTTACAATAGCAGGTGAACTCACTCCTTGCTGAATCTGATATTTATTGTAATGAGAATTTTATACTGCCTAAGTCTTTGTTCATATGTATGATCAGGTTCATTGGAGAAGAAGGGGTTCGAGGGAGCGAGGAGATGCAACACATGGAGCACGACGTGGTGATCAAGCAAGAGAGCGCGAGGGAGGAGAGGGAGGCCGGCGCCACAAGCATGGAGAACATCACCATGTGAAGGAGACCGAGTTTGGATGAGCACGAGCACGTGATGGCGCACTAGGACTGCCTACGACACGATGTCTACACGTCTAAGGCGCGCTATACACTTGGCCTGCGTGCTAAAATTAGGCCGAACCCATATAAGGGTCGGTATGTACCCGTTTGAGTCAAACCGAGTCAGTTTGGGCCCAAACCAGGCATGTTTTGGGCCAGGTCTTTGCTGAGGACGCCCGGCCACCTATAAGTACCCCTGGGCGCCCCCTCAATGAGGGTTAGACCACGTTTAGACTACAGATTATTTCGTTGAACTGCTGTAAGCATTCATCTGAATTCCTCCACACCAATTCATCTGGATTTAGTGTTATACTGCTGCAAGTTTAGTGTGATCTGTTGTTCCATTGGGAATCAGTAGATTGCAAGGACGGCATAATAGCAACCTCAGCAGCAGCAGTACCAGCAAGATTAGCAGTACGAGCAATACCAGTAGGACCAGCCGGCGCAGCAGCAAAACATGATTTCGGGCCCAATTGCCTCCTGGCTAGGACCTCGGTCCTTGGCCTCGGATGATGCGCGCTTCAAGCTGGACAGAATTTACCAAACAGAGTTGGTGGAGAGACAAGGAGCTCCGGGTCCTATGTGCTTTGGACCCCGGATTATGGGTGAACCGGTACCTTACTGCTTTCAGCTCGCGCATGGCGCGAGGACATATAACCGTAGTACAAAGCCGGAAGATTGGTTGGAGGACTACTCCACTGTAGTGAACATTGCCGGAGGAAACCTCTGGTGGGCGATGCGTTATGTACCGCAGATGCTTGAAGGTCCAGCCAGGATATGGCTAAACAATATACCGGTCGGAAGTATCAATGGCTGGGTAGATTTCAAAGAACCGTTTGTGTCCAACTTCACCAGCACATACAAGAGACCCAACCGCCCGCAGCAGCTAGCTAACTGCCGGCAAGGAGATTACGAGACAGACCATGACTACCTCACTAGGTGGTGCACGTTGCGCAATTCCTGTGAAGGAGTTGTGGAGCAGCAGGCCATCATGTGGTTCGCTCAGGGGTGCCGGCATGGCACCATGTTGTGGCAGAAGCTTCAGAGGGATATGCCAGCCACGTTGGCCGAAACAATCAAGATTGCTGACAGTTATGCATTGGGAGATCCATTGCAGCCCACACTTGCTTCGCAAGGTCAGGGGCAAAGCCAGAGGAACAAGAACAACGCCGGGGGATCTGGGCAGTTCTATCGCCCTGACAACCAGAACAAGAGAAGAGATGACAGGCCGGATTGTCGGTACGGTTCGTCCTAGGTGGCGGCCGTAGAAGAAGAGCAAGGAGGCGCCGACAGTAGCCAGCGTCCGAGATATGAGGGCTATCAGCAGCCTCAGCAGCAACAGCAGCCACCGCAGCAGCAAGCGCAACCGTGGCAGAAAAAGAATGTCTAGGTTAACAAGAATGTCGGCGCCGGCGCTGGCCAGAAGAAGCAGTGGCCGAAGTATACAGTGGGTTTAGCCATGGACAAGCCCTGTGTGTTCCACACATTTCAGCCGGGTAAGCCGGTGAATCATTTGACCAGAAACTGTTCATGGCTGGACGACATATTAGCAGGTCGTGCAGGTCCCTTTGGGCCAGCTAGGCCACCTGTCCTGGCAGCTCCATCGCCGCTAACAGGTGCAAATACAGTTGTAGTCCCACCCAGGCCGGCTAATCCCGGAAATCAGAGTAACACCGGAAATGCCGGCGTGAATCAGGTTGATCAGAGTTACAATCCGGAGTTTTATACCGGCGGCCCTGCAGCGGGCCGGAATGAGTACAAGGAGCATGATCAGAGCTATATGGTCTTTGAGACCGAAAGAATAGACAAGCAGAGTTTGTACCGGCGGAGTTTGGAGGTAAATGCTGTTATGTCGGCAGTGCCAAAGTTGATGTACTGGTCTGACCAGGACATTGGCTGGGATAGGGCGGATCATCCCAAGATCATGCCAAACCTCGGAGGATATGCTCTAGTGATGGATCCGACATTTGTCGAGCCGGCAAATAATGTGAGGTTCAGCAAGGTCCTCATTGACAATGGGAGCAGCATCAACATCATGTACCGGGATACGATGCAGAAGCTGGGCATCAAGGAGAATATGCTGGAGCCAAGCAAGACGACATTCCACGGCATTGTGTCGGGACTTTCATGTGCGCCGATGGGCAAAATCCGGATTGATGTCATGTTTGGCAACCGGGATAACTACAGAGTGGAGAACCTCATGTTCGAAGTGGTAGATCTGGACAGTCCTTACCATGCGTTGCTGGGTATGCCGACATTGGCAAAATTCATGGCTTCTACGCATGTGGCGTATCTGAAGATGAAGATGCTGGGGCCCAGAGGAGTGATTACCATCATTGGTGATTACAACCGCTCAATGGCGTGTGCCACGACCGGATCTAATCTGGCCGAGACTCTGATCATAGCAGAAGAAAAGAAGAGGCTCAAGCGAGCAGTGGAGATTGCTAAAACGGCCGTGGCCGGCAAACCTATGCCGGGCATGACAAACCCAAATGGTACCACTTCCTTCCAAGTGGCCAAGGAGGTCAAGAAGGTTGCTCTGGATGAGCTTTTCCCGGAGCGCCATGCCCTCATCGGCGCCGGTTTGGACCCAAAATAGGAAAATGAGCTCACCAGCTTCCTCCGTGAGAATTGGGATATCTTTGCATGGTCAACTTCAGACCTGCAAGGTGTGCCAAGGGAGTTGGCTGAGCATGCACTGCATGTAAGGCCAGATGCTAAACCGGTGAAGCAGCCGCTCCGGTGGTTTGCAGATGATAGAAGGAAAGCAATTTGGGAGGAAGTAGCCAGGCTCCTAGCTGTCGGCTTTATCATGGAAGTACTGCATCCGGATTGGCTGTCTAATCCGGTTATGGTGGAGAAGAAAAAGGATGAGCCCGCTATAGTCAAGATATGGCGGATGTGTGTTGATTACACAAACTTGAATAAGGCATGTCCTAAAGATCCATTCCCGCTCCCTCGGATCGATCAAGTGATTGATTCCACAACCGGATGTGAACTGTTATCATTTGTAGATGCCTATTCTGGTTTCCACCAGATCCCTTTGTATCAGCCGGATCAAATAAAAACATCCTTTATTACCCCGTACGGGGCTTATTGCTATCGCACTATGCCGTTCAGTTTGAGAAATGCCGGCTCAACTTACCAGAGGTGTATGCAGAAGTGTTTGCATGACCAAATAGATAAAAATGTGCAGGTATATGTCGACGATGTCGTCATAAAAACCAAGGAAAGTCGGACTCTCATAGATGACCTCCGGGAGACCTTTGCAAATCTGAGGAGATTCCGGATGAAGTTAAATCCGGCTAAGTGCACCTTTGGTGTACCGGCGGGCAAGTTGCTTGGATTCCTTCTCTCAAGCCGGGGTATTGAAGTAAATCCTGGCAAGATCTGTGCCATAGAGAGAATGAAGCCGCTGGCAAACCTGAAAGAAGTACAAAAGTTCACTGGATGACTCGCATCCCTGAGCCATTTCATAAGCCGGCTAGGAGAAAAAGCTTTGCCGTTATATCAGCTGATGAAGAAGTCCAACACATTTGTCTGGACGACGCAAGCAGATGCAGCTTTCAAGGAGTTGAAGCAGATGCTGTCAACAGCGCCGGTGTTGGCATCTCCCATGCCGAAGGAGCCGATGTTGCTCTATATAGCAGCGACCAACAGAGTTGTCAGTGCAGTGGTGGTAGTGGAGCGAGAGGAAGGAGGCAAAACCGTGCAGCGGCCGGTATACTATTTGAGTGAAGCCCTTTCCACCTCGAAGCAAAACTACCCTCATTAGCAGAAGATGACGTATGGTGTCTATATGGCGGCCAAGAAGCTCAAGCATTACTTCCAGGAGCATCCAATCCGGGTAGTGGCCGAGGCCCCTATCTTGGAGATCATAAGCAACAAAGATGCCAGTGGCCGGATAACCAAGTGGGCAATAGAGCTTTCACCATATACACCTCAGTATGACAAGAGGGATACGATCAAGTCCCAGGTGTTGGCCGATTTCTTCATTGATTGGGCCGAGATACAGTATGAGCCACCTTTGCCAGATGCAAACTATTGGAGAATGCATTATGATGGGTCCAAGACAATACATGGTTTGGGTGCCGGCATAGTTCTTACTTCACCCAAGAATGACCAGTTGAGATATGTTCTGTAGATCCACTTTGCAGCTTCGAACAATGTGGCAGAATATGAGGCACTTGTGCATGGCCTGAAGGTGTCCAAGGACATAGGCATCCGCCGGATTATGTGTTTCGGTGATTCGGATCTGGTGATCCAGCAGTGCTCCGGCATATGGGACCCTTCCTAGCTTGAACGCCCCTGAGGTTAGGCCGGGTTATCCTCTTCCGGCGCAGAGGTGGCCGTCATACTTGAGGAGGCCATTGAGATGGCCGGGACAGGGCGTGAGAGCCGGAGTCCCGTACTGTTAAATCCTAGCAGAGGCACGTAAAAGGGGGAAAGTTAGTCTCGCTGGCAAATAGATCTCACACAAGTTAGCAGGAAAGTTAGATCTACCATCACAGTTAAATCAAAAGTAATACGGGGAAAATCCCTACACGAAGAACACCTAAGAACTCACAGAGAAGATGAACCGCAATGCTAATCGAATCAATCGGAGCCTATGCTAAACAACTATATGAGATTCAAGCCAGAGAAATTACCACTACGAAGTTACAGAGAAGCATAAGAGAAGGAGAAGAGGAGGAACTCACCGGAGTTAGCGCGGCGGCGGCGGAGCAACAGTGAGCTTGTAGAGAAGATGCAATCTCCCCGAGCAATGTGCTGGTGAGGAAAAAGAGCGGCGGCGGCGTTGAGGGAGACGTCGAGGTGCGATGAGCACCGGCGCCGACAGAAAAGGAAATGACAGCGGTGCAAGTTCTCGGTAGATTGGTCCAGCGGAGGAGCGCTCGAGGTGGAGAGCTAGAGGAAGAAGAAGGAGCAGGGTAAAAATGGCTAAGTTACCCCGCCCCCTATTTTATAAGCACGGGGCAGAGAGCGTGGGTGCAGGAGTAGTGTTCCACTACAGCGACGATTACTGCGCAGATGCCACGTGTGGGCACGACGTGGGGCGGCGGTTCGAATAACCGTGCCACTAGGCAAGTTATGGCAGTAATGGCAGGCAATGATCATACTGTGAACCGTCACTTGATGTGACCGTTTGCAGTAGCAGAGCAGTTACAAGTTTCGAGGTGGAATGTCGGACTTAGCTTCTCGAGGAAGATTTAGCTAAATGCCGGCAAGACCGAACTGAGAGTATGTCCCGTCCGGAATACCTTCGGGACCGGCCAAAACAACTTTTAAAGAAGGAAGAGGTGCCGACATATAGACAGTGGGCCGGTACATAATCAAGAGCCGGGATATCGTAAGAAGAGATGCTATGTTGAACCTGCCAAGGCCCCTCAGTTAGGACTGGGGGACCTCGACAGCTTCGGGGACTAGTGTCGGGGGGATGACCCCCGGTAGGGTCAAGAGACTAGAAAGATATGAGGAAAGTGGTTGCCTTTGTAATGGTTGACCAGGAATGGGCCTGGCCGGCATATAGGAGTATCGGCCAGGCTGGCATATAAGCCGTATCCCGGCTTGTGTTCAGGAATGTCGGCATAGCCGGCATATATCATGTAATGTGCCGGTATATATATAAATATACCGGCCTAACCAAGTTGGTATGTTTACAGGAACAGGGGAGGCCGGATTACCCGACCTTGGGTCGTTGGTCTGACATATAGGTCCAGGATATAGGTCCAGGATATGGCCAACGACTATGTCCAGGACACAGAAGTCAACTAAAGGGTCACATCCCTACAATCAAGGAAAGAACCTTCCAAGTATGGAGCAAGATCATGATGACAGGGTGCGCAGTGGTGGTCTAACAACCATCACTATGTCAAAGTACAGTCCTTACCTCACAGTGGTAAGGTCACAGTCGAAGCAAGTACAAGGTACAGGGATGCTGAGTCCCATCGAGAGCAATCAGGGGCAAAGTCAAGGGTGGCAGCCATCGTCACCTTGTCCTATTTGGATTGTAGTCGGTGTCATCTGCTTGTAGATGACCATTGTAACCCTGGCCACCACTATATAAGGTGGCACAGGGATCCCTAGCCAAGGGTTGGTCACTCCTTAGTCTCTCAGTTCATAGTTCATCTTCCTCCTCTCACAGAGAGCTTGGAAGCACCATTGTTGTACACTCCATCGATCCATTTATATAGACAGTAGTGCAGGAGTAGGGGTGTTATCTCCTTACGAGAGCCCCGAACCTGGGTAGATCGTGTGTTCTTCTCTGTCATGCTTCTTAGTACGCTTCCCTCTCCCGAATCCTCCAGCACCTAGTTCGGCCCCATTTAAGCCATCCCATGGCATATGTTGTTTCACCACGACGACAGTATTCTTGGTCATGCTGATTTTTATAGGAGGTTTATTAAAGATTTCTCTAAAATTTCAAAGCCTCTTACTAATCTTCTTCAAAAAGATGTACCTTTTGTTTTTGATGATGATTGTAGGGAAGCTTTCGAAACTCTTAAGAAGGCTTTAATTACTGCTCCTATTGTCCAACCACCTGATTGGAATTTACCCGTTGAAATTATGTGTGATGCTAGTGATTTTGCTGTAGGTGCTGTTCTTGGACAACGCGTAGATAAGAAGTTGAATGTTATTCATTATGCTAGTAAGACTCTTGATGCTGCTCAAAGGAATTATGCTACTACTGAGAAGGAGTTCCTAGCCGTTGTCTTTGCTTGTGATAAGTTTAGACCTTATATTATTGATTCAAAAGTTACTATTCATACTGATCACGCTGCTATTAGGTATCTTATGGAAAAGAAAGATGCTAAGCCTAGGCTTATTAGATGAGTGTTGCTTTTTTCAAGAGTTTGATTTGCATATTGTAGATAGGAAAGGTACTGAAAATCCTGTTGCTGATAATTTTTCTAGATTGGAGAACATTTCTTATGATCCTATTCCCGTTAATGATAGTTTTCCAAATGAACAGTTGGCTGCAATAAAGGTAACCTCGCGAGAGAGTCCTTGGTATGCTGATTATGCTAACTTTATTGTTTCCAAGTATTTGCCTCCAACCTTTACAACTCAGCAAAGAAGGAAATTCTAATATAACTTGAGGCATTATTTTTGGGATGTCCCACATTTATATAAAGAAGGAGTGGATGGTATTATGCAAAGATGCGTTCCAGAATATGAACAACAAGAGATATTGAGGAAATGTCATGGTAGTGCTTATGGAGGACATCATGCTGGAGATAGAACTGCACAAAAGGTTCTACAATCATGTTTTTATTGGCCTACTCTTTTTAAAGATGCAAGAAAGTTTATTTTATCATGTGATGAATGTCAAAGAGTTGGTAATATTTCTAGACGCAATGAAATGCCTATGAATTATTCTGTTGTTATTGAACCATTTGATTGTTGGGGATTTGACTTTATGGGTCCTTTTCCTCCTTTAGAAGGTTATACTCATATGCTTGTTGCTGTTGATTATGTTACTAAGTGGGTAGAAGCTATACCTACGAAGAGTGCCGATGGTGAGACCTCGTTAAAAATGCTTAAGGATGTTATTTTCCTAGGTTTGGTGTGCCTAGATATCTTATGACTGATGGAGGTTCTCATTTTATTCATGGTGGTTTTAGGAAGACTCTTGCTAGATATGACGTTAATCATAGAATTGCTTCTGCTTATCATCCCCAAACTAGTGGGCAAGTAGAGTTATCGAATAGGGAGATCAAGTCTATCTTGCAGAAGACTGTAAATAGATCTAGGAAAAATTGGGCTATCAAGTTAAACGATGCTTTATGGGCTTATAGGACTGCTTACAAAAACCCCATGGGTATGTCTGCTTACAAAATGGTTTATGGAAAAGCGTGTCACTTGCCTTTAGAATTAGAACACAAAGCTTTTTGGGCGGCGAAAGAGCTTATAGAGATTTTAAACTCGCCGGTAAGAAAAGGTTGCTTGATTTGAGTTCTTTGGATGAATGGAGAAGTGAAGCTTATGAAAATGCCAGAATCTTTAAAGAGAAAGTTAAGCAGTGGCATGATAGGAGAATTCTTAAGAGAGAATGCCATGTTGGTAAGAAAGTTCTATTGTATAGGTTTCGTCTCAGATTTTTTGAAGGAAGATTACTCTCGAAATGGGAAGGACCCTTTATTATTGAAGAGGTGTATCATTCAGGTGCGATAAAGATTGCTTCGTGATGGTGTGTAGATGACCGCCCAGTTGGGAACCCCAAGAGGAAGGTATGATGAGCACATCAGCAAGTCTTCCCTCAGTATGAAACCAAGGTTTATCGAACCAGTAGGAGAAAGAACCAACTTCCGAAGGTTGATGCTCGCTAGCTTCATGACAGCTCTGGACAATTTATATATGGCACCTCGTCCAGGGCGTAGCTTTGCACCAGCAGCAACGTGGAACCTGCACACAACACAACCAAGTACTTTGCCCCAACTTACAGTGAGGTTGTCAATCTCACCGGTTTGCTGTAAACAAAGGATTAAGTGTATCGAGTGGTAAAAGATAGTAGTTTGCAAGAATGTAAATAAAGCGAGTAAATGGTAAATGGTAATAACAATGTAAAAGAATGGACCGGGGTTCGCAGTTCACTAGTGGTGTCTCTCCATAAGATAAATAACATGCTGGGTAAACAAATTACAGTTGGGCAATTGATAGAATAAAGCAAGCATACAAATGTCATGAGGATCACTATGAGATTCACTTGGGCATTACAACATAATACATAGACAGTAATCCAACTGCATCTATAACTAATAATCCACCCGCCTTAAGCAAAGTGTGTAATGTAAAAAATACAAATGTTCTTGAACACAAGATTGTTGTTTTCTCCCTAGTAGCAATAACACATCTACAACTTTAGAGGTTTCTGTCACTCCCCCAAGTTACTAGAGGCATGAACCCACTATCGAGCATAGATACTCCTTCTTGGAGTCACTAGCATCTACTCGGCCAAGATATCTACTAGCAACGGAGAGCATGCAAGATCATAAACAAAATAGAGATAACATAAAGATGATAAATCAATATATCAACTTGACAAAGTACCAATATTCATCGGATCCCAACAAACACAACATGTAGAATTACACAACGATGATCTTGATCATGATAGGCAGCTCACAAGATCTAAACGTGAAGCACATGGAGGAGATGACAACCATCTAGCTACTACTATGGACCCGTAGTCCAAGGTAGACTACTCACACATCACTCCGGAGGCAGGCATGGTGATGAAGAAGGCCTTTGGTGGTGATTCCCCTCTTCGGCAGGGTGCCGGGAAGAGCTTCGGGACCCTCCCGATCTTGCGTCGACGATGGTGGTAGCTTACAGTATGTTTCGTGGAAAATTGATCGGCTCCTTAGGGTTTTCCCATCGAGGAGAATATATAGGCGGAAGGGCGGCGTCAGGAGGTGGACCAGGGGCCCACACCATGCCCTGGTGCGGCCTGGGGGTGGCCCGCGCCATGGGGCGGTGCGGCCGCCTCCTGGCCTCCCTCCGTCTCTGCTTTGGACTCCGTCACGCTTCAGGAAAAATAGGAACTATGGCTTTTGTTTTGTCCAATTCCGAGAATATTTCCTGTGTAGCTTTTCTGAAACACAAAAACAGCAGAAAATAGGGAATTGGCACTATGGCATCTCGTTAATAGGTTAGTTCTGGAAAATGCATAAAAGTGCCACAAAGTGTAACAAAAAGCAAATGGTGCATAAACAAGCACGGAGCATCAAAAATTATAGATACGTTTGAGACGTATCAAGCATCCCCAAGCTTAACTCCTGCTCGTCCTCGAGTAGGTAAGTGATAACAAAACAATAATTTATGAGGTGACATGCACCATCACAATCTTGATCAACGATCTAAAGCATTGAGTGCTGAGATCAAAGTACTCTAAACATGGGCATAAAAGACATAATCTTGACAATAAAACTTAGAACAATGTTATAACATGAAAAGTAACACAAACAAAAGATCATGAATAATGAAGCATTGAAAGTCAAGTGTTGATAGGGTAAAGGTGCCCGATCTTTCGATGAGACGATAACTATCGATTATGGTGGAGGTCGACGTTGACGATCTGACTACAAACGTGCGAGACGTTGCGCCTTAGCAATCGATACACCAACTTCCAAGGCTATTGATCACACCGGAGCTAGATCAACCTGATCACGAGGATCAATCCCTGCAAGCAATCGAAGAACCAGTAGGAATTATAGATGCAATCAAGATATTGCGAATATAGATGAAAGCTTTATTGAAGAGGTGGGATTCTGTAAGTGCATAGTACAAAAGGTCGGTTTGACACTTGTGCCTATGGCGAAGAGTAGCTCGTGGCTAAGTCTTTAACTAAACAAAATCCCAGTCTAAACGATGACCTAATGGGGGTATATATGGAGGAACAGAAGGGAATTTCGGCCAGCCTTGGGAAGGAGGTCGAAACCCATTTCTAGGTCGGTTTCCTCCACTATACGGACTCTAAAAGTTCAGCCCCTTTATTTGGACGAAAATTACATGGGCGTAGCCCATATTTAAAGGTGACGCAGCACCATCTTATCACATGGACGAAAATTTGAAGTTTGTAGCTCTCTAGTTCATCCATGTCTTCATCTTCTCATTATGGTGGCTTCAAAGTTCTAAAATCTTCACTTGCAGCGTCATCCTGAATCCTCACACGATTGCGGCCATCATCTCCATGCATGATCATGCTCCAATGCTTGTCCCTCTCATCCATGCTAGGCCCATCATTCCTAAGTAACATAAACACATCTGATTTAGGCAACATCATATTCTCATGAATATTAGGAATAGTTCCTAGAAACGAAAGTACCCGATAATTTAGTTGGCGTGCACGAGCTCTTGTGAGAGGTCCTTGGAATTGTGGAACGTGAGGAAGTGTAACATCCCAAGTTTTTAAAATATAAAAACCCTTCATGCATACATGGAATATTGCAAAATTGTGATGCATATAAAGTTTTGAAACATATTTCATCAAATATTACTGTTCCATTTACCTTTTATACAAAGTTTTGAAATAAAAAGATTTTAGAAAGTTATTTGTTTAAATAGCTCCATTTGTTTATGGAAGCTATACTATATATATTTTCTAGTAAATATCTTTATTTATAAAACTTCACATTGTGGGGTTTTACAATGTACCAAAATGTTATTTATTCAAAACCCTACTGTTTTAGTAAGATTTCATTGAACTTGGTTTCAATTGGGAAACTAGAAAGAATTATTTTGAATAACCCTAATAGATGTGGGGACAAATTTCATATTTTCTTACAAATGTTTTATTTTCAAACCTCATCAAACAGCACACAATTGGTATGCCAAATATCTTGGCATAATTACAAAAGTTTTACAAAATTAAAGTTGAACCAAAACTAAATAGAAATGTCTCAAAAAAAATCAAAGAACAAAACAGGAAAATAGAAAATAATAAAAAGAATCAGAATAAAAAAGAGAGTAGCAGTCCAACTGGGCCGGCCCGGAGCCACCAGCCTAGGAAGTAAGCCCCGCAGCCTTCCGCCTCTCTCCCACTGCCACCCCTGGACCACCCGTCATATTCATCTTCTCCAACCGCCCCTCCTTTTTCTTCTGGAACCGCCAAGCCCGAGGAACCGTCGCCACTCCCTCCTTTCCCGAAACCCCTCGGCCTCTCCTCTAAAAGTTCCTCACTCCCCTCTCTATCCTCTATTCTTCCCCGTTGGAGAAACCGCCGTCGAACCATCGCATTTCTAGAGCCAAAGACGTGGACGCCGCCGTCGTTCGTCATCAGAATTCCGGCTCGGTAGAGGCCGCCACATCTCCCCTGCCACCCTATTACTCCCCCTCCCTCTGGCGCACATTCTAACCACGTCAAGTGGAACTTTTCCCCACAGAATCGCGCTGTAGATCACTCGCCGGAGCACCCGACGCCCTCGCCGCTCTCCGGTCACCTCTCGGATTCGCCTCGGGAAACCATCGTCGTCGCCGACCATGTTTTTGAGCCCGCCGTCCTTCACTGCCCGCCGTCCACTATTTCCCCACCGTCGCAACCCACCGGAGCTCCGCTGTCGACGACCTCTAGTACCGCCCTCGCCGAACTTTGCCCCGTCGGTGAACTTCTCCACTCCCCTTTTCCTTCTTACCGCACGATTTGGATCCTACGGCCAGGATTAGAAGGCGTTACCGAAACGGTACCAGCCTATAGGATTTGCCACGTAGCACAGCCGGTCAGCCCCAGCCAATTTGAGTCAAAATCGAATTGAATTTTAATTTCAAATGACAGATTTGGTCCAGAACTTGTAAATTCTCTAGAAATTAATCTACTTGGACACAAATTGCAAACTTGGTATCTATGGAATCCTACAAATGTGTAGAATCCATTTGTGCAGAGAAATCACAGCGGTTCTGCACAAAGTTTTGAAATGAAAATTAAATGGCATAATTGACCTATAAAAATTATAAATTCCATAACTTTTGTTCTGTGAATCCAATTGCTACAAATTTGTTGTCTATGGATTCATCAGAACATGAAGAACACTCTGGAATCAAAAAATTTCAAACTTGAAACGTGGACAAACTTGCTACTGTTAAATTTAGTCAAATCACTATTTTGGACCTCAATTGATTTCAGAAAATAATTTTGGAGTGAAACCACTTGTAGTAGCTTTATGTTACTGTCCCCTATCCAGTAGGTTCATAACCTAATTTTCTCAGAGCAATGCCAAACCAGAAACATTTTTGGGAAGCATTTGCTCAATTTTCAAATAGTCAAAATTTGTCTATTGCTTTGCAAAATATTTAAAAGGCTTTTCCAACACCACACTTGCTTTCTAAACAACATGGTTCACTAAATACAACATTTTCACACACTAACTTAGTGTGTGAAATTAAATTGACATTTGCATACATGCATACATGTTTATGATTGCCATTTAGAAATAGTATGTTTATGCTTGTTTAATTTTGCTTGTATAGATTGTGAAGAGGAACTGAACTACTCTTGTGACTGATGTGAGTGTGCTGGTTGTTACCAAGGCAAGTGACACACATGCTTCTACCCATTTTACTTATGCATTAGTGTTTTATAGTAGTGTGCATTATAGGCTGGATTTCAAAGTGAAACTTTGCAATGCTAGATCCTAGTAGTGTATAGCCACCTCTGAACCCACCCTTGTTAGGTTGTAGTTTTAGTTGAAGAATTGATGCCAATGCTATGATCACCTTGATGAAGTTGTTTTGTGAACAAATTAATAACTTCAACTAAAATGAAACACCTGGGTGGATTGGTATGTTGGTGGAGGTTGAGTTGAGTGTCTTCTGGGGCCTCATACCTCCTAGAGGATGGGGTGAACCCCAGGAGAACACTTGTGGAATGCCACTCAGTATTAAAGAGGTTACCATGTCTTCCATGCTCTAGAGTACTTCCAGTGCAGCCTTATGACAATATGAGCTCTGTCTTGACTGATTAAGATGTGAGGGTTCAACTTGTGTGCAAGATATGGGCTGGTAGCAGAATTATAGGTGGGAACGGATCTTGCCAGTATGGTTGCTCTCTCCTTCTGAAAGGTCTTGTCTCATTCTTCTCTCTGGGTAGAATGGGTCTTAAGGTGAAAGTTCACAACCCCTGCAGGGTGCCAAACTAATCGATTAGCCGTGTCCTCGGTCATGGACAATTTGAGTCTCTAGACATGGAAAGTACGGAAGAATCTCATCACCATTTTTGAATGATTAAAACTTGACTATAAACCCCTAGGTTAGGGGCTCAGGACCATACACTCCAAGGGGTGGTGGTTTCTGTTGTTCCGACTTTGTTGAATTTTGCCCAATGATACATAACTTGCAACTATGTAGTATCTGGGGGTTATCTCGACCCTTGAAAAATAAAATTTTGAAAGAAAGTTTTGGGAAAGAATAGGACAAAATTGGCTTTATGCAAATTAGCCAAGAGATCCACCAGCCAAATATCATGTAGCTAGTTCTTTCACAACAGCCACCAAATATGTGTCATTTGCCAGTACATCATTGTAGTGACCCCCATTTATGGGGCTGCATATTCAAATGTGCAGGTTCTTCAGATGAGGAGTAAGTTGATAGTATTTCGAGCCTACATACCAACATGACTGCCTGTGGCACATGGTGAAGATGAAGGCTCACTACTACCCTAGTTTCCATTGTGTTTATGTATTGTTGAACTCTGTTATTTGAGCTAGTCCATGTGACTAAGCTGGTTTGTAAGATTTGAAGACTTATGTATCTGGATCCACGTTGTAATATTCGATACTATGCAATGAATACTCTATTTTGTACTATGGTGCTATCAGTGATCCAGGGAATGTCACTTAACACAGGTGTTCCACCTTAATCCAAAGGCGGGGCGTTACAAAATGGTATCAGAGCATAGTGTTGCCTGTAGGATCGAGACCCTAGGATTGGAAAGCCATAGGAACCAAAATTATGTTTGAAAACTGATTTGCAAAATTATCATGATCTTTATTGTCAAAATCATTTCATTTTCATACTTGTACCTCTTGATCTTGTGCTGACCTTCTCCAATTCTTTTCAAAATTTTAGATGGACACCTATGATGAGAGAGTTGTTGCTGGTCAGGGAGAGAACCACTTCACTGAGATACTGTTTGATCTGACCACTCTTTTTGAGATTCCACCTCCAGTTTTCTGTGGGAAGTTGCAGTACAAGGAGTACAGTATGGAGAAGTGGTTGATCCAAACCACTATCCAAGGAAGACTGGATGAAGATGGAGAATCAACAATGGAGTACACCGAGGCATACGTGGACTGGAAGTTCTCTGTGGAGATTGCCATGCAGGGCACCATAGCCCGCATATGCCACAAGTATAGAGACCTCATCCCATTGACCTCAGCTTATGGGATATTTGGAGAGCGTTCGGAAGGAGGATACCCAGTTGACCGTAGGGGACAGGAGTTCCACTCACTTCTGCGAGCCTACCTCTCTGAGAGAGAGTGTTGTTCAGTCAACCTGGAGGACATGCTGAGGAAGCAGATTCACAACATGGACCAGTTCAGAGGGCTCATGGATCTTGCCACTAAAAGAATCATGGAGACCGAATCTGCACTTGTGATGATGGGTGAGCAGAAGACCCAGCTGTAGGATAAGATCAGGATTGTTGAAGGACCCTTGAAGATGGGGGAGAAGATCCTTCACGATGACATCTGGTCACATCTTCTTGAGAAGACTATACTACTCCAGTATGATAACATGCAGAAGTCTGGAGAGGAGAAGAAGCAGCTCAAGAAGGACAATGATGAGCTGAAGACTGAGAATAAGAAATTGAAGATGAAGATTGCTGAGTTGGAAGCAAATCAGAAGAAAGAGGAGTCCGAGGAAGAAGAGGACCCCCAGGAGAGGATCGTGTACTCCTCAAGTGAAGAGCTATCCTATGAGGAATGGGAGGCCAAGGAGTTGAAGCGCCTCAAGGAGGAGGAGCATAGAGACCCCCCATCTTCCACTTGTCTTCAGAGGCTCAAGAGGGGCTAGACGACCACCACCATAGTATTTGTATCTTTTACGTTCACGCATTTGTATTGTCTTACCATGTTGGTATGACAGTACCATTACCCATTTGTGTTCCGAACCTTTAATATTTGTTTCTAAACTTGTTAAGAGTTCAGCTTGAAGTTTAATTTTTTTTATCCTTTGTTGTGTGCTTGTTTGTTTGTTTGTTGAATGGCTTGTTGTATTGTGCATGGGTAGGAATTTTGCTTCCTTAGTTCAATTTGTCTATTACTCATCTATGCTATAAATCACCTCAGATGCCGCCTCGCCATGCACCCAACAACAACAATGACAATGAGAATGAGAACAACAACAACAACGATGTGATCCAGCAGCTAGTCGCAGCGCAAGCGCAACTGATGCAGATGATGACCCAGTTCATCCAGGCTAGTGCAAACAACAGCAATAACAATAACCATCCACCACCGCCACACCCACCTCAAGTGGATATGTTGGCTAGATTTCTGAGGCTTAGGCCCAACTAGTTCTCATCTGCCACTGAGACAATAGTAGCTGATGACTGGCTACGTTCAGTCAATAAGGACCTGGTCACATGTGAGTGCACCGATGCTGAGAAGGTGCGATTCACTGCCCATTTGCTTGAAGGGCCAGCAACTTTGTGGTGGGAGACTTACCACATCACTTATCCAATAGATGGTCTGGATTGGGATACTTTCAGAGAAGGCTTCCATAATGCCCACATATCTTCGGGCACTATGAATGTGAAGAAGGATGAGTTCCGTAGCTTAAGGCAGGGTGGAAGGACTCTGAAAGAGTATATGGATGACTTATGTGCTCTGTGTAGGTATGCACCTGATGATATTGATACTGATGCAAAGAGGAAGGAGAAATTTCTCAATGGACTCAAGGGAGAACTGAAGATACCCTTGTCAGTGGCCTATGCACCCAACTATCAGTCTCTGCTTGATCAGGCCATTACTCTGGACAACAACATCAGGAAGGAAGAGACCCGCAAAAGGAAATTCAGCAACAGCAAGAACCATGTGGAACCATTCCACAAGAAGCACCACTCATCTGAGAGCAGTGGATATGGTGGTTCACACAAACATGGAGGTCGTTTCAGTAAGGGAAGCAGTAGTAACTTCAATGGCCATAGGCACAATGGAGGATTCAAGGGAAACAACTCCAATGGTCATCACAATGGACACAATGGTCAGCATCGCCACAACTCAGAAGCCAAGAAGGATCTCTCTCACATCACATGTTACAAGTGCAAGAAGAATGGACACTATTCCACAAGCTGCCCATAGAACAAGTCTGATGATCTTGCCAAGCCCAATCCATTTCAGAAAGGACAGGTGAACCACATCCATGTGGAAGAAGTGATGAATGAACCTGATGCAGTAATGGGTATGTTTCCTCTAAACTCAATTACAGCATTGGTCTTATTTGACATTGGAGCATCACATTCATTCATATCAAGGACTTTTGCAACTAAAAATGGGTTCCCCACTGAAACCATAGGAAAGACAATTAAAGTGAGTTCCCCAGGTGGAGAAATGTTAGTCAATGCCGGATGCAGGCAACTGATTCTAGAAATTGGTAGGTATAAGTTTCCAAGCCATCTAGTAATTCTAGACTCGCAAGGTTTAGATGTCATCTTGGGTATGGATTGGATGACTATCTATGGAGGAGTCATAGATTGTGTGAATAGAGCAATTACACTCACCACCCCAGAAGGGAAGAGAATTAGATACAAGTCTAATTTGGAGTTTTAGGATATTAGGCTAAACCGTCTTAAGGGGGTTAGCCTAGAGGAAGTGAACATAGTGAAAGAATATCCAGATGTTTTCCCTGATGAGCTACCGGGAATGCCTCCTGATAGAGATGTAGAGTTTCTTATTGAATTGCTACCAAGCACTGGCCCAATAGCAAAGAGACCTTACCCTATGTCTACTGATGAGTTGAAAGAACTCAAGAAGCAATTGGAGGAGCAGTTAGGAAAAGGATTCATTAGAGAGAGTTCATCCTCATGGGGAGCACCAGTCTGTTTGTTGAGAAGAAGGACAAAAGTCAGCGTTTAGTTATGGACTACCGTTCACTGAATGAAGTGACAATCAAAAACAAGTATCCACTACCAAGGATCAATAATCTGTTTGACCAGTTTGAAGGAGCTAGTGTGTTTTCCAAGATCGATCTTAGGTCTGGATATTTTCAGCTCAAAATTAGGGAACATGATATCCCCAAAACAGCCTTTGTCACTAGGTATGGCTCGTATGAGTATACGGTGATGCCTTTTGGTTTAACCAATGCACCATCATACTTCATGAACATGATGAACAAAGTGTTTATGGAATTTCTAGATAAGTTTGTCATTGTCTTCATTGACGACATACTGATCTATTCAAAGAGCAATGAAGAACATGAAAAACATCTTTGTGCAATATTGGAGAAGCTTCGAGAGCACAAGCTGTATGCTAAGTTTGCAAGTGTGAATTTTGGCTCAGCGAAGTAGGATTTCTTGGACACATCGTAACCAAGGATGGAATTGCAGTTGATCCAGCCAAAGTGACTGCAGTGACAGAATGGGAATCACCCAAGAATGTTGGAGAAATTCGTAGTTTCTTAGGATTGGCCGGATACTACCGACGGTTTATCGAGAACTTTTCAAAGATAGTCAAACCTATGACCGAGTTATTGAAGAAAGAAAAGAAGTTCGAATGGACTGAAGGATGTGAAAATAGTTTCCAAGAATTGAAGAAAAGATTAGTGTCTGCACCTGTTCTGTGCTTACCTGATCTAGAGAAAGAGTTTCAAGTGTACTGTGACGCTTCACATCAAGGTTTAGGTAGTGTATTGATGCAAGGAGGCAGAGTAGCAGCTTACGCCTCTAGACAACTCAAGAAACATGAAGTCAACTATCCCACACATGACCTTGAGTTAGCTTCAGTAGTTCATGCCTTGAAGACTTGGAGACATTACTTGATGGGAAAGCGATGTGAAGTCTTCACTGACCATAAAAGTTTGAAATACATCTTTACTCAGAAAGACCTAAATATTAGACAAATGAGATGGTTAGAACTCATCAAGGATTACGATTTGAGTTTGCAATACCATCCTGGTAAAGCAAATGTTGTAGCTGATGCCTTGAGTCATAAACTTATGTGAATTGTCTATTGACAGAAGTACTGCCAGAAGACCTGTGTAATGGTTTGAGAGACCTCGGCTTGGAAGTAGTACCAGAAGGATTTGTAGCCTCACTGGTAGTACAACTAACACCCATGGACAAAATACGAGAAGCTCAGAAAGGAGATAAAGAGTTAGAGAAGATTACAGAAGACTTGAAGGAAGGTAAAGCTAAAGGTTTTAGTGAAGACGAATAAGGAACCATCTGGTTCGAGAAGTGTATTTGTGTGCCCAATAACCCCGATCTTAGGAAAGTGATCTTCCAAGAAGCTCATGAGACACCGTATTCAATTCATCCTGGTATCACCAAGATGTACATAGCTGTGAAAGAAAGATTCTGGTGGAGTAATATGAAGCAAGGCATCGCAGAATATATAGCCAAGTGTGATGTGTGCAGTAGAGTAAAGGCTGAACATCAGAAACCAGCTATACTACTTCAACCACTGAGAATACCAGACTAGAAATGGGATCAGATTGGAATGGACTTCATCACTGGATTACCCGAACGAAATCAGGTTATGATTCAATTTGGGTAGTAGTTGATCGTCTGACCAAGATAGCTCACTTTATACCAGTGAAGACCACCTACACTAGTGCCAAGTTGGCTGACATTTACATGAAGAGGATTGTGTGCCTTCATGGTGTTCCAAAGAGTATTGTGTCTGATAGAGGAACCCAATTTACCTCTCACTTCTGGAAGCAACTTCATGATTCTTTGGGAACTAGGTTAGAGTTCAGCACAGCGTTTCACCCGCAGACAGATGGTCAAACTGAGAGAGTGAACCAGATTTTGGAGGATATGCTGAGAGCATATGCCCTAGACTATGGGTCTACTTGGGATGACAACTTGCCTTACGCAGAGTTTTCCTACAACAACAGCTATCAAGCTAGTATTGAGATGGCACCATTCAAAGCTTTGTATGGCAAGAAGTGTACTACACCTCTACTATGGAGTGGTGTAGGAGAACGAAGTTTCTTCGGACCTGACATCATTCAAGAAGCTGAAGAGAAGGTTAGGTTAATCAAGGATAGGTTGAAGATAGTACAATCTCAATAGAAGAGCTACGCTGATAATAAGCGTAGGGACGTCACCTATGAAGTTGGAGATAGAGCATATCTCCGAGTATCGCCCCTTCGTGGAGTCAAGATATTTGGAATCAAAGGAAAGTTGGCACCACAATTCATATGACCATTCAAAGTCTTATCCTGCAAGGGAGAAGTAGCGTATGAATTGGAACTACCCGAGATTCTTTCAGCAGTACACAACGTGTTTCACATGAGTCAGCTAAAGAAATGCCATCCAGAGATGTCCGAAACACCGTTGAGAGATACAGTACCCCTTGAGAAAGTTCAACTAGAAAGTGATTTGACCTACGAGGAGAAACCGGTCAAGATATTAGAGACAATAGAAAGAAATACACGTACCAAGACCATCAAGTTTTGCAAGGTGCAGTGGAGTCACCACACCGAAGAAGAAGCTACCTGGGAGCGTGAAGATAACCTTCGAGAAGATCATCCTCACCTATTTGCTAGCCTTTCCGAAGCTCGAGGGCGAGCTTCATCTTAAGGGGGTTAGTCTGTAACTTTCCAAGTTTTTAAAATATAAAACGCATACCTGGCATATTGTAAAATTGTGATGCATATAAAGTTTTGAAACATATTGCATCAAATATTACTGTTCCATTTACCTTTTATACAAAGTTTTGAAATAAAAAGATTTCAGAAAGTTATTTGTTTAAATAGCTCCATTTGTTTATGGAAGCTATACTATATATATTTTCTAGTAAATATCTTTATATATAAAACTTGACATTGTGGGGTTTTACAAAGTACGAAAATGTTATTTATTCAAAACCCTACTGTTTTAGTAAGATTTCATTAAACTTGGTTTCAATTGGGAAACTAGAAAGAATTATTTTGAATAACCCTAATAGATGTGGGGACAAATTTCATATTTTCTTACAAATGTTTTATTTTCAAACCTCATCAAACAACACACAATTGGTATGCCAAATATCTTGGCATAATTACAAAAGTTTTACAAAATTAAAGTTGAACCAAAACTAAATAGAAATGTCTCAAACAAATCAAAGAACAAAACAGGAAAATAGAAAATAAGAAAAAGAATCAGAATAAAAAAAAGAGAGTAGCAGTCCAACTGGGCTGGCCCGGAGCCACCAGCCCAGGAAGTAAGCCCCGCAGCCTCCCCCTCTCTCCCACTACCACCCCTGGCCCACCCGTTATATTCATCTTCTCCAACCGCCCCTCCTTTTTCTTCTGGAACCGCCAAGCCCGAGGAACCGTCGCCACTCCCTCCTTTCCCGAAACCCCTTGGCCTCTCCTCTCAAAGTTCCTCACTCCCCTCTCTATCCTCTCTTCTTCCCCGTTGGAGAAACCGCCGTCGAACCATCGCATTTCTAGAGCCGAAGCCGTGGACGCCGCCGTCGTTCGTCGTCGGAATTCTGGCTCGGTAGAGGCCGCCACATATCCCCGGCCACCCTATTACTCTCCCCTCCCTCTGGCGCACATTCTAACCACGTCAAGTGGAACTTTTCCCCGCCGAATCGCGCTATAGATCACTCGCCGGAGCGCCCGACGCCCTCGCCGCTCTCCGGTCACCTCTCGGGTTCGCCTCGGGAAGCCATCGTCGTCGCCGACCATGTTTTCGAGCCCGCCGTCCTTCACTGCACACCGTCCGCTATTTCCCTGCCATCGCAACCCACCGGAGCTCCGCCGTCGACGACCTCCAGTATCGCCCTCGTCGGACTTTGCCCCGCCGGTGAACTTCTCCACTCCCCTTTTCCTTCTTACCGCACGATTTGGATCCTACGGCCAGGATTAGAAGGCGTTACCAAAATGGTACCAGGCTATAGGATTTTGCCACATAGCAGAGCCGGTCAGCCCCAGTCAATTTGAGTCAAAATCGAATTGAATTTGAATTTGAATTTCAAATGACAGATTTGGTCCAGAACTTGTAAATTCTCTAGAAATTAATCTACTTGGCCAAAAATTGCAAACTTGGTATCTGTGGAATCCTACAAATGTGTAGAATCCATTCCTGAAGATAAATCATAGTGGTTCTGTAGAAAGTTTTGAAATGAAAATTAAATGGCATAATTGACCTATAAACACCATAAAATTCATAACTTTTGTCCGGTGAATCCAATTGCTACAAATTTGTAGTCTATGGATTCCTCTGAACATGAAGAACACTCTAGAACCAAAAAATTTCAAACTTGAAACGTGCACAAACATGCTACTGTTAAATTTAGTCAAATCACTATTTTGGACCTCAATTGATTTCAGAAAATGATTTTCGAGTGAAACCACTTGCAGTAGCTTTATGTTACTGTCCCCTATCCAGTAGGTTCATAACCTAATTTTCTCAGAGCAATGCCAAACCAGAAACATTTTTGGGAAGCATTTGCTAAATTTTCAAATAGTCCAAATTGTCTATTGCTTTGTAAAATATTTAAAAGGATTTTCCAACACCACACTTGCTTTCTAAACAGCATGGTTCACTAAATACAACATTTTCACACACTATGTGAAATTAAATTGACATTTGCATACATGCATACATGTCTATGATTGCTATTTAGAAATAGTATGTTTATGCTTGTTTAATTTTGCTTGTATAGATTGTGAAGAGGAACTGAACTACTCCTGTGACTGCTGTGAGTGTGCTGGTTGTTACCAAGGCAAGTGACACACATGCTTCTACCCATTGTACTTATGCATTAGTGTTTTATAGTAGTGTACATGATAGGCTAGATTTCAAAGTGAAACTTTGCAATGCTAGATCCTAGTAGTGTATAGCCAATGCTATGATCACCTTGATGAAGTTGTTTTGTGAACAAATTAATAACTTCAACTAAAGTGAAACACCTGGGTGGATTGGTATGTTGATGGAGGTGGAGTTGAGTGTCTTTTGGGGCCTCATACCTCCTAGAGGATGGGGTGAACCCCAGGAGAACACTTGTGGAATGCCACTCAGGATTAAAGAGGTTACCATGTCTTCCATGCTTTACAGTACTTCCAGTGCAGCCTTATGACAATATGGGCTCTATCTTGACTGATTAAGATGTGAGGGTTCAACTTGTGTGCAACATATGGGCTGGTAGAAGAATTATAGGTGGGAACGGATCTTGCCAGTATGGTTGCTCTTTCCTTCTGTAAGGTCTTGTCTCATTCTTCTCCCTGGGTGGAATGGGTCTTAAGGTGAAAGTGCACAAAGCCTGCAGGGTGCCAAACTAATCGATTAGCCGTGTCCCCGGTCATGGACAATTTGAGTCTCTAGACATGGAAAGTATGGAAGAATCTCATCACCATTTTTGAATGATTAAAACTTGACTAGAAACCCCTAGGTTAGGGGCTCAGGACCATACACTCCGAGGGGTGGTGGTTTCTGTTGTTCTGACATTGTTGAGTTTCACCCAGTGCTACATAACTTGCAACTATGTAGTATTTGGGGGTTATCTCGACCCTTGAAAAATAAAATTTTGAAAGAAAGATTTGGGAACGAATAGGACAAAATTGGCTTTATGCAAATTAGCCAAGAGACCCACCAGCCAAATATCATGTAGCTAGTTCTTTCACAGCAGCCACCAAATATGTGTCATTTGCTAGTACATCATTGTACTGACCCCCATTTATGGGGCTACATATTCAAATGTGCAGGTTCTTCAGATGAGGAGTAAGTTGATAGGATTTCGAGCATACATACCAACATGACTGCCTGTGGCACATGGTGAAGATGAAGGCTTACTACTACCCTAGTTTCCATTGTGTTTATGTATTGTTGAACTCTGTTATTTGAGCTAGTCCATGTGACTAAGCTGGTTTGTAAGATTTGAAGACTTATGTATCTGGATCCACATTGTAATATTCGATACTATGCAATGAATACTCTATTTTGTACTGTGGTGCTATCAGTGATCCAGGGAATGGCACTTAACACAGGTGTTCCACCTTAATCCAAAGGTGGGGCGTTACAAGAAGTGTGGCTGTAGGTGCAATGGTTGTATCAACCGTAGGGATGTCCTCATCATCCTCCCCTTCTTGAATTGAAGTCGTCCTCGACGCAATCTCATCTTCTTCTCCAAAGTATGGTTTCAAGTCTGCAATGTTAAATGAGGGACTTACCGTGCCCATCTCTGCAGGAAGCTCAAGTTTATATGCATTATCATTCATTTTCTCTAACACTTTAAAAGGACCAGCAGCACGTGGCATTAATTTAGACTTGCACAAATCAGGAAAACGATCTTTGCGCAAATGCAACCAAACTAGATCTCCCACATCAAACACAATATGCTTGCGTCCTTTATCACTAGCAACTTTATATTTAGCATTCATACGTTCTATATTTTCCTTAGTAATCCTATGCAATGTAAGAATCTGTTCAGCACGTTGTGTAGCATCAAAATTATGTTGCACCGAAGATGGAATAGGTAATAAATCAATAGGTGCACGAGGAACAAAACCATACACAATCTCAAAAGGTCATAACTTAGCTGTAGAATGCACGGAACGATTGTAAGCAAATTCAATATGAGGTAAACAATCTTCTCACATTTTTAAGTCCGTCTTTAAAACAGCCAGTAACATGGTAGACAAAGTTCTATTAACTACTTCAGTTTGACCATCAGTTTGGGGATGACATGTAGTACTAAACAGCAACTTAGTCCCCAACTTAGCCCATAAACATCTCCAAAAATGGCTAAGAAATTTAGTATCACGATCTGAAACAATAGTATTAGGCACACCATGCAAGCGAACAACATCGCGAAAGAATAATTCAGCAACATGAGTAGCATCATCACTCTTATGACAAGGAATAAAGTGTGCCATCTTAGAAAATCTATCCACAACCACAAAAATACTATCCCTCCCCTTCTGTGTTCGAGGTAATCCTAAAACAAAGTCCATAGAAATATCCTCCCAAGGTACACTAGGAACAGGCATATATAAACCATGTGGATTAATACGTGACTTAGCTTTTTGACATGTTGTGCAGCGAGCAATAAACCTCTCAACATCCCTTCTCATGCGTGGCCAAAATAAGTGTAGCAAGTACGTCTTCTGTCTTCTTTACTCCAAAGTGACCCATCAATCCTCCTCCATGCGCCTCCTGCAACAACAAAAGACGAACGGAACCTTCTAGAATGCATAGTTTGTTAGCATGGAACACAAACCCATCATTGAGGATGAATTTGTTCCAAGTTCTACCCTCTAGACAATGCTGCAAAACATCTTTAAAATCGACATCTTTCACATATTGTTCTTTAATAGTTTCCAATCCAAAGATTTTGAAGTCATGTTGAGATAACATGGTATAACGACGTGACAAAGCATCAGCAATAATATTATCTTTACCCTTTTTGTGTTTAATAACATAAGGAAAAGATTCAATGAATTCAACCCACTTTGCATGATGTTTATTCAACTTAGCTTGACTATGAATATGCTTCAAAGATTCATGATCAGAATGTATAACAAATTCTTTAGGCCATAAATAATGTTGCCAAGTTTCTAATGTCCGAACAAGAGCATATAATTCCTTATCATAAGTACAATAGTTCAAACTAGCTCCACTCAATTTCTCACTGAAATATGCAACATGTTTTCCCTCTTGTAACAACACTCCTCCCAAACCAATTCCACTAGCATCACATTCCAACTCAAATGTCTTATTAAAATCAGGCAGTTGGAGTAAAGGAGCATGTGTAAGCTTATCTTTGAGTAGCATGAAGGCTTCTTGTTGTGCATTGCCCCAAACAAAGGGCACATCTTTCTTAGTAAGATCGTTCAGTGGTGCTGCAATGGAACCAAAATCTTTGACAAAGCACCTATAAAATCCAGCGAGGCCAAGGAAGCTCCTCACTTGTGTGACTGTTTTGGGTTGTGGCCAACTCGAAATTGCTTCAATCTTGGCGGGATCAACTTCAATACCCTGTGCTATAACAACATAGCCAAGAAAAGCAACTCTATCCGTGCAAAAGGTGCACTTCGCAATGTTACCAAACAAACGTGCAGCACGTAAAGCATAAAAAACAACACATAAATGTTCGAAATGTTCTTCTACAGATTTGCTATATATGAATATATCATCAAAATATACCACCACAAAATGTCCAATAAAAGCACGTAAAACTTCATTCATTAATCTCATGAAAGTGCTGGGAGAATTAGTTAAACCAAAGGGCATCACTAACCACTCATATAGGCCAAATTTAGTTTTAAATGCAGTTTTCCATTCATCTCCTAACTTCATACGAATCTGGTGGTAACCACTATGCAAATCAACCTTAGAGAACATGGTAGAGCCACTCAATTCATCAAGCATCTCATCTAAACGAGGAATAGGATGACGATATCGAATAGTAATATTATTGAGTGCTCTACAATCAGTACACATGCGCGAAGAACCATCTTTCTTTGGTACCAAAATAATAGGAACAACACATGGACTAAGAGACTCACGAATATGACCCTTGTCAAGAAGTTCTTGAATTTGTCGCTGAATCTCTTTCGTCTCCTCTAGATTGGTACGATATGGCGCACGGTTGGGCAAAGATGCTCCAGGAATCAAATCAATTTGGTGCTCAATTCCACGAATAGGTGGCAGTCCTGGAGGTACATCTTGTGGGAAAACGTCTGCATACTCCTGCAAAATGTTAGCAACAGCAGGTGGCAAAGAAGGAGGCATCTCCTTAGCCGAAAACAACACTTCTTTGCAAATGATAGCATAACATGCAGTAGTACTCACATCAATTTCAGAAATATCAGATTTGCTAGCTAGCAAACAAGTACTTTTCAAATGAATTTCATTAGCATCTTTTGGATCAGATTTAGAAGTACTTGTAGAAGGCATAAGTTCCTTAGCAACAATCTGATTTTAGCTCAACTTTTTCCCCTCATTATGTGCTCTACTAGCTCTAGCAAGATCATCTTTTAAAATACTTTCAGGAGACATGGGAAGTAACACAATTTTCTTATCATTATGAACAAGAGAATACTGATTTGTGCTACCATAGTGTATAGGATTTGTATCAAATTGCCATGGTCTACCAAGTAAAAGAGCACGTGCTTGCACAGGAACAACATCACACTCAGCATAATCAGCATATGCAGCAATAGAAAAATGCACACGAACTGTACGTGTTACCTTAACCTTGCCGCTATTATTAAACCATTGAATGTGATATGGACGAGGATGGGGTCGTGTCATAAGCAAGGAAAAAAATAGCGCGCTATTTCCCGCTATATAGCGCGCTATAGCATATTTTGGGGGTTCACGCTAAATTTTTATAATTTTTCTTGCTATGGCGCTATTTGTAAAATAGCATGCTATATCACGCTAAAACATCATAGCGTCAGCGCTATTTCAAAAATAGCACGCTATTTTTTCGTTGTACTAGTGTGGAGTAAGCAATCATATAATAAAGGTGTTAAGTAAGCAAACATATGATGCAAATCTTAATTGTTAAACATAACTAATCATGCTAAAACATCTATCTATTTCACTATATACTTTATTCTTATTAAAATCCTTTATTTTTTACTAAAAAATCAAAACATTATTTTTAAATATAGCACGCTATTAGCACGTTATAGCATGTATAGCGTCTGGAGAAGGGTCGCGCTAAAACAAATAGCGCGCTATTTTAAACCTTGGTCATAAGAGAAAGCTTTTCAACCATCTCCATGCTCGCCAAGTTATTGCAGCTCCCTCCATCAATAATAATGCGAATACAACGATCTTTAACCACGTCCTTGGTATGGAACAGATTATGGCGCTGGTCGGGCTCGGCCTTGGTAATTTGTGCACTCAAGACTCGCTGTGCAACTAAACTCGGGTATTTCTCCGCATGTTCTGCAGCCATATATTCAGAATCTTGCTCCGTGGGTGCTGCAGCACATTGCTCATCATATGCAATAAGAGCCAAAGTATCTTCAGCATAATCACTGGCGGAGTCCTATCCACCATCCTCAAGAGCAATCATCACACGGGAGGAGGCACAATCACGTGCAAAATGACCAAGTCCACCACATTTGCGGCACTGAATTTGGCTGGACTTGCCCGTAGATGCCATAGAGGACGCAGCACTCGGGGCTGGTCCCGTAGTAGTCTTCTGTGCAGCAAATGGAGGTGGTGTAGATGCTACAGATCGCTTGGATGTGGTCGCTGGAGGTGTAGGTGCAGCAGCCCGTGACGTCGAAGTCGGTGATATCCAAGTAGAACGCCCTGCAGAATAATTAGTTCGTGTCGCCTTGCGTCGATCCTGCACTTCACATTCAGCATTGCAAGCAAGATGGAACAAACGGGTAATAGTGTGATAAGATTTATATCTAAGAATGGTCTGAATTTCCTTATTTAACCCGCCTACGAATCGTGCCATTAATGCTTCATTATCCTCCTCTATACCACAACGTAGCATGCCAGTTTGCAACTCCTGATAGTAATCCTCTACAGAATTTTTGCCTTGATCTAGACGTGCTAATTTGGTAAGCATGGAACGCTGATAATATGGTGGAACAAAACGAATACGCATAGCATGTTTTAAAACATCCCACGTAGTGATTGGATTAGCATGATTAGCACGACAATATTCAGACCACCATATGGAAGCAAAAGTAGTGAACTCACAAGTAGCAGCACTAACACGTCTATCCTCGGGATAATTTAAGCATGCAAAACGCTGTTCTAATTCTAATTCCCAAGAGAGGTATGCATCAGGATTATAGCGACCATCAAATGTAGGAACATTTAATTTCAGTTTAACAACCTGGTCATCATCACGTACCAACGGAAAAGGAGGTGGACGGCGAATGTAGGGCCTAGGACGACCAGCTGGCTGATCAACTGTGAAGTCGTCCGTGTACTCGCCCTTGTACTCATCCTCCCCGTAACAATCATCCAACTGTGCATCACGGACCTGTGTAACACCCATAGCTCCTACAACGCCAGCAGCAGTGCCCGCAGTAGGAGCACCCGTAGCATCTCCCGCAGCCGATGTTTGTGCCGGTTTTTTGAGGATGCGCTGTGCACGTCCCAAAAAGGTTGGTGGAGGAGCCACGCGAGTCGGCTGTGGAGGAGGCGCGCGAGCCATCGGTGGTGGTGGTAAGCGTGCTAGCACCGCCTGGAATTTAGCGTCGAGTTTGGTGGTGAAGGCGGTCTCGAGTCCCTCGAGTTGCTCCATCGTGTCACTAAAATGCTTGTCCACATCCTACATATGGTCAGCCAAAAGTTTGGTGACGTGAGCCTGCAAGGCTTCACCCTCCAGTGGTTGTGTCTCAGTGTTGTCTGGTGGCATGATTAGTACGCAAAAAAGCACAGTTATGTAATAGAGATACAATAGGAACAATGGTGGAAAACGCATAATCTGTCAAGCAAACCAATACTCTTACCCGTTCTTACCCTGCAGTAGGTGGTGAGTAGCAACCGTCGTGATCAAACTTCAGGAAGATTGAATAGAGCGATTGCCAGGTGGTGTCAACGCACGGTGTAGGAATATGTGGAGCTCTGGTTGGCTGCAATATCTGTAGCAACAATTTCAAAACAACAATGCAAGGTTGAATAACAGCTCAACGATGGTACTGTGCTGGTCCTAGACTATCCTAAGCTAGAGACGCGAGCCTAGAACACCACGAGTCACGCCGCGACACCAAAAAGCAACAGGCAGCAGTGCTCTGAACAGCGCGCAAATGAGGCAAAAATCACTAGGATGGAAAGTGTCTCAAAACGATCAGCAAGGTGGAATATCTGGATAGGCTCAAGATTTTTTTTTGAAATTTCTGAAAACTGCTCTGGAAAGCGTGCAGACACCAATTTTTTTTACTATAATGGCGTATAGCTCAAAACGATCCCAGAAGCCTAAAAACAGTATAGGCCCAAAAAAATCGGAGGAGTTTCCAGACTTTTTTTTGGCTCTCCCCTCCTCTTTCCTTATGGCCAAAACTTTCTGGAACTCGGATCAAGTTACAACTCGGATCGGATCTGCAATGATGGGAAGCAAGAGTAGGAAAACGAAAACAAACCTAACTGGACTGGACTGGAACAAGGATATGTGGTGGCGGACACGGTATGTGGGTGTAGGGTTGTAGCAAGTGTATGGCGGTGGTGACAGCAGAATTAGTGGTGGCGGTGGTGATGTCGGAAGCGGTGGTGGCGGGGGTGATGACTGTGACCAGAACGTAAAATACACAAATACTATGATGGTGGTCGTCTAGCCTCTCTTGAGCCTCTTAAGACAAGTGGGAGATGGGGGGGTCACTACACTCCTCCTCCTTGAGGCGCTTCAACTCCTTGGCCTGCCATTCCTCATAGGATAGCTCTTCACTTGAGGGGTACACGATCCTCTCCTCGGGGTCCTCTTCTTCCTTGGACTCCTCTTTCTTCTGATTTGCTTCCAACTCAGCAATCTTCATCTTCAACTTCTCATTTTCAGTCTTCCGCTCATCATTGTCCTTCTTGAGCTGCTTCTTCTCCTCTCCAGACTTCTGTATGTTATCATACTGAAGTAGTATAGTCTTCTCAAGAAGATGTGACCAGATGTCATCGTGAAGGATCTTCTCCCCCATCTTCAAGGGTCCTTCAACAATCCTGAGCTTATCCTGCAGCTGGGTCTTCTGCTCACCCATCATCACAAGTGCAGATTCGGTCTCTGACGAGGGTTAAAGTCGACAAATGTCCTAGATGAAAGACTTAGGATCGGGGAGATAGGGTGTCGGATGAACTCGAAGGTAAATTCAGTCAAACAAGGTGGCTATGAAAGTAAACGTGGGTGTAAAACCTGGCTTGCTTTCAATCTGTCCCAAACCGTCCCCTCCTGGCCCCTATATATAGGTGGCCAGGTCTCGAGGATCGGGTGGGATCCGACAAAGATTACAATATCGACATACGACATGAACTCGTATTTCGACTAGTATTACAATTGGGCCTAGCTTAACGGGCCTTAGGGGTATTCAACCGATGGGCTCTATTATCTATACCCTTGTCAGTAGCCCCCGAGATTCTACCAGAATTGCAGATTCGGGATGAATCTCAGATCTTCAATTCTTCGACTTGATCAATACTTGATTTCTTCAAATCTTGAAATCTTCGACTTGGTCTTTCGACTTATCTTTTTACTATGATATCTCGCAAGGGGTTTTGATGAACAATTCTGACAACTCTGACGGATCAAGAGGCCAGTTAACTGCCGGAACAGATACTTGCCACCTACTTCAAATTCAATCCCCTTGGACTTGAATTAGGGAGACCGGTCAAACCCATTCTTTTGCCGCATTTAGGACTTACAAAAAATGAATCCCAGTGGTTCTCAGGGTACTGATGCCGAGTAAATGACCGGCCCGTTGGGAACCCCAAGAGGAAGGTGTGATGAATATAGCAGCAAGATTTTCCCTCAGTAAGAAACCAAGGTTTATCGTTCAGGAGAGGAAAGAGCCAAACGACTGAAGGTGATGCCCACTAGCGTGCGACAACTTCGGACAATTTATAGGGCGCCTCGTCCAAGCTTTGCTTTGCGAGCGGCAACGTGGAACCTGCACACAACACAACCAAATACTTTGTTCCCAACTTACGATGAGGTTGTCAATCTCACCGGTTTGCTTGAAACAAAGGGTATGATGAGGACATCCCATCTATTGATACACCCGCTCCACCTACAGCGGAACACATACAAGGACCTATCACTCGAGCTCGTGCCAAGCAACTTAACTATCAGGTACTTTCGTTTCTTGGAACTCTTTCTCACATACATGAGAATATGATGTTGCCTAAATCAGATATGTTTGTTACTCTTAGGAATGATGGACCTAGCATGGATGAGAGGGACAAGCATTGGAGCATGATCGTGCATGGATATGGCAGCAAGCGTTTGAGGATTGAAGAAGATGCCACGAGTGGAGATTTCAGAACTTTGAAGCCACCATAATGAAGGATAAAGACTTGGACGAAATATACAAAGAGCTACTTCATAAATTCGTCCATAGATAAATATGGTGCTACGTCACTTCTATTTTTGGGCCAGGCCCATGTAATTTTCGTAGCAAATAAGACAGCCACTTTTAGGAGTCCGAATTTGAGGAGAAAAGGCCTGTTAGGGTTCCGTTCGACCACCATACCCATGGCTGGTCGCACCCCTACCTTTTCCTCCTCAAATACCCCCTGTAGCCATCATTAGAACTCGGATTTTGTTTAGACTAAAGTTAGCCATTGCTGCAACTACGAGCTTGACTTTTGAGGCCAATCGCCCAGAAGAAGACCGCCTATTCGGAATCCCACATTTTGAATAAAGCATACATCTTTCATCTGCAATATCTTGATTGCAGTATTAGTTCTTACTTGTTCTCGATTTCAGGTAGGAATTAAGACCCTCGCTGGTCAGACTGATCGTGCATCCGCAAGATCAGTAACTCCGAGAGATTGTCCTAGCGATTGCATTGGCGCACGAGCTTCACACGTGTAGTCGGATCGTCAAGCACGAACTCCACCCACCAAATCGACATATCAAGATCTCATCGAAAGATCGGACACCTTAGCCCTATCAAGTGCTATCAGATTTCAGGTTGCTCGGTGAGATTTACTGTTTTCGTAGTTTAGATTGCATCTGTGTTCATACCTATCAACCACGAAAAAGCCAAAAATACAGTTAGGGTTTAGATCATCTCGTCCCATAAACCATCCGAGCCTTTGCATTGTCTTTTCAGTTTGCATCGTTGAATTTGTGTCTGCATCCGCGTGTCGAGTTGCTGGTCTTAGTGTCTGTTCTTTTAGAGTTTCGAGTTCGAATCACCATAGTCACGCCGCCGCCGCACGCTTGCACCACTGCTCCACCATATCCTTCCACCACCACGCCATATACTTCTGCCACCGACTTCGCATTAGATTTTGTTCGTTCCTCCCAATTTCATCCGTGCCTTTTTCAGAGTCCGTGAGTTAAGTTTCGGTCGCCAGGCAAGAGGAAGAAGAAGAGCAAAAAAAAAAATCAAATCCGCATCCAAGTCGGTTTGACCCGTTCCTACTAGTCCAGTCCGAATCTAATCCGATTTGGACAGTTTCGTCAGTTTTTGATAGTTTTCGACAGCAAACTTCAACTGGCCATACCTTTTGCATACGAACTCCGTTTTCGACATGCAACCACTCAAAATGCTCAGCACGAAAAGTTCTATCTAACCACAGCGCTCGGAACGCCCAAAAAAGGCCGGGAAGGTCGAGGTTTTGCCCTCTGAAGTTTCGGACCCAAAAATTCCTGCAGATCTTCACTTATATCTTGCTTTCGAGCTGTTTCTTTCTGCTTGTTGTGCCACGCCGTGACTTTCTTAGTGTTCTCGGCTCGCGTCTCTAGCACGGTATAGCCTAGGAACAGCACAGTACCGTGGTTGAGCATTCTTTCAACATTGCATTGCTGTTTTGATATTTGTTGTTTTTGCTACCATATAAGCCTTCCTACAGCTCCACATATTTCTGCACGTGCTTTGTATCGACACCTGGTAATCGCTTTGTGCAATTTTGGGAGTCGCTGCTCTTTGCTGGTTGCATATCACCTTCCTCCTATTTGGTAAGAACTTGTAAGAGCTTTGTATACCGCTTGACGGATTACGCGTGATTCCAACATATTCCGTAGTGCGTAGGTATATATATTTGTGCTTGCTTCTACGCTAACCATGACAGGAACCACGAAGGATGATGTTGATCCGGAGAAGATGACTACTGCAGAGTTGCATGCCCACTTCACTCGGCTGTTGGTGGGGCATGCACAAGATGTGGACACACGCTTGGGTGATGTTGATTCCAAGCTTTCTGATGCGATGGACAAGATTGCTGGTCTTGAGGCATCCTTCAACACCAAGCTCGACGCCCGGTTCCAGGAAGTCCTGGCCCGTTTACTACCACAGCCACAGCCGGGCATCCATGTACCACGTGCTCGCCGCGTTCCTCTCATACCGCCATCTGCGGGTACCGTTACAGCCGCGGCAGCTGCTGTGCCGCTACGGAGGTGGCCACCCAGGATGGATATGCTGCTGACGAGAGGGAAAACGAGTTCGAAGATGAAAACAAGCTCGAGGAGGATGAGGTCCAACAATCTGCACCTGGCCGTCCGCGGCAATACAACCGCAACGCTCGTCCACCTCCGCGTCCGGTACGTGATGATGAACATGTGGCCAAGCTGAAATTAAATATTCCACCGTTTGAGGGTAGATATAATCCTGATGCATATCTCACTTGGGAATTAGAAGTAGAGCAACGTTTTGCATGTTTACGCTACCCTGAGCATTTGCGTGTTAGTGCTGCTACATGTGAATTTACAGATTTTGCTTCTATCTGGTGGTCTGAACATTGTCGAGTCAATCATGCTAATATTCCTGCTACTTGGCTTTGTCTAAAACATGCCATGTGTACTTGTTTTGTACCTCCACATTATCAACGGGACTTGCTTAAAAAATTAGATCGTTTAGAACGAGGCAAAAATTCCGTACAAGATTATTATCAAGAATTACAAACGGGCATGATTTGTTGTGGTATTGTAGAGGATAATGAAGCTATGCTAGCACGTTTCTTTGGTGGTTTAAATAAGGAGATTCAGCATATTTTAGACTATAAGGAGTACAACACTATTACTCGTTTATTTCACCTTGCTTGCAAAGCTGAACTTGAAGTGCAGGATCGTCAACCATCATGGAGAAGAGCTAATAATTCTGCAGGTCGTACTCCATGGTCTGCGCGCCAATCAGCTCCACCTTCTCGTGGGGATGCACCAGGTCCTTCCACCTCCAGGTATACCACGCCAACATCAAGAACGCCATCTGCTCCTGCTCCATCACCATCTGCTGGTCCGACACGGAGTTCTTCTTCCATGGCCTCCACAGGGAAGACTCGCGACATTCAATGTCGCAAATGTTTTGGGTTTGGAAACTGAATCGTCGCCATGCAAAGTGGGTTGAATTTATTGAATCTTTTCCTTATGTTATCAAACACAAAAAGGGTAAAGATAATATTATTGCTGATGCTTTGTCGCGCCGTTATACTATGTTATCTCAGCTTGACTTCAAAAATTTTGGGTTGGAAACTATCAAGGAACAATACTTGCATGATGCTGAATTTAAAGATGTGTTGCAGAATTGTAAAGATGGTAGAACATGGAACAAATTCATCCTTAATGATGGATTTGTGTTCCGTGCTAACAAACTATGCATCCCAGATGGTTCCGTTCGTCTTTTGTTGTTACAGGAGGCGCATGGAGGAGGATTAATGGGACACTTTGGTGTCAAGAAGACGGAGGATGTTCTTGCTGCACACTTCTTTTGGCCACGCATGCGGTGAGATGTTGATAGATTCGTGGCATGCTGCACTACTTATCAAAAAGCTAAGTCTCGCCTTAATCCACATGGTTTATATATGCCTCTTCATGTTCCTAGTGTTCCTTGGGAGGATATTTCGATGGACTTTGTTTTGGGATCACCTCGTACACAGAAGGGGAGGGATAGTATTTTTGTTGTTGTGGATCGGTTTTCTAAGATGGCACACTTTATTCCTTGTCACAAGACCGATGATGTTACGCACATTGCTGATTTGTTTTTTCGTGATATCGTTCGTTTGCATGGTGTGCCAAATACTATTGTTTCTGACCGTGATACTAAATTTCTTAGCCACTTTTGGAGATGTTTATGGGCTAAGTTGGGGACTAAATTGCTGTTTAGTACTACATGTCATCCCCAAACCGATGGACAAACTGAAGTAGTTAATAGAACTTTGTCTACCATGTTGCGGGCTGTTTTAAAGAAGAACTTAAAATTGTGGGAAGAGTGTTTGCCTCATATTGAATTTGCTTATAATCGTTCGCTGCATTCTACCACAAAGATGAGCCCTTTTCAGATTGTCTATGGTTTTGTTCCACGTGCACCTATTGATTTGTTGCCTTTACCATCTTCAGTGCAAAATAATTTCGATGCTACACAACGTGCTGAATTGATTTTAAAATTGCATGCAACTACTAAAGACAACATAGAACGCATGAATGTTAAGTATAAAGTTGCTGGGGATAGAGGACGAAAGCATGTTGTGTTTGAGGTTGGTGATCTTGTTTGGTTGCATTTGTGCAAAGATCGTTTTCCTGATTTGCGCAAGTCTAAGTTAATGCCATGTGCTGATGGTCCTTTTAAGGTGATAGAGAAAATCAATGATAATGCATATAAACTTGAGCTTCCTCAGATTTTGGTACGGTAAGTCCTACATTTAACATTGCAGATTTAAAGCCTTACTTCGGTGAAGAAGATGAGGTGGCGTCGAGGACGACTTCAATTCAAGAAGGGGAGCATGATGAGGACATCCCATCTATTGATACACCCGCTCCACCTACAGTGGAACACATACAAGGACCTATCACTCGAGCTCGTGCCAAGCAACTTAACTATCAGGTACTTTCGTTTCTTGGAACTCTTTCTCACATACATGAGAATATGATGCTGCCTAAATCAGATATGTTTGTTACTCTTAGGAATGATGGACCTAGCATGGATGAGAGGGACAAGCATTGGAGCATGATCGTGCATGGAGATGGCAGCAAGCGTTTGAGGATGGAAGAAGATGCAATGAGTGGAGATTTTAGAACTTTGAAGCCACCATAATGAAGGATGAAGACTTGGACGAAATATACAAAGAGCTACTTCATAAATTCGTCCATAGATAAATATGGTGCTGCGTCACTTCTATTTTTCGGCCAGGCCCATGTAATTTTCGCAGCAAATAAGACAGCCACTTTTAGGAGTCCAAATTTGAGGAGAAAAGGCATGTTAGGGTTCTGTTCGACCACCATACCCATGGCTAGTCACACCCCTACCTTTTCCTCCTCAAATACCCCCCGTAGCCGTCATTAGATCTCAGATTTTGTTTAGACTAAAGTTAGCCATTGCTGCAACTACGAGCTCGACTTTTGAGGCCAATCGCCCAGAAGAAGACCGCCTATTCGGAATCCCACCTTTTGAATAAAGCATACATCTTTCATCCGCAATATCTTGATTGCAGTATTAGTTCTTACTTGTTCTCGATTTCAGGTAGGAATTAAGACCCTCGCTGGTCAGACTGATCGTGCATCCGCAAGATCAGTAACTCCCAGAGATTGTCCTAGCGATTGCATTGGTGCACGAGCTTCGCACGTGTAGTCGGATCGTCAAGCACGAACTCCACCCACCAAATCGACATATCAAGATCTCATCGAAAGATCGGACACCTTAGCCCTATCAGGGTATGAGCGTATCGAGTGGAAAGTGATAATAGTATGCGAGTCAAGTAAACAGTGCGAGTAAAGTAAACAGGTGATAGCAATATAAAGGAAATAGGACCGGGATCCACAGTTCACTAGTGACGTCTCTCCATAAGATAAAATAATACATGCTGGGTAAACAAATTACAGTTGGGCAATTGATAGAATAAAGACAATGTGCATATGATGAGAGGATCACTATGAGATTTACTCTGGGCATTACAACTAAATACATAGACCGCCATCCAACTGCATCTATGACTAATAATCCACTTGTGGCGAATCAATCCGAGAACTTCACAAGTATTAAGTTGCGAACAACAGATAATTGCATTAAGCAAAGTGTGTAATGTAAACAAAGCATATGCCCTCGAGCATATGAATGTTGTTTTCCCCCTAGTAGCAACAGCACATCTACAACCTTAGAGGTTTCTGTCACTCCCCCGGATTAAATAGAGGCATGAACCCACTATCGAGCATAAATACCCCCTCTTGGAGTCACTAGCAACTACTTAGCCAAGATAGCTACTAACAACGGAGGGCATGCAAGATCATAAACAACATAGAGATAACATAAGATAAATTTCAGTACATCAACTCAAGCATAACACCAATATTCATCGGATCTTAACAAACCAAACATGTAGAATTACATAACGGTGATCTCAATCATGTAGGGCAGCTCATGAGATCTAAACATGAAGCACATAGTGGAGAAGACAACCATCTAGCTACTGCTATGGACCCATAGTGCAAGGTAGACTACTCACTCATCGCTCCGGAGGCAAGCATGGCGATGAAGAAAACCTCCGGTGGCGATTGCCCTCTCCGGCAGGGTGCCGGGAAGAGCTTCTGGACCCTCCCGATCTTCGGGTCAACGACGGCGGCGGATCGTGATGTGTTCTGGAAAAGTGATCTGGTATTTAGGTTTTTCCCGTCGGGGGGTCTTTATAGGCGAAGGGGCATCGTCAGAAGTGGACCGAGGTGTCCTCACACATAGGGGGCATGGCCAGGGCCTGGGTCACGCCGCCCTGGTGTGTGGGGCCCTCGTGGCCCCACTCTGTCTCCTCTTCGATTCTCTGGAAGCTTCGGTGAAATTCTGGGCGACTGGCTTTGGTTTCGTCCAATTCTGAGAATATTTCCTGTGTAACTTTTCTGAAACACAAAAACAGCAGAAAATAGGGAACTGGCACTGTGGCGACTTGTTAGTAGGTTAGTTTCGGAAAATGCATAAAAGTGCCACGAAGTGTAACGAAACACTAAGCAAATGGTGTAAAAACAAGCATGGAGCATCAAAGATTATGGATACGTTGGAGACGTATCAGCATCCCCAAGCTTAACTCCTGCTCATCCTCAAGTAGGTAAGTGATAACAAAAGAAATAATTTTTTAGGTGACTTGCACCTACACAATCTTGATCATCTATGTAAGCATTGTGCGCTGGGATCAAAAGAACTTAAAACATGGGCATGAAATATATAATCTTGATAGAAGAAACTTAGCAACCATGTTATAACATGAAAATGAACACAAATAAAAGATCATGACAATGAAACAACGAAAGTCAAACGTGTGTTCAAATCATATGGAAAAACATACAAATGGTTTTCAGCTTGTCCTTCATCGAGAGCAAAACATAAATGCATAGGACACCTTCAAGTTTAAGAGGGCGACTAGATACAAATAATTTGAGAACAAGTGAAACCAACAATATGAATCAATCAATGAAAACTTTGGGACAATGCACATTATACTAAGAATGACAACTATGCTCTCTTAATGGTGCATAAAGATAGAAGGTGGTGACTCAACATAAAAGTAAAAAGAAAGGCCCTTCGCGGAGGGAAGCAGTGATTAAACATGTGCTAGAGCTTTTCATTTGTAAAATAGAGAGATAAAAATTGGTTTTGAGAGGTGGTTGCTTTTGTCAACGACTAGCAATGGGGTTCTTACTACCTTCTATACAAAAATGAAGCAAGTTTTTGAGAGAGAGTTTGGCACTTTTGTGCTCTTTTATAAAGCTTGGCACTCCTCCCCACTTTTTTTTCCTTTCTCAAACCATGGCTAACCGATTCCATCGGGTGCCCACCAACATTCACATACCATGGAGGAGTGCCTTTTTTTTCTTTTTTTTTCTTTTTTTCTTTTTGGAATAAGCAATATGGAAGATGGCAAATCCGACCACTTCGTCCCCATGAGCTGAAAATAGTGTCACAAAACGAGAAGTGTTTTGAAGGTTTTTTGAAAGGTAGCACATGAAAATTTACTTGGAATGGCTTACAAATACCATGCATAGGAATTTATAGTGGACACAATGGCGAACTTGGTTTTTAGGAGTTGGATGCACGAGTAGAGCTCATACTCAGTACAAGGCAAGGGCTAGCAAAAGATGGGAGCGACCAACTAAGAGAGCAATAATGGCCATAATCATGCAAAGCGACAAAGCGACATTAAAAAAAGCATAAGATGGCATCAAAAGTCAAAAACTAAATGATCATAGAGGCTATTGGCGACTTTGTAAGAGTCTAACATGTGTGAGTATGCGCCAAGTCAACCCAAATAAAGCATCAAGGAGAAAACCAAAATAATGCTTCCAAACGATAAAAACAACGCATGATTTTTTCAAAGGCTCATTAAGCAATCTCAGTTATTTGAGACAAGTCATGCTACAGCAGAACCACTAAGCATACTATCAAAAAGACATCAAGCACGACATGCAAAAGTCTAAGCCGCAGTCTACACAAGCTCCTTCTTGTACCACTTTTTTGCATAAAGCTTTTTCTCTTTTCCAACACCATTCAAACTTTTTATAAACATCTCTTTTGATGAAAACCAATAAAGACCAGAGGCAAAAATACACCTTGATAAAAAGATATAACAAGATCTGAACGCATATCAAGGCAAAAATCGAAAACTAAACGCAGTTCTAGAAAAAGAGAACACTCGTTGAAACGAATAGAGTGAAAAATGGAGTGTTCTTGGCAAATGAAAAGCAAGGCAACTTCTCCAAAAGGAATTTGTTGAGGTCCAACCATTTATTGCAGCAAACAAAACTAAACTAAACTGAAAACTAAAAACAACTGACGCACCAAGAAATATGCATAATGCATGAAGCAATAAAAATATAGTGTCTTGAAAGGTGACCTGATTTTTGCCGATGAAGAAGGGGTGCCTCGGGGGCATCCCCAAGCTTTGACGCTAGTACTTCTTGGATATTTCTTGGGGTGATGCATGGGCATCCCCAATCTTGAGCTTTTGTCCGTTCTTTAACTCATGTCATCACTCTCTGATCCCTACACTTGAAAACTTCCTTCATACAAAACTAAACACAAATCTATTAGCAACATTAGTGTAAGCATAACATTGAATCAACCTCCTTTTGCTTTAGGTTTCAACCTAAAACCACCACATATAAAGTATATACTACTGTAGTAACTTCCCCAAAAGTTCCGTGATCAAAAGAACTAAAAAAGAAAGCGATAAAGCGGCAAACACAAATATTGGCAGAAATCTGTCAAAATAGAACAGCTGACAAAGGTCGAATTTTTGAGGGGTTTTCTCTTGCTCAAATCAAAAAGTGTTCAACTAATGAAAGTTTGGATATAACCTGGGGCATATTCACAAGAAATCGCAGGTCCAAAAGATATACAGAGATTTTTCACGAATTTGTACGGTGCAGCACCGAAAACTGTTTCAGGACAGCAACATCCCCAATCTTACCTCGCTCAAATTAGAGGCTTCTCTTGGCACAAAAACGAAATAAAAAGGATAAGGAGAGGTAATTACAGTAGTAATAACTTCCAAGACTCAAATAAAAGAAAAAGAACTGAATGTAAAAACATTGGGTTATCTCCCAAGAGTGCTTTTCTTTAACGCCTTTGAGCTAGGCGCAGAAAATTGCGAATCAAGTAATTATGAAAGAAGCATTAGGATCCACTATAGGAGTCTTTTCAACAATGAAAGAGATTGTGTCCAAATGAGTTTTTGAAGATCCTTTATGATCACGCTTTGGTACACTACTTTCATCGAAAGGATTTTCAGGGCAAATCCAACTAGAATTCTTTTCCCAAGCATCATGAATTCCTACAAGTTTATAAGGTATTGGCACTCTAAAATCTTCATTGGGTGTACCAACAACCGCTACAGGTGAGCCAAGCTTATTAAATTTCTTAAAAACTTTCCTAACCTCAATTGCAACATCTCTAAATTCTATGCGCAAAGTTTCCAAGATAAAAGCTTTCTTTTCAGGATCCTCAATTTCATGAAGCTTAAGGAACATGTGTTGCATAAAAGGATTAAGGCTAGCAAACCTAGCTTCTAACATGTGAATTAAATAAGCAGAAGCAACTTCAATACTAGGAGCAAGCTCAACCAAAGACTTTTCCTCAACTTCTTTATGCATACTAATATGATTAAAGAACTCCTCAATGTTACTTTTTCCAATAATCAAACCACTACCTACTGAGAGGTCCTCCATAGCATACTTAGGGAACAACATAATGAACTAGAGTAAAGAAATAACAACTACCAAGGATTCTAATTTTTTTTTTAGGTTTTTGATAAATGATGCAAGTAAAAATAAAGTAAAGGAAAACTTAAAACAAAGTAAAGGATGTGCGTGCGAAAAACTCCCCTCGCAGAAGTCTTCTTCCTCCCCGGCAATAGCGCTAGAAAATATTCTTGATGCTGAGTAAATGACCGGCCCGTTGGGAACCCCAAGAGGAAGGTGTGATGAATATAGCAGCAAGATTTTCCCTCAGTAAGAAACCAAGGTTTATCGTTCAGGAGAGGAAAGAGCCAAACAACTTAAGGTGATGCCCACTAGCGTGCGATAGCTCCAGACAATTTATAGGGCGCCTCGTCCAAGCTTTGCTTTGCGAGCGGCAACGTGGAACCTGCACACAACACAACCAAATACTTTGTTCCCAACTTACGATGAGGTTGTCAATCTCACCGGTTTGCTTGAAACAAAGGGTATGAGCGTATCGAGTGGAAAGTGATAATAGGATGCGAGTAAAGTAAACCGTGCGAGTAAAGTAAACAGGTGATAGCAATATAAAGGAAATAGGACCGGGATCCACAGTTCACTAGTGGTGTCTCTCCATAACATAAAATAATACATGCTGAGTAAACAAATTACAGTTGGGCAATTGATAGAATAAAGACTCGCCATCCAACTGCATCTATGACTAATAATCCACTTGTGGCGAATCAATCCGAGAACTCCACAAGTATTAAGTTGCGAACAACAGATAATTGCATTAAGCAAAGTGTGTAATGTAAACAAAGCATATGCCCTCGAGGATATGAATGTTGTTTTCCCCTAGTAGCAACATCACATCTACAACCTTAGAGGTTTCTGTCACTCCCCCAGATTAAATAGAGGCATGAACCCACTATTGAGCATAAATGCCCCTCTTGGAGTCACTAGCAACTACTTGGCCAAGATAGCTACTAACAACGGAGAGCATGCAAGATCATAAACAACATAGAGATAACATAAGATAAATTTTAGTACATCAACTCAAGCATAACACTAATATTCATCGGATCCCAACAAACCAAACATGTAGAATTACATAACAGTGATCTCAATCATGTAGGGCAGCTCATGAGATCTAAACATGAAACACATGGTGGAGAAGACAACCATCTAGCTACTTCTATGGACCCATAGTCCAAGGTAGACTACTCACTCATCGCTCCGGAGGCAAGCATGGCGATGAACAAGACCTCCGGTGGCGATTCCCCTCTCCGACAGTGTGCCGGGAAGAGCTTCTGGACCCTCCCGATCTTCGGGTCGACGGCGGCGGCGGATCGCGATGTGTTCTGGAAAAGTGATCGGGTCTTTAGGTTTTTCCCGTCGGGGGGTCTTTATAGGCGAAGGGGCATCGTCAGAAGTGGACCGAGGAGGTCTCACACATAGGCGGCGCGGCCAGGGCCTGGGCCGCGCCGCCTTGGTATGTGGGGCCCTCGTGGCCCCACTCTGTCTCCTCTTCGGTTCTCTGGAAGCTTCGGTGAAATTTTGGGTGACTGGCTTTGGTTTCGTCCAATTCCGAGAATATTTCCTCTGTAACTTTTCTGAAACACAAAAACAGTAGAAAACAGGGAACTGGCACTGTGGCGACTTGTTAGTAGGTTAGTTCCGGAAAATGCATAAAAGTGCCACAAAGTGTAACGAAACACTAAGCAAATGGTGTAAAAACAAGCTTGGAGCATCAAAAATTATGGATACGTTGGAGACGTATCAGGTACCCAGTGCGTCCACCAGGATTTTTCTTCGCGTCGTAGACACGGATACATACCAGCAGAGCGCATCCATGTGCGTATACCGGGCCACACAGGACGGATCCTGGGGTCTTACCTTCGTGATATATTTCAACCACGGCATTCAAGTTTTGCCGCGATGACGCAACTCGAGAATCATATGTCGCAGCCTTTTTTGACTGTTCCAACGTGCCAAATTTTCGGGTTATTCCTCTTTAATTGATAAAAACTCACTCCCGATGGTAGTAGTGATATCTTCAAAGTCTCTTTGGCATCCTTTCCTCCATTGTTCATTATAAAACATCGTTGGGTGTGCACCCAGCGTTCCCGATGGGAGTAGACCCCGAGGCTATAGTCGAAAAAATCTTTTTTCGAGTATAGGCTCAAAGACAGCATTCCTTCTTTCATGTCATGAGATCATAATGTGACTCGATAATATCGTCGGGTGCGCACCCAGCGCTCCCGATGGTAGTCGCCCCCGAGGCTATAGCCGAATATTTTCGGGTATAGACTCAAAGAATGATTCCTCCTTTACCAGGCTCAATTTTTCGTCGGCTTCCTTGATCTTCCCTTATTCAAGTTCGCCATCTCGAACCATCTTTGGAATGTTCATCTTACTAGTGTCCACAGCTATCATATTCTTAAGTTCTCATTACCCATACGTTTGTGACGTCATTAATCTGTTTGTAATTATCTCTTGATTTTGACCATTACCCATGGGCAGCGCGGTAATTTTGCAATTCCTCTGCCCGTTAGTGGGCTACCGTTTTCGTTCCTTGCGCCACGTCTCAGCCCACGTTCCGCTACCTGGCAGCTATATAAGGGGAGAGTGGGGAAAATCACTGTTTACCAGTTCATCGCTTCCGCCGCCGCCGCCATTGTTGCAATCTCTATGCTCCTCTGATCTCCTGCATAGCCCCCGTGCGCAAATCGTAGATGCGCGTGAAGCACCTGGCGCAGAAGAGCAAGATGACCAAGGGGATGAACGCCGCGACTAGCTGGGTTCCTTCTGTCTTCACGCAGAAGGATCTGAACAAGGCCCAAGCTGATGGCCTCGTCTCAGATGAAGATCGGGTCATTTTCCCGAGCACCGAATGGATCCCCAAACCCAGAGATGGCTTTCAGGTGATGTTCTTCGCCTTTCTCTTGTGCGGTCTTTCCCTTCCTGCCCAACGAGTTCCTTCGTGGGCTTCTTTTTGTTTATGGTGTGCAGCTTCACCAGATCACACCAAATTCCATTCTGCACATTGCTTGTTTCATAACTCTTTGCGAGTCGTTTCTGGGGATTGACCCCCACTTTCTTCTTTGGAGATCCCTCTTTCGGCTCCGCCCCAGTGTCTCATTGTCAAAAAAACCTGAGCTGGGTGGAGCCTGTATTTCTGTCCGTGCTAAATCGCAGTACTTGGAATTTTCCATGGCTGCCTCGGTACAAGGTTGGAGGACTAAGTGGTTTTATATCAAAGACCGAAAGAGTTCTGCCTCCGACAAATACGGCATTGCTCCATTTGATGCCTCCCAAGAATTGAAGAAATTGGCCTCGTGGGATTCGCCTCCCACAGAAGCTGAGATGGAGGAGATCAAGCCACTTATGGCCCGCATCCAGGAGCTGAAAGGTGGTAGAGGAGGTGCACTTTCGGGTACTAAAATCATGGCATTTTTCCTGCAATGTCGAGTTCAACCCCTGTAGCATCGTCTCTCCAAGTTGTGGACTTTTTCTGGCTTGGAGGATCCTTCTCGAGTATCCAAAGATCTTATGGAGAAGAAGGATCTTGACAAGCGTGTGAGAGCTCTGACTACTCTCACCAAGGACCATGAGGTTGCGGAGTTAGCCGCTAGCTACTTCGACTCTAAGCACCTCTTGCCTGCGGTATGCTTTTACTGACTTTACTTGCCTTGTTTTTCTCTTATCATTGTTCGCCTTGTAACTTTCGGGTTGTTTTGTTCTTTCAGGATCATCGACTTCTTGTTTCTCGCCCTCCTCTCCCAGAGGGAGGGGCCATTCCACACGTGCCTGTTTCCACGGCCTCCGAAGCCCCCAAGACTGAGGACAGCCAAGACGGAGATGAAGGCAAAGATTCGCTGGAAAGGACCAGCTCAACGACGTCACCTCCTCCTGTGCTTTCTGAAGATCTTTGTGTTGACAAGAAAAGGAAGCGTGTCGAAGAGTTTGCTTCCTTGAGTGCCTCCGCTCCCAGAACTATAGCCGGGGAAACCTTCGCGCCAGAGGACGACGGAGAGCTCTTCGATCTCATGGACTCGTGAGTGTCCTTCTGCTTGTTTTTGTATACTATCTTTTTCCTGTTGGCGTTGGTAGATGACTTTACCTTTTGCTCCTTTTCTCAGTGACGAGGAGAACCCAAAAAGATTAGCTACTGCTGCCCCTATCACTAATATTCCTGTTGTCGATGAACCACCATCACAAGAGGTCGATCCGGCAGCAAAATCTCCAAAAGCTTCGAAGAAGCCCATGAAGAAGGTTGTCACTGTTCGTAGTTCCAAGCGCTTGAAGAAAGCGTCCGACGCCAGTGCTACCCTTGAGGCCCATCAGTCCACAAGCTCCTCCGACGACATGCGTGAGCATACTGGTATATTTACTTATACTTTTGCGTGTTGATACTCACGTACTTTTCCTTGGCAGAACTTGATGAAGAAATTTGTCGCCTTGGGCAACGAATGCGTCGAGTACCTGAAAGCTGCTAGGGCCTCTGAAGGTAAATTTCTTTTCCTATATTTGCTTGTCTTGTATGCCTTTCTTTGCTTATTTGCTTGACTTTTCCTCTTTGATAAACTGCAGATGCTCTAGCAACAGCCAATGCTCGCATTTTGTCACTGGAAGCTGAACTCGAAGCTTCCAGGAAAGCTTTTGACGCTGCCACTGCTGCCAAGGTCAATCCTGAGAAGTCTACTAAATCAGCGCTGGCTAAGGCGAAGAAAGTAGAAAAGGCCCTGACTGATGCTAACAAGGAGCACCTCCAGCGAGAACAGGCCATGGCTGATCGGCTAAACAAGATGTCTGCTGCTGCTGGAGGTATATACTATACCTTTCTTTCCTTTTTCTGACTTGCTTGCTCTCTTATGCTTGCTGATGTATTCCTTGTTTGCTGTTTTCTGCTTTCTTGGTTTTTACAGAATATAGTGAAGTGTCTGCGTCGACTTTGCAACCAGACGACGATCCTCTCTTGGCCGCGGTTAGCTTGCTGGAAGCGAACTAGATATCTTTCCAGGAAATCTTTGAGTTGGTTAACTGCGTGCTTACGTGGATTTTTGTCGGGTTGTGGCCCAAGCAAAAGGCGAAGGTGACGGACTTGAAGAGTCTTGCCAAGGACTTCGACACCTCTAACGACCCCATACTTACTATGAAGGGCCTCTCCTTGAAGCGAGGTGCCGAGGGGGCCATTGCGTTTTCTTATGCACATGGCGAGGAGGTTAACTGGGAGAAGGTGAGCTCTTCCCCCGGCCGTCCCCGTTCGGAACTGAAGGCCTTCTTCGAGAAGGCGAAAAAGTATGCACCAGGCATCGTGTCGATGATTTCTCCTTCGGCGGCTTCCGCGACCGGTACGACGCCGATTTCTTAGACTCCGGCGACAAGTGGGTCTGTGCCTCCTCCCGACGCTGGTGCTGCTTCTGCTACGCCTACTTCTGCTACGGATCATGAGGCCGAGGTGGCGTGTAGACTTGGCCTCCTTTGTAATTTTTAGTTTTATTCTGATGTAGAAAACTCTTTAGTCACATATAGCCCGAGAACTTTAGTCAGAGGGCTTATACTTTTGTAAATATATCCTCTTTTGCAAAATGTCGTGTTTGGTTTAGCTTCTGAAATGCTTCTCTCTTCTTTTTCTTTTTGGCTTCCAGCCTGTGCGTGCTGGTCGATCATCTGGTCGCAGTCGGGCTCCATCTTCTGCCGATGTTTTCGACTCCGGAGCTTCGTCGCCTCCTCGTCCTTCTTGCCAATGTGCTGAGTATTCCTCAAGGATTGAAGACCTTGAGAGCCACTTGACTATGGCAAAACGCCAAGCGCAGATGGCTATGAATAAAGCCAGCAAATCTTGCGGTTTTATGAAGCAAATATCCATACTCGAGGATAAGGTGTCGGGTCTGACAGCTAAAATTGTACATTTGGAGGAATGCGACTCCTTTCTCGTTGGTATTGTCGAGTCTGCTTGTGAGTTGCTGCGATGTAAGTTTTCTTGCCACTTTCCTCTTTTTCTTTTCAACTGCAATGCTGCTGGCCAATGACTTTTATTACTGTAGGTACTTGCTTGGACTTCGTTGGTGAAGCTCGCCGTGTTTCTGAATGGATCGCGGCTCTTGAGAGATCATCAGAGGGAGTCGAAACTTTTTGGTCTAATCCCCGGCGCCGTAGTGCTATTGTGCTTCTCCAAGATCGTGCTCAACACATTGGAGAAGCAGTTGATGGTTGTCAAAAATCCCTGACTACCATGCATTCCGTGATGCTTCCTCGTAACCCTCTACCTGGAACTTTTCCACAGTTACTTGCTGCTTTTAGATCTACTCAACGCATTCATCGTCTGATAGAACTTAATTTAGTGGCTGGCGCCAATTTTGCACTTGGTTGGACACGCAAGTGGCACCCGAGGCTTAATTTTATTTCCATGTCACTAGGCTTGCCTTCAGGGGGAGCTCAGCTTTGAGTTCACATGGATGCCACCCTTCAACCAGCGAGGAGGCTTATAGCTAGGTTGCTTCAGGAGGATGCCGCGTTTTTCCACGAGCATCACTATTTAGATCCTTTGGGTGTAGATGATTCTGATCAGCCACTGATGTGACATGTGTATGTATTCTTGTGTGTATAATGCGAGAGCTTTCTGTTTTCTAACTTTTTGTGTCAGAAGTTTTATCCTCAGAGCATTGCACTTTGTGCGTATGCTAGTGCGTTTACCGCAACTTTTGGAGACACGTAAGCTCAAATAAGAGGAACTTTTGTCTTTTATTTATGCATATAATGTAAGATACATGGGATAACCCAAGAGATCCGGCCAATGACCTGTGTTCTGGATCAAGAGGGTATTGCCCTGGAATAACTCGTGGCTTTTATAGCCTTATTTTCCAACTCTACTTATTCACCTATGTCGCTTGAGTCTTCTCTTCTTCTCATGTAGACTTCTCTTGCTCTGGTGGCTGTACCCGAGGTTTCTTTACTTCTGGTTCCTTGGGGTTTCCTTCGAATTGCTGCGTGACTCGTGTAGTTGTGCTTGTTGTTTTGCAGTTAGGTTCCCCGTAGCTTGCCATCATGCTGAAGTTTTGAGCCATCTTGTGAAATTCCTTGTCGCATAGGTCTGATAACTCGAAGCTTCGTTTGACTTGTAATAATTCCTTTGGGTCCTGGCATTTTTAGTACCAGGTAAGTGTAATGGGGCACTGCCATGAATCGCGAAAACGCGGGTCGCCCGAGGATCGCATGATATTGTGATGACCAGTCCATGACTTCGAAGTCGAGTTTCTCCCTTCTGTAATTTTACCGATTTCCGAAGCAAACGTTGAGTGCTATTCGACCAAGTGGATAGTTAGCACTCCCTGGGACTATTTCGTGAAAGGAGCAATCAGTTGGCTTCAGGAACTCTAATGAAATGTGCATTGCCCGTAGGGTTTTTGCGTAGATTAGATTTATCCCACTTCCTGCATCCATGAATATTCTGTCGACATCGTACGTCCCTATTTGAGCTTTGAGTACCAGGGGCGCATTTCCTGGCCGAGGTACTGTTATTGGGTGATCTTCTCTACTGAATTCTATTGGTTACTCTGACCAATGTAGATATCCCGTTGTTGCTGGAGGTGAAGTTATTGAGAGGTTAACTTGTCGAGTTATGCTTTTCTCCTCTTTGTTTGACTTGGGCACTGGCTGTATCATTGCTATAATGTGCCCTTTAGATGGAACATATCCTTCATCGTTGTCGCGTCCCTGGTTTGATTGGTCTTGGCCCTTGGGAGCTCCACTATTTCCTTGTTGGGTTGTAGGTGCGTTGCTTGTGTTTCCCTCGTATCCCTGGCGTTTTGCCTCGGCTTGCTTGTTAAGTGCTGCTTCTTGTAGTTTCAAGAACGTAGTGCAATCTTTCATTGCGTGTCTGGATACTCATTTCCCATCGATGAACGCAGAGTGAATATGACATGGTCCGTTGAGCATATCTTCTGGTGATGGGTTGTACTCTCTGGATTCCCTTGGTGGAAACTTTTTGTAATCTTCTTTTCCATAGCTATGGTATCCCGAACTTTTACGATCGTTGCCTTGGTAGCTGTTATCTTTATACCCTGCGGCTACTTGGCTGTGGGAGCCGTAATTGTCGTAATTGCGGGATCTTCTCCTTTGACCTCCATATCTGTTTCCTCTATCATCTTCTGGCGGTCGCATGCATTTATTGTTGCACGCATCTTCTCCATCTGCGAATCTGTTTGCCACATCCATTAGATCTGATACTGTTTTCGGCTTGATTCTGCCCATCTCTTCGACTAGGTCTCCTCGTCGTAACCCGACTATGAATGCGTCTATTGCTCTTTCATCCGAAAATTCGACTGCCAAATTTTTGATTATACTCCACCTTTGGATATATGCTCTTAATGTCTCCCCGCGTTGCTGCACGCAGGCTTTGACTTCTTCTATGGATGCTGGCCACTTGTATGTCGACTTGAAGTTACTAGTAAATTGTTTTGTGAGCTCCTCCAAGCTTCCAATTGTTTCCTTTCCTAGTTTGCTTAACCATGACCTTGCTGCGCCGGTGAGGTTTAATTGCAAACTTTGCATTGCTGTTTCCCTGGTTCCTCCTAATAGTTTTACTGCTTGTAGATAATCTGAAAGCCATGACTGTGGCTCCTGAGATCCGTCGTACTTTTGTTGGTCATGGGGTAATTTGAAGCCTTTGGGTACTGGCGTGATGCGAACCCTACGGGTAAAGCATGGTGCCCCCATCTCCTTTTCATCGTCTTCGTAGTCATATGTTCTTTTGGGAGTTCTGGATCGTCGGGTTCCTTTGTTTTTTGGACTATTGTATCGTCCTAGTGACGGCGTCCTAGATCGGCGACTTCCACTTCTATGTCGATGACTGTTGTGACGGCGTCGTGATCTTGGTTTATGGGTTCCTTTGTTGCGATATGCCTCCTCCTCTTTTGCTGATAATTTGTTGCCTACCATTTTCAATCCATTTAGCGCTGCTCGGTGCATATGTTCCCTTGGGTCTCCTGGATTTGGTCGTGTTGTATGCAGGTATGCTTGAGCTGCCACCAATGCTGCTTCGGGAGTTTTTGGTATAATATTTCCTTGCTCGTCGACCGATAGGAAGGACGAGATGAGGTTTTTCGAGATACTTTGCCTTTCTGAGTACTCGAGATTCTCATATCTTGATCCGTGTCGATGATGCCTTCTATTTGTGTACAACGCGTCACTACGTGCTCTACGAGCAGCGTCGCTTGCTGCAATGGCTGAGTCCTTCCTTTTTTGTATTTCAATCCTCTCCTTTGCTAATTGCTTCGCCTGTTGCCTTAGGGCGTAATGGTATCCCAAAAGCATGTTTTGGCTGGAATTTGTCGGTATTGGCGTGCCGTGTTCCACGGCTATCTTGATTGCTCTCCACTCATCGGTTGATAGTCGAACTTTTACCCTTGTTGCGAGGGAGTCAGCGGTTTCTCCTTCTGCTAAGTGATTTGCCCCTCTGTTTATGCTTGCTAGATTAAGCACTGGGTTGTTGTTTTTGTCGAGTTCTTCTGAATTATCTCCTGTGATGGCGAGTATCTGGTATCGATTGTTGAGTTTGCTGTTGTGACTTGAGAAGATCGAGTTGTCATCTTTAGAAAGTTCTAGTCCCGTCTTCCAGGTTTCTGTTGATTGATCTGAGGTGTCATCATGGCAGATCATGAGATCTTCGAGTTGCACTTCTAAATCAAAATTCTCCATGGTTTCGTCGCCTCCTGCGATTTTTCCCTCTTCTGCTTCTGTCAAGCTGACCGGCGAGTTTACCTCGCTGGATGAGCCTTCTGATGATTCCGACATTGCTACTATCTCGGGTTCACTTGCCGATGGACCCATTTTCGTCGGATCTGAAAGGCGAATCGAACCTAGTGAACCGACGCAAAAGTTCAAACTTCCGATCGTTAATTCCATATCTTGATCCATGCACCTGAACACTTGCGAGAAACTTGACTGGTGAGGTTGAAAATTGACGGTTCCGAAGGGTATCTAAATTTCGTCGACTTGCGGATTGCTGTTGGCTAAAAGCGAAAAAGCCGTCGAATTCATGATTCCAACGCCTAGAGTCCCCACGGTCGGCGCCAATTGACGAGGGTTAAACTCGACAAATGTCCTAGATGAAGGACTTAGGATCGGGGAGATAGGGCGTCGGATAAACTCAAAGGTAAATTCAGTCAAACAAGGTGGCTATGAAAGTAAACGTGGGTGTAAAACCTGGCTTGCTTTCAATCTGTCCCACACCGTCCCCTCCTGGCCCCTATATATAGGTGGCCAGGTCTCGAGGATCAGGTGGGATCCGACATAGATTACAATATCGACATACGACATGAACTCGTATTTCGACTAGTATTACAATTGGGCCTAGCTTAATGGGCCTCATGGGTATTCAACCGACGGGCTCTATTATCTATACCCTTGTCAGTCTCCATGATTCTTTTAGTGGCAAGATCCATGAGCCCTCTGAACTGGTCCATGTTGTGAATCTGCTTCCTCAGCATGTCCTCCAAGTTGACTGAACAACACTCTCTCTCAGAGAGGTAGGCTCACAGAAGTGAGTGGAACTCCTGTCCCCTACGGTCAACTGGGTATCCTCCTTCAGAATGCTCTCCAAATATCCCATAAGCTGAGGTCAATGGGATGAGGTCTCTATACTTGTGGCATATGCGGGCTATGGCGCCCTGCATGGTAATCTCCAGAGAGAACTTCCAGTCCACGTATGCCTCAGTGTACTCCATTGTTGATTCTCCATCTTCATCCAGTCTTCGTTGGATAGTGGTTTGGATCAACCACTTCTCCATGCCGTACTCCTTGTACTGCAACTTCCCACAGAAAACTGGAGGTGGAATCCCAACAAGAGTGGCAAGATCAAGCAGTATCTCAGTGAAGTGGTGCTCTCCCTGACCAGCAACAACTCTGTCGTCATAGGTGTCCATCTAAATTTTTTAAAAGAATGGGAGAAGGTCAGCACAAGATCAAGAGGTACAAGTATGAAAATGAACTGATTTAGGCAATAGAGATCATGAAAATTTTGTAAATCAATTTTCAAACATAATTTTGGTTCCTATGGCTTTCCAATCCTAGGGTCTCAATCCTACAGGCAACACTATGCTCTGATACCATTTTGTAATGCCCCACCTTTGGATTAAGGTGGAACACCTATGTTAAGTGCTATTCCCTGGATCACTGATAGCACCACAGTACAAAATATAGTATTCATTGCATAGTATCAAATATTACAACGTGGATCCAGATACATAAGTCTTCAAATCTTACAAACCAGCTTAGTCTCATGGACTAGCTCAAATAATAGAGTTCAACAATACATAAACACAACAGAAACTAGGGTAGTAGTGAGCCTTCATCTTCACCATGTGCCACAGGCAGTCATGTTGGTATGTAGGCTCGAATCCTATCAACTTACTCATCATCTCAAGAACCTGCACATTTGAATATGCAACCCCATAAATGGGGGTCAGTACAATGATGTACTGGCAAATGACACATATTTGGTGGCTGTTGTGAAAGAACTAGTTACATGATATTTGGCTGGTGGATCTCTTGGCTAATTTGCATAAAGCCAATTTTGTCCTATTCTTTCCCAAATCTTTCTTTCAAAATTTATTTTTCAAGGGTCGAGATAACCCCCAAATACTACATAGTTGCAAGTTATGTAGCACTGGGCAAAATTCAACAAAGTTGGAACAACAGAAACCACCACCCCTCAGAGTGTATAGTCCAGAGTCCCCAACCTAGGGGTTTCTAGTCAGGTTTTAATCATTCAGAAATGGTGATGAGACTCTTCCATACATTCCATGTCTAGGAACTCAAATTGTCCATAACCGGGGACACGGCTAATCGATTAGTTTGGCACCCTGCAGGGGTTGTGCACTTTCACCTTAAGACCCATTCTACCCTGAGAGAAGAATGAGACAAGACCTTTCAGAAGGAGAGAACAACCATACTGGCAAGATCCGTTCCCACCTATAATTATCCTACCAGCCAATATCTTGCCCACAAGTTGAACCCTCACATCCTAGTTAGTCAAGACAGAGCCCATATTGTCATAAGGCTGCACTGGAAGCTCACTAAGCAAGGAAGACATGGTAGTCTCTTTGTTCCTGGGTGGCCGTCCACAAGTGTACCCCCAGGTGAAAACAACCACACAAATCCTGGGTTGATAGCCAGGTGTGTAGCCCTGGGTAGCCACTCAACATAAACCAAGCAATGCCATTTCCACCCAGGTGTTTCATTTTAGTTGAAGTTCTTAATTTGTTCACAAAACACTTTTAACAAGTGATCATAGCATTGGCATCAATTCTTCAACTAATACTACAACCTAACAGGAGTGGGTTCAGAGGTGGCTATACACTACTAGGATCTAGCATTGCAAAACTTCACTTTGAAATCCAGCCTATCATGCACACTACTATAAAACACTAATGCATAAATAAAATGGGTAGAAGCATGTGTGTCACTTGCCTTGGTAGCAACCAGCACACTCACAGCAGTCACAGGGGTTGTTCAGTTCCTCTTCACAATCTATACAAGCAACAAGTACACAAGCATAAATACACTAATTCTAAATGACAAGCATAGACATGTATGCAAATGTCAATTTAATTTCACGCACTAATTTAATGTGTGAAAATGTTATATTTAGTGAACCATGCTGTTTAGAAAACAAGTGTGGTGTTGGAAAAGCCTTTTAACTATTTTTGCAAAGCAATAGACAATTTGGTTATTTGGAAATTGGGCAAATGCTTCCCAAAAATGCTTCTGGTTTGGCATTGTTCTGAAAAATTTGGGTTATGAACCCACTGGATAGAGTACAGTAATATGAAGCTACTGCAAGTGGTTTCACTCCAAAATAGTTTTTAGAAATCAAATGATGATCAAAATAGTGATTTGACTAAATTTAACAGTAGCAAGTTTGTGCACATTTCAAGTTTGAATTTTTTTGATTTCAGAGTGTTCTACATGTTCTGAGGAATCCATGGACTACAAATTTGTAGCAATTAGATTTACAGAACAAAAGTTATTAAATAAATGGTATTTATAACCCATTTTTGCCATTTTATTTTCACTTCAAAATTTTGTACAGAACCACTATGATTTATATGCATAGTTGTGTTCTACACATTTCTAGGATTCCAATGATACCAAGTTTGTAATTTTTGGCTGGGTAGATTAATTTCTATGGAATTTACAAGTTCTGCACAAAATCTGGTGTTTGAAAATTCAAATATCAAATCGATTTTGACCAGATTGACCGGGGCTGACAATGTTGGCGACGTGGCAGTTACTCACTGGGCGATACCGATTCGGAGAAGTCTTCTATTCCTGGCCGCAGGATTAGGATCCGAGGGCAGAGAAGAATAGGGGAGATGGGCTCACCGGCGGGAGAAGTTCTCCGGCGAGAAACATGCAGGAGGCTATCGACGGCGAGGTTTCTGTGGTCGGCGACGACGAGGAGTAGCGGACGAGGAGCAGACAGAGATGGCGGACTCGCGAGTTTGAACTACGGCGGCGATTGCTTGCTGTGACGCGTCCGAGGGTCGGCTGGAATCGACGGTGGCTTCGGGCGTCGTCGGCAACCTCGCTGCGGTGCGTTTCTGGACGAATTCAAGGTATCAGAGGATGCAGAGAAGTGAGAGAGGAAGATTTAAACCGAGAGGGAGAGGCGGGGTTGCTTCACCGCGTGGGTACTAACAAGATTTCGGCGGCAACCTCGCAGACTTCGGCAAGAAATTTGTGAGAATTAGCGGTCCAATCAAGCAAGAGAGGTGGGGAGAAATGGAGAGGAAGGGCAGGGGAATAGAGGGGAAAGAAATGCGGTTCCAGAGCATAAAGGAGAGAGTAGAGGAGGGAGCGGGATGGCGGTTTCATTCCCAGAGAAGAAGAGGAAGCAGTTGCGGAAGAGACATATGACATGTGGGCCAGGGGCGGCCGTGAGAGAGAGGGGAGAGGCTGCGGGCTGGTCTTCCTAGGCTGATTCGGCGGCTGTTGCCTCGGGCCGGCCCAGTTGGGTTGTCCCCTTTTTATTTTTTTCTTCTTCCTTCATTTTTGTGTTTTTCTGTTTTTCTCCTTTAAGTTTTGAATTAGTACAACTCATTTGAAATGTAATTTCTCATTTCTGTCAACTTTCATTACTTGAAATAATATGTTTGAAACACACAAATTAAGATTGGGTGTTATTTTGTAAATAAAAATATTTTCAAAACATACAATAGCTTTTATATGAAAGTTGTGCTATTTAAATAACAACTTTCTGGAAATCCTTTTGTTTCTCAAATTTTATTAAGAAGGCAATTAAAATAGTATTTTTTTTGATAGAATATAAAAGTTAAGTACATTGTATATTTCCATGTAGTGCAATTTGGTAAATAAAGATATTTGCTAAAACCACAATAGCTTCCATATACAAATGGGGCTATTTAATTTATAAACTTTCTGAAACTAATTTTATTTCAAACCTTGTACAAAAGGGTAAATGGGATGACAATATTTGATGAAATTTGTTTCAAAATTCTATATGAATCACACTTATGCAATATGCCATGTATGCATGATGGTTTTTTTATATTTTGAAAACTTGGGATGTTACAACTGGACACGACGATGCAGACTAGAATTCAACAAAGCAAATACTAAAAAGAAAAGATGCAAAAGGCCCGAAAGTGTTTCTAGGATATGGATCTAACCCTAATTTTTTGGCTTTTTATGGTTTATAGGAAGAAGAACAGAAGCAATCGAAACTACGAAAATAGTAAGATCTCATCGAGAAACTTGAAATTTGATACCACTTGATAGGGTAAAGGTGCCCGATCTTTCGATGAGACGATAACTATCGATTATGGTGGAGGTCGACGTTGGCGATCTGACTACAAACATGCTCGACGTTGCGCCTTAGCAATAGATACACCAACTTCCGAGGCTATTGATCACGCCAGAGCTAGATCAACCTGATCACGAGGATCAATCCCTGCAAGCAATCGAAGAACCAGCAAGAATTATAGATGCAATCAAGATATTGCAAATATAGATGAAAATTTTATTGAAGAGGTGGGATTCTGTAAGTGCGTAGTACAAAAGGTCGGTTTGACACTTGTGCCTATGGCGAAGAGTAGCTCGTGGCTAAGTCTTTAACTAAACAAAATCCCAGTCTAAACGATGACCTAATGGGGGTATATATGGAGGAACAGAGGGGAATTTCGGCTAGCCTTGGGAAGGAGGTCAAAACCCATCTCTAGGTCGGTTTCCTCCACTATACGGACTCTAAAAGTTCAACCCCTTTATTTAGATGAAAATTACATGGGCCTGGCCCATATTTAAAGGTGACGCAACACCATCTAATCACATGGACGAAAATTTGAAGTGTGTAGCTCTCTAGTTCGTCCATGTCTTCATCTTCTCATTATGGTGGCTTCAAAGTTCTGAAATCTTCACTTGCAGCGTCATCCTGAATCCTCACACGATTGCTGCCATCATCTCCATGCATGATCATGCTCCAATGCTTGTCCCTCTCATCCATGCTAGGCCCATCATTCCTAAGTAACATAAACACATCTGATTTAGGCAGCATCATATTCTCATGAATATTAGGAATAGTTCCTAGAAACAAAAGTACCTGATAATTTAGTTGGCGTGCATGAGCTCTTGTGAGAGGTCCTTGGAATTGTGGAACGTGAGGAAGTGTGGCTGTAGGTGCAACGGTTGTATCAACTATAGGGATGTCCTCATCAAGTGTGTGTTTCAACCATATAGAAAAACATAGCAAAGTGGTTTTCAGCTTGTCCTTCATTGAATAACAAAACATAAATGCATAGGACACCTTCAAGTTTAAGAGGGTGACTAGATACAAATAATTTAAGAACAAGCAAAACCATAATCATGAATCAATCAATAATAAATTTTGGGACTATGCACATTAAACTCAGAATGACAACTATGCTCTCTTAGACGGTGCATAAAGGTAGAAGGTGGAGACTCAACACAAAAGTAAAAGAAAGGCCCATCGCAAAGGGAAGCAGTGATTAAACATCTGCTAGAGCTTTTCATTTGTAAAACAGAGAGATAAAAACTTGTTTTGAGAGGTGGTTGTTCTTGTCAACGACTGGCAATGGGGTTCTTACTATCTTCCATATTAAGCAAGTTTTTGAGAGAGAGATTGGCACTTTTGTGCTCTTTTATAAAGCTTGGCACTCCTCCCCACTTTTCCTTTCACAAACCATGGCTAACCGATTCCATCGGGTGCCCACCAACTTTCACATACCATGGAGGAGTGCCTTTTTCATTTTTTTTTGGAATAAAACAATATGGAAGGTAGCAAATCCGACCACTACATCCCCATGAGCTGAAAACAGTGTCACAAAATGAGAAGTATTTTGAAGGTTTTTTGAAAGGTAGCACATGAATTTACTTGGAATGGCTTGCAAATATCATGCATAGGAATTTATAGTGGACTCTTTTGGAAAACTTGGTTTTTGGGAGTTGGATGTACGAGAAGTATTCCCTCTCAGTACAAAATGAAGGCTAGCAAAAGACTGGGAGCGACCAACTAAGAGAGCAATAACGGCCATAATCATGCATAGCGACAAAACATCATTAACCGAAGCATAAAGTGGTATCACAAGTCAAAAACCAAATGATCATAGAGGCTTATGGGGACTTGTTAGAGTCAAACATGTTGTAAGCATGCGCCAAGTCAACCCAAATAAAGCATCAAAGGAGAAAACCACAATAATATGCTCCCATGTAACAAAAACAACACATGATTCTTTCAAAGGCACATTAAGCAATCTCAGTCATTTGAGATAAGTCATGCTACAGCAAAAACTACTAAGCATACTATCAAAATAACATCAAGCATGACATGCAAAAGTCTAAGCCACAGTCTAAACAAGCTCCCATTTGTACCACTATAGGTATGAAACTTTTTTCTCTTTGCCCACACCATTCAACCTTTTTATAACCACTCTTTGAGATGAAAACCAAAATAGACCAGTGGTCTAAAATGCACCTTGATACAAAGATATAACAAGATCTGAACAAAAATCAAGGCGAAAAACAAAAGCTAAACGCAGTTCTAGAAAAAGAGAACACTCGTTGAACGATAAGAGTGAAAACGGAGTGTTCTTAACAAATGAAAAGCAAGGCAACTTCTCCAAAAGGAATTTGTTGGGGTCCAACCATTTATTGCAGCAAACAAAACTAAACTAAACTAAAAACTAAAACAACTGACGCTCCAAGAAAAATGCATAATGGATGAAGCAATAAAAATATAGTGTGTTGAAAGGTGACCTGATTTTTGCCGATGAAGAAGGCGTGCCTCGGGGGCATCCCCAAGCTTTGACGCTTGTACCTCTTGGATATTTCTTGGGGTGTGTGGGCATCCCCAAGCTTGAGCTTTGTCCATTCTTCAACTCATCTCATCATTCTCCGATCCCTACACTTGAAAACTTCCTTCATACAAAACTAAACACAATTCTATTAGCAACATTAGTGTAAGCATAATAATGAATCAACCCTTTTTGCTTCAGATTTCAACTCAAAACCACTACATATAAAGCATATACTACTGTAGCAACTTCCCCAAAAGTTCCGTGATCAAAAGAACTCAAAAAGAAAGCGCTCGAGCGGCAAACACAAATAATGGCAGAAATCTGTCAAAACAGAACAGCTGACAAAGGTCGAATTTTTAGAGGGTTTTTTGTTGCTCAAATCAAAAAGTGTATAACTAATGAAACTTTGGATATAACCTGGGGCATATGCACAAGAAAGCGCAGGTCCAAAAGATATTCTGAGAATTTTCACGAATATTTACGGTGCAGCACCATTTATTGCAGCAAACAAAACAAAGGAAAACTGAAAGCGAAAGTAAAGACGCTCCAAGAAAAACGCATAGTACATGAAGCAATAAAAATATAGTGTCTTGAAAGGTGACCTGATTTTTGCCGATGAAGAAGGGGTGCCTCGGGGGCATCCCCAAGCTTTGATGCTTGTACCTCTTGTATATTTCTTGGGGTGACATGGGCATCCCCAAGCTTGAGCTTTTGTCCATACTTCATCTCATCTCATCACTCTCCTTTCCCTACACTTAAAAACTTCCTTCATACAAAACTTCACACAATTCTATTAGCAACATTAGTGTAAGCATGATAGTAAATCTACTCTTTTGGTTCAGTTTCAAACTCAAATATACCATCCATTAAAGCATAAGCTACTGTAACAACTTCCTCAAAAGTTCCGTGATCAAAAGAATTCAAAAAGAAAGCGATCGAGAGGCAAACACAAATAGTGGCAGAAATCTGTCAAAACAGAACAGCTGACAAAGATCTATTTTTTCGAGGACCTTCTGTTGCTCAATCGAAAAGTGCAAAACCAATAGAAGTTTGGAAATAACCCGGGGCATGCGCTCAAGAAATTGCAGATCAAAAAGATATTCTGAGAATTTTCACGAATTTTTATGGTGCAGCGCAGAAATCTGTTTCAAGACAGCAACTTCCCCAAATCTTACCTTCCTCAAATTAGAGGTTCTTCTTGGCACAAAAACGAAATAAAAATGATAAGGAGAGGTCATTACAGTTGTAATAACTTCCAAGACTCAACAAAAAGAAAAAGAACTGAAAAGAAAACATTGGGTTATCTCCCAAGAGTGCTTTTCTTTAATGCCTTTGAGCCAGGCGCAGAAAGTGGAAATCAAGTATTTTCAAATGAAGTATTAATATCAATTGCAGAACTCCTTTCAACAATGAATTGTATTGTATCCAAATGAGTTTTTGAAGATCCCTTATAAACACTCTTGGGTTCACTACTTTCATCAAAAGGGTTTTCAGGAACAATCCAATCAAAATTCTTTTCCAAAGCTTCATGCAATCCTACAAGTTTGCAAGGTATTGGTACTTTGATTTCTTCGTTGTTTGTACCAACAACATTTACGCGTGAGCCAAGCATATTAAAATGCTCAAAAACTTTCCTAGCTTCAATAACAACATCTCTAAATTCTCTACGCAAAGTCTCCAAAATAAAATCTTTCTTTTCGGAGTCTTCTATATCATGAAGCTTAAGAAACATTTGTTGCATAAAAGGATTAAGGTTAACAAACCTAGCCTCCAACATGTGAACTAAATAAGCAGCAGCAGCTTCATAACTAGGAGCAAGCTCAGCTAAAGATCTATCCTCAACATCTTTATGCATACTAACATGATTAAAGAACTCCTCAATGTTACCTTTCCCAATTATAGAACCACTACCCATTGTAAGGTCCTCCAGAGCATACTTAGGGAACAACATAATGAACTAAAAGTAAAAGTAACGGAATGCAAGCTATCAAAGGAACTAATTTTTTTGTATTTTTGATAAAATGATGCAAGGAAAAATAAAATTAAGCAAAACAATAACAAAGTAAAAGATTGGAAGCAAGAGACTCCCCTTACAGAAATCCTCTTTCTCCCCGGCAACGGCGCCAGAAAAATTGCTTGATGGCATGTAGATGACCGCCTAGTTGGGAACCCCAAGAGGAAGGTATGATGAGCACAGCAGCAAGTCTTCCCTCAGTATGAAACCAAGGTTTATCGAACCAGTAGGAGAACGAACCAACTTCCGAAGGTTGATGCTCGCTAGCTTCACGACAGCTCCGAACAATTTATATATGGCGCCTCGTCCAGGGCGTAGCTTTGCACCAGCAGCAACGTGGAACCTGCACACAACACAACCAAGTACTTTGCCCCAACTTACAGTGAGGTTGTCAATCTCACCGGTTTGCTATAAACAAAGGATTAAGCGTATCGAGTGGTAAAAGATAGTAGTTTGCAAGAATGTAAATAAAGCGAGTAAATGATAAACTTACAGTGAGGTTGTCAATCTCACCCTCATCACTGTCATCACCACGCCATCCAGTTGTAACATCTTGGGGTGAATCTTGTCTAGTTCATAGGGGAAACTTTCCCGGTGTTGATTACTCTTGTAGTTGATGCTATTGAGTGAAACCGTTGAATTAAGGTTTATGTCCAGATTGTTATTTATCATTATTTCCTCTCAGATCATGATCCATATGATGTCTTGTGAGTAGTTCGCTCAGTTCTTGAGGACATGGGAGAAGTCAAGATGTTAGTAGTGGAACTATGTTGAGTAATATTTAATGGTTTGATATATATATATATATATATATATATATATATATATATATATATATATGTTGTGGTGCTATTCTACAAGTGGTGTCATGTGAACGTCAACTACATGATACTTCACCTTTATGGGCCTAGTGGATTGCATTGTGTATTTGGCTACTAATTGTGGGGTTGCCGGAGCGACAGAAACCTAAACCCCCGTTAGGAAACCATTGCACCAGGGAGTGTAGGATCTCAGAGTTTAAGGTTGTGGTTAGATTTATCTTAATTACTTTCTTGTAGTTACGGATGCTTACAAGGGGTATAATCACAAGTATGTATTAGTCCAAGTTGGGGTAGTGCATTAGCATAGGTTCACCCCCATAACACCTATCAAACCAATGAAGATTATTCAACTATATGAAGAAAAAGCGCTTGACAGAAACTCCCGTGTGTCCTCAGGAACGTTTGGTAATCATAAATAACACAACCGGCTTGTCCTTTGCTCTAGAAAGGATTAGGCCGCTTGCAGCAATTATCACTATTGTCTTTTATTTACTCGTATTTTATTTATTTGCATTATCAAATACCCCTGAAAACCCGTTTGCTAGTATTTATAGTGATTCCTTGATCAAAACTGCTTGTCAACACCTTCTGCTCCTCATTGGGTTTGACACTCTTATTTATCGAAAGTACTACGATACACCCCCTATACTTGTGGGTCATCACATGGCGCGGGAAGCTCAAGCAAAAGCTGTTCATGATCAGCAAGCTGAAATGGAGGCTAAGGCAAAGGCTGATCAGGAGGCGCAAGGACAATTACCACCACCACCATTCAGGCCTTTGGCAGAATAGAGTTTCATGCAGTACATGCAGTTCTTGCAGGAGACTCAGAACAAGTTCATGCAGGAGCTGATGGGGCAAATAGGAGCCGGAAGAGTTCCCGAAGCAAGAGGCGTAAGTCTATCTAACTTTCTCAATGCCAAATCTTTCCCTTTCGCTTCAGCAGTGGAGCCCATGGATGCAGAAGATTGGTTAACCGATACGGAAAGGAAGTTGAAGGCAGTGGGAGCCAACAATGAGGAAAAGGTCCATTATGCAACGCATCTCTTATATGGACCAGTAGCCTCTTGGTGGGAGAATGAAGTGACTTTGCAGCTTCCCGAGAAGGTGTTCACTTGGGAGGAGTTCAAGGAGAAGTTTCGCACTTTCCATGTGCCGGATAGTGTTGTGGAACTGAAGAGGCACGAGTTTGAAGATCTTAAGCAAGGAAGTTCAACCATGATGAGCTACATCAAGGAATTCACTTGACTCTCCCGTTACGCAAGTGACGAGATGAGCACTGATGCTAAGAGGGTGAAGAGGTTTCTAAGAGGCTTGGATCCTTATGCTACTATGCAAATGAAGTTGACCAAGCCACGCAACTTCCAAGAGCTGATGGACACTGCTATCACATGGGAAAATGATTACAGGCTGGTTCAGTTGAGCCGGCAGAAGAAAGCAAAGACGGAGGCAAAAAGAGTCCAACCGACTCGTAGTACCCAAAACCTAAGCTTCAAGCCCAGGGTGAGGACTGGAGGTGTTCCTCCCAATCGGAGAACATTTACACAAGGAGTCATATCCTATGCCACAATTGCGGACTGCCGGGTGATACGTCTCAAACGTATCTATAATTTTTGATGCTCCATGCTTGTTTTTACACCATTTGCCTATTGTTTCGTTACACTTAGTGGCACTTTTATGCATTTTCCGGAACTAACCTATTGACAAGATGCCACGGTGCCAGTTTCCTGTTTTCTGCTGTTTTTGTGTTTCAGAAGTGATACACAGGAAATATTCTCGGAATTGGACGAAACAAAAGCCAGAAGTCTTATTTTTCCCGGGAGCATCCAGACATCCGAAGAGAGGAAGGAGAGGGGCCACAGGCCTTCCTCACAAGGGGCTGGCGCGGCCCGGGCCCTGGCCGCGCCACCCCTATGTGAGGAAGCCCTGGCAGCCCTCTGACATCGCCCCTTCGCCTATAAGAAGCCTCGGGACGGAAAACCCTGGGGGATTCGACGATTTTTCCAGAACAGTTCCGTAGCTCCGCCGCCGTCGCCGACGAATTTCGGGGGACAGAAGTCTCTGTTCCGGCACCCTGCCGGGACGGGGAAGTGCCCCCGGAGCCATCTCCATCGGTCTCCATCGCCGTCTCCGCCGTCTCCATCGACCTCACCGCCATCTCCATCAACCTTGCTGTCTCCTATGATGAGGAGGGAGTAGTTCATCCCCGGGGCTAAGGGCTCTACCGGTAGCTATGTGGTTCACCTCTCTCTCCCATGATGTGATCTTTATGTGATCGTGAGCTTTGTATCATGTTGAACAAGTACATGTTATTATTCAGATATTTAGTGTACTCTAGTGGTGATTATTAAAGTAATCTATTCCTCCTGCCATGGTGTAATGGTGACAGTGCGTGGATCATGGTGGTACTTGGTTTAGGCTATGATTGTGATCTCTTGTGGATTATGAGAATAATTATTCCTATGATAGTTTGAGTGATCTATTCCTCCTTTCATGGTGTAAAGTTGACAGTGTGTGCACCGTGTTAGTACTTGGTTTAAGTTGCAATGATTTCTATCTTGAGTTGTGATCTGATTTGTTTATCTCTATGAGTGGTGTTTGTCAAGTACTTGATGAACTTTAAGGGGTGCTTCTGTAGCCACTACACGATGATTAGTGTTATTCAATAGGAGAGTAATTCAGAGTACCTTAGCAAAGAGAAGTTACTTGTTCATTCATGTTATATTGTTGGGAGTGTGTCCACTAGTGAAAGTATGATCCCTAGGCCTTGTTTCCAAGCTTTGCATACCGTTTATTTGCTATTTAGTTACTTGTTTGCTTGCAGCGATATTTATTCCACATCACGTTTGCTACTTATAATCATCTATACCGCTTGTATTTTACTATCTCTTCGCCGAACTAGTGCACCTATACATTTGACAAGTGTATTGGGTGTGTTGGGGACACAAGAGACTTTCTGTATCGTAATTGCAGGGTTGCTTGAGAGGGATAGCTTTGACCTCTAACCTCCCTGAGTTCGATAAACCTTGGGTGATCCACTTAAGGGAAACTTGCTGCTGTTCTACAAACCTCTGCACTTGGAGGCCCAACAAGTGTCTACAAGGATAGAAGTGCGTAGACATCAAGCTCTTTTCTGGCGCCGTTGCCGGGGAGGTAAGGTAAAAGGTACTCGCATCCTCCTGTGTGAGTGCTCGGAGTTATTTCCTTTAGATTCTGCAATTATATCTTTTTGTTTCTTGTTTTTATTTTTTCACTAGTTAGGCTTAATGGAAAATAAAGAGTTCTTTAGTCTTTTTCCTGATTTTAGATTTGAAGAGAAAGTTGAAAATCCTTTGGAGGTTATTTCGCATAGCAATGTTATTAGTACGAATGCTTTGAATACTGTTAATGCTAATGCTATAGAAAAGTCTAAGCTTGGGGAAGCTGGTTTTGTTGAGTATGATATTTTTAGTCCCCTAGCTTTAGTGGAGAAGGTTTGTTCTGATAATATTTTATCTCCCATATGTGATGTTTCTAGTGATGCTTGTGCTCCCCATCCTTTTAAAATACCTACGAAGATTGTTGAACGTGTTAGGGATAACTGCTATTTAGGAGATGGAACTGTCCATCCTGGTGATCATTTGCTCTTTATACATGAATTATGCGAGTTGTTCCAGTGTGCAGGTATTTCAATGAACCAAGTTAAGAAGAAGCTATTCTCTTTATCACTGAAAGGCAGAGCTGAGGAATGGTATCGGTTGCTTGAAGATGGTCCATCTATTGGCTGGGAGGAAATTGTACCTCTCTTTTATTCTAAATTCTATCCTCCAAGTGAGATTCATAAAGATCGTAATCAGATATATAATTTTTGGCCTCATGAGGGAGAAAGCATTGCCCAAGCATGGGGAAGATTGAAGTTACTAATGCATAAATGTCCTATTCATGATCTTCCCCGTAATATTGTTATTAATAATTTTTATGCAAGGCTTTCAGGACATTACAAGGACTATCTAGATGCATGCTTTGATGGGTCTTTCACAAGCAAGGATGTCGACACCAAGTGGGGACTGCTTGAAACAATTCAAAACAATATTGAAGGTTGGGATAGCGACAAAGGTAAAGGATCAGGTATGAATTACGAGTTTGATTGCATTAAGTCTTTCGCTGAAACTGCTAATTTTCAAGAGCTTAGTGCTAAATATGGTCTTGATCCTCAAATTATGGTTGATTGCTTTAAAGCCTTTGCTTCCCATATGAATGTTCCTAAAGGAAATGGGGATGTGTATCATGAACCTTTTAAGGACACTTGTATAGAAAGTGATATTGTTATTGATGATTGCAATAAACATGCTCAAACTTCTGAAAGTACTATTTCTTATAAGCATGTTAATTTTTGCGGAGTACATAGACCTTGTGAACAGAGCTACAACAAGGAAGATTATTGCATCACCCACGCAAACGAAGAAACTAGTATGTGGTACAAGGATATAGGTGAGATCGGTAAAAAGGTTTGTGAGCTTTATCCTTTTCTTTGTAAACATTGCGATGACATAGGTCATTTTAATTTCCAATGCTCAAACCCTAATAGTTACTCTTCTAGTACCTTAAGTTTGTATTGTGATGACAAGATTACTCCTAATCAGCATGATGAGCTTGCTTTGTTCTTGGCGTGTGATGAGATATCTAGAAAGATTGCTTTGATAGATATGAATGATGTTGATATTAATAGCACCCTTCGTGGTTGTCGTCTCTATTGTGCTAAAGATTGCCTTGCAAATACTTACATTCAAAATCTTATAAAACTTGATATCTTGCCAAGCTATGACAGGACTGATAGATGTTTTTATCTTATTAATAGAGAGGAGGAATCCTCCAAAGTTTCTTCTGTTGTTTCTGTCAGCAAACCAGATTATGTGGAGAAGATGCCTTTCCCTCCTAAAGAATATGTGGAGAAGATGCCCTTCAAGTCTCTCCCTCCTAAAGGGGAGAGTAAGAAGAAGAAGAAGAAGAAGAAGAAGAAGAAGAAGAAGAAGAAGAGGAGTAAGAGGCGAGAGGACATGGTATCTTCCCTTAAGCTTTATGATCCTGCTATAGATTATGATAATTCTGATTGGGATGACGTTCCTATGCCTGTTACCTATGTTAGTGATCATGAATGGGAAAAGCACTCTACTTTTGATATTGAAAATCTTTTTGGTACCAATTCTAAGGTTAATAATTGTTGTACCATTAGTGCTATCCATGGTCCTTCTTATGATGATATGTTTGATGACTATGCTTTGCGACATAGTAGTTCTCTAGCTTCTGATGATGAGTATAATATTTTCAGTTCACCTACTTTTGAGGAGAAAAATAGTTATGATTACAATATGCCTCCTGTTTTTGATGATTATGGTGATGAGAATAATTATTCTATTGAATCTGCTCCTACTACTGTTCATGTGGGGAGTATTAATCCTTTTATGCATGTAGCTCGTGATAGGGATGCTTTAAATGATAGTTATATTGTTAGTTCTATTCATGATGCTACTGAAAGTTATTATGAGAGAGGGAAACATGGTTTGATGGATCTCAATAATATTGAGTTTTCCCTCTTTATGTTGCAATTCTTGAAGTTGTACTTGTTTTGCCTTCCTATGCTTTTTGCTTTGCGCTTTTATGACTTGTCTCTTTACAAGACTATTTTTCATAGGAAGTGGTTTAGATTTAAATGTGTTCCATACTTGCTTTTTGATGCTCTCTATTGCTTCAAGTTCCTATATGGCGCCTTTGCCTCAAGCTTTTATATGGCGCCCACATGAGCATCTTTGCAAATTACTGCGCCTAGCTCAAAGGCGTTAAAGAAAAGCACTCTTGGGAGATAACCCAATGTTTACTTTTCAGTACTTTTTCTTTTATTTGAGTCTTGGAAGTCATTACTACTGTAATGACCGCTCCTTATCTTGTTTATTTCGTTTTGTGCCACGAGAAGCCTCTAATTTGAGCGAGGTAAAGATTTGGGGTTATTGCTGTCCTGAAACTGTTTTTGGTGCTGCACCGTAAAAATTCGTATAAATTCTCTGTTTATCTTTTGGACCTGCGATTTCTTGTGCATATGCCCCAGGTTATATCCAAACTTTTCTTAGATGAACACTTTTTGATTTGAGCAACAGAAAATCCCTCAAAAATTCGTTCTTTGTCAGCTGTTCTGTTTTGACAGATTTCTGCCAATATTTGTTTTTGCCACTTTATCGCTTTCTTTTGAGTTCTATTTGATCATGGAACTTTTTGGGAAGTTGCTACAGTAGTATATACTTTATATGTGGTGGTTTTGAGTTTAAACCTGAAGCTAAAGGAGGTTGAATATATTTTATGCTTACACTAATGTTGCTAATAGAATTGTGTTTAGTTTTGTATGAAGGAAGTTTTCAAGTGTAGGGATTGGAGAATGATGAGATGAGTTGAAGAATGGACAAAAGCTCAAGCTTGGGGATGCCCACGCATCACCCCAAGAAATATCCAAGAAGTACAAGCGTCAAAGCTTGGGGATGCCCCCGAGGCACCCCTTCTTCATCGGCAAAAATCAGGTCACCTTTCAAAACACTATATTTTTATTGCTTCATGCACTATGTGTTTTTCTTGGAGCGTCAGTTGTTTTAGTTTTCTTAGTTGGTTTAGTTTGTTTGTTTGCTGCAATAAATGGTTAGATCACATCATGTATCTTTTGGAGGAGATGAACTCGCTTTTCATTTGCCAAGAACGCTCTAATTTTCACTCTTATAAAAAACCGAGTGTTCTTCTTTTTCTGCTACTGCTTTTGGTTTTCGTTTTCGCCTTGATTTGCGTTCAGATATTTTCATATCTTTTCTTCAAGGTGTATTTTTGCCTCTGGTCTTTATTGGTTTTCATCAAAAGAGGTGTTTATAAAAATTTCATATGGTGTTGGAAAAGAGAAAAAGCTTTATGCAAAAAAGTGGTACAAGAAGGAGCTTGTGTAGACTGCGGCTTAGGCTTTTTCATGTCATGCTTGATGTCTTTTTGATAGTATGCTTAGTGGTTTTGCTGTAGCATGACTTGTCTCAAATAACTGAGATTGCTTAATGAGCCTTTGAAAAAATCATGCGCTGTTTTTATTGTATGGAAGCATTATTTTGGTTTTCTCCTTGATGCTTTATTTGGGTTGACTTGGCGCATGCTCACACATGTTAGACTCTTACAAAGTTGCCAATAGCCTTCATGATCATTTAGTTTTTGACTTTTGATGCCATCTTATGCTTCTTTTAATGTCGCTTTGTCGCTTTGCATGATTATGGCCATTATTGCTCTCTTAGTCGGTCGCTCCCAGTCTTTTGCTAGCCCTCACCTTGTACTGAGTATGAGCTCTACTCGTGCATCCAACTCCTAAAAGCCAAGTTTTCCATTGTGTCCACCATACATACCTACTAGCAATTTGCTATTCCAAGTAAATTTGACTTGCTTTTATATTCTCTTCAAATTAAACTCTTACCAGTGTTATGCGAAATTCGGTCAGTAAAGCTCTCACGAACCGGAAGGCACACTTTACTTTTTCCTGTTCTAAAAATTTGACATTGTGGTCTCTTATGTTGAGTTGTTATGCTTGCAAGTTGTAAGTTGGATTCTAGCCCAACCATGCCGTCATGGGGCAAGCTTTCAACATTGCACTTCCTATTTGAGTTGATATCATGATCTTTTGTTTATGGATGCCCGCTGTGTGAAATGAATTGGGAATCTTGTAGGGATCATGGAGTTTTTATATGTGTTAGGGAAACGCCGGGCCGCCAATCTAAGCCATGCATAATTCATGGTGGAAATTTGCAGCATACCCATGGTGAACATTCGACGACGCATCTCACAATAAAAAGCTAAACAATATAGCAAATAAAAGAGATGTCGAGGTGTTCATTGTCTGCTTGTCCTGTCATTTTGATGTGGGCTTGTTCCATGTCATCGGGCACGGAGGTACCCCATTTGCGGTTCTCAATGATATGCATATACTTACAATGACAAGAGCCTTGCTTGGGACTCTAAGTAAACTAGCATGGTTTGGGTACTTGTATTCACGGGACACGAGGTTTTCAACTTATGATTTGTCAAGCATATGCATCATAATTGTTCTCGCATTAACTTTAACCATTCAAGATGCTTATGATGGGGGCAATGAGAGCTCAAAGCCGGTAAGTACCATAATTTTTGAAGGTTATAAAACTTGCAATCACTGCTTCCCTCTGCGAAGGGCCTTTCTTTTACTTTTATGTTGAGTCACCACCTTCTTTCTTTATGCACCATTAAGAGAGCATAGTTGTCATTCTTAGTGTGATATGCATTGTCCCAAGGTTCATTGATTGACTCATATTGTTGGTTTCACTTGTTCTTAAATTATTTGTATCTAGTCACCCTCTTAAACTTTGAGGTGTCCTATGCATTTATGTTTTGCTCTCTTTGAAGGACAAGCTGAAAACCATTTGTATGTTTTTCCTTATGATTTGAACACACGTTTGACTTTCATTGTTTCATTATCATGATCTTTTGTTTGTGTTCATTTGCATGTTTACAACATGGTTGCTAAGTTCTTATTGTCATGATTATATCTTCATGCCCATGTTTTAAGTTCTATTGATCCTAGCTCACAAATGCTTACATATATGATCAAGATTGTGTAGGTGCATGTCACCTCAAAAATTATTCTTTTATTATCACTTACCTACTCGAGGACGAGCAGGAGTTAAGCTTGGGGATGCTTGATACGTCTCAAACGTATCTATAATTTTTGATGCTCCATGCTTGTTTTTACACCATTTGCCTATTGTTTCGTTACACTTAGTGGCACTTTTATGCATTTTCCGGAACTAACCTATTGACAAGATGCCACAGTGCCAGTTTCCTGTTTTCTGCTGTTTTTGTGTTTCAGAAGTGATACACAGGAAATATTCTCGGAATTGGACGAAACAAAAGCCAGAAGTCTTATTTTTCCCGGGAGCATCCAGACATCCGAAGAGAGGAAGGAGAGGGGCCACAGGCCTTCCTCACAAGGGGCTGGCGTGGCCCAGGCCCTGGCCGCGCCACCCCTGTGTGAGGAAGCCCTGGCAGCCCTCTGACATCGCCCCTTCGCCTATAAGAAGCCTCGGGACGGAAAACCCTGGGGGATTCGACGATTTTTCCAGAATAGTTCCGTAGCTCCGCCGCCGTCGCCGACGAATTTCGGGGGACAGAAGTCTCTGTTCCGGCACCCTGCCGGGACGGGGAAGTGCCCCCGGAGCCATCTCCATCGGTCTCCATCGCCGTCTCCGCCGTCTCCATCGACCTCACCGCCATCTCCATCAACCTTGCTGTCTCCTATGATGAGGAGGGAGTAGTTCATCCCCGGGGCTAAGGGCTCTACCGGTAGCTATGTGGTTCACCTCTCTCTCCCATGATGTGATCTTTATGTGATCGTGAGCTTTGTATCATGTTGAACAAGTACATGTTATTATTCAGATATTTAGTGTACTCTAGTGGTGATTATTAAAGTAATCTATTCCTCCTGCCATGGTGTAACGGTGACAGTGCGTGGATCATGGTGGTACTTGGTTTAGGCTATGATTGTGATCTCTTGTGGATTATGAGAATAATTATTGCTATGATAGTTTGAGTGATCTATTCCTCCTTTCATGGTGTAAAGTTGACAGTGTGTGCACCGTGTTAGTACTTGGTTTAAGTTGCAATGATTTCTATCTTGAGTTGTGATCTGATTTGTTTATCTCTATGAGTGGTGTTTGTCAAGTACTTGATGAACTTTAAGGGGTGCTTCTGTAGCCACTACACGATGATTAGTGTTATTCAATAGGAGAGTAATTCAGAGTACCTTAGCAAAGAGAAGTTACTTGTTCATTCATGTTATATTGTTGGGAGTGTGTCCACTAGTGAAAGTATGATCCCTAGGCCTTGTTTCCAAGCTTTGCATACCGTTTATTTGCTATTTAGTTACTTGTTTGCTTGCAGCGATATTTATTCCACATCACGTTTGCTACTTATAATCATCTATACCGCTTGTATTTTACTATCTCTTCGCCGAACTAGTGCACCTATACATTTGACAAGTGTATTGGGTGTGTTGGGGACACAAGAGAATTTCTGTATCGTAATTGCAGGGTTGCTTGAGAGGGATAGCTTTGACCTCTAACCTCCCTGAGTTCGATAAACCTTGGGTGATCCACTTAAGGGAAACTTGCTGCTGTTCTACAAACCTCTGCACTTGGAGGCCCAACAAGTGTCTACAAGGATAGAAGTGCGTAGACATCACCGGGGCATGTCAAGAATGAATGCATGAAGCCAAGGATTTTTTGCTATGGGTGTGGAAAGGAAGGACATATGAAGCCTGATTGTCCCAACAAGCCAGCTGGAGGATGGCCCGTCAAAGGAGGAGGTAACACTGGTGGAGGTGGGAGACCATCATCTGGAGGTGGTAATGGCGGCAAGAACAACAATGGGAAGAGAGGAAGGTCTTTTGGAAAGTGGAATTGCACATCTTTGGAGGAGGCCAACAACTCAGAGACGGCGGTGATAGGTACGCTCAGCATTCTTACACATCCTGGCAAAGTTCTTTTTGATACCGACGCCACTACATCCTTCATTTCCAAGCATTTTGTTGAAAAATTTGGGATAAGGTGTGAGATGATAGTTCATCCTATGACTGTGGTGACGGCCGGGGGTAAACTCTTAGTAACCCATTTGAAACCAGACCAGGTCATCACGATCTGTGACTGTCCATATTTTGCCGATCTCTATGTTCTTCCACTCAAAAACATTGAAGTTGTTCTGGGTATGGATTGGATGTCTGACCATGTAGCACACATTGACTATGAAGAGAAGACAGTTTCTATCCAGAAACCTGGAGGTGGTAGAATCACATATCAAGCTGATAAGCACACTCATTTTGAAATCGGGATAAAACTTAATTCTCTTAAGGAGGCCAAGCTAGAGGATATACCAGTAGTCAATGAGTTCATGGATGTATTTCTGCAAAAATTACCAGGAATGCCACCAGACTAGGAGATAGAGTTCACCATCGACCTGAAGCCAGGCACATCACCGATTGCTCAAGCACCATACAAGATGGGTCCTAAGGAGTTGAAGGAACTTAAGGAGCAACTGGATGAGCTAGAGAGTAAGGGATTTATTCAGGACAAGAGAGATGGAGGACGAAGAATGTGTGGGGATTTTAGAAATCTGAACAACATTACCATCAAGAATGAGTATCCTTTACCGAGGATTCAATATTTATTTGATCAAGTTCATGGAGCCGGTGTGTTCTCCAAGATTGATCTGAGGTCTGGATACCATCAAATTAAGATCAAGCCGAAAGATGTACCTAAGATAGCATTCGTTTCAAGGTATGGGCATCATGAATACTTGGTTGTTCCTTTTGGACTGACCAATTGATACGTCTTCAACGTATCTATAATTTTTGATGCTCCATGCTTGTTTTTACACCATTTGCCTACTGTTTCGTTACACTTCGTGGCACTTTTATGCATTTTCCGGAACTAACCTATTAACAAGTGCCGCAGTGCCAGTTCCCTGTTTTCTGCTGTTTTTGTGTTTCAGAAGTGATACACAGGAAATATTCTCGGAATTGGACGAAACAAGTTCCTGAAGTCTTATTTTTTCCGGGAGCATCCAGACATCCGAAAGAGAGCCGGAGAGGGGCCAGGGCCTACCCTCACACTAGGGTGGCGCGGCCCAGGCCCTGGCCGCGCCACCCGGCCACGCCACCCATGTGTGAGGAGCCCCTGGCTGCCCTCTCGCGACGCCCCTTCGCCTATATAAAGCCTCGGGACAGAAAACCCTAGGGGAGTCGACGATTTTTCTAGAACAGTTCCGCAGCTCCGCCGCCATCGCCGACGAATTTCGGGGGACAGAAGTCTTTGTTCCGGCACCCTGCCGGGACGGGGAAGTGCCCCCGGAGCCATCTCCATCGGTCTCCATTGCCGTCTCTGCCGTCTCCATTGACCTCACCGCCATCTCCATCAACCTTGCTGTCTCCTATGATGAGGAGGGAGTAGTTCATCCCCGGGGCTAAGGGCTCTACCGGTAGCTATGTGGTTCACCTCTCTCTCCCATGATATGATCTTTATGTGATCATGAGCTTTGTATCATGTTGAACAAGTAGATGTTATTATTCAGATATTATGCTACTCCTATGCTTAATTATTATAGTGTACTCTAGTGATGTTATTAAAGTAATCTATTCCTCCTGCCATGGTGTAACGGTGACAGTGCGTGCATCGTGGTGGTACTTGGTTTAGGCTATGATTGTGATCTCTTGTGGATTATGAGAGTAATTATTACTTTGATAGTATTGAGTGATCTATTCCTCCTTTCATGGTGTAAAGTTGATAGTGTGTGCACCGTGTTAGTACTTGGTCTAAGTCGCAATGATTTCTATCTTGAATTGTGATCTGATTTGGATGTCTCTATGAGTGGTGTTTGTCAAGTACTTGATGAACTTTAAGGGGTGCTTCTGTAGCCACTACACAATGATTAGTGTTATTCAATAGGAGAGTAATTCAGAGTACCATAGTGGAGAGAAGTTATTTATTTGTTCATTCATGTTATATTGTTGGGAGTGTGTCCACTAGTGAAAGTATGATCCCTAGGCCTTGTTTCCAAGCTTTGCATACCGTTTACTTACTGTTTTGTTACTTGTTTGCTCGCAGCGATATTTATTTCACATCACGTTTGCTACTTATAATCATCTATACCACTTGTATTTCACTATCTCTTCGCCGAACTAGTGCACCTTTACATCTGACAAGTGTATTGGGTGTGTTGGGGACACAAGAGACTTTCTGTATCGTAATTGCAGGGTTGCTTGAGAGGGATAGCTTTGACCTCTAACCTCCCTGAGTTCGATAAACCTTGGGTGATCCACTTAAGGGAAACTTGCTGCTGTTCTACAAACCTCTGCACTTGGAGGCCCAACAAGTGTCTACAAGAATAGAAGTGCGTAGACATCAAGCTCTTTTCTGGCGCCGTTGCCGGGGAGGTAAGGTAAAAGGTACTCGCATCCTCCTGTGTGAGTGCTCGGAGTTATTTCCTTTAGATTCTGCAATTACATCTTTTTGTTTCTTGTTTTTATTTTCACTAGTTAGGCCTAATGGAAAACAAAGAGTTCTTTAGTCTTTTCCCTGATTTTAGACTTGAAGAGAAAATTGAAAATCCTTTGGAGCTTATTTCGCATAGCAATGTTATTAGTACGAATGCTTTGAATACTGTTAATGCTAATGCTATAGAAAAGTCTAAGCTTGGGGAAGCTGGTTTTGTTAAGTATGATATTTTTAGTCCCCCAGCTTTAGTGGAGAAAGTTTGCTCTGATGATATTTTATCTCCCATATGTGATGTTTCTAATGATGCTTGTGCTCCTCATCCTTTTAAAATACCTATGAAAATTGTTGATCATGTTAAGAATAACTGCTATTTAGGAGATGGAACTGTCCATCCTGGTGATCATTTGCTTTTTATACATGAATTATGCGAGTTGTTCCAGTGTGCAGGTATTTCAATGAACCAAGTTAAGAAGAAGCTATTCTCTTTGTCACTGAAAGGCAGAGCCGAGGAATGGTATCGGCTGCTTGAAGATGGTACATCTATTGCATGGGAGGAAATTGTGTCTCTCTTTTATTCCAAGTTTTATCCTCCAAGTGAAATTCATAAAGATCGTAATCAGATATATAACTTTTGGCCTCATGAGGGAGAAAGCATTGCCCAAGCGTGGGGAAGATTGAAGTTACTAATGCATAAATGTCCTATTCATGATCTTCCCCGTAATATTATTATTAACAATTTTTATGCAAGGCTTTCAGGACATTACAAGGACTATCTAGATGCATGCTTTGATGGGTCTTTCACAAGCAAGAATGTCGACACCAAGTGGGGTCTGCTTGAAACAATTCAAAACAATATTGAAGGTTGGGATAGCGACAAAGGTAAAGGATCAGGTATGAATTACAAGTTTGATTGCATTAAGTCTTTCGCTGAAACTGCTAATTTTCAAGAGCTTAGTGCTAAGTATGGTCTTGATCCTCAAATTATGGTTGATTGCTTTAAAGCCTTTGCTTCCCATATAAATATTCCTAAAGGAAATGGGGAACGTGTATCATGAACCTTTTAAGGATACTTGCATAGAAAGTGATATTGTTATTGATGATTGCAATAAACATGCTCAAACTTCTAAAAGTACTATTTCTTATAAGCATGTTAATTTTTGTGGAATACATAGACCTTGTGAACAGAGTTACAACAAGGAAGATTATTGCATCACCCACGCAAATGAAGAAACCAGCATGTGGCTCAAGGATCTAGATGTGCTTGGTGAATGGGTTTGTGAGCTTTATCCTTTTCTTTGTGAATTTTGCTGTGAAAAGGGGCACTTTAATTTTCAATGCCCAATTAATCGAACGAGTACCGCAGATTTGTATTGTGATGATAAGATTACTTTCAATCAGTATGATGAGCTTACTTTGTTTTTGAATTGTGAAGAGATATCTAGAAAGATTGCTTTGGTAGACATGAATGATGTTGATCTTAATAGCACCCTTCGTGGTTGTCATCTCTATTGTGCTAAAGATTGCCTCGCAAATACTTACTTACAAGATATTATTAAACATGATGTTTTGCCAAGCTATGATAGGACTAATAGATGTTTTGATCTTATTAATAGAGAGGAGGAATCCTCCAAAGTTTCTTCTGTTGTTTCTGTCAGCAAGCCAGATTATGTGGAGAAGATGCCTTTCCCTCCTAAAGAATATGTGGAGAAGATGCCCTTCAAGTCTCTCCCTCCTAAAGGAGAGAGTAAGAAGAGTAAGAAGAAGAAGAAGAAGAAGAAGAAGAGGAGTAAGAGGCGAGAGGACACGGTATCTTCCCCTAAGTGTTATGATCCTGCTATAGATTATGATAATTCTGATTGGGATGATGTTCCTATGCCTGTTACCTATGTTAGTGATCATGATTGGGAAAAGCACTCTACTTTTGATATTGAAAATCTTTTTGGTACCAATTCTAAGGTTAATAATTGTTGTACCATTAGTGCTATCCGTGTTCCTTCTTATGATGATATGTTTGATGAGTATGCTTTGCGACATAGTAGTTCTCTAGCTTGTGATGATGAGTATAATATTTTCAGTTCACTTACTTTTGAGGAGAAAATTAGTTATGATTACAATATGCCTCCTGTTTTTGATGATTATGGTGATGAGAATAATTATTCTGTTGAATCTGCTCCTACTACTATTGTTCATATAGGGAGTATTAATCCTTTTATGCATGTGGCTCATGATAGGGATGCTTTTTGTGATAGTTATATTGTTAGTTCTATTCATGATGCTACTGAAAGTTACTATGAGAGAGGGAAACATGGTTTGATGGATCTCAACAATATTAAGTTTCCCCTCTTTATGTTGCAATTCTTGAAGTTGTACTTGTTTTGCCTTCCTATGCTTTTTGCTTTGCGCTTTTATGACTTGTCTCTTTACAAGACTATTTTTCATAGGAAGTGGTTTAGATTTAAAAGTCTTTCATATCTGCTTTTTGATGCTCTCTATTGCTTTAAGTTCCTATATGGCGCCTTTGCCTCAAGCTCTTATATGGCGCCCACATGAGCATCTTTGCAAATTACTACGCCTAGCTCAAAGGCGTTAAAGAAAAGCACTCTTGGGAGATAACCCATTGTTTTATTTTCAGTACATTTTCTTTTATTTGAGTCTTGGAAGTCATTACTACTGTAATGACCTCTCCTTATCCTTTTTATTTTGTTGTTGTGCCAAGAGAAGCCTCTAATTTGAGTGAGGTAAAGATTTGGGGATGTTGCTGTCCTGAAACTGTTTTCGGTGCTGCACCGTAAAAATTCGTGAAAATTCTTTGTTTATCTTTTGGAGCTGCGATTTCTTGTGCATATGCCCCAGGTTATATCCAAACTTTTCTTAGTTTAACACTTTTTGATTTGAGCAACAGAAAACCCCTCAAAAATTCGACCCTTGTCAGCTGTTCAGTTTTGACAGATTTCTGCCAATATTTGTGTTTGCCACTTTATCGCTTTCTTTTCAGTTCTTTTGATTATGGAACTTTTGGGGAAGTTGCTACAGTAGTATATGCTATATATGTGGTAGTTTTAGGTTGAAACCTGAAGCAAAAAGAGGTTGATTATATGTTATGCTTGCACTAATGTTGCTAATAGAATTGTGTTTAGTTTTGTATGAAGGAAGTTTTCAAGTGTAGGGATTGGAGAATGATGAGATGAGTTGAAGAATGGACAAAAGCTCAAGCTTGGGGATGCCCATGCATCACCCCAAGAAATATCCAAGAAGTACAAGCGTCAAAGCTTGGGGATGACCCCGAGGCACCCCTTCTTCATCGGCAAAAATCAGGTCACCTTTCAAAACACTATATTTTTATTGCTTCATGCATTATGTGTTTTTCTTGGAGCGTCAGTTGTTTTAGTTTTCTTAGTTGGTTTAGTTTGTTTGTTTGCTACAATAAATGGTTGGACCCCAACAAATTTTCTTTGGAGGAGATGTACTCGTTTTCATTTGCAAAGAACGCTCTAGTTTTCACTCTCATTAAAAATCGAGTGTTCTTCTTTTTCTGCTACTGCTTTTGGTTTTCGTTTTTGCCTTGATTTGCATTCAGACCTTGTCATATCTTTTCATCAAGGTGTATTTTTGCCTCTGATCTTTATTGGTTTTCATCAAAAGAGGTGTCTTTAAAAATTTCAAATAGTGTTGGAAAAGAGAAAAAGCTTTGTGCAAAATAGTGGTACAAGAAGGAGCTTGTGTAGACTGCGGCTTAGGCTTTTTCATGTCATGCTTGATGTCTTTTTGATAGTATGCTTAGTGGTTTTGCTGTAGCATGACTTGTCTCAAATAACTGAGATTGCTTAATGAGCCTTTGAAAAAATCATGCGTTGTTTTTATTGTATGGAAGCATTATTTTGGTTTTCTCCTTGATGCTTTATTTGGGTTGACTTGGCACATGCTTACACCATGTTGACTACAAAATAAGTCGCCAATAGCCTCTATGATCATTTAGTTTTTGACTTTTGATGCCATCTTATGCTTCTTTTAATGTTGCTTTGTCGCTTTGCATGATTATGGCCATTATTGCTCTCTTAGTTGGTCGCTCCCAGTCTTTTGCTAGCCCTCATTTTGTACTAAGTATGAGCTCTACTCGTGCATCCAACTCCCAAAACCCAAGTTTGCCATTGTGTCCACTATAAATTCCTATGCATGGTATTTGTAAGCCATTCCAAGTAAATTTTCATGTGCTACCTTTCAAAAACCTTCAAAACACTTCTCGTTTTGTGACACTGTTTTCAGCTCATGGGGACGTAGTGGTCGGATTTGCTATCTTCCATATTGCTTATTCCAAAAAGAAAAAAAAAGGAAAAAAGAAAAGAAAAAAGGCACTCCTCCATGGAATGTGAATGTTGGTGGGCACCCGATGGAATCGGTTAGCCATGGTTTGTGAAAGGAAAAAAGGTGGGGAGGAGTGCCAAACTTTATAAAAGAGCACAAAAGTGCCAATCTCTCTCTCAAAAACTTGCTTCATTTTTGTATGGAAGATAGTAAGAACCCCATTGTCAGTCGTTGACAAAAGCAACCACCTCTCAAAACCAATTTTTATCTCTCTGTTTTACAAATGAAAAGCTCTAGCACATGTTTAATCATTGCTTCCCTCTGCGAAGGGCCTTTCTTTTTACTTTTATGTTGAGTCACCACCTTCTATCTTTATGCACCATTAAGAGAGCATAGTTGTCATTCTGAGTATAATGTGCATTGTCCCAAAGTTTTCATTGATTGATTCATGACTATGGTTTCACTTGTTCTCAAATTATTTGTATCTAGTCGCCCTCTTAAACTTGAAGGTGTCCTATGCATTTATGTTTTGCTCTCTTTGAAGGACAAGCTGAAAACCATTTGTATGTTTTTCCTTATGATTTGAACACACGTTTGACTTTCATTGTTTCATTATTCATGATCTTTTGTTTGTGTTCATTTTCATGTTTACAACATGGTTGCTAAGTTCTTATTGTCAAGATTATATCTTCATGCCCATGTTTTAAGTTCTTATGATCCCAGCTCACAAATGCTTACATATATGATCAAGATTGTGTAGGTGCATGTCACCTCAAAAATTATTCTTTTGTTATCACTTACCTACTCGAGGACGAGCAGGAGTTAAGCTTGGGGATGCTGATACGTCTTCAACGTATCTATAATTTTTGATGCTCCATGCTTGTTTTTACACCATTTGCCTACTGTTTCGTTACACTTCGTGGCACTTTTATGCATTTTCCGGAACTAACCTATTAACAAGTGCCGCAGTGCCAGTTCCCTGTTTTCTGCTGTTTTGTGTTTCAGAAGTGATACACAGGAAATATTCTCGGAATTGGACGAAACAAGTTCCTAAAGTCTTATTTTTCCCGGGAGCATCCAGACATCCGAAAGAGAGCCGGAGAGGGGCCAGGGCCTGCCCTCACACTAGGGTGGCGCGGCCCAGGCCCTGGCCGCGCCACCCATGTGTGAGGAGCCCCTAGCTGCCCTCTCGCGATGCCCCTTCGCCTATATAAAGCCTCGGGACGGAAAACCCTAGGGGAGTCGACGATTTTTCCAGAACAGTTCCGCAGCTCCGCCGCCGTCGCCGACGAATTTCGGGGGACAGAAGTCTCTGTTCCGGCACCCTGCCGGGACGGGGAAGTGCCCCCGGAGCCATCTCCATCGGTCTCCATCGCCGTCTCTACCGTCTCCATCGACCTCACTGCCATCTCCATCAACCTTGCTGTCTCCTATGATGAGGAGGGAGTAGTTCATCCCCGGGGCTAAGGGCTCTACCGGTAGCTATGTGGTTCACCTCTCTCTCCCATGATATGATCTTTATGTGATCGTGAGCTTTGTATCATGTTGAACAAGTAGATGTTATTATTCAGATATTATGCTACTCCTATGCTTAATTATTATAGTGTACTCTAGTGATGTTATTAAAGTAATCTATTCCTCCTGCCATGGTGTAACGGTGACAGTGCGTGCATCGTGGTGGTACTTGGTTTAGGCTATGATTGTGATCTTTTGTGGATTATGAGAGTAATTATTACTATGATAGTATTGAGTGATCTATTCCTCCTTTCATGGTGTAAAGTTGACAGTGTGTGCACCGTGTTAGTACTTGGTCTAAGTCGCAATGATTTCTATCTTGAATTGTGATCTGATTTGGATGTCTCTATGAGTGGTGTTTGTCAAGTACTTGATGAACTTTAAGGGGTGCTTCTGTAGCCACTACACAATGATTAGTGTTATTCAATAGGAGAGTAATTCAGAGTACCATAGTGGAGAGAAGTTATTTATTTGTTCATTCATGTTATATTGTTGGGAGTGTGTCCACTAGTGAAAGTATGATCCCTAGGCCTTGTTTCCAAGCTTTGCATACCGTTTACTTACTGTTTTGTTACTTGTTTGCTCGCAGCGATATTTATTTCACATCACGTTTGCTACTTATAATCATCTATACCACTTGTATTTCACTATCTCTTCGCCGAACTAGTGCACCTATACATCTGACAAGTGTATTGGGTGTGTTGGGGACACAAGAGACTTTCTGTATCGTAATTGCAGGGTTGCTTGAGAGGGATAGCTTTGACCTCTAACCTCCCTGAGTTTGATAAACCTTGGGTGATCCACTTAAGGGAAACTTGTTGCTGTTCTACAAACCTCTGCACTTGGAGGCCCAACAAGTGTCTACAAGAATAGAAGTGCGTAGACATCACCAATGCACCATCAATTTTCATGAATTTGATGAACAAGATCTTCATGCCATACTTAGACAAGTTCGTGATAGTGTTCATTGATGATATACTGATATACTCCAAGGATAAAGAGGAACATGCCAAACATCTAAGGATAGCATTACAAGTGTTAAGAGAACATCAGCTTTATGCAAAATTTAGCAAGTGTGAATTCTGGTTGGATCAAGTGGAGTTTCTTGGTCATGTTATTAGCAAAGAGGGAATTGCAGTTAATCCAAGTAAAGTTCAGTCAGTTCTGGATTGGCAAGCACCTACCAATGTTAAGGAAGTTAGGGGTTTCTTGGGAATGGCTGGTTATTACCGGAGGCTCATCGAAGGGTTTTCAAAGATAGCAGGGCCAATGACGAAGTTGTTAAGGAAGAATACTCCATTTGAGTGGACTGAAAAGTGTGAAGAAAGTTTCCAAGAGTTGAAGAAGAGACTAACAACAGCACCAATCCTATTTGTACCAGAATCAGGCAAGGACTATACAGTTTATTGTGATGCATCCAAGAACGGATTGGGTTGTGTACTAATGCAAGATCGGAAGGTAATAGCTTATGGCTCAAGGCAGCTCAAGCCACATGAGGTCAATTATCCAACTCATGACTTGAAGTTAGCAGCAGTTGTGTTTGCTTTGAAGAAATGGAGACAATTTCTCTACAGAGCCAAGTGTGAGTTATACACTGATCACAAAAGCCTTAAATACTTCTTCACTCAAAAGGATCTGAACATGAGGCAGAGAAGATGGTTGGAATTGATTAAGGATTATGACCTTACCATCAATTATACACCCAAAAAAGCCAATGTGGTAGCAGATGCTTTAAGCCTAAAGAGCATGGACACTCAGCTAATGTGTAGAGAACTCCCTAAGGAGTTGATCATGGATTTAGAAAGACTAGAAATTCAATGTCTAGAAGTCCAATCTCTGGGTAGTTTATCTACCTTGAGGGTGATGGAAGAAAGGCAAAGTGACCTGAAATATACTATCTTCCGACGACAAGATGAAGACCCTTTCATTTCTGAGGAAATTCGCAGAATTGAAGAAGGAAGACCATCTGAATTCCGCTTGGGTGACTTCAAATCACTTTTGTTCCATAACCGGATATGTGTACTGGATATACCTGAGATCAAAGGGTTGATACTCAAGGAGGCTCATGAAACACCATACTCGATCCATCCGGGAAGTACCAAGATGTATATAGATCTCAAGGAGCTATTCTGGTGGAACAATATGAAGCGGGATATAGCAAGGTATGTAGCTGAATGCCACACTTGTTAGAGGGTAAAGGCAGAACATCAAAGTCCAGCAGGTCTACTTCAGCCTTTGGATATCCCAAAGTAGAAATGGGAGGAAATCGGAATGGATTTCATTACCGGTTTACCATTGACCAACAAGCATAAGGATATGATCTGGGTGATTGTTGACCGTCTTACAAAGAGCGCACAATTCTTAACAGTGAATCAAAGAGATAGTGCAGAGAAGTTAGTAGAGATTTACGTGAAGGAGATTGTCAGCAAACATGGGGTGCCAAAGAAGATTGTCTCAAATCGAGGATCGGTATTCACATCAGCATTCTGGGGAAAGCTACATGTAGCGTTAGGATCACAATTGCATTTCAGTACTGCTTATCATCCACAAACCGGAGGACAAACTGAGAGGACAAACCAAATCTTGGAGAATATGCTTCGGGCATGTGCTCTAGATTTTGGAGGTTTGTGGGATGAACACCTACCACTAGCAGAGTTTTCTTACAATAACAGTTATCAGAGTAGCCTGAAGGCAGCACTGTTCAAAGTACTCTATGGACGCAAGTGCAGATCACCAATCTGTTGGTTTGAACCGGGGAGCATCAAGGACTTTGAAACAGATTTCATCAAGGAGAAGCAAGACATTATTGATATCATCTGTGACCGCTTAAAGATAGCACAGAGTCGTCAGAAGAGCTATGCAGACCAGAAGAGACGTACATGGGAGCCCAATATGGGAGACATGGTATACTTGAAGGTTAGTCCTATGAAGGGAATTAAGAGGTTTGGAGTTAAAGGAAAACTAAGCCCGAGATATATTGGGCCTTTCAAGATTCTTAGTCAAAACAGGAGTGTTGCATTTGAACTAGAGCTTCCAGCGAAGTTGAAACAAGTCCACAAGATCTTTCATGTGTCACAACTACGAAAGTGTTTGAAAGCACCCCAAAGATTCTATTACTCATGATGAATTAGATCTTCAAGCAGATCTGATATATGTTGAAAAGCCAACAAAGATCTTGGAGGAAAATTGGAAGAGACTCCGGAATCGTGCAATCAAATTCTGCAAGGTATAGTGGAAGCATCATTCTGAACGTGAAGCTACCTGGGAGAAGGAGGAGGACTTGAGACAAGCATATCCAGAACTCTTCAGGTACACAAACTCATAACTTCGGGACAAAGTTCTGTTAAGGGGGGGAAGACTGTAATTTCCCAGCGTTTAGGAACAACGAAGGGTAGATTTAGGACTTCTGTGCATTCATGCATCCTAAAATCTGGATAAATTTTTCGCAAATTTAAAAACTGGAGTGATCGAAGTTTCTGTCACTATAACATTAGGAATAGATGTTACTAGTGATTGCTTTAAGCTTTGATATGATCTCTTGTTATTATTGAGTTAAAGTTATTTATGCTATTAAATAATTGCAATTATGGAAGTTGATATTCACAAATAAACAATAAATAGCTATTGAATTCAATTCAATTGAGTATAGAAATAGAACTTGAAAGTTTAATCAAATAAAAATAGAAATCACATTTTATTAATAATATACAATAATACAATGTCTTTACATAATCTTGAAAAGAAAATAAGTTACAAAAGAGAAGAAAACTAATCCTAAACTAAGTCTTGATTTTCTTCACCATCAAAGTCTTCTGACTTCATTACCTACAAAACAAATAAGAATAAAAGACAATAGAAATAGGGGTTAGAGTTAAAATGTTACTCTCAGACTTGGGCAAAGTATTTTGCCAATGCATCATTGAGTAGTAATTGATCAAGCATAGTATCTGTTCTTCAAAATCTGGGGTACACAACTCATGTGTATCAACACAGCCACATCACAGCATCCTAGGTGAGAGAGGGCAGTGGATCAGGTCGAACCAGTTTAGTCACACTGACTGAGTGTGGTGTTGTCACCACCATAGCTACTGAGCTGAGCAAGCAGCAAGAGGGAGTGCACCGCTGAGGGGATAGGCATACTTCCATTCGGCCAGACCAAAGCAACCAGGAAAACACACAGTTCTCACATCATCACCACACCATCGAACAAATCAAATCAATGGATTGATCCCCTGGAAGGTGAAGAAGGTGGCAAGGTGGAGCAGTCCCTGACCAGGAGGAGAAGGGCAGACCACCAGGAGCTGACCAGGAGGAGAAGGGCAGGCACCAGGAGCTGAACCAGGAAGAGAAGGGCAAGCAAGCAAGAAGCAGCCATTTCACCAGCAAGTAACAACAGCTGATCAACACCAAGACCACCATCCATCCATTCCTCAACCATAGGATGCTATTTTGCACAGAATACATATTGGATTAATCTTCCTTTTAAAGTGAATAAATACATAATGGAGTAATAATCTATTTCCTATTTTACTTTTAGAAATAATCTTGAGATACTTTAATTGCCATTTTCAAAACTCTAATTATTATTAATTAAAATCAAAGCTTAAGTCTTTTCTTAATTAAACAAACCTTTATCAAATAAAGTTAAATTCTAATATTGTTACATGATTAATGAATTAAGTTATTTAAATGCAAATTCTTGGGTAAAACACACAACTAAGGTAATAAAATAAATAAACCACTATGCATTGCATATCACTGCAACATAGCATCCATTTGCTTCTTTAAACATTGTCCTTACCAGACAATGATGGTATTTTGTAGAACAAGGAGATCAGGAGCATCGCCAAGCATCCGACTCCACTACCTTTCAGTCACAAGGCAAGTTTACCTTGCTCATATATTTTGGATGCACTGATTTGGAAACTATTTGCAAAGTGCTGACTTATAACTCTAACTTATCAAAAGAGTTCGAAAACCTATTTTCGAAATAATATGACTAGTGGTTATCGACCCGAGTGGTGATAACCTAGGATGGCTGGTAAGTGGAACCATGGTAAGATTATTGTCGAGGAGGTTCCACTTGCACGGGAAAGTAAACCCTAGGAGTTAATAACCAATGCCGCAGTTATTCTTGCGCTGTAAAAACCGTGTCATCCAGGAGAGTTGGAATGGGACATGAAATTCATCTGTATCTTCTTCTGTTTGCATGTCAACGGGCAGCTAGCTACCGTTCGTTGTAGGTCTTGCGAGACTACATGCACATGGGTGGGACTCCTTAGTGCCCACGGCCACTGGTGTCTATGAGGGTCTGCAAGGGGCTGCCTAGATAGTTCCTCCTCGCTGAGGGGAATATCAAGGGTACTCTGCTTGCATGAATTGGGTGGTCATGCGTTGTGTGGAGAAGGACGGTGAATGGCTTGGATCAATGACTGGGCCCCACACCAAGGAAGTGTGGACGGGAAAGTACGCCCGGTTGTGCAGCAAGGCTTTGATCTATTTTGGGAGGACACACCTTTGCAGAGTGCAAAAAGATGTGACATGTTACCCCTTGTTTCGGGAAGGAGCTGCGAACGCTGCAGGAAAGGTGCTCTCAAGGCACTAGTACCCTGTGTTGGCTGTTGGGCATAGTTTTCTAAAGTTAAAAGCAATCTTTCAAGAAACCTTTGAGAAAATCTTGCATGAGCCTATGACTCTTTTGGGTCCATGGCTGTAGCTAGTGTATAAAACACACCTTCTCTCTAAAGAAACTTGCTGGGTAACGCTCGTTACTCACCCCACTCTCTTAAACCCTTGCTAGACTGTGAAGACTTAGATGATGCAGCACTGAATGCCATCAGAAGCCAAGAAGACATCTTCTATGAGGAGCCTGATCTGTCATGTGGAGTTGATGGCGTGGACTACGTCATTCGCTATGGAGCCGCTTCAGACAAGGAGTCAGAACATAGAGCAACCTAACTAGTAGTATAATCTCGAGACCGTGAACCGAGCAGCTGTAGGCATAAAATAAGCTATTGAGTTCTTCGGATGTTTAATTATTTGGATCTTTTTCACGTTTTGTTGTATTAACACTAAGCACTTGAGATGTTCTCTTGTGGAGAGCATTTCCTTCTCAGCACGACTTTGGTTTATAATAATATTGTCAGTTTGTATTTGGACCCGCAATGTTTCTGTTGTACCACTCTGAGGGATGTAATTCTTGTGGAGGGCTGTTCTGCAAGTGTTATATCAACGACTTGCATACTACAACATGCAGTGGTATGCTGGGTCACCGCAGCTGGTATCAGAGCAATTGCTTTGACCTTAGGATGGAAACCTAGTAAAGGGATAGAACCTATAGGAGCCTAGTAGCAACGGTAAAGAGTTCTCTAAACATATGATGGTCATTCACTTGAGAATAACATTGTCATATCTTTAGCGTTATAATTCTTTATTATGATGCATCGTTACTAATTCTATATCCTATTCTTGTACAGCTACTATGGCATCAAGAATCCCAGAGCTCATGGTTTGGTCTCAGAGGAAGACATTAGAGGATTATGAGGGGACTTTGGTCATGGTACTAACATCCCTGTAAAGACCTACACTTACAAGGATGACGGAACTGTGGTCAAGTACCGTGTAGTCATCATGTTACCCGACGGATTGGCACCGAGTCCAGTACAGCCTTCTGCCGAGGGTAGAGGACAGATGGCAGCCTACCATGAGGCAGCAGTACGGGCTATAGCCACTATCAGAGAGTACAGGGCGGCCAACCTATCCGGTACCATTTTCACCACTATTCCTCACGACTCTTTGATGGAGGAGATGGCTTTGGATCACACCACACTTGTGAAGAAGAAGCCCAAGATGGAAGCCAGGCTACTGGATAGATATAGGAAGATGGTGGGATCTCTGTACAACACCCACCAGGTCTTGGTCGAGGATAGGGCAGAGATGTTATAGGATCTCACGGACACCACGAGGAGGCAGGAGATTGCATAGATGAATAGACAGGAGTCCGAGGGTTCACACTTCTCACCGACTGTTGGGACTCGTAGAGACCCAACGCAGCATGGACCTTCCAGGTACTCACCTACACCAGAGCCTATACATTATCCGATCATTACTTCTAGCATGGAGGCGTCCCCACTGGGCGCATCGCCAATGGAGGCATCAAGAATATACCCCATCTTATATGGGCGAGGATGATCCTCAAAGTGCGAAAGCAAGTGGTGAAGTTTGAAACCGTCGATTTTGAGATTTTCTTTCTCTAGGAATGCTCCTAAGTTGAATGTTGGACGAGACATCTACAAATGAATTTTGCAAAGACACTTTAGATGCTTGTTCATAACATGAGTTTATTTTGCTTATTAATTCAAATTAGTGCAAACTAGGTGAACTCCCACTTAAACTAACATCCCTTAAAGTTGTTTAGTGATTACACGATCCCAATTCACTACACCACCCCCGATCGTCATAGCCGATGGTATAGCTGCAAAGGTAGACTGGGTCTTTTCAATCACAATCATTATGTGACTCGTGCTTAAACTTTCGGTCACTTGTGTTCCAAGTCCATGTCTACACGTACTAGGGCTCGCCAACGCAACCTTAGTGTATGCGCGACACATACATTGCTGGTACCCATGCCTTATGCAAACTTAGATATGTCTAGCCCCCGATCGTCATGGCCGGCTTCATAACTGAGAGCTTTGGTGGCGATTGCTCCACTAAGGGGGTACACGTTTGTTGGAATTTTATTAGAGGGATCATCTTAAAATTGCTACTGTCGCTATATTGATTAATATAAGGAAATTTTAAGATTACCTTGCCCTTTTATAAATTTTAAGTTAGACCCTTCTACTTAACCTTTTGCCAATTTTACGCGGCTGCTAGGGCTATGCTAGGAAGAAACAAATCTCTACCTACGTGCATGCAACCATAACGGTGATTCGCTAATTATTTCTTTAACACTGCTAAGGGCCCTCCATTGCAAAAACCATGTCCACTAAAGAGGATAATTGGCACCCGCCAAGCCACTTGTACGATGCAAGTCGTACATCAGTTGTGGAACCAGTCTCGCATAAGAGTAAGCATAAGGTTGGTCGCGGGCCACTTGCAATCCAACAATGCAGCGGACATGAGCAGATGCAAGTAAAAGGTAACAATAAGAAAATCAACACCCGCATCCCCGATGCGTTCTATCCGTACCAAGACAACTATGCATAGATCGGCTCTAATACCACTATTGGGATTCGAAGCAGAAAACAAAAAAATTTATCTACACCCATAGCCCATGATCTATTCTACACAGTTGCAAGGTAACAAAGCAGCGGTAGTATTCATACCCTTGAAGACCGGTGCACGGGAACGTTCCCGCACGAACGTTGTCGATGAAGACCGACAAAGCCGACCTCAAGGTCGTGTAGTCGTACTAGCCGAAGAAGACCAGCACTGCATGAGTGGCGCCTCCGAGGGATTACAGACGTGTAGTGTATAGACGTTGTTTGAGCTCTGGTCCAGCAGAGCAGTGGAAGAAGATGGATTTGGACTAGAAATCCGGCAACACGGCGGCATCTGGCACGTGGAGTTTCCTCTAACTTGCTGGCACAATTCCAAATGAGGGAACCAAGTTAGGAATGTAACATCCTAGATTTTTTCCAAATTTTGGAATAAAAAACAAATTAAATTGAATGATTTGTTTGTGTTGATTGAAAATTTACAAGGAATTAAAAACTTTTGAGATTATTTAAAAGCTTTTCCCTAAATAAAGTTTTCCTAAACTTTCAAACCCGACTTGTTTTGCTTCCAAGGTTTTCAAATTTATAAAAAAGTTTCTTATAAATATTTCAAATTCAATTGTTTTGTTAGAAAAACTATTTTAAATTTTCTATCAATCCATGAAGGAATTTCCTTTTGGGAAAATAGAATTTCAAAATACTATTTTGCATTTAATCAAACCTATGCAAGCCATATTGCAAAGGAGATATTACCAAAATGATTTATATTAAATAAAGTTTGTATTACCAAAAAAATGTTTTAAAATAAAGTTCAAATCTTATTTTTATAGAGTTTACTCTCTGAATTTTAAGGATTGCTTTTAAACCCTATTACTATTTTGGAATATGCAAATAAAGCCCTTTTGGCCAAACATATAAGATATGGTTGAAAATGTGTTTATCATGAAAAGTGTCTTCTTGCTATTTTTAAAACTTTATGTTGAATTTCCGAAAAATTTAGAAATTGGTTTGAATCAATTTAGGTTAAAAAAGGAAAGGAGAAAACAAAAATAAAAACAGAAAAGAACCCCGGGGAACCCTTTCGGCCCACGTATGCGGCCCGCGGCCCACCTGGAATCTCTCCCGAATCGATATCTAGTACTCCCCCTCTCCCCCTCTGGCAGGTGGGACCTCCCCTGTCAACATCTCCCCTAACCTCCGAACCGCATGCGCCCACAATCTCCCGCACGACTCTACCCCTCCCCCACACCTCCAGAGCCTGAACGGCTCCCGAGATGACCCCCTTTTATTTCCCAGCTCCTCCTCTCCATTTTGCCCCAACCATCGCATCCAGAGCCGCTGCCAGGCTGCGGCAATTCCACACTAGAGTCTGCAGAAGCCGCCGCCGTCTTCACGCCTCCATCGTCGAACCAGAGAGAAAGATCCATCGTTACTAGTACTTCCTTCTTACCTCTTTCTTGTGCACCTTCTCAGACCCTTCCTCGCCATTTTCTTGCAGCATAGCGACAACAACGCCGACTTCCAAGCGCCACCCCCTGGAACCCCTCCGTCCACCTGCAGACGCCACGAGAGACCCCGTCGAGACCCTCTGATCACACACGCGAATTCGCCGAGACTCTCCGCACCCTGTCATTGTCGTTACCAAGATCACGGACCCCCGGAGAGCCGTCAGCATCCACTCCCGAGCCGCCGCCGGTGAAATCGACCTACTCCGGCGACCCACTGTAACCCTAGGTGTGGACCTAATCCTAGCCCTTAGATCTAGATCTAATGGCTCATGTTCCATTTCTAAACCAAACCAGTACCAGCTAGTGACATTGCACCACATGTCGAGCCCCGGTTTAAATAGATTCAAATAGAATTCAAATACCTAAAAACTTGCAAAAATCATAGAATTTTTTTATTATTCTCCAGCGTTGTATATATGAACGTAATGACTCGCCGCTTTTTTGTGTGCAAGCCTTGAGTTCTTTGATCGACACTGGCCACGTATAGGTTGGTCTGAAATTGCCGATGAACTATTTTTCTAGTTCATTCTAGTTTCCAATGAATTCTTTGGGTAATTTGCTTAACCAGGACCATGCTGCGCCGGTAAGGTGTAGTTGCAAACTTTGCATAGCTATTGCTTTGGAGCCCCCGAGTATCTTGACCGCTTGGAGGTAATCTGTTAGCCAAGATTCGGGTTCCTGTGATCCGCCGTACTTTTGCTGATCGTGAGGTAGCTTGTATCCTTTGGGCACTTGCGTTTTGCAAACCCTGCAGGTAAAGCATGATGCCCCCATCTCTGTTTCTTCTTCTTCTTCATAGTTCCCTTCGTCCCACCCGTAGCGAGATCTGTTAACCCGCGCCTGTGTGATGATGTTTCGCGCATCCTCCTCCAGTGAGCCGTGATTTTCCTTCCTTGGTGATTTGGATCTGTGGGGTTGTGATTTTTTGCGCAGAGATCGAGACCTTTGGCTTCTCCTCCCCTGTTGGGGGCTATGCGGTGTTTTATCCTATCGCGAAAGTTCCTATTGAAATTTGTCTCCTATAAGCCCGAGGCCTTTTATAGCGGCTTGGTGCATGCCTTCTCGTGGATCTCTAGGTGCTAGTTGCGTAGTTAAGAGATAGGCTTGTGCCGCTACTGGAGCTGCTTCGGGTGTTTTTGGCACGATACTCCCTATTTCGTTGGCTGACATGAATGATGAGACGAGATTTCGTGCGCGGTTATCTTTGTTTTGCCGCTCTGCCTCTCCTCTATTGGGTTCGCGGCATCGACCTCCATCGGTATGTGATGTGTTACTGCGTTCCTCCCATAATATCCTACTTGCCGCGTTGGCTGACTTGTGCCTTCTCCTTATCTCACTTCTTTCTCATAGCAATTGCTTCTTTTGCTGATGCAGGGCGTATTGGTATCCCATTAAAACTCCCCTTCTTGAATCTGCCAGTATTGATGCACCGTGACTTACTGTTGCTTTGATCATCCGCCATTCTTCTGCTGAGAGGTAAAGTTTTTCCCTATCTGCTACTGCTGACTCTGTCTCTCCATCTGCTGTGTAGTTGAATCCTCGCTCAAGGTTATGCAGATTGATCACTGGGTTGTTTTCATCATCGACTTCCTCGGATGTGTCGTTTATTATGACATACACTTGATGTCGGTTGCTGGTGCATTGGCTGGGATCCAAATGGAGTTTTGTTTGCTCGTCGCCATGTAATTTTAATCCTGACCTCTACATGTCTTCAGAATTTCCAGAGACATCGCCGCAGTTGGTGATGAAGTCCTTTTTCGAGATGTTGCTGAATTTTCCATCAGAAACTGTATCCGAAAAACCGGACAATTCTTCTAGGTCTAGGTTCTCCATGATTTCATCGAGTTCTTCAACTGTGCTTCCCTTTGTTGGCTTGATGCTGACCGGCGAGTTTACCTCGCTGGATGAGCCAACCGATGTTTCTGGAGTTGCCACGATTGCGGTTTTTCCTGCTGATGGACCCGACTTTATCGGATCTGAAAGGCGAATTGAGCACAGAGACCCGACGCAAAAGTTGAGACTTCCGATCGTCAGATCCATCTCCTGATCTAAGCTTACAAAGACTGGAGCCAGGGTTGGTCGATGTAGTTGAAAATCTACGACTCCCAAAGTGATCTGGTTTCTGTCGATCTTTGAGTTGCTCTCTGCAAAAAGCAAAAAAGGCATCAAATTCATGATTCCGATGCCCAAGCTCCCCACGGTCGGCGCCAATTCACGAGGGTTTAACTCAGCAAATGTCCTAGATGAACGACTTAGGATCAGAGGAAGAGGATGTTGGATGAACTCGAAGGTAGGGTTTCAGGCAAACAAGACGAATATCGTATATTGAGAGTAAACTTAGAATCAATCTTAGCTCAATCTCGATGTGTACCTGGTCGGCCTCTCCTGGCCCCTATTTATAGGTGGCCAGGTCTCGAGGATCCGTTCGGGTTCGATACAGATTAGTTTATACAATGCGAGTTACAACACGAGTTTGTATTTCTATTATGACTATGCTTCGACCGCTATCTTGGGCCTATCTTTCATGGGCCACTCCCCGAACAGGCCTCAGGGGTACCAACGTCATGGGCCTTGGTATTCATACCCTTGTCACTAGGACATCACATTTCCTCTATCATTGCTTTGTGTGGTCCCCTGTGCTTCTATTGTAAACTAGTATCTCAAGTATGCTTGTAGTCCCTGTGCTTCTATTATAATACAAGTATCTCAAGTATGCTTGTAACCATTTAAGGGTTAATTGGATATATGCTGATATGGGCACGAAGGAGGAGGTGAAGCCCAATTTCAGGACTCCACCAAGATGAGGGAAGCTCGTTGCATATTGGCACGCCAGGATGACCTACGATATGTAATAATTAGTCTAAGGTTGTGTCAGCAATTTATATTCATGTTTATGTTATTTCGTAGCTAGGTCAAATTGTGGGCCACTTAGAGTTATTTGTGTTTTGGGTTTGGGAAGAACGTCACCTGAAGAAGAGGAACGAATCCAGCAAGCAACGTGATGAAGATCACCACGCCTCAAACCACGGCTCGATAATTCTTGATGAACACAAGAACCCTCGCAACAATCTTTAATAGATAACATGGCAGCGCCATTTCCCCGGAGGGATGATACACGGTGGAGCACACGATAGTTTTAGACTAAACAACTGAACTCCCTAAACCCTAACCGGTTGGCCTCCTTATATAGATGGCCAAAAAACTGTTGGGCTTGGATAGGCCCAAACCCAAAACACAAATAACCCTAAGTGGCCCACAACTTGACCTAGCTACGAAATAACATAAACATGAATATAAATTGCTGACACAACCTTAGACTAATTATTACATATCGTAGGTCATCCTGGCGTGCCAATATGCAACGAGCTTCCCTCATCTTGGTGGAGTCATGAAATTGGGCTTCACCTCCTCCTTCGTGCCCATATCATATGCCATTACAATTTTCGGCTATTTGAGAAACGCCATCGTAACTTCTAACTTTGAAAAACGCCACTGCAGTTCTTCGAAAATTTTATAGATGCCATTATGCCTATTTATACACACATATAACTCAATATACATCCGTATTTCCTATCACATATACATATACCTAGTGGGCCCACCGAAATTAGCTTAGGAAGAAGTGATATTTGATGAAATGTCCCGCTTTGCTTTGTCATTTGCCCCACCTTACTTTGACATGGAAAAAAAAATGCCTTGTTTACACTCCCATCAGTTAAAGCGCTCCAATTGGGCCACTGTGGAACCAGAGACTAGCGACGACGGCAGGGCCAACGGGTCCTCTCTCTCTGCTCAATTTGATTGAACCAAATTGAACCGGTACGATGTAAAGCCTCCTTCTGCCACATGGCATCCTTCTGGTTGGCTAACCTAGTTAAAATTCAAAAACAGTTAACAATGGATTTTTTTCGATCCAGTCAACATTATAAGCTGATTTGGGTGAGCCACCATTTATACATACATACAGAGGAAAATATGGTGTAGATTGGTTGATATATGTGTATAAGTGGGCACAATGGCATCTATAAAATTCATAGAGGATTGCATTGGCGTTTTTTGAAAGATGAAAAAAATTATAGTGGCGTTTCTAAAATAGTGAGAATTTGTAGTGGCATCTATTTCTATCTAAAAAAACTACGCTCAACACCATGGACACGCTGAAAATGGTTTTGAACCAGAAATAAAGATGACTCGTTTTTAATGGCACTACTAGGACAGCTAATAATATCGCCGCAGAAAACTGAGGACAAATGTTCTACACACGAGTACTCATACAAGTGCAACAGAAAACCGGAGTATGTCCACAGACTTCCAAAAATATGCACGGTTGGCACATTCCTAAAGCAACAGCAGCGTAATAATAAACAGGATCCTCAAAACAGAATATGTAATCCTTATTAAACTTTCTAGGATTTGCACTGTTCAATAGAACTCGCCAGACTACTTGCAACTCGAATAATGTTTGTCTGCCGCTTTGCCTATTTCAAAGTTTTTTTTTTTGCATCAGAAAGCACCACTGGTGAACCTCATTAAGAAAAAACTTCTTGTAGCACTCTTTTATAGTAATTCAGCCCCCATTTTGAACTTGGTGAGAAAGCACTTCATTTCTTATGCTTGCTTCCCCCCACGTTCAACTGTTGGAGGTTGAGCAGCAGGTCACTGGAGTCAAGGAACACCTTGTTGGCCGAGGAGGCAATTATGTGAGAGATCTCCCTGGCAGCTTCAATATGCCTGAGAGCAAGGAAAGCAGGGTTGTTTGCAATGGCATGACCAATCAGCTCTGCACTTTTAGCCTCACCCTGGTGACAAAGAGGACAAAAATTTCATCAAGTTTAAGAGATAGGCTCAATACCGAAAATAAAATTAACACCACTTTATCATTACAGAAGACAGGTCCTTACCTGTGCTCTGATAACTGCACTTCTCTTGTCCTGCTCCGCTTTCTCAACAATGAACTTGGCACGCTCAGCCTCTTGGGCAGCAACCTGCTTGGCTTCAATGGCATGAGTAAACTCCTTTCCAAAGCTCAGGCTTGTGATGGACACATCATCAAGAGCAATATTAAAGTTTCTTGCTCTCTCTGTCAGTATCTTCCTGATCTCTCTACTCACAGTCTTGAATTGGTGGGGAAAATGAGGAAAAACATTAGAATCCCTAAGCAATATCTTCTGCCAATGCAAAGGGTGAATCATACCTCTCTCTGAGTGATTAGCTGACTAGCATTGTATTGGGCAACTACAGCTTTCAGCGTTTCATGAATGATTGAAGGTAAAACCCTCTCATTGAAGTTCTCTCCAAGAGTCCTGTAGATAGTTTGTAGCTTCTCTGGCATGGGCCTAGTAAGCACACGAAGACCAATTTTCACCTGCCCAAATAGATGCAAAAACATGAGAACTCATGTGATCATTCGGGCTAATTGTAAAAGAAACTTAGAATGCAAAAGCACATGCATGAACTAACTGCCATGACAGAATCAGCTGAAAAGCAATTACTATTTGAAAAAAGAAACATGATATCTAAAAACATCCCTTAACCAGAAAAATATCTTATGAAACCAAAATATGATACCAATCTACTCTCTCTAGTTCAGAAAAAACGTGATGTTTTGGACATTGACATGGTTTGACCACTAATTTCTATTGAAGTTTATGTGCAATACTAAACAAGAATGATACTTTTAAAAATATTTTTCAAGACAAATTAATACACATGAATGCAGGATTTACATGTTTCTAATCTGAATATTGAAAAAATAACAGTCAAAGTTTCAAGTTCTGACTCAAGGTCTCAAGGTTGTGAACTATAAAGAGTAATAGGATTTTGTATTTGGCAAACGAAAATTCAAAAATACTTTTCAAGATAAATCAATACACGTGAATGCATGATTTACAATTTTCTAATCTAAATATTCATAAAAAAACAGTCAAAGTTTCAAGATCTAACTATGTCCAGAATGTCACTTTTTTGTGAAATATAGGGAGTAATGAGTTTGTATTTGGCAAACGATAACACGTTTTGAATTGATAAGAAAAAAGGATTGTCAGATAATTAGCACACCAAAGCATTACTTCTGCAAGGAAGTTAGAAAGACCTATTCATAAACAATGCTCGCTTAACATATGCCCATACATGCTAACATGAATAAGGTACACCCTTCGACCCATGTTACTTGTCACTAATATGGATGTATCTAGACAAGTAATATGGATCAGAGGGAGTACATGACTTTATGCAGTCCATTGCAGATTTGTAGGAAGAACATTAACATCACTACCTTATGAACACATCAAGACATTAAATACTGGAAACAGATATATAATATATAGATAGACAAACAAACATATGTATAACATGTGTAATACAAATGCTTCCATAATGTAATGAGTTAATGACAGCATAGAACACTACAAATACCATCAGTGCATATTGGTTGACTAAGTAAACTGATGTTGTCTAATTATTTATGAAACGATAATCTAAATTGTAAAGTGGCTAGTGCTCAAAGCTTATAAACTTGCAGCATGCAATAAAAGCTTCACAGTATTGCAGATGGATTAAGCAAGTAACACATTAGTAGCCTCAAGTTTTCGTTCTGCTTGACCTTGCAATCACCAAGCAATAAACAGGCATGCATGTCCAATAGCAAATATCCACATTCATAGAGATTTAGACAAAAATAATGCAAAATCAGAAATGAGACAAATGACAACATAGGAACGGATTATATTTACCATCTGGAGATCCTTGCTTCCAGAAGTACTCTCAACAAGATTGGGGCGAGCACGGACATCATAAATGGTCGGCCTTTCAATCCATGGAATTATGAAGTGAGTTCCTTCAGGGTATACCTAGATGGATATAGTTTCAATTAGATACAAAATTAGGCAAATGGTCATTCAGCATTTTAAGGGGATGCAACTGCTATCTGAGATATTAAATACCACAATGGAAGCTTCAGAAGTTACATAGCTTCGCTTGTTGGGAACTCAGAAATGCTATCAGTACATGAAAATACCTGGCACACTTGTTAAAAATGCGACTCACAAGCTCATCTTCAAAGTTGAGACCAGTTTTCATTCAATTGACAAGTATACTCTATATTAATTTAGGTAAATGCATGACCAGCCGGTTTAATTATCCAACATGAAGCTTTCATGTGCACAATACACTTAAGTCTCTGTATGCTCAATTTTCAATTAAGCCTCTTATTGACATAGCTTGAGCTCTTTCCATTAAACCAAAAGTTAAATAAAGGTATTTCAGAGCTAAGCTCAAACACAAAATACGCTAGTCAGGCAAAGTACAAGCTCACTTGAGTTTAATTGTTCATTGGCAAGTATGACTATGTAATATACTGCAAAAGTTCTTTCTTAAGATATTGCCGCCTTGTTTTGTGGGTTTAAAATGTGTGTGATTACTTATACTTTTTTTACAGTTTGCAAACTGCCTACCTATTTCTAAAGTCTGAGATAGTTTCTTAACCATTGTGTGTTTGGAATATCATGTGCCACCTGATCATGTTTTAATTTATTAATCCAGAAGAAGCACACCAGATTTCAGTTAATTTTCACTAAGTGGAGAAAAGAATTAACAACTCCATTCATGCTACCTCTGATCACTGTTAATTAAGCGATCCTAAGTGCACACTTCAGCGCGCCTAAGCGCTGAGAGGAGGCAAAACGCCTATCGCTTAATTGCGCTTAAGTGTCCGCTTAGCACTTTATTCCTTCAGAAAAGGGAAAAGCAGAGACAAAACGCTTGCTCTGCACTTAGTGCTTAAGAGAACTTTCTTAAGTGCACGCTTCAACGCGCCAAAGCGCTAAGAGGAGGCAAAACGCCTATCGCTTAATTGCGCTTAAGTGTCCGCTTAACACTTTATTCCTTCAGAAAAGGGAAAAGCAAATCAGAGACAAAACGCTTGCTCTGCGCTTAGTGCTTAAGAGAACTTTTCTTGTGATCAAACAACTAGCGGCTAAGGTATGTACAACTTCCTTGCTAGTGGCAATACATTATCATTTCACAAGATGTCTAGTAGTTAGACTTTGTACCAATTGTTAATTATTGGTACCTGGCATGTTCAAGTATACAACAAGACTTTCACAAAAAAAAAGTATACAACAAGACATAACAATTAAATACAGAATCCAAGTATGTAAACACCAATTAATTAAACTCGTCCCTATTTTCTCCTTCATATGGCTTGCATATCATACTATCGTAGAGAAATTTTATTACAAATGACCGCAACACAAGTATTAATACTACAACTTCACACAAGTGGTACATCCAGACATTGGCTCCTTTCAAGCAAGATGTATAAAAGGAAAATTTATCAGATATATTTTTATTTCAATTAAAATATCGGGCAATCTGTTCCATGAAATAAACGTTATACCGCATAGTTGTACTCATTATCTAAATCATCAAGATCGTACATCTTACAGCACAAGCAAACCCACATACTTAGCCAAGATTTTACGACAACGTGCTCATAAATTTGACTAGATTAGCTCAAAATCCCAGGCTGTAAGCCGTCTACATCATCACAGTAGCTGAAATCCTCAATCCTCAATTCTCCAAGTAATCCATATAGCCTAACCTCTGCCACCGCAATCAACCAAAAGCACACATCGGAGTTCAGAGAGAGAGGGGAGGAGGTGGAGTGAAAGAAACGTGTGTCAGTACTCTGTCCTTGATGCCCTGGATGCGGTTGAAGACGGTGGCGCGATGGCCACCCTCGACGTTGTAGAGACAGTTCGTGGCGGCGTAAAAGACGGCGCCTCCCAACAGTAGCACCTTGGCCGCCGTGCTCGCGCCTGCCGGCGGAATAGGGACCCGGCCGCCACCCTTGATATTAATATCTGCTCCTCGCAGGTGGTGGTGAGGGGCGAAAGGATGCGCCGCTGCTCAGCTGAGGAGAAATGGGGGCAGGCGGATGCTAGGGTTTTGAAGGTTTTAATGAAGGAGAGCGGAGGGAAGCGGTCTTGTGAAGGCGAGCGGCGGAATAAGGGCCGTGAGATTTGGATAGAACAGTAGGTGAAGCGGACGTGCCGTGTGGTTTTTTCCTGCACTGAAGAAACGGGAATGGCACGGAGAGGGTATCTCCACCAGACCACCACCCCGACCCAAACGGATGGAAGGAAGGGGAACGAAGGGGGGCGATTGGTAGGCTGCTAACTTTTTTTGAGCTCTTTGGACACAAGCGTTGACGAACCTTGATCACACCGAGGGAAATACGGACCAAAAATCAATTTGGGTGTTTCGTATGAATAGCAGAGAGCAAAAAGGTCCAAATTGATTGATACCCTGCATGACAGTAGAATCGCCCGAACTGGATTCGGGATCATTTGTTTGGTTCATGCTACGCAGGTTATCTAGTAACCTCTTCTCTTTCGTGGTGAGGTTAACATATCACACCACTATGACACTACAAACGACCTCATAACACACAACGAGAAACAATTGAATTACGGCCATATAAACCGGGCTCTAGCTACGTATGAATAGCAGTTATAAGTTAAGCTTAGCATGTCAGTAGCATTACATGCATTCGAACCCTAGCTACTTACGAATGACAATTCAACATTACAGACCGAGGAACAGTTCAACAATGGTGGGCGGCCTAGGGGTGCAAACCTTATGATTCTTGTTTCAATGTCAACCATAGAAGACATCATTTCTATGCAACCACATTGACTGAGCCCAATCGTTCCTCTTGTTCTTCCAAGCCTGGGTGTCGCCCTACTCGACACCATGTCCAGTCTCCACATTATCAGGAGTAATTTCAACATCGTCTAGGACATAGTCATCCTCGCCCCAGCCTGGAATCTATTTATGCAGGATGCAACAAGCAAGAACAAGCTTTACTTGAGTGGAGAAAGTGTGGAATGATTCCTGGTCTAGGATTTTGAACCTATTTTTCAATGTAGCAAAATCCCTCTTGATGGCACCCTCAGGCTAGAGTAACAGCTACTCTGCATTTTGTGGTCTGTTCCTTGGAGAGAACTCGTTCAGATGATACCGGGTTTTCCTGAAGGGGGGATTTCTGGCCTACAAGTGTAACCTGCATCTCTAAGGTAGAACTTACTGATTGCGGTGCGGTATTGATGTAGATGACCGACCCGTTGGGAACCCCAAGAGAAGGTGTGATGAGCACAGCAGCAAGTTTTTCCCTCAATAAGAAACCGAGGTTTATCGAACCAGTAGGAAAAAGCCAAACTTTAGAAGGTGATGCCTGCTAGTTTCGCGACAGCTTCGGACAATTTATAAGGCGCCTCGTCCATGGCTTTGCTTTGCACCAGCAGCAACATGGAACCTGCACACAACACAACCAAGTACTTTGCTCCCAACTTACGATGAGGTTGTCAATCTCACCGGTTTGCTGTAAACAAAGGATTGAGCGTATCGAGTGGAAAACAATAGTAGTATGCGAGAAAGTAAACAGTGCGAGTAAAAAGTAAACAGTGTAACAATGTAAAGGAAATTGGACCGGGGTCCACAGTTCACTAGTGGTGTCTTTCCATAAGATAAATAACAACATACTGGGTAAACAAATTACAGTTGGACAATTGATAGAATAAAGATAACGTGCATATGTCACGAGGATCACTATGAGATTTACTCTGGGCATTACAACAAAATACATAGACCGCCATCCAACTGCATCTATGACTAATAATCCACTCGCGGGGATATCGTCCGAACACCCCTCGAGTATTAAGTTCCGAACAACAGATAACTGCATTAAGAAAAGTGTGTAATGTAAACAAAACGAATGTCCTTTGACACAAGAATGTTGTTTTCTCCCTAGTGGCAACAGCACATCTACAATCTTAGAGGATTCTGTCACTCCCTCAGATTAAATAGAGGCATGAACCCAACTATCGAGCATAAATACCCCCTCTTTGAGTCACTAGTATCTACTTGGCCAAGATAGCTACTAACAACAGAAAGCATGCAAGATCATAAACAACATAGAGATAACATAAGATAATATTCAACACATCAACTTAACATAACACCAATATTCATTGGATCCCAACAAACACAACATGTAGAATTACATAAAGATGATCTCGATCATGTAAGGTAGCTCACGAGATCTAAACATGAAGCACATGGTGGAGAAGACAACCATCTAGCTACTGCTATGGACCCATAGTCCAAGGTAGACTACTCACTCATTGCGCCGGAGGCAAGCATGGCGATGAAGAAGACCTCCGGTGGCGATTCCCCTCTCTGGCAGGGTGCCGGGAAGAGCTTCTGGACCCTCCCGATCTCGGGTCGACGATGGCAGCGGATCACGATGTGTTTCTGGAAAATTGATCGGGTGTTTAGGTTTTTCCTGTCGGGGGGTCTTTATAGGCGAAGGGGCAGCGTCAGAGGTGGACCAGGGTGGCCTCACCCATAGGGGGCGCGGGCCAAGGGCTGGCCGCGCCGCCCTATGGTGTGGCCAGCCCGTAGCCCCCCTCCATCTCCTCTTTGGACTTCTGGAAGCTTCGGTAAATATTAGAAGGTTTGGCTTTTGTTTCGTCCAATTCCGAGAATATTTCCTGTGTAACTTTTCTAAAACACAAAAACAGCAGAAAATAGGGAACTAGCACTGTGGCATCTTGTTAATAGGTTAGTTCCGGAAAATGCATAAAAACGCCACGAAGTGTAACAAAACACTAAGCAAATGGTGTAAGAACAAGCATGGAGCATCAAAAATTATAGATACGTTTTAGACGTATCAAGCATCCCCAAGCTTAACTCCTTCTCGTCCTCGAGTAGGTAAGTGATAACAAAGAATAATTTTTGAGGTGACATGCACCAACACAATCTTGATCATCTATGTAAGCATTGAGTGCTGGGATCAAAAGAACTTAAAACACGGGCATGAAAGACATAATCTTGATAGAAGAAACTTAGCAACCATGTTGTAACATGAAAAAGAACACAAACGAAAGATCATGAAAAATGAAACAATGAAAGTCAAACGTCTGTTCAAATCATATGGAAAAACATAGCAAATGGTTTTCAGCTTGTCCTTCATGGAATAGCAAAACATAAATGCATAGGACATCTTCAAGTTTAAGAGGGCGACTAGATACAAATAATTTAAGAACAAGTGAAACCAAAATCATGAATCCATCAATGATAAACTTTAGGACTATGCATATTAAACTCAGAATGACAACTATGCTCTCTTAGACGGTGCATAAAGGTAGAAGGTGGTGTCTCAACATAAAAGTAAAAGAATGGCCCGTCGCAGAGGGAAGCAGTGATTAAACATGTGCTAGAGCTTTTCATTTGTAAAATAGAGAGATAAAAATTGGGTTTTGAGAGGTGGTTGTCTTTGTCAACAACTGGCAATGGGGTTCTTACTATCTTCCATACAAAAATGAAGCAAGTTTTTGAGAGAAAGATTGGCACTTTTGTGCTCTTTTATAAAGCTTGGCACTCCTCCCCACCTTTTTTCCTTTCTCAAACCATGGCTAACCGATTCCATCGGGTGCCCACCAACATTCACATACCATGGAGGAGTGCCTTTTTTCTTTTCTTTTTTCCTCTTTTTTTCTTTTTGGAATAAACAATATGGAAGATAGCAAATCCTGTTGAAATATTGGGCCATTTCAGTTTGGCCCATACTAGATTTCAAAAATTCCTAGAAATCTCAAAGCCCATGTGTGTGAGGCCATGTGACATGCAGCCCAAGTTTTTGGCTGCACAAAGGCAAGGGGTGGGAGCTAAGTTTAGTCCCACATGGAAAGTTGGGAGAGATGTAGACCAACATATAAGGTGGGGTGTTGCACCACTTGGTAAGTGAGTGAGAAGAGAAGTGCAACACGCGCGCTCCTCCTCCTCGCTCGTCTCGACTCGACTCGACACGTCACGACGCGCGCGCGCGCGTCGCGGTTTGCGGAATTGAGCCTCAGAGCCGAGCTTATCTTTTTGCAGCACAGGAAAACTGAACGTTTGACCAAGTCCTTGATGGACGCGTCACAGCTAGCCGGTTCGGGTCCCTCTCGGATCGTGGGCTGCTGTAACCGACTCGGGCGTGCGACGTGGGCGTGGCCCACGTTGCCTAGGGTTTTTCCGCTGCGCCGCCTATATAAACTCTTACCCGGCTACCGCCGCACACATCTGAAACCGATCTAGGGTTTTTGCCACCTCTCGCTGCTTGCGCCGCCTCCGTAGTCTACCTCATCCCGAGAGCCGGCGTGCACCGGCGAACGGGAGAGCAGGTCTTCGGAACCACTCGCCTTTGCGATCCAGTATGGGAGAGGGTGAATTAGGTTTTTGGGAAGCGCTCTGCGCGACTACTCAAGCTCTTCATCACGGGTCGTCTTCCTTCCAAGTCGGGCGGTGTAGCCTACCACCGTCTTCATCGTCGTCTGCTTCGACCGGTCGTCTCCAACGTTGTCATCAACAACGTTACTGCAATGACTACATCTGCAAATGAATGGTACGTGCGATCTACTGTTGTTCGTTTGTTTATCATGTTCTGCGAGTACATGTTTAGCTGCTACTTGTTTTCGTTCATCTTGCTGTTTAGCACATCTAGTATTTTCGAGTTACATGTGGTAGTAGCTGGTTTTGTCATGTTTAATATTCTGGAATTAATCATGGAAATTGTGCCTAATTATCCAACAATCCAAAAACCTAAATTGTAGGCAATTTCCTGAATTATCAATGGCTGGTTTTACCGATGCACTGAGGCCCGATAAATTTACCGGTGTGCACTTCAAGATGTGGCAGTACAAAGCTGAGCTTTGGCTGACCACGATGAAAGTGTTCCAGATTAGTAAAGGCAAACCTGAAGGAACTATGTCTGAGGATGATCAGAAAAAGTTCGAGGAAGCCAATACTGTCTTTGTGGGATGTATTCTGAGCATTCTTGCTGACCGTCTGTGTGATGTGTTTATGCACATAAAAGACGGGAAGGAGCTCTGGGACGCACTAGACGCCAAGTTTGGTGCTACAGATGCTGGCAGTGAACTGTACATCATGGAGAGCTTTCATGATTTTAAGATGACTAAGGACCTTCCTGTGGTTCAACAAGCTCATGAGATACAGTGCATTGCCAAAGAGCTCGAACTCCTTAAGTGTGCCTTACCCGACAAGTTTGTGGCGGGCTGCATCATTGCTAAGTTGCCCCCTTCATGGAGGAACTTTGCCACAGCTCTCAAACACAAGAGACATGAGATATCAGTTGAAAATCTGATAGCGTCCCTTGATGTTGAGGAGAAGGCTCGGGCTAAGGACACTACTGAGAAAGGAGAGGGTCATGCTACTGCGAACTTTGTGCAGCAGAAAGGCAAACCCTCAGGCAAGAACAAAGGGAACTTCAAGCCCTCTTTCAACAAGCCTGTAAAGACTACAACCTTCAAGAAGAAGAAGCCGAACAGGGACAGGAGTGATCTGACTTGTTTCACTTGTGGAGAGCCCAGCCACTTTTCCAAGGACTGCCCAGAACGCGCAGACCGCAGAGGGAAAAAGGCCAAGAATGTCAACGTCGTGACTGCTAGCAATACTGATGGGTATGGTAATCTATTTACTGTTCTTTTGGTATTTCAATCTCCCTCTTGGTGGATTGATACGGGTGCTAACGTTCATGTGTGTGCTGACATCTCTATGTTCACTTCTTACCAGGCCGCACGGGATTCCTCCGTCCTAATGGGCAGTGGGTCACATGCCTCTGTTCGTGGTGTTGGCACGGTAGATCTGAAGTTCACTTCGGGGAAGATCGTGCAGCTGAGGAACGTGCAGCATGTCCCTTCTATGAACAAGAATCTTGTTAGCGGTTCCCTTCTCTGCAGAGATGGGTTTAAGGTTGTTTTAGAGTCAAATAAGGTAGTTGTTTCCAAGCATGGACAATTTATTGGAAAGGGCTATGAGTGCGGAGGCTTGTTCCGCTTTTCACTTTCAGATTTCTGGAATAAATCCATGAACCATATTTGTGGCGGTGTTAATGATGATGCCAGTGTTTGGCATTCTCGTTTATGTCACATTAATTTTGGTTTGATGTCTCGGTTATCCAGCATGAGTTTAATTCCGAAATTCACCATTGCCAAAGGTTCTAAGTGTCATAGTTGTGTGCAATCGAAGCAACCTCGTAAGCCTCATACGGCGACCGAGGAGAGAAACTTGGCACCTCTAGAACTCATACATTCTGATCTGTGCGAGATGAATGGTGTGTTGAGAAAAGGTGAAAAGAGATATTTCATGACATTGATTGATGATGCGACTAGATTTTGCTATGTTTACTTGTTGCGAACTAAAGATGAAGCTTTAGACTACTTTAAAATTTATAAGGCCGAAGTTGAAAATCAACTAGAGAGAAAGATCAAGCGTCTTAGGTCGGATCGTGGTGGAGAGTATTTTCCTAAAATCTTTGACGAATTCTGTGAGGAACACGGTATTATTCATGAGAGGACGCCTCCCTACTCGCCTCAATCTAATGCGGTGGCCGAGAGGAAAAACCGCACGCTGTCTGACTTGGTGAATTCCATGCTCGACACTGCTGGTTTATCGAAGGCATGGTGGGGGGAGGCTTTGTTGACTGCATGTCATGTCCTGAATAGAGTTCCTAACAAGAATAAAGAGAAAACCCCTTATGAGGAGTGGGTTGGGAGAAAGCCATCACTTTTGTATTTGCGCACTTGGGGATGCTTGGCGAAGGTCAACATTCCCATCCCAAAGAAACGCAAACTTGGACCAAAGACTGTGGATTGTATCTTTCTAGGTTATGCTCAGCGGAGCATTGGTTATAGATTTTTAGTAGTCAAATCCGAGGTACCTGATATGCATGTTGACACTATAATGGAATCTCATGATGCAACATTTTTTTGAGAATATGTTTCCTATGAAAGATATGCATAGCATTGCTAGATTTTCTTCTGAGATAATTCCTGAATCTAGTGCATCTGATGATTATTTTGAGCAACCACATGAAAATGTTTTTGAGAACGTTCATGAGAAGGATGACAATGAAGCTCCTACAAGGAGCAAGAGACGGAGGACTGCAAAGTCCTTCGGTGATGATTTCATTGTGTACCTTGTAGATGATACTCCCAAGTCCATTGCTGAGGCATATGCATCACCAGATGCAGATGATTGAAAAGAAGCTATCCAAAATGAGATGGACTCGATTCTTTCTAATGGAACATGGGAATTATCATAGCGCCCCCATGGCTATAAGCCTATGGGCTGCAAGTGGGTGTTCAAGAAGAAGCTAAGGCCTGATGTTACTATTGAGAAGTACAAGGCGAGACTTGTAGCGAAAGGCTACACATAGAGAGAAGGCGAAGATTACTTTGACACCTATTCACCTATCGCAAGACTAACCACCATTCGAGTACTACTTTCCATGGCTACCTCTTATGGTCTTATCGTTCATCAAATGGACGTAAAGACAGCTTTCCTTAATGCAGAGTTGGAAGAGGAAATCTATATGGATCAGCCTGATGGATTTGTGGTAAAAGGTGAAGAGACAAAGGTGTGCAAGTTGCTAAAATCTTTATATGGCCTGAAACAAGCACCTAAGCAATGGCATGAGAAGTTTGACAGAACTTTAACTTCTGTTGGCTTTGTCGTTAATGAGTGTGACGACCTCAAATTTGATACAAATTCGAAGTGCCCGTTATGTATTCCACCGCAATCCCAGAACCGTTGTTGCGATATACATAACGTAGTTGGTAACCAGTTCCATAGACATTACAATACGATGGTTCAAATACAATGGTCATATAGACCAAGTCATATTACAACACAATATAGCAGCGGAAATAACGTCTTCGGCCCATGCCTTCTCCCTACAGGCAATGGCGACTCACGGAGACGAGCTTAGTTCTGGTACTCTTCTTCATACCCTTCCTCCTGGTATTCCTCCCCATAGTCTGGCCAAGTTGATAGCCAGGGACACAGCCGTGAGTACATTGGATGCACTCGCAAACCATCTTATAATTGAAAGGATGAAGTAGAAATGCAAGGTTGATATGGTGGACTAAACACTAAGTTGTTTTGCAAAAGCTAGTTTTATTTCCCAAGAATGTTCATTTATAGGAAAGAGATTTAGTTCTCTAAGTTCCATCTAAAGAGGATTTCAAGTATGTCAACAACATGTCAAGTCAAGTCATTCACCAAGTCACCATTGTCGCTTTTAATCCTGACAAAAGTCAAGTACAGCTTGCCAACCGTCCATGACCGCGGACGCGGCTATTCGAATAGTTTCAAAACCTCTGTAGAGGGGTACACTTTACCCACAAAATTCAATACATCTGCCGGGAGAAATCCACGGTTCGACATACACAAAGTATGCGAGGTTCAGATAATCAAACAAACTCTTTCACTTGCTCATCCTAGTATAGGATCCTTCCCTAGAGCCCGGGATACGGAACCCCGCTCCGGCGCCTCTAGTTCTGCCCATCCCGGAGGCCGGGTTGGTGGAATTCACCTGGTCCAGAAGTAACCGTTTCGCGGTGTCCTTCCATGAAGATTTGATACAAGGCCTCCCATACTAAGATAAACAAGCTACGGATTAAGCCCCTTCCCATATAGGGGTAATGTGGTTGTACGGTAAAATTGGCTCCCATGGTACATCACTCGTTGTCATTGAGAAATATATTTCATAGTTCTTAGTCAAGATTGATTTTCTTTCATAAAGCCATTCTGTAGGAGAAATCTCCCTTTCAAGTTTCAAGTTCAAGTCACCAATTTCAACTAGAGTTCCCCTTATAGATGGCCTCAATTTTATTAGCGACTAAGCAACTACATTGAGTGATGACCACTAAATAGAGTTGGATAAACTCATCTTGATGCTCTTGATAATCAAGACATCAAATATACTTCTATCATTCTACTCTAGCAATTCAATCATGCAATTTACTTAAAACAAGTAGAATGCAATATTAAAACTAGGTAGTGGGAGTATGAATCAAAAGATGGCTTGCCTTGGTTGGCAAAGTGTCCGGGGTTTTCTTCTTCTTCTTGATAATAATAATCCCCTCCAATATCCTCCTCGGCAACACTAGCGTCTAATAATGAATAAACACAAATCACACCATCACTTCACCAAGCTAACAACACACCAAGCACACCTCTTTGTTTGCTAACCAAAGCATTCATGTTGCATGGTTATGGTGTTGGATTGTAAGTCTTTCTTCTCAGTTTTTCTTCAAAGTGTGCAAGCTAGAATTCTTTACTAAGTGGCATAAGTGGTTCACTTGTGCAGCATTGGAGGTGATTTAGGGTTACTAAGACAAGTTCAAGTGGGAATGATCCACTAAGTGAATTGCATTGAGGACAAATTAAATCTAAGTGTGCACTAGTGATCTATCATTTCATGCTACCAAATAGGTTTGGGTTAGGGTCTAAATGATCACACTAATAGGGTTTGGGGTAGATTAGTGTTGACTAACAGTAAGAGGGGTCATTAGTAAGTTCACATTTTAATTTTTATGATTTTTGATGGCTTAACTAATTTTCTAGAAAGCTATCCTTATTAAACAAGCTAGGTCACACTATTCATATCTAATTTAATTCCTAGCTTAATTTGAATTCTAACCAGTACTATTGGATAGAGTATTTTATAAGCTTTCCAATGAATATTTATTTGCTAGATTTGGATGTATAAAACTCTAGGAATTAAAGTTTGAAAATAGCATCTGAAACAGATTTGAAATAAATGAAAAGGGCGGGAATTTAATTAAAAACGTATCGGACCGAAACTGAAACGAGCCGGGCCCTATTCCGAATCAAGCCGAACGGGCCGGCCCATACCGTTTCACGCGGGGGAAAAAGATTAAAATGGGGACTGACAGGTGGGGTCGCGATGTCAGCCCACTTAACAAATCCCGAACCGGTAAGTTATCGTCCGATCAAGATCTAACGGCTCGCGATCATCTTCTTCCTCAGCACGGGCGGAAGCTCACCTGCGAGTAGCGACGATCGTTCGACGGCAATGGCGAGGCGTAGGGGAAGCAGAGCTCGTCGGCGACGTGCGGGATCGGCGGCGGTTCGTCTCCTCCTCCGATTCCCAGCAGCAGCTGGCCTCCAGGTGGTCGGACGCGGCGGCGCTCCGCTCGTCCAGTGCTGCTCCGGCGAGGCTGGCGACGGCGAACTAGGGCAAGCGGGAGTGAGCGGCGATGTCTGGGAGGTAGAGGGGTGTGAGGTGCGTCGATTCGTTTGATCGGAGGGGCTTTATATAGCCTCAGGTGGCCGGGAGCAAGGCGACCAAAAGCTGGCCGTCGCGGGGGTCCTGGCGGCGTTTGAAGCTTGCTCCGGTCACGGCGGCCTCGGGGTGGTGCTGGGCTGGTGTCTACTCGGCTGCGGGGTGCTGTGGGTCTCCTCTGGCACCTCCAAGACGGTCGGCATCGCGCAGGGCAGAGGGTTACTGGGAGGGGGTCCTGGGTGCGTTTCTCCTCCTCCCTCCTCTTCTTACGGCTTGGGTCTGGCCTGGGGGTGCTGGACTCGACCGGGGGGGTGTCAATGCACATGGCTACAGCACAGGGGCGAGCTAGAACAATGTTGCTCCAGTGAAGTTTGATTTCATTTTGATTTTCTTCTGCCAGTGTTCGACGAAATGCCTGCAAGAACTCAAAATTCGAATTTTCAAAATTTTCCACTTTGGGTGCTCATCATATTGGATAAGGTACCCTGTCATATTTTTGTTCTGGAGAAAGAATGAGTTTTGCACAAATTTATATTTCAAATTGGATATGGTTTCTGTTTCAGATTCAAACTTTGGCTCAAGTTTGAGTGGTGTTCTGGTTTGAAATTTGGGTAAATCTTTGTTGGTTGAGTTAGTTCATCACTTGGTTAAGCTCAACTAAAAGGTTAAACCTGCAGGGGAGCTGTAGATTCCTTAAGCTGAGGTCTCAAAGTGGTGTAGTCAATAACAGTTTCTAGATCTTATTAACTTTATCTCTTTCTTACCTATTTTTATTTCTTGTTGTTTTGGTTCTTATAATCTTTCTCAATTGATTCTGTTGGTTCACTTAGAACGATCTAACCAATGCTCAATCAAAAATAACACACATGAAATCATAGAATACACATAATAGAAAATACATGTATGCATGAACTAAAGAATAAAAAGTTTTATCTTAGCCCAAAATTTGGCACTTAAATTAATAAGAGTTGGATTAGAATTTCTGAGTTGTTACAATCTTCCCCCCTTAAAAAGAATCTCGTCCCCGAGATTCACTATTTATGAAATGAACAGATTGGGAAACTCCTTCTGAAGGTAATCTTCTCGTTCCCAAGTGGCTTCCTCTTCGGTGTGATTACTCCACTGAACTTTCAGGAATTTGATGCTTCGGGTTCGAGTGGTTCGATATGCTTCCTCGAGGATACGAATAGGCATCTCATGATAGGTCAAATCCTTGTTGATGTCCATAGAACGGTGATCAATATTCTTGAAAATTTCTGGCTTCTCCGGCACTTCAAGACATTTCCGAAGTAAAGACACGTGAAAAACATCGTGTACTTCGGACAATTCCGGGGGCATTTCCAACTGATAAGACACTTCTCCTCTGCGGTCTAGTATCTTGAAGGGTCCAATATATCTTGGCGCAAGCTTTCCTTTTACTTGGAATCTTTGCATTCCCTTGAGGGGTGATACTCTAAGATAAACAAAGTCTCCACTTTTGAACGTTAATTCTCTCCGTCTCTTGTCGGCATAACTCTTTTGTCTTGACTGGGCTGCCTTGAGATATTCACGAATCATGCGAACTTTCTCCTCAGCCTCTTGCAAAATATCTGGTCCAAAAATCTGACTGTCTCCGGTTTCTGACCAATTCAAAGGGGTACGACACTTTCTTCCATACAAAGCTTCAAATGGGGCCATTTGCAAACTGGCTTGATAACTGTTGTTGTAGGAAAACTCTGCGAAAGGCAGACAATCTTCCCACTTAGCTCCATAGGCTAGAACACAGGCTCTCAACATATCTTCCAGTATTTGATTCACTCTTTCAGTCTGTCCGTCGGTCTGAGGGTGGTAAGCGGTGCTGAAGGCTAACTTGGTTCCCAAAGCTTGATGTAAGCTTTTCCAAAATCTCGAAGTGAATTGGGTTCCTCGATCGGAAACTATGGTTTTAGGGACTCCATGCAAACTGACAAATCTGGATAAGTACAGATCTGCTAGCTGTCTCGAGTTGTAAGTGGTCTTGACAGGAATAAAGTGGGCAACTTTGGTCAGTCTATCCACAATGACCCAAATAGAGTCATTTCCACGGCTAGACCTTGGAAATCCAGTGATGAAATCCATTCCAACAGATTCCCACTTCCATTCCGGAACTTGCAAAGGTTGCAGCAAACCAGCAGGACGTTGATGTTCAGCCTTGACTCTTTGGCAAATATCACACTTGGATATAAACGATGCAATCTCACGCTTCATTCCATGCCACCAAAATTGTTCCTTCAAATCTTGGTACATCTTAGTTCCACCGGGGTGGATGGAGTAAGGTGTCTCATGGGCTTCCTTCATAATTACTTCCTTCAATTCTGAATCAGCAGGCACACAAATACATCCTTTATACCAAAGAACTCCTTGATCATCTTCCTCAAATCCTGGCACCTTACCGGAACTAATTCGGCGCTTAATTCCGTCAATACTCTCATTTCCCTTCTGGGCTTCTTTGATTTGGCTCATCAAGGTGGGTTGAAACTCAAGGTTGGCTAAGAATCCTTGACTGACTAGTTCCAATCCAATTTTTTCAAACTCTTGGTGCAACATAGGTTGTTCTTCCTTGATCCTCATATTCAACGAACACGGCTTCCTACTCAAAGCATCGGCCACTACATTGGCCTTACCGGGGTGATAGTGAATTTCCAGATCATAATCCTTGATCAACTCTATCCATCTTCTCTGCCTCATGTTCAACTCCTTCTGGGTAAAAATATACTTCAAACTCTTGTGATCCGAGTAGATCTCACAACGGTTGCCCATCAGATAGTGCCTCCAAGTCTTCAAAGCTAGAACCACGGCTGCTAACTCTAGATCATGGGTTGGATAATTTTCTTCATGAGGTCGAAGCTGTCGAGAGAGGTAAGCTATGACCTTGCCTTCTTGCATCAATACGCAACCAAGTCCAAGTTTGGAAACGTCGCAATAGACATCAAAGTTTTTGGTGATATCGGGCATGGTTAGGACAGGGGCGGTCACCAATCGCTTCTTGAGCTCTTGAAAACTCTCTTCACACTTAGGGGTCCATTCAAACTTCTTGTCCTTTTTCAACAATTGGGTCATTGGCCGGGCAATGCTGGAAAATCCTTCAACAAACTTGCGGTAATAACCCGCTAATCCGAGAAAACCTCTAACTTCCGTCTGAGTGGTAGGGGCTTCCCATTCCATGACTGATTTGATCTTCTTGGGGTCTACCGATATTCCTCCTGCTGATAGCACATGGCCTAAGAATCCAACCTCCTTCAACCAGAACTCACATTTACTAAACTTGGCATACAGCTGATGCTCCCTTAAGGTTTCTAGAATTAATCTCAAATGGGTTGCATGCTCTTCTTCGGATTTGGAGTAGATAAGAATGTCATCAATGAAGACAACAACAAACTTATCCAAGAACTCCATAAAAACCTTATTCATGAGATTCATGAAATAAGCAGGGGCATTGGTTAATCCAAATGACATTACGGTGTACTCATACAATCCGTAGCGGGTAGTGAAGGCTGTTTTGGGGATATCCGTTGCACGGATCTTCAGTTGGTGGTATCCAGTTCTAAGATCTATCTTTGAGAATACTCTGGCTCCAGTCAGTTGGTCAAACAAATCTTCAATCTTCGGGAGAGGATACTTGTTCTTGATGGTCACATCGTTAAGCTTGCGATAATCAGTGCACAGTCGGCTAGAACCGTCACTTTTATCCACAAACAGAACGGGTGATCTCCAAGCAGAAAAACTTGGCTGAATCAATCCTTTGCTCAAAAGGTCATCCAATTGCTTCTTCAACTCAACTAATTCAGCGGGGTTCATACGATAGGGTCGTTGGGCTATTGATCCAGTTCCGGGGATAAGCTCAATAATAAACTCAATATCCCGATCCGGTGGCATTCCGGGTAGCTCATCGGGAAAAACATCCGGGTATTCACAAACGATGGGGACTTGCTCCAAAGTCGGTCCTGAGATACTCTTATGACATCGGGTGGTTTGGGGTGGTTTTACGGACACATGCTTGACTATGATTCCATTGCTACTCTTCATGGTGATGGTCTTCTTGGCACAATCTATCACTCCTTGATGGCAAGACATCCAATTCATACCAAGAACTACTTCCAAACCTTTGGTTCCCAACACTATCAAATCGGCTAAGAAAGCTATTCCATGGATTTCTATGGGCACTGCCAAGCAGTTACAACTAGCTTTGGTTACTGACCCGGGAATTTGCACAGACATGACATCTTTCAAGGGTGTGGGTTGAAGTCCACTTTTATCAACGAATAATTGGGTAACAAATGAGTGTGAAGCTCCAGAATCAAACAGAACTCTTGCAAGAACTGAGTTAACGGGGAACATACCAAGCACAACGTCGGTTGCTTCCGGAGCTTCTTCAACATTCATGTGATTCAGACGGCCGTGAGAATGAGGCTGGTTCCTTGGAGGATAGTTCTTGCCATTTCCCACACGGCGCTGCTGCTGAGCAGGGGCAGTGGTCTTGGATGCATCATTCAGCTTCTTGGGGCACTCGTTGGAGTAGTGCCCTTTAAGTCCGCACTCATAACAGGTAATACCAGACTTGTCACCAGGCTTGGGTAACACAGGGGCACCATTTGGCCTTGGAGTATTGGTGTTGAAGTTGTTGCCACTGGGTCTCGGGGGTGCACGGTTGAAGTTGTTGCCGGGTGGACGGCTGGGATAGTTGGGACGCGGAGCAGGTGCAGACGGCCTCATAGGTCTAGGGGCGAAACCCATTGGTGCATTTCCCCTTGGCTTCTGCGAGTTGCTCGAGTTGCCTTGATACATCATACGGCGCTTGCGGTTCTCGGTAGCTTGCTTGAGTTTGCCTTCCATCTGAATGGCAGAGTCAACCAATGACTCCAGGTCGGCAAAGTGAATGCTGACCAGGACACATTGCATCTCATCATGAAGTCCATCCAGAAACCTTTCTTGCTTCTTTTCAGTGGTGCTGGTGTCATCTGGTGCATACCTGGACAAGGTAAGGAACTTGTCACGGTAATCCACCACAGACATGGAACCTTGCTTCAGATTTCTGAACTCATCTCTCATCCTTTTAACCAATCCCATAGGAACATGGGCTTTGCTAAACTTGCTCTTGAACTCCTCCCAAGGCATCACGTACCCTGGGGCTTGCAGTGCACGGGTGCTATCCCACCAAGCTCTCGCTCCTCCAGCAAGATAGTGGGTGGTGTACAAAACCTTCTCATTTTCACCAACTTCGGCGACTGCCAAATTGTTTTCCATAGTGCGAAGCCAATCATCGGCATCTAAGGGCTCTTCAGACTTAGTGAATATGGGAGGGTTGGTGTTTTGGAAACTCCTTAACTTGGATCGGTGCTCTCCATTGCCATGGTTTTCTCCTTCAACATTGCCATTTCCATTGTTGTGGTTCATTGCCATCTGGGTTAGTTGCTGAAGAGTGGCCAAGTTGGCTTGGCGCTCAGCTCGGGCTGCTTCCCGGTCTTCCATGATCAACCTTAGCAATTCGGCCATTTCCGGGTTCGGGGGTGGGGGTGCTCGCGGCATCTGAAGATAAGGTTTGTAAGACAAGAGGGAAAAGCTAATTTGCTAAGATTTAAAGGTACATGGATGATGCAATTTTGTTTTACTAAGGCCTTAAAGGCCAAATTCAAATTTCATTCATCACTCCTCAAACATATCATACACACGAGTTCACACATTACAAATGGTTTCCATCAAACCATTGCGACTCGTCTACTAGAGAGGGGAATACAACTCACACCTACTCGAAGTGAACATAAAGTGGAACTCATAGCTAGATAACACGTGGATCTCGAGTCTAAACAGCAGGCTCCTCGGGGTCTTCCTCCTCGTCACTCACAATGAATCCATTGTGCCCCTCATCTTCCGGATCATCAAGGTCCTCCATGAAGTCATCCTCATCACTAATGAGGGCATTATCCTCCTTGCGGAGATCAATGCCTTCCTCCTCACCAAGGTGATCCTCCAGACTCTCAATGTACTCAGTCAACTCCGCCACATTGGCCTTCAACTCCTCAAGGTCCTGTTCCTTCTCATCGCGCTGGCGACGAAGGCTCTTGCGCTCCTTCGCAAGAATCCTGATAGTGCTCCTCGCCTCCACCAGGGCGAAGTGCTCAAGGTTGGCCTTGGTACGTGCCCGATCGGCCTCCTGCTGAGTGGAGTACAGCAAGAAGTCCATGTGATCGATGTAGGTACTCGGCTCATTCTGCCCGGGCATGTTTGCGGGACGTCCATCCGCATCACGCCGAGCAAAGTCCCTGAAGCGTCCTCCCTGGACCTCCTCAACATGCAGTCCGCACAAGCGGGCGTGCATCTCCTGCATCGCTCGGACCAAACCATCGGCCCAAGTGTTCTCCACAAGCGCAAAATTGATCCTTGGAGAACCCAACATTCCCTTCTTGCCATGACAACTAGCTCGGATGAGCCACCGTAGCTCTCCATCCGGGTGCTCATTGAGCACGGCTCCCTTGAACTCCGGGTACAAACGGTTCAGGAACAAGGTCAAGGTGGTGAGGTCGCGCTCGAAACAAAGGCTGCCACCATGGCCCAACTGGTACTGCTCAGTGAATAATGGGGCCATCTACAAAATTTTAAATTAGTTCAAGTTAGTGATCAGCTCAAGTGTGCAAAATTTTAAGTAGGCAAAAACTGAAGTAGGTATAAAACTTTGCAACTAGAGAGGAAAGACTAAGCAATTTTTGCAACCGTTCTTGTATCTTTGCTTTTATCAAGGTTTTGTTTTAACGCCCATTCTAACTAAGGTCTCCTATGGTCAGCCTAGGCTCTGATACCAACTTGTGACGACCTCAAATTTGATACAAATTCGAAGTGCCCGTTATGTATTCCACCGCAATCCCAGAATCGTTGTTGCGATATACATAACGTAGTTGGTAACCAGTTCCATAGACATTACAATACGATGGTTCAAATACAATGGTCATATAGACCAAGTCATATTACAACACAATATAGCAGCGGAAATAACGTCTTCGGCCCATGCCTTCTCCCTACAGGCAATGGCGACTCACAGAGACGAGCTTAGTTCTGGTACTCTTCTTCATACCCTTCCTCCTGGTATTCCTCCCCATAGTCTGGCCAAGTTGATAGCTAGGGACACAGCCGTGAGTACATTGGATGCACTCGCAAACCATCTTATAATTGAAAGGATGAAGTAGAAATGCAAGGTTGATATGGTGGACTAAACACTAAGTTGTTTTGCAAAAGCTAGTTTTATTTCCCAAGAATGTTCATTTATAGGAAAGAGATTTAGTTCTCTAAGTTCCATCTAAAGAGGATTTCAAGTATGTCAACAACATGTCAAGTCAAGTCATTCACCAAGTCACCATTGTCGCTTTTAATCCTGACAAAAGTCAAGTACAGCTTGCCAACCGTCCATGACCGCGGACGCGGCTATTCGAATAGTTTCAAAACCTCTGTAGAGGGGTACACTTTACCCACAAAATTCAATACATCTGCCGGGAGAAATCCACGGTTCGACATACACAAAGTATGCGAGGTTCAGATAATCAAACAAACTCTTTCACTTGCTCATCCTAGTATAGGATCCTTCCCTAGAGCCCGGGATACGGAACCCCGCTCCGGCGCCTCTAGTTCTGCCCATCCCGGAGGCCGGGTTGGTGGAATTCACCTGGTCCAGAAGTAACCGTTTCGCGGTGTCCTTCCATGAAGATTTGATACAAGGCCTCCCATACTAAGATAAACAAGCTACGGATTAAGCCCCTTCCCATATAGGGGTAATGTGGTTGTACGGTAAAATTGGCTCCCATGGTACATCACTCGTTGTCATTGAGAAATATATTTCATAGTTCTTAGTCAAGATTGATTTTCTTTCATAAAGCCATTCTGTAGGAGAAATCTCCCTTTCAAGTTTCAAGTTCAAGTCACCAATTTCAACTAGAGTTCCCCTTATAGATGGCCTCAATTTTATTAGCGACTAAGCAACTACATTGAGTGATGACCACTAAATAGAGTTGGATAAACTCAGCTTGATGCTCTTGATAATCAAGACATCAAATATACTTCTATCATTCTACTCTAGCAATTCAATCATGCAATTTACTTAAAACAAGTAGAATGCAATATTAAAACTAGGTAGTGGGAGTATGAATCAAAAGATGGCTTGCCTTGGTTGGCAAAGTGTCCGGGGTTTTCTTCTTCTTCTTGATAATAATAATCCCCTCCAATATCCTCCTCGGCAACACTAGCGTCTAATAACGAATAAACACAAAGCACACCATCACTTCACCAAGCTAACAACACACCAAGCACACCTCTTTGTTTGCTAACCAAAGCATTCATGTTGCATGGTTATGGTGTTGGATTGTAAGTCTTTCTTCTCAGTTTTTCTTCAAAGTGTGCAAGCTAGAATTCTTTACTAAGTGGCATAAGTGGTTCACTTGTGCAGCATTGGAGGTGATTTAGGGTTACTAAGACAAGTTCAAGTGGGAATGATCCACTAAGTGAATTGCATTGAGGACAAATTAAATCTAAGTGTGCACTAGTGATCTATCATTTCATGCTACCAAATAGGTTTGGGTTAGGGTCTAAATGATCACACTAATAGGGTTTGGGGTAGATTAGTGTTGACTAACAGTAAGAGGGGTCATTAGTAAGTTCACATTATAATTTTTATGATTTTTGATGGCTTAACTAATTTTCTAGAAAGCTATCCTTATTAAACAAGCTAGGTCACACTATTCATATCTAATTTAATTCCTAGCTTAATTTGAATTCTAACCAGTACTATTGGATAGAGTATTTTATAAGCTTTCCAATGAATATTTATTTGCTAGATTTGGATGTATAAAACTCTAGGAATTAAAGTTTGAAAATAGCACCTGAAACAGATTTGAAATAAATGAAAAGGGCGGGAATTTAATTAAAAACGTATCGGACCGAAACTGAAACGAGCCGGGCCCTATTCCGAATCAAGCCGAACGGGCCGGCCCATACCGTTTCGCGCGGGGAAAAAGATTAAAATGGGGACTGACAGGTGGGGTCGCGATGTCAGCCCACTTAACAAATCCCGAACCGGTAAGTTATCGTCCGATCAAGATCTAACGGCTCGCGATCATCTTCTTCCTCAGCACGGGAGGAAGCTCACCTGCGAGCAGCGACGATCGTTCGACGGCGATGGCGAGGCGTAGGGGAAGCAGAGCTCGTCGGCGACGTGCGGGATCGGCGGCGGTTCGTCTCCTCCTCCGATTCCCAGCAGCAGCTGGCCTCCAGGTGGTCGGACGCGGCGGCGCTCCGCTCGTCCAGTGCTGCTCCGGCGAGGCTGGCGACGGCGAACTAGGGCAAGCGGGAGTGAGCGGCGATGTCTGGGAGGTAGAGGGGAGTGAGGTGCGTCAATTCGTTTGATCGGAGGGGCTTTATATAGCCTCAGGTGGCCGGGAGCAAGGCGACCAGAAGCTGGCCGTCGCGGGGGTCCTGGCGGCGTTTGAAGCTTGCTCCGGTCATGGCGGCCTCGGGGTGGTGCTGGGCTGGTGTCTACTCGGCTGCGGGGTGCTGTGGGTCTCCTCTGGCGCCTCCAAGACGGTCGGCATCGCGCAGGGCAGAGGGTTACTGGGAGGGGGTCCTAGGTGCGTTTCTCCTCCTCCCTCCTCTTCTTACGGCTTGGGTCGGGCCTGGGGGTGCTGGACTCGACCGAGGGGGTGTCAATGCGCATGGCTACAGCACAGGGGCGAGCTAGAACAGTGTTGCTCCAGTGAAGTTTGATTTCATTTTGATTTTCTTCTGCCAGTGTTCGACGAAATGCCTGCAAGAACTCAAAATTCGAATTTTCAAAATTTTCCACTTTGGGTGCTCATCATATTGGATAAGGTACCTTGTCATATTTTTGTTCTGGAGAAAGAATGAGTTTTGCACAAATTTATATTTCAAATTGGATATGGTTTCTGTTTCAGATTCAAACTTTGGCTCAAGTTTGAGTGGTGTTCTGGTTTGAAATTTGGGTAAATCTTTGTTGGTTGAGTTAGTTCATCACTTGGTTAAGCTCAACTAAAAGGTTAAACCTGCAGGGGAGCTGTAGATTCCTTAATCTGAGGTCTCAAAGTGGTGTAGTCAATAACAGTTTCTAGATCATATTAACTTTATCTCTTTCTTACCTATTTTTATTTCTTGTTGTTTTGGTTCTTATAATCTTTCTCAATTGATTCTGTTGGTTCACTTAGAATGATCTAACCAATGCTCAATCAAAAATAACACACATGAAATCATAGAATACACATAATAGAAAATACATGTATGCATGAACTAAAGAATAAAAAGTTTTATCTTAGCCCAAAATTTGGCACTTAAATTAATAAGAGTTGGATTACAATTTCTGAGTTGTTACAATGAGGCTGACAAGTGCGTATACTATCGCCATGGTGGGGGCGAAGGTGTTATATTGTGTTTGTACGTTGATTATATTGTCATCTTTGGTACAAACATGAAAGTGATACTTGAGGTCAAGTCTTTCTTGTCAAAGTGCTTTGATATGAAAGATCTGGGAGAAGCTGATGTGATCCTGAACATCAAGCTGAATAAGAACGAGAGTGGGATTACTTTATCGCAATCCCACTATGTTGAGAAGATCTTGAGCCGGTTTGGCTTTATTAATAGCAAGTCTTCTCCAACACCTTATGATCCCAGTGTGATATTACGTAAGAACAAGAACGAACCAACAGATCAACTGAGATATTCTCAGATCATTGGTTCACTCATGTACTTAGCGAGCACGACAAGGCCTGACATCTCTTTTGCTGTGAGCAAGTTGAGTAGGTTCATGTCAAACTCGGGTATTGATCATTGGCATGCACTTGAAAGGGTCATGCGCTATCTATGTGGTACAATGAGTTACGGGATTCACTATTCAGGGCACCCTGCTGTGCTTGAAGGATATAGTGACAAAAATTGGATCTCTGATGTAGATGATATCAAAGCCACTAGTGGGTATGTGTTTACCTTTGGAGGTGGCGCCGTATCATGGAGATCATGTAGACAAACCATATTGATGAGGTCTACTATGGAAGCAGAACTTACTGCTTTAGACACAGCCACTGTAGAGTCAGAATGGCTGCGTGAGCTCTTGATGGACTTGCCGGTGGTTGAAAAACCTGTGCAGGAAATTGTGACAACCAAATAATTATTGTCAAAGTGAACAATTCTAAGGATAACGTGAAGTCATCAAGACACGTTAAAAGACGTTTGAAGTCTGTCAGGAAATTGCGAAACTCCGGAGTAATAACTGTTACGTATATTCAAACAGACAAAAAACCTGGCAGATCCCTTTACAAAGGGACTATCACGCAATGTGATAGACAGTGCATCGAGGGAGATGGGTTTGAGACCCATAGATGTTATGCCATAGTGGTAACCCAACCTTTGTGATCGGAGATCCCGTGAATTAGGACCTGGGAAAACAAGCTAGTGGTTTAACTGAGGAGAGTATTCTGTAACCCTCTCTATGTGAAGATGCAAACCTCTCAAAATCTGTAAGGCAGGTTGGCAACATGCCTTAATGTGTTTCTGTTGGCTATGATTACCAAAGATGCTGTCCTACAGAGCATTCTTGAAAGAACACACCTATATGAGCCCGACTGTTAAACGTCGCAGTCTATGAGATTTGGGTGATCTCTAGTAAGCTCAAGAAGAGACCATGGAGTACGACGCATATGCTCCAACCCGCGGGGTAGGCTACTGGCAGCCATGTACTGGTTATGACTTTGAGTGAAATCTTGACGCACAAAACTTGCAATTCAAAGCGTAGTCCATTGTTCAAGTTGCTGATAGACGTAGCTTAAGATTCTAGGCGGAAGTTCAACTTAACAGTCTCTGCTGAAACACTGGTATATAAACAAGTAGTGAGGTTTGGCAAATCTCTAAATGGGATTTGAGATCTGGTGGGGGATTGTTAAAATATTAGGCCATTTCAGCTTGGCCCATACTAGATTTCAGAAATTCCTAGAAATCTCAAAGCCCATGTGTGTGAGGCCATGTGACATGCAGCCCAAGTTTTTGGCTGCACAAAGGCAAGGGGTGGGAGCTAAGTTTAGTCCCACATGGAAAGTTGGGAGAGATGTAGACCAACATATAAGGTGGGGTGTTGCACCACTTGGTAAGTGAGTGAGAAGAGAAGTGCAACACGCGCGCTCCTCCTCCTCCTCGCTCGCTCATCTCGTCTCGACTCGAGTCGACACGTCACGACGCGCGCGCGCGCCGCGGTTTGCGGAATTGAGCCTCGAAGCCGAGCTTATCTTTTTGCAGCACAGGAAAACCGAACGTTTGACCGAGTCCTTGACGGACGCGTCACAGCTAGCCGGTTCGGGTCGCTCCCGGATCGTGGGCTGCTGTAACCGACTCGGGCGTGTGATGTGGGCGTGGCCCACGTTGCCTAGGGTTTTTCCGCTGCGCCGCCTATATAAACTCTTGCCCGGATACCACCGCACACATCTGAAACCGATCTAGGGTTTTTGCCACCTCTCGCTGCTTGCGCCGCCTCCGTAGTCTACCTCATCCCGAGCGCCAGCGTGCACCGGCGAACGGGAGAGCAGGTCTCCGGAACCACTCGCCTTTGCGATCTTGTACGGGAGAGGGCGAATTAGGTTTTTGGGAAGCGCTCTGCGCGACTGCTCAAGCTCTTCATCACGGGTCGTCTTCCTTCCAAGTCGGGCAGTGCAGCCTACCGCCGTCTTTATCGCCGTCTGCTTCGACCGGTCGCCTCCAACGTTGTCATCAACAACGTTACTGCAACGACTACATCTGCAAACGAACGGTATGTGCGATCTACTGCTGTTCGTCTGTTTATCATGTTCTGCGAGTACATGTTTAGCTGCTACTTGTTTTCGTTCATCTTGTTGTTTAGCACATCTAGTATTTTCGAGTTACATGTGGTAGTAGCTGGTTTTGTCATGTTTAATATTCTGGAATTAATCATGGAAATTGTGCCTAATTATCCAACAAATCCGACCACTATGTCCCCATGAGCTGAAAACAGTGTCACAAAACGAGAAGTATTTTGAAGGTTTTTTTTTCAAAGGTAGCACATGAAAATTTACTTGGAATGGCTTGCAAATACCATGCATAGGAATTTATAGTGGATACAATGGCAAACTTGGATTTTAGGAGTTGGATGCATGAGTAGAGCTCATACTCAGTACAAAATGAGGGCTAGCAAAAGATTGGGAGCGACCAACTAAGAGAGCAATAACGGCCATAATCATGCATAGCGACAAAGCAACATTAAGAGAAGCATAAGATGGCATCAAAAGTCAAAAACTAAATGATCATAAAGGCTTATGGCGACTTTGTAGGAGTCAAACATGTGTAAGCATGCGTCAAGTCAACCCAAATAAAGCATCAAGGAGAAAACCAAATTAATGCTTCCAAATAATAAAAACAACGCATGATTTTTTCAAAGGCTCATTAAGCAATCTCAGTAATTTGAGACAAGTCATGCTACAGCAAAACCACTAAGCATACTATCAAAACGACATCAAGCACGACATGCAAAAGTCTAAGCCGCAGTCTAAACAAGCTCCTTTCTGTACCACTTTTTTGCATGAATTTTTTTCTCTCTTCCAACACCATTCAAACCTTTTTGAAACAACTCTTTTGATGAATACCAACATAGACCAGAGGTCCAAATAAACCTTGATGCAAAGATAAAACAAGATCTGAACAAAAATCAAGGCGAAAAACGAAAGCTAAACGCAGTTCTAGAAAAAGAGAACACTCATTGAACGATAAGAGTGAAAAACGGAGTGTTATTGGCAAATGAAAAGCAAGGCAACTTCTCCAAAAGAAATTTGTTGGGGTCCAACCATTTATTGTAGCATACAAAACAAAAGAAAACTGAAAACTAAAGTAAAGATGCTCCAAGAAAAATGCATAGTGCATGAAGCAATAAAAATATAGTGTGTTGAAAGGTGACCTGATTTTTGCCGATGAAGAAGGGGTGCCTTGGGGGCATCCCCAAGCTTTGACGCTTGTAGCTCTTGGATATTTCTTGGGGGTGCGTGGGCATCCCAAGCTTGAGCTTTTGTCCATTCTTCAACTCATCTCATCATTCTCCGATCCCTACACTTGAAAACTTCCTTCATACAAAACTCAACAGAATTCTATTAGCAACATTAGTGTAAGCATAATAATGAATCAACCCCTTTTTGGTTCAGATTTCAACTCAAAACGACCACATATAAAGCATATACTACTGTAGCAACTTTCCCAAAAGTTCCGTGATCAAAAGAACTCAAAAAGAAAGCGATCGAGAGGCAAACACAAATAGTGGCAGAAATCTGTCAAAACAGAACAGCTGACAAAGGTTGATTTTTTCGAGGGTTTTCTGTTGCTCAAATAAAAAAGTGTAAACTAATTAAAGTTTGGGTATAACCTGAGGCATATGCACAAGAAATCTCAGGTCAAAAAGATATACTGAGAATTTTCACAAATTTTTATGGTGCAGCACCAAAATCTGTTTCAGGACAGCAACATCCCCAAATCTTACCTCACTCAAATTAGAGGTTTCTCTTGGCACAAAAACGAAATAAAAAGGATAAGGAGTGGTTATTATAGTAGTAATAACTTGCAAGACTCAAATAAAAGAAAAAAGTACTAAAAATAAAACAATGGGTTATCTCCCAAGAGTGCTTTTCTTTAACGCCTTTGAGCTAGGCGCAGAAAGGTGCAAATCAAGTAATATCAAGTGATGAAGCATCAGGTTCATAATTTGCTCAAAGAATAGAGTCAAAAAGTAATTTCTTCCTCTTTCTAGGAAAGTGTTCCATACCTTTGTTGAGTGGGAATTGATATTTGATGGTGCCTTCCCTCATATCAATGATGGCACCAACAGTTCGAAGAAAAGGTCTTCCCAAAATAATAGGACTTGAAGCATTGCATTCAACATCCATAACAAGAAAATCAACGGGAACAAGGTTATTGCTAACCATAATAAGAACATCATTAATCCTTCCCAAAGGTTTCTTCTTAGCAACATCAGCAATAGGAACATCATAATAACACTTTTCAAGCAGTGGTAAATCAAGCATATCATAAATTTTTCTAGGCATAATAGAAATACTAGCACCTAGATCACATAAAGCATGGCAATCAAAACCATTAACATGCATATCAATGATGGGTTCCCAACCATCTTCTAACTTCTTGGGAATAGAAACTTTTTGCTTCAACTTTTCATCCCTAATTTTCATGAGAGCATTGGTAATATGCTTAGTAAAAGCAACATTTATAGAACTAGCATTGGGACTCAAAGCAAGCTTTTGCAAGAACAAAATAACTTCAGATATATTGCAGCCATCAACATCAAAATCATTGAAAGAAATAGAGCTATCATCTCCTACACTCCGAAAAATTTCAGCACTGTTTTGAGAAAAAGTTTTTGCAGTTTTGGGCTTTTTAACACAAGGAGTGGGAGTTTTCTCTACACCAATCAAAGTAAGAGGATTTCTAGCATTTGGAACAACATCATTAGAGGTAGTAATGGTACATATCTTCATCTTTCTAGCCATCTCATCTTCTCTTTCCCACCTGGCATGCAATTCTGCTAACATCCAAACATTTTCATCAATTCTAACTTGGATAGCATTAGCAGTGGCAAAAGTATTGTTCTCCTTAACCTCATTAGGCAACACTTTTAATTTCAGAAGTTCAACATCAAGAGGAAGGCTATCAACTTTAGAAGCAAGAATATCAATTTTTCCTAACTTTTCCTCAACAGACTTGTTAAAAGTAGTTTGCTTACCAATGAAGTCCTTGAGCATTACCACAAGATCGGAGGGCGCGACCCTAGTGTTGTTGGAGGAATTACCATAAGAGTTACCATAACCATTACCATTGGTAGAAGGATACGGCCTATAATTGTTACTAGCAAAATTGTTCCTATAAGCATTGTTGTAGAAATTATTATTTCTAATGAAGTTTACATCAACATGCTCTTCTTGAGCAACCAAAGAGGCTAAAGGAACATTATTAGGATCAACATGAGCTCTATCATTAGAAAGCATAAGCATTATAGCATCAATCTTATCACTCAAGGAAGAGGTTTCCTCAACAGAATTTACCTTCTTACCTTATGGAGCTCTCTCGGTGTGCCACTCAGAATAATTTACCATCATGTTGTCAAGAAGCTTTGTTGTGGCGCCCAAGGTAAGGGACATAAAAGTGCCTCCAGCAGCTGAATCCAATAGGTTTCTTGAAGAAAAATTCAGTCCTGCATAAAAAGTTTGGACAATCATCCAAGTAGTCAGTCCATGAGTAGGGCAATTCTTTATCATAGATTTCATTCTTTCCCAAGCTTGAGCAACATGTTCATTATCAAACTGTCTAAACTTCATGATATCACTACGCAAAGCTATAATCTTAGCAGGAGGATAGTATTTTCCAATAAAAGCATCCTTACACTTAGCCCAAGAATCAATACTATTTCTAGGCAAAGATAGCAACCAATCCTTAGCTTTTCCTCTCAAAGAAAAAGGAAACAACTTAAGCTTAATAATATCACCTTCTACATCCTTATATTTCTGCATCTCACATAGCTCAACAAAATTGTTGAGATGAGCTGCAGCATCATCAGTACTAGCACCAAAAAATTGCTCTTTCATAATAAGGTTCAATAAAGCAGGTTTAATCTCATAAAAATTTGCAGCAGGAGCAGGTGGCGCAATAGGAGTGCAGATAAAATCATTGTTTTTGGTGCTAGTAAAGACACACAACTTGGTGTTTTCAGGAGTACCCATTCTAGCAAAGCTAAAAGCAGACAAGTAAAAATAACAACTAATAGGAAACTAATTTTTTTTGTATTTTTGATAAAACAATGCAAGCAAAAATAAAGTAAAGCAAAACAAAAACAAAGTGAAGGATGTGCATACGAAACTCCCCTTGCAGAAATCTTCTTTTTCCCCAGCAACGGCGCCAGGAAAATTACTTGATTGCGGTGCGGTATTGATGTAGATGACCGACCCGTTGGGAACCCCAAGAGAAGGTGTGATGAGCACAGCGGCAAGTTTTTGCCTCAATAAGAAACCGAGGTTTATCGAACCAGTAGGAAAAAGGCAAACTTCAGAAGGTGATGCCTGCTAGTTTTGCGATAGCTCCGGACAATTTATAAGGCGCCTCGTCCAGGGCTTTGCTTTGCACAAGCAGTAACGTGGAAACAAAGGATTGAGCGTATCGAGTGGAAAATAATAGTAGTATGCGAGAAAGTAAACAGTGCGAGTAAAAAGTAAACAGTGTAACAATGTAAAAAAATTTGGACCGGGGTCCACAGTTCACTAGTGGTGTCTCTCCATAAGATAAATAACAATATACTGGGTAAACAAATTACAGTTGGGCAATTGATAGAATAAAGATAATGTGCATATGTCACGAGGATCACTATGAGATTTACTCTGGGCATTACAACAAAATACATAGACTGCCATCCAATTGCATCTATGACTAATAATCCACTCACGGGGATATCGTCCGAACACTCCTCGAGTATTAAGTTGCGAACAACAGATAACTGTATTAAGAAAAGTGTTTAATGTAAACAAAACGAATGTCCTTGGATACAAGAATGTTGTTTTCTCCCTAGTGGCAACAACACATCTACAACCTTAGAGGTTTCTGTCACTCCCCCAGATTAAATAGAGGCATGAACCCAACTATCGAGCATAAATACCCCCTCTTGGAGTCACTAGTATCTACTTGGCCAAGATAGCTACTAACAACGGAGAGCATGCAAGATCATAAACAACATAGAGATAACATAAGATAATATTCAGCACATCAACTTAACATAACACCAATATTCATGGGATCCCAATAAACACAACATGTAGAATTACATAAAGATGATCTCGATCATGTAAGGCAGCTCACGAGATCTAAACATGAAGCACATGGTGGAGAAGACAACCATCTAGCTACTGCTATGGACCCATAGTCCAAGGTAGACTAATCACTCATCGCGCCGGAGGCAAGCATGGCGATGAAGAAGACCTCCGGTGGTGATTCCCCTCTCCAGAAGGGTGATAGGAAGAGCTTCTGGACCCTCCCGATCTCAGGTCGACGATGGCGGCGGATCGCGATGTGTTTCTGGAAAATTGATTAGGTGTTCATGTTTTTCCCATCAGGGGGTCTTTATAGGCGAAGGGGCAGCGTCAGAGGTGGACCAGGGTGGCCTCACCCATAGGGGGCGCGGGCCAGGGGATGGCCGCGCTACCCTATGGTGTGGCCAGCCCGTGGCCCCCCTCCGTCTCCTCTTCGGAGTTCTGGAAGCTTCAGTAAATATTAGGAGGTTCGGCTTTTGTTTCGTCCAATTCCAAGAATATTTCCTGTGTAACTTTTCTAAAACACAAAAATAGCAGAAAATAGGTTACTGGCACTGTGGCATCTTGTTAATAGGTTAGTTCCGGAAAATGCATAAAAACGCCACGAAGTGTAACAAAACACTAAGCAAATGGTGTAAGAACAAGCATGGAGCATCAAAAATTATAGAGAAAATTCCGTATTTGACACCGACTTAAAACTCGATTCCTTATTTGACATCGGACAACTTTTTCTTCCCTATATGACATCTTCTTAAATTTTCTTTCCTTATTTGACACCACCGTTGCTTTCGTTATACTATTCTGTCAAATAATAGTTGCAAGGACAAAAATACCCCGTTGTGGATAGAGTACAACCGAACTGTCCTGTTCCTGTTTTGTCCATCGTTCCCAGTTCCCGAGTCCTGACCCCACCCAACCCTAGTGCCCGGCGACGGCGGCTTGTAGCGACGCGGCATAGACGGAGACCTAGACGAGGAAGCGATGGCGAACGGCCGGACAGCAGGCCAGACCAAGGTGTGGCGCCGGGCGGCGGGCCAAGCCAGAACCATGGCGCGGAGGCGGACGCCGGCAAAGGCGCGGACACCGATCCAGGCTCTCACGCGGATTAATCTGCTATATCTCGTGTTGTTGCTTGTGATTCCACGCAAGCCAAGTTACTACTAGTAATCAAGTTCTTGTTTTTTGTTCTGCCTCGTACAGTTTAATCCATCGAGTTGAGGTGCTAGTGGTGCTATTGGTTGATTGGAGTATGTTGCTGCAAGTTGACCGTGGAAAAAGTGCTTCTCTATAATTTTGTACCGTCAAAGATTGGATATATCCTTGTGGCATTAATTTCTGTAATACACCGTACCATTGTCATATAACTATATTACTATAGCTTACAGTATTATATAGATTTTGGTCACATTATATACTAAGGGTAAAAAGGTAATTTCACGTCTCTCTTTAACACCGTTAGTGGAGAAAATGAACTAAAGTGTCAAATAAGGAAAGAAAATTTAAGAAGATGTCATATAGGCAAGAAAAAGTTGTCCAGTGTCAAATAAGGAATCAAATTTTAAGCTGGTGTCAAATAAGGAATTTTCTCAAAATTATAGATACGTTTGAGACGTATCACTTACCTTCAGGGAGTTGAATGTCATCAGGTCTGCTCAGGTAGTCGTTTAGAATGCTTGCATCATGGGCTGATCCTTCCCAACCAGCAAGAACATAAGTGAACTTGAGATCAAAATCCACAACAACTAGTACCTTCTGGCTGGTGTAGTATTTCCTGCCTTTGTATGCTGTTGATTGGGATTTTGGCACTCTAGCAGTGACATGAGTACCATCAATTACCCCAATGTAGTCCTATCATGATAAGAACAGACAGAGACTCAAGGTTTTGTGCATTGCAGAGTTCAAAAAGATTCTGCAAATGAAAATTCTAGCTCACCTTGAAGTAGGGGTTCCATCTCTTATTGTTTTGTATCTTGCTTGTTGTTTCACCAGATGGAGGCTTGACCTTCTCTTGCCTAAGCTCCCCTATTGCATAAAGGACTTGGTTGAAATAGCGAGATATAGTCTCTATGGATCTGCTATTGTGTTGTGCATAACTCTGAACCTCTGGTTATGGTCGACAACTTGAAGAAACATAGCAACTTGCTCTTCCACACCGGTGTGGATGCTATTCTGCAGCAGTTCTCTCTCCCTAAACCTCTTGATAGTTCATGGAATGGGGCTCTTCTCATCCTAAGCATCTGAACAACCTCTACATAATTCTTGTTGTAGATGTAGTTAAGATTGGCAATCCTCTCTTTATCTCGTTCAAGCATTGGACCATAACTCACTCGTGGATATGCAGCTTGCATGACTGATCTTTTGTGGAGGAGGAGGATCCAAGCCTAAATCACAGCTACTAGTGCTGCTGCCTGGTGGATCAGGCTCATCCAGTCGCCCTAAGCAAATATCTAAAATGAGTGTCTGCTAAATCTACCGATAGGGCTAACTAGTAACTACAGGGACATAAGGATTTGGAGGGCATGGTGATGTACCTCTGCCATTTGAGACCGCTCGCGGATTTGGAGGACAAGGCCGGAGTTGAAGAAGACCTCCGACGTGCCTCCCTTGGCCAAAGATGGAGTAGATCTACGGAACTACCGCCGCTACCATTGTCGAGACTGGTATGGGGGATGTTCTATTGGGAGGTGACCGAAAAGAGGAGAGGTGATACTACTATCCCGCGAAATGTAGCCATCAATTTTGGTTTCTCCTACGTTCTCAGGGAGGCCTCCCCCGTTGTAACATCCCAGGACGTAGGACAACTCCGGGGTAGACTAGAAGGGCTTTTGTGCATTGCATCTGAAATTATGGGATATTTTTGCGCTTTTGTTACTAAAACCTAAGAGTGATCGAATCTCTCTTTGAGGGGGGATGGTGAACTCTCGAAGTGCGAAAGATTTGGACATGATCTCTTTTGATCCATTGATGTGAGAAGTGATGACTTAAACCATTAAAACCCTAGCTGTAAGCTTTGGAATTTGAACTAAGACATAAGTCAAGTTTGAATTTGAATGATTGAACTTAGAATTAAAAAGGCACATTTAGAAAGGATAAACATTAATAAAGAAGAAATAGATGGAAATCCAAACATCAATAAAGTTTAGAGATAACTTAAACTTTATTGATCATCAACACATATTACATTGTCTTTACATAATTCATGAATGAAAGAATATTACAACTTGGAAAGAATCCAAGGATAATTACAACAAGAAGAAATGGAAGGTTACAAGTTATAAAATTCTAAAAGAAAACTAAAAGTCTGCTTTCTTTCTTTCTTTCCTTTCTTCTTTTCTTTTATTAGCACCTGCAACCAAATAAAAAGAAATAGCAAGTTTGCCAAGGTAGCATTTACCAAGTGGCATTCAAAAATAACAAGCCACTGTAGATAATCATCAGGAGGTTGATCTTATCACCAAAGTCTCGGGTAGAAATATCCCAAGCCAGCCGAGATGGGCAAGGCAGCTCACAGCAGCATAGTCACCATATGCATGCACTCAGGTGTCACACACCCAAGTCACAAGACCAAGTATAAAAGCATCACAGAGGTGAAACTTGCTCGGCTAAAGATCACAGTCGACCAAGAACAACACCACCACACCACCAACATCAACACCCAAGAACACCATCACCATCAAGATCACATCACTATCACTGAATCACCACCACACCATCAACCCTGCTCATGTGTTGAGCAACAAGGAAGATTCACACCCTAGCACATCATCAAAGAAACCATTCAGCAAAGCCAAAGACCAACATGGTCACATAGTTCAACTAGGAACTAGGTCAAGCAGCTAGGAGGAGCAGGCTTGCCACAAGAAGCAGGAAATCAGAATAATTCCAGAAGAACAAGCTACTCTTCAGCAGCAGGTTATTATTAAACCACATCACACATAAGTGCTGGGAGAGCACTCACAAGTTATTCTCCCAGGCAGACTGCACAGAGCACAGCCACACAGAGATCAAGCAAAGCTTGATGAAACAAAGACTTTGGTCATCATTTGGATGTCCAGGAGGCCAAGACCTTGGAGACAAGGCCATCCATAGCACTTACTCCCTAACACATAACCTTATCTGGGAATTTCTCAAAGGAAATACTCACAGAAGTAAGAGCAAGGCCAGGAGTGGCACATGGGTTGCCTAGCTACCAAGACTAAGGCCTAAAACCTAGAAAAACCATCAGCTCTGTCAATAAAAATTGACCAAGTTCAGTTAAGCATTTGGGAAAAGTGGACAGGGACACTTTCAATCAAATAAACCACCAGCAGACCACCACAGGGGGTGATCTACTCTCAAGAGCACCAAACTTAACAACCACAGTAACTGTGAACACCTCAAGGAGGCATCACAGTGAAGCAGTTAGCCAGAAGCTACTGCAAGAGCCATAACAGCAGGCATGAAAGATTGCATCACAGCTAGGTAGAACCAAGCTCAACAGAATAGTTGCATCACTAAATCAACACAACAGAACCACTGCAAGAAAGTGAAGTGAGACTGTTAACATCACCAGCCAATTAACAGTAGCATTCAGAGATAACTAAAACACATAGTTATCCATGCACTTGATCAGATTGATCAAGACTAGCCACTAGCAAGATGTTAATTAATCAAGCAACAATAGCAATTGATTGGCAATTGATTGATTCAATAGTAAAAGGCCACCATAGTATACAGTTAACTGAATCAGCAAGTTTCAGTTAATAGAGTTAACTGAAACTATGACTAAACTAACAGTAGCAGCTAAGACAAGCATGATCAAGTATAATAGCAGTATCATGGAGCCTAAGAACACACATCACAGCCAGTTAATCTCACAGCACAAGTGCAAGCTTGGGGAGAAGCCCCAGTGCAGCAGAGGTAGGAGAACTTGGCCAGCACAAGCTCCAGATGAGCATGGCCAGTGCAAGCTCCAGGTGAGCTTAGCCAGTGCAAGCTCAAGGTGGGCATGGCCAGCGCAGAGCAAGCTCCAGGAGGGCATGGAGCAAGCTCTAGGAGGGGAGCAGACTCCAGGAGATTACAGATAAGTACAGAGGGGAAGAAGTGGAGGAGAAGCACTTACACGACGCCCAGGAGATACCACCGTTGCATGGCGGGGCAGTGCCCGCGCGGCCACGACGGCATCAAGCCAGGGGAAGTCGCCGACGACACGTCGACGAATCACCCAGCTCACCAAGCACAAATCTCACTGAGGACAGGGCCTAGCAGCTCGAGATCAAGCTCGAGGTCGCCATGGCCAAGATCCAGAGCTTCAGAGGTGAAGGGGATGCAAGCGTCCGGGAAGCAATCGACAAGATCTCGTGGACAGGCGGAATCGCCATTGCTTGATCTATCGTTAGACACCATCTCAGCGGCAGACTCCGGCGGAGCTCGTCGGAATTGAGCGTGGCGGCGGCGAGGTGATGCGGTCACCAGAGAGAGCGCGGGGGAGAAGACGATGCGGGCGAGCAAAGAGGTATGACCAGTCGGGCTGACCGACCCACTGGTCGGGTTCGACCAGAGGGGCTGGCGCCGACAGGTGGGCCAGGGCTGGCAGAGAGAGAGGTGAGAGGGAGAGGTTTTAATCAAAAGTTTAAAAAACAGAAATTGAATTAAAGAAAAGGGGTTTAAAAAAACCTTTCAACACCCAATTAAAAGCAGAAAAATAAATTGGATTCTTGCAAAAATAACTTTAAATGATTTTGACCTTTTTAATCACATAAATAGTGATATTGTGAATAAGAGAAGATTTGTTCATAACTAACTTATGAAGTTTCTTTTAGAAGAAAAATCTCTAGAAATGATTTAAATGCAAAAGTAAAAAGGGAAATAACATTCTTGAAATAAAATCAAGTAATTCATTCAAGAATTTATCTTTAGTATTCTTGAATGAATTTCACCTAATATATACTTTGATAAATTCATAATTAGGGTATATACACTTTTAATAAATCACCCCAAGAAAAATAATAGGAAAGAGAACTTAAAAGGTTCTTCCTCTAATTATGAGACATCTAAGAAAAACCTAATTAGAATAGAACTCATTATCAAAATTGAACTCCATTCCAGGGTATTGAAGAATATTCTTGAATGAAGCAATTGATAACATATACTCTTTAAAATCATAAAAGGAGTATATAAACCCTAGGAAAAGAATAAAACACTTCTGAGGGGTTTAAAGGGAACACACACACACACACACTTTAAAAAGCATGCATTATTTGAATCTTTAACCATTGCCCTTATCAGACAATGATGCTGTTTTCCAGAACCTGAGGTCCCGGGTCACTTCAACAAATCCAACTGCACTACCTTGCAGTTTGCAGGCAAGTTCACTCTTGCTCATATCTCTTGTTTATATTTAACAAAGTACTTGCAAATATACCAGTGGTATTATTATTATGATTGCATTAAAAAGCAAAGGTTCTGCTTTTCTTGAATGAATATGATTAGTGGTTAGCAATCATAATGGTTGTCGACCTAGGAAGGTGGGCAGTGGGACCATGGTAAGAGTATGGTGGAGGTCCCACTGTACCGGGAATGTTCACCTAGGACTAATAACCAATGTCGCTAGTGATTCTTGTGCCGTAAAATACGGTCAACCATAGGGTCTGGAATGGGATGGAAGAGTCAGCTGTATCTTTTCCCTCATGCATATCAACGGACGCGCCGTTTCGGAGCAGTTGTCTCCCTGCATGGAGCTTCGGGATGGGTGGATTCCCCCTAATAAATTCACGATTCTGGCGGTCTATGATGGATTGCGGCAACGACGGGGGTAGAGTGCCGAGGCCGGTGTTACCACAGGGCGTAACCAAACCGGTGGGGGTAACTCATTGTCTAGGAAAGACAAGTATGCCAAGGTCGGCAACTACCAAAAGTGTAGACCGGCGAGGGTAGCGAACCGAAGTTGGAGCCGCAAAAGGGTGGGTATGCACGGTCACGAGAAGGAACAGTGATTGGCTCGGATCAATGGCTGGGCCCCATACCAAGGAAGTATGGACGGGAAAGTATGCCCGGTTGTGCAGCAAAGTGTTGATCTCCTATGGGTACAAGTGACCACCTCTGCAGAGTGTACAAAAAGTATCAAGATACTCCCTGTTCCAGGAAGGAGCTACGAACACGGCAGGAAAGGAGCCCATCGAAGCTCTAATCAACCTGTGAAGACTGACGGACATAGTTCTTTGAATAAAATCAATCTTTGAAGAAATGCTTACAAAAACTACATTTGACCTAAGACTTTCTAGTCTATGGTCGTAGCTAGTGCATCAAAGACCTCTATGCTATTAAATGAACTTGTTGGGTAACGCTCATTACTCACCCCACTCCCTTTTAACCCTTGCTTAGACTCGGAGGGCCAGTTTGAAGAAACCGAAAGAAGCCCGGAAAACTACAAGGAGGTCTACTACGAAGAACTGGATCTATCAGGAGGAGTCGAAGGCATCGATTACACCATCTCCTATGGTCCTGACGAAGGAATCGAGGAGGAGGCCGACACTTAGAACCGTAGGATAGAAACTTTGGTGGCACCGAACACCTAGAATAAAGCGACTAGAGTTAGGTGTCATCTTTAGTTTACTACTTTTAGTTGTATCTAAGGTTTGTAGTATCAACCTAGAATCATCTAGTGTTCCTCTTTGGACCGAGGAGGAACTGGAGTCCTTTGTAACATTATGGCTTGTAATATTCAGTGCTTGAATAAAGACCGCTATGTTTCTGTTGTACCACTCTGAGGGATGTAAAATTTGTGAATTGGTACTTCACGAGTGTTATGTCAATGACTTGTATACTACAACATGCAGTGGTATGCTGGGTCACCACACCCGTGCACGTTGTTTCCACTTTTTGCACGGCTGACGCCTGCACCCAGGGAAACGATCGATTCGGGAGTATCCAGCGGGCCTAGGCCAGAGGTGCTTTGTGCAGCGTGCCAGCCACAACGCTGGCCGCGATAGGGCATCCAATCGGCTGACTTCTGCATCCTAGAGCCCTGTTTCGAGGGGATGCAACCAACCAATCGCACCCTAGATATCGATCGATCTCCGGCAGAAAATTGGTCGCAATTTTCATTTTCGATCTCGATCTGATGGTCAGACCTAGCCACGTGATGTTTTTTTTTATTTTAGCCCCTTAGTTTTTTTTAAAACAGCCCATAGTCCCGACTTTCTCACTTAAACGAAGAGCTATATTACTTTGCCCCCGACCTTCCCTATATTTACATCAAATATGCCATCATGCAGATTTATAACTACTGCAGCGAGCATGTTACCCTGCTCCCGAGTAAGGCGTAAGGGCGAAGCCTTGTCTCCCTCCGTCCATCACCCATGGCGAACCTGTGGGATTCCCCTCCTATGCTTGTCGTTTTGGTGGCGGGAGGGGAGGGGAACCCAGGCACCCCGTCGTAGGCTTGTAGACAGGTTAGGGTTTCTCGGCGGCGGGCCATTGATGGTGGCAGCGGCGCTAGGCCGGTGAATAAAAGTACCTCGATCCCTCCCATCTCGAAGGCAACATCAAGGTGTCGAAGGCGTAGATTCTTGTCGTCCTTCTTGGGCGGTGAGGCTAGGGCTTGCGGGGGATGTCAAAGAGGCGGCATCGACGACTTTCTCAGGCACTCGCGTTCCCCGATCACGTCTCCATCACGTCGGTGCAACCTTCGGTACCAGCGGGAGATTCGTGGGAAGTTATACAGGAGGCCTTCATTGCATCTTTGGCAGTGAGGCTCGGAGTGCGGTGCTTCTGGAGCGAGGTATGTGGATGATGGAAGGTGGCTTAGCCCTTGTTCTTAATCTTCGTGATGGAAGATGGCAGATCTGAGATCCGAGCGACACTAGGATTCTTCCCAACCGACGCACATCATCGACAATTGGTCCTGGCCTTCATGGCGGGCTACTTGTGAGGCTCACAAAGCAGATGTTCTGCGAGGGTGCTGTTGAAAGGATCATATGAGCGACTATAGGGGTGAATAGGAGCTGTCCAACTTTTAGTTCTTTTTCAAATTATGGCTAGACAAGAAAGGTAATTTCTCTAGATGTGCTACTAAGTGAATTTACCTAGTGTGACAAGCAAGCTAGCAATGACAAGATAAGTAAAGGTACAAGTAAAGGATAGAAGTAACCGTAATGGAGACACGAAGATACAAGGATGTATTCTGGTAGTTCCTTCCTTGTTATGGGAAGTACATCTACGTTGGAGAGGTGTGGTACCACAAAGGACACCAACGCCACAAAGGCTCACCCTATTATCCGGTGAACAAGCCACTAAGGCGAGTTCATGCTCCACTAAGCGATGCCCTTGAAGGCGGCATGAGACCTTTATACAAAGTATTGGGCGAGCTCCACAACTCAATTGGAGGCTCCCAATAGGACCACCAAGCTCTTATACACGAAGATTGAGCTTGGGGGCGACTGATACGTCCATTTTGCATCACTATTTTATATCATAATTTACTGTTATTCATTGATATATTTCATATTTAGAGGTGATACTTATGTTGTTTCCTCTATTTTTGCATGTTTGATGATTAATGGAGAACTTGTTGCCGGAGTCAGGATTCTGCTGAAAAAGGACCGTCAAGAAACCATATTTCTGAAGATCAACAATTCCAGGAAAATACCCAGAAATTCATATATTACCAGAAGATGAAAGTAGCCAAATGGGGAGAGCGAAAGAAGCAGCAGGGGCCCACACCACCAGGTGGCGCGGGCCAGCCCCTGGCCGTGCCACCCTGGGGTGAGGCCACCCTGGCCCACTTCTAGCATCGCTCTCTCACGTATATGGTCGTCCCCGAAAACCTAAGTCAAGAGGGGGGGATCAAAGATAGACACCGCCGCTTCTGCGGGGTGGAAAACACCGAGAGAGAAAAGCTCTCCGGCAGGCACAAATCTGTCAGGGGAAATTCCTTCCCGGAGAGGGGAGATCGTCGCCATCGTCATCACCATCGCGCTGGACTTTATCGGGATCATCATCATCATCACCAGCACCTTCATGTCCACCATCACCATGCCATCCCGCTGTAACATCTTGGGTTGAATCTTGTCAAATTCTTAGGGGAAACTTTCCCGGTGTTGATTACTCTTGTAGTTGATGCTATTGAGTGGAACCGTTGAATTAAGGTTTATGTTCAGATTGTTATTTACCATTATTTCACCTCTGGTCATGATCCATATGATGTCTTGTGAGTAGTTCGTTTAGTTTTGAGGACATGGGAGAAGTCGAGATGTTAGTAGTGAAACTATGTTGAGTAATATTTAATGGTTTGATATTTATATGTTGTGGTGTTATTCTACTAATGGTGTCATGTGAACGTCGACTACATGATACTTCACCATTTATGGGCCTAGTGGAATGCATTGTGTATTTGGCTACTAATTGTGGGGTTGCCGGAGTGACAGAAACCTAAACCCCCGTTAGGAAACCATTGCACCAGGGAGCGTAGGATCTCAGAGTTTAAGGCTGTGGTTAGATTTATCTTAATTACTTTCTTGTATTCGCGGATGCTTGCAAGGGTATAATCACAAGTGTGTATTAGTCCTAGTAAGGTTAGTACGCTAGCACAGGTTCACCCCCATAACACTTATCAAACCAATGAAGATACTTAGCAGCATGAAGCGAAAGCTCTCGACAGAAACTCCCATGTGTCCTCAAGAACGTTTGGTAATCATAAGTTACACAACCGGCTTGTCCTTTGCTCTAGAAAGGATTGGGCCACTTGTAGCAATTACTATTATTGTCTTTTATTTACTCATACTTTATTTATTTGCATTACCAAATACCCCTGAAAACCCGTTTGCTAGTATTTACAGTAAATCCTTGATCAAAACTGCTTGTCAACACCTTCCGCTCCTCGTTGGGTTCGACACTCTTATTTATCGAAAGTACTACGATACACCCCCTATACTTGTGGGTCATCAAGACTATTTTCTGGCGCTGTTGCCGGGGAGTGAAGCGCTATTGAAGAGTGGAATTGGTAAAGGTAACTTTCGCTGTGAGTATTGTTTTTATTTTTGTCTTTTATTTTATATTGCTATGGAGAACTCTCCATTTGGTTCCCTATTTGGGAACACTACTGCTACTATCACGGTAGTGGATGAACCACCAACTGCTAAATTAGATCCTTTTAAAATACCTATGAAAATTGTTGAACATGTTATAAATAACCGCTATTCAGGAGATGGAACTGTCCATCCGGGTGATCATTTACTCTATATACATGAATTATGTGAGTTGTTTAAGTGTGCAGGTATTTCATCAAGCCAGGTTAAGAGAAAGCTATTCTCTTTATCACTGAAGGGCAGAGCTGCGGTGTGGTATAGGCTGCTGAAGGATGGACCATCTATTGGCTAGGAGGAAATTATACCTCTCTTTTATTCCAAAATTTATCCTCCAAGTGAGATTCATAAAGATCGTAGTCAGATATATAATTTTTTGGCCTCATGATGGAGAGAGTATTGCCCAAGCGTGGGGGAGATTGAAGTCACTAATGCTCAAATGCCCCATTCATGAGCTCCCCGGTAATATTGTTATTAATAACTTTTATGCAAGGCTTACTCTCACGACAAGGATTTATTGGATGCTTCTTACTCTGGATCATTTACACGTATGAAAGAAGAAGCTAAATGGGATCTTCTTGACCGTATTCAAGAAAATACTGAAGGATGGGAGAACGACAAAGGTAGAAAGTCAGGTATAAATTATGATTATGAATGCATTAAAGCTTTTATGGGAACCGATGACTTTCATAATGTTAGTGCTGTTTATGGTCTTGACTCTCAAATACTTGCTAACTGTTTTAATGCCTTTGCCTCTTATCTTGATGTTCCAAAGAAGGATTGGAACAAGTATCATGCGCCTCATAAAGATACTATTAGTTGTGTTTTTGCTAGACCTACTGAAGTTTGTACTGTTGATCGCATTTTGCCTGAGCCTTATTTTGAGAAAATGCCTTTCCCTGCTAAGGTAAAGGAGCATTCTACTTTAATTAGTGTGCTTAAGAAAAGTGCAAAGAAAGCTGTAGAACCTGATGAGCAAATTACTGTTAAGTCTCCTGTAGTAATAGTGAAGGACCTTGTTACTAAAAATGTAGAAGATGGACATATTATCTTTTGTGAAGATGCTTCTAACATTGTTTCACATCCTAGTAGACCTAGGAAAACAAGTGTTCCTGTGCTTTCTGTCAGGATTGGTGATCATTGCTATTATTGCTTATGCGACATTGGTGCAAGTTCAAGTGCTATTCCTTTCAAGCTTTATAAAGAAATCATGCATGAAATTGGTCCTTGTGAACTTGAAGAAATTGATGTGGTTATTCAGCTTGCTAATAGAGCAACTATCTCTCCAATTGGTATTGTTAGAGATGTGGAAGTTCTATGCGGTAAGACTAAATATCCTGCTGATTTTCTAGTACTTGGTACAGCTGCTAGTAAAACTTGTCCTATTATTTTTGGTAGACCCTTTTTGAATACTTGTGGCACTGTTATAGATTGTAAGAAGGAGAAAATTTTGACTAAGTTTGATGGAGAATCTTATGAGTTTAATTTTTCTAAGTTTACTAAAGCTCCCTATGAAAATGAATTGCCTAATGAAGATTTTCGAGTTGAACAGCTTGCTTCTATTGCTCTTGCTCCTAGTAATGTTTTGCAGCAATTTATGGAGGACCATGAAAGTGAGATCTTCAGGGAAGAAAGAGATGAGATTGACGAGATTCTTCTTCGTTAACCAGAGTTGATTAAACACAATTTACCAGTGGAGGATTTGGGTACCACTTTGCCACCTAAGGAAGATCCTATTTTTCATTAAAAACCTTTACCTAATGATCTTAAATATGCTTATATCGATGATAAGAAAATATATCCTGTTATTATTAGTTCTAAACTTTCAGGAAAGGAAGAAGAAAGGTTATTGGAAATATCGAGGAAACACCGAGGAGCTATGGGATATACTCTTGATGATTTAAAAGGGATTTCTCCTACTATATGTTAGCATGCTATTAATATGGAGCCAGATGCAAAGTCAGTTGTTGAACATCAACGCCGCCTGATTCCTAAGATGAAGGAAGTGGTAAGAAATGAGGTATTGAAACTCCTTGATGCTGGTATTATTTATCCTATTGCTGATAGTAGATGGGTTAGTCTTGTGCATTGTGTTCCTAAGAAAGGAGGAATTACTGTTGTGCCTAATGAGAATAACGAGCTTATTCCTCAGAGGGTAGTAGTTGGTTATAGGATGTGCATTGATTTTAGAAAGGTCAACAAAGTTACTAAGAAAGATCATTATCCTTTACCGTTTATAGATCAAATGTTAGAGAGGTTATCTAAGAAAACCCATTTTTGTTTTCTTGGTGGTTATTCTAGTTTCTCTTAGATTGCTTTTTAGCAAGATCAAGAGAAAACCACTTTTACTTGTCCTTATGGAACTTAGGCTTATAGACGTATGCCTTTTGGTTTGTGCAATGCTCCGGCAACTTTTCAAAGATGCATATCTGCTATTTTTCATGGTTTTTGTGAAGAAATTGTGGAGGTATTCATGGATGATTTCTCCATCTATGGAACTTCCTTTGATAATTGTTGGCACAATCTTGATAAAGTTTTGCAGAGATGTGAAGAAACTAATGTTGTTCTTAATTGGGAGAAATGCCACTTTATGGTGAAGGAAGGAATTGTTCTTGGGCATAAAATCTCCGAAAGAGGTATTGAAGTTGACAGAGCAAAGGTTGAAGCAATTGAGAAAATGCCCTGTCCTAGGGATGTTAAAGGTATTCGTAGTATTCTTGGTCATGCTGGTTTCTATAGGAGGTTTATTAAAGATTTCTCTAAGATTTCAAAGCCTCTTACTAATATTCTTCAAAAAGATGTACCATTTGTTTTTGATGATGATTGTAAGGAAGCTTTTGAAACTCTTAAGAAGGCTTTAACTACTGCTCCTATTGTTCAACCACCTGATTGGAATTTACCCTTTGAAATTATGTGTGATGCTAGTGATTTTGATGTGGGTGCTGTTCTTGGACAACACGTAGATAAGAAGTTGAATTGTTATTCATTATGCTAGTAAGACTCTTGATGCTTCTCAGAAGAATTGTGCTACTACTGAGAAAGAGTTTCTTGCTGTTGTTTTTGCATGTGATAAGTTTAAAGCTTATATCGTTGACTCAAAGGTTACTATTCATACTGATCACGCTGCTATTAGATATCTTATGTCAAAGAAGGATGCTAAGCCTAGGCTTATCAGATGGGTGTTACTTTTGCAAGAGTTTGATTTGCATATTGTAGATAGGAAAGGTGCTGAAAATCCTGTTGCTGATAATTTGTCTAGGTTGGAAAACATTTCTTTTGATCCTATTCCTATTAATGATAGTTTTCCAAATGAACAGTTGGCTTCAATAAAGGTAACTTCGTGAGAGAATCCTGGGTATGCTGATTATGCTAACTTTATTGTTTCAAAGTAATTGCCTCCAACCTTTATAGCCCAGCAAAGAAGGAAATTCTTTTATGACTTGAGGCATTATTTTTGGGATGACCCACACTTATATAAAGAAGGAGTGGATGGTATTATGCGAAGATGTGTTCCAGAATATGAACAACAAGAGATATTGAGAAAATGTCATGGTGCTTATGGAGGACATCATGCTGGAGATAGAACTGCACAAAAGGTTCTACAATCAGGTTTTTATTGGCCTGCCCTTTTTAAAGATGCTAGGAAGTTTATTTTATCTTGTGATGAATGCCAAAGAGTTGGTAACATTTCTAGACGCAATGAAATGCCTATGCGTTATTCTCTTGTTATTGAATCATTTGATTGTTGGGGATTTGACTTTATGGGTCCTTTTCCTCCTTCAGAAGGTTATACGCATATACTCGTAGCTGTTGATTATGTTACTAAGTGGGTAGAAGCTATACCTACGAAGAGTGCCGATGGTGAGACCTCGTTAAAGATGCTTAAGGATGTTATTTTTCCTAGGTTTGGTGTGCCTAGATATCTTATGACTGACGGAGGTTCTCATTTTATTCATGGCGGTTTTAGGAAAACTCTTGCTAGATATGACGTTAATCATAGAATTGCTTCTGCTTATCATCCCCAAACTAGTGGGCAAGTAGAGCTATCGAATAGAGAGATCAAGTCTATCTTGCAGAAGACTATTAATAGATCTAGGAAAAATTTGGCTAGCAAGTTGAATGATGCTTTATGGGCTTATAGAACTGCTTATAAGAACCCCATGGGCATGTCTCCATATAAAATGGTTTATGGAAAAGCGTGTCACTTGCCTTTAGAATTAGAACACAAAAGCTTTTTGGGCAGTGAGAGAGCTTAATAGGGATTTTAAACTTTCTGGTAAGAAAATGTTGCTTGATTTGAGTTCCTTAGATGAGTGGAGAAACGAAGCTTATGAGAATGCCAGACTTTTTAAAGAGAAAGTCAAGCAATGGATAGGAGAATTCTTAAGAGAGAATTTCATGTTGGTGAGAAAGTTCTATTGTATAGGTCTCGTCTCAGATTTTTTGCAGGAAAATTACTCTCAAAATCGGAAGGACCATTTATTATTGAAGAGGTTTATCGCTCAGGTGCGATAAAGATTGCTTCGCTTAAAGATAACACTACGCAAGTGGTGAATGGGCAAAGACTCAAGCATTGTATTGCTAGAGATTCTTATAATTAAGATGTCGACGTCATTCAAATGGTGACTCCGGAAGAATTTATCAAAGAACATATGCAGGAATCTGCAAAGTCCATTTTCAAATAGGTAACAGTTCTAGTCAGAAAAGGTTCGAGTTAAATTTTTCTATTTATATTTTTGTTGTTTTTATTAAATATGAAAAATCACGAGATGAAAACGGGTTGGAAACGGAGCCTGGAGGCTCCACACCACCTGGTGGTGCGGGCCCACTCCTGGCCACGCCACCCTGTGGTGAGTCCACCCCGGAACTCGTTTCCGTCCCAGTTTCCTCCTATGATTTTGTTTCGATGTTTAATTTTCACCTACATAACCCCTGGATTGCTCGAGGTCTGTATATTGTGTTCTCTTCATGTTTTTGTTTCGATCTGTTTCTGTCAGGAGTTGTTCTCAGTTTTAGAGCCACCATGTCTTCGTCTGGTTTATTCGAGGAGAACTCTCTTGCAGACATCATTAATTCGTACATGAGGGAGCTAAAGATGCATCCAAAGGAGTTGTCACTCAAGGATGGGAAGTTGCAGATAGAAGATGTCCAGGGCCCTACAGGAGAAGGAAGTCTCGAAGCCAGGATGGAAGCGCTGGAGCAAGAAGTCTTTAAATACAAGAAGATGGCGGAACACGAGGTGGACATCATCCATAGGATAAATCAAGAACTCATCGCCAAGCACAAGAAGGAGACCACAGAGCTTTGGGATGACATCTTGTCACTCCACGAGACCACCAACAAATTACAAGCACAACTCTACGACTTGCAAAATCAAAACTGTGAGTATGAGACCAGGTTTAAACAAATGAGTGCTGCTACCAGTTTCAGGATATTGGAGACAAAGTCATCCTTTCTTGATGGGGAACCTTTGCCTTGGAAGTCTGATGATGATAAAGACTCACCATCACCACCGAAGGAGTAATTCATCATTAGTATTAACATCCCCTTGGTTTGTTCCAAGCTTGGGGGAGTGCCGCGGTATCGCACCATTACCCTTTTACCCATTTACTTTTCAAGTAGAGTCATATCATGAATAGAGAAGTTATCTTATAGAATAGTTTGCAGTATGGAAGTATCCTCCAGTAGTTGGTTATCTATGTATCCCTTGGTGTGAGTTGCGATTATGAAATATTAATGAGAAGTCTTATCATTTACTTTCTGCACACTTTACTTTAGTTTGCAATCTTTCTTATACGATTAGTCTTGTTGATTAGTATTGGTATCACTTTGGGAGCATGAGTAAATCTAGTTGGTTTTGGCAAACTTAGCTTGGTCAGCAGCAACAATACTTTGAGGTTTTGAGTAGAAAAAGAAGGAAGTGTTTGTAGATACATCATTTCAGTTTTCCTTCATTGATTGGCTCATAAGCATTAGTATTCTCAAGTTAAAACCATTTGTACTTTCAAGGAAGTTTGCATGATTGTTCTTTATCACATATATGTTTGTTTGTTTCATGCAACTCTTATGCTTGCTACCCAGCCTTGCTAGCGAAAAACCTATACTGAGAGGGAATACTTCTCGTGCATCCAATCCCCTAAAACCAAGTTACTTCTAGAGAGTCCACTACAAATTCCTATGCATGGTATTTCAAGCCATTCCAAGTCAATTTTCATGTGCTACCTTTCAAAAACCTTCAACTACTTCTTATTTTGTGCCACTGTTTTTAGCTCATGAGGACGTAGTGGTTGAGTTTTTCATCTTCCATACTAAATTGAGTACCCCTCGACTTGCATGCTTCATCTGCTCGTCACTAATTTTGCAAGGGAGTTGTTCAGACCATTGTAATCTAAAAAAAAGAAAGAAAAGAAAAGAAAAGAAAAGAAAAAGGCACTCCTCCATGGTATGTGAAAGTTGGTGGGCACCCGATGGAATCGGTTAGCCATGGTTTGAGAAAGGAAAAGTGGGGAGGAGTGCCAAGCTATAAAAGAGCACAATTGTGCCAATTAATCAACATCTCGGAACTGCTCTCACTTGTTTAGTATGGAAGATGGCAAGAACTCTGTTGCTAGTCGTTGACAAAGACAACCACCTCTCAAAACCAACTTTTATCTCTGTTTTACAAATGAAAAGCTCTAGCACATGTTTAATCCCCGCTTCCCTCTGTGAAGGGCCTATCTTTTACTTTTATGTTGAGTCAACCTATTCCCCTCTATCTTAGGCAAGCATTTGAGTTGTTATGTTTCATTCATCCATATGTTGATTTGTTCGATCATGTTTCTTGTCTTCCTTTGTTTTGTACGATGCTTTTATCTAAAAGAATACATCTTTGAAAGCTATCTTTGACTATGAAGAGTTTGTTTCATTGAGCATGTGACTTTTGCCTTGTTAGCTCTGTTATAAAAGGTTCCGTTCAAAAATAAATACAGTCTGTTCATTGTTGTCTGACCAAGAACAAAAGTTTGCCATCACCAATCATGATTTACCTTGTGCATCTTTATTGTGATTCCCTTTGCTTATTGCAAGCCTAGTTATATGAAGGGAAGTTGCCGTCTATTATGACTTATGCCTTAGTATATGTGATGCTTCTTGTCCGTATTTTGTTTATCGACACTGCACTCCATAAACCTATGGTCATGTTTATCGAGTTAACTTTCGCTTGGGGACAAGCAAGGTCTAAGCTTGGGGGGGTTGATACGTCATTTTGCATCACTATTTTATATCATAATTTACTGTTATTCATGGATATATTTCATATTTAGAGGTGATACTTATGTTGTTTCCTCTGTTTTTGCATGTTTGATGATTAATGGAGAACTTGCTGCCGGAGTCAGGATTCTGCTGATAAAGGACCGTCAAGACACCATATTTCTAAAGATCAACAATTCCAGGAAAATACCCAGAAATTCATATATTACCAGAAGACGAAAGTAGCCAAAAGGGGAGAGCGAAAAAAGCAACAGGGGGCCCACACCACTAGGTGGCGCGGGCCAGCCCCTGGCCGTGCCACCCTGGCCCACTTCTGACATCGCTCTCTCGCGTATATGGTCGTCCCCGAAAACCTAAGCCGAGAGGGAGGGATAAGAGATAGACACCGCCGCCTCTGCGGGGCGGAAAACTCCGAGAGAGAAAAGCTCTCTGATTGCTGGATGAATGACCAGCCCGTTGGGCACCCCAAGAGGAAGGTGTGATGAATATAGCAGCAAGATTTTCCCTCAGTTAGAAACCAAGGTTTATCGTTCAGGAGAAGAGCAGACAATACGACTGAAGGTGATGCTGCTAGCTTGCGACAGCTTCGGACAATTTATATATGGTGCCTCATCCAAGCTTTGCTTTGCTAGCTGCAATGCGGAACCTGCACACAACACAACCAAGTACTTTGTTCCCAACTTGTGATGAGGTTGTCAATCTCACCGATTTGCTTGAAACAAAGGGTATGAGCGTATCGAGTGGAAAATAGTAGAAGTATGCGAGTAAAGTAAACAGTGCGAGTAAAGTAAACAGGTGATAGCAATATGATGGAAATAGGACCGGGGTCCATAGTTCACTAGTGGTGTCTCTCCATAAGATAAATAACACATGCTGGGTAAACAAATTACAGTTGGGCAATTGATAGAATAAAGATAAACGTGATATGTCAAGAAGATCACTATGCAATTTACTCTGGGCATTACAACAAAATACATAGACCGCCATCCAACTGCATCTATGACTAATAATCCACTCACGGGGATATCATCCGAACACCCCATGAGTATTAAATTGCGAACAATAGATAATTGCATTAAGCAATGTGCGTAATGTAAACAAAGCATATGCCCTCGAGCATATGAATGTTGATTTCTCCCTAGTAGCAACAGCACATCTACAACCTTAGAGGTTTCTGGTACTCCCCCAGGTTAAATAGAGGCATGAACCCACTATCGAGCATAAATACCCCCTCTTGGAGTCACTAGCAACTACTCGGCCAAGATAGCTACTAACAACGGAGAGCATGCAAGATCATAAACAACATAGAGATAACAAAAGATATATTTCAGTATAGCAACTCAATTATCACACCAATATTCATCAGATCCCAACAAACCAAACATGTAGAATTACATAACGGTGATCTCAATCATGTAGGGCAGCTCATGAGATCTAAACATGAAGCACATGGTGGAGGAGACAACCATCTAGCTACTGCTATGGACCCATAGTCCAAGGTAGACTACTCACTCATCGCTCTGGAGGCAAGCATGGCGATGAAGAAGACCTCCGGTGGCGATTCCCCTCTCCGACAGGGTGCAAGGAAGAGCTTCGGGACCCTCCCGATTTTCGGGTCGATGGCGGCGGTGGATCGCGATGTGTTTTGGAAAATTGATCGGGTCCTTAGGTTTTTTCCGTCAGGGGGTCTTTATAGGCGAAGGGGCATCGTCAGAGGTGGCCCGAGGTGCCCTCACACATAGGGGGCGCAGCCAGGGGCTAGGCCGCGCCGCCCTGGTGTGTGGGGCCCTCGTGGCCCCCCTCCAACTCCTCTTCGGATCTCTGGAAGCTTCCGGGAAAAATAAGACTTCAGGAACTTGTTTCGTCCAATTCCGAGAATATTTCCTGTGTAGCACTTCTGAAACACAAAACAGCAGAAAACAGGGAACTGGCACTGTGGCGACTTGTTAATAGGTTAGTTCCAGAAAATGCATAAAAGTGCCACTAAGTGTAACGAAACAGTAGGCAATTGGTGTATAAACAAGCATGGAGCATAAAAAATTATAGATACGTTGGAGACATATCACTCTCCGGCAGGCAGAAATCTGCCAGGGGAAATTCCTTCCCGGAGAGGAGAGATCATCGCCATCGCCATCACCATCGCACTGGACTTCATCGGGATCATCATCATCATCATCACCAGCACCTTCATCTCCACCATCACCATGCCATCCCGCTGAAACATCTTGGGTTGAATCTTGTCAAATTCTTAGGGGAAACTTTCCTAGTGTTGATTACTCTTGTAGTTGATGCTATTGAGTGGAACCGTTGAATTAAGGTTTATGTTCAGATTGTTATTTACCATTATTTCACATCTGGTCATGATCCATATGATGTCTTGTGAGTAGTTCGTTTAGTTCTTGAGGACATGGGAGAAGTCGAGATGTTAGTAGTGAAACTATTGAGTAATATTTAATGGTTTGATATTTATATGTTGTGGTGTTATTCTACTAGTGGTGTCATCTGAACGTCGATACATGATACTTCACCATTTATGGGCCTAGTGGAATGCATTGTGTATTTGGCTACTAATTGTGGGGTTGCCGGAGCGACAGAAACCTAAACCCCCGTTAGAAACCATTGCACCAGGGAGCGTAGGATCTCAGAGTTTAAGGCTATGGTTAGATTTATCTTAATTACTTTCTTGTATTTGCGGACGCTTGCAAGGGGTATAATCAGAAGTGTGTATTAGTCCTAGTAAGGGTAGTACGTGATACGTCCAAAATGTATCTACTTTCCTGAACACTTTTGCTATTGTTTCTCCTCTAATTTAGGTGTTTTAAATACAACTAACACGGACTAACGCTGTTTTCAGCAGGATTGCCCTAGTGTCTTGTTTTTGTGCAGAAATCTGACTTTCAGGAAAAATCTCAGAAAATACTGCAAAATTCCTATTTTACTAGAAGACCCACGAAGCCAGAAGACAAGACGAAGAGGGGCTGGGAGGCAGGCTCACCACCAAGGGGCGCGGCCTAGGCCTGGCTGCGCCAGGGGGTGGTGAGGCCACCCTAGCTGCCTCCTCGAGCCCTCCTTTTGCCTACATATACCCTTCAACCTGAAACTATCGGGGGTTCGGCATTTTCTCCAGATAGACTTCCGATGCACCGCCACCATTAGAAACCGCGATTCGGAACCAGAAACTCCATTCTGGCACCCTGCCGGGACGGGGATTTGGAGGAGATCTTCATGACCATCATCACCAACATCTCTCCATCAACCATCCATGACTCCCCCATCCATGTGTGAGTAATTCCCGCTGTAGGCGAAGGGGATGGTAGGGATTGGATGAGATCATTCATGTAATTTGCTATGAGATTGTTAGGGCATGGTGCCTAGTATCTATTATTAGTGCATATGACATTGTTGCAACTTATTGTGCTTAATGCTTGTCACTTTGGGCCCAAGTGCCATGATCTCAGATCTGAACTTGTTATTGTTTTATGATGATACTTGTTGTTTATGATCTTACTTGCAAGTTGTATACACATATCGTTGTCCGGAACCCGAGGCCCCAAAGTGACAACAATTGGGATAACCGGAGGGGATGGCTATGATGTGAGGATCACATGTGTTCACCGAGTGTTAATGCTTTGCTCCTGTACTTTATTAAAAGGAGTACCTTAATTACTAGTTGACAAGGGTATAGCTAATAGAGCCTGCTAGTTGAGTACCCCTGAGGCCCGTTAAGCTAGGCCCAATTGTGATGATAGTCGAGATACGTGTTCTTACCGTATGTCGATATTGTAATCTGTATCGGACCCTACCCGATCCTCGAGACCTGGCCACCTATATATAGGGGCCAGGAGGGGATGGTGTACGGCAGATTGAAAGCAAGCTAGATTCAACACCCAAGTTTACTTTCGATATACACCTATTTCGACTAACCTTACCTTCGAGTTCATCCGACGCCCTATCTCCCCGATCCTAAGTCCTTCATCTAGGACATTTGTCGAGTTAACCCTCGTCAATTGGCGCCGACCGTGGGGACTTTGGGCGTTGGAATCATGAATTCGACAGCTTTTTTGCTTTTAGCCAACAGCAGTGCAGGAATCAATGAAAGTCAAGAGACGAAGTTAACGATCGGAAGTCTAAGCATCTTAATCGGACCCTCGGGTTCGACCCGCCTCTCGGATTTGACGAAGCCAAATCCGTCGGCAAGTGAACCCGAGACAGTAGCAATGGTGGAATCATCGGAAGGCTCTTCCAGTGAGGTAAACTCGCCAGTCAGCTTAGGAGAAGCACAAATCACAGAAGGCGACGAAATTCGGGAAAAACTCGACTTGGAAGTAAAAGCGTTTAAAACACACAATAGTACAAGGGACTTCGCCGCTGGAAGTAGTGGCGTCTCCAAAAGAGTACACCAGTTATGCGTCATTATCACTGAAGCAGAAGAAGAAAACAATAACGAGGGAAGCAAAGGGGTCGACAGGCAAGTCGACAAGATAAAGGAGCACAACAAAAAGGAGAAGGAGAAAGTTCACGTCTCAGCCGACGAGTGGAGGATCATCATGTCAGCTATCAATCATGGCACAGAAGTACCCGAAGGATCAAGAAGAGAAGTTCTAATGGGATATTAGTACGCATTACACCAGCACATGAAGAAACTAAAAGAGGAAAGAGACATGTTTTTTCAAAATAATAACAGTGTGTCATGGGAAGAGTATTGGGATGATTATAGTGAGGATTCAGAGTACAGCAGGGAAAAGCGCGGAGACCCAAAGCACAACAGAGGGACAACGACACAAAGTAGAGAGGAAAGGTACTCAAGAAGTATTACTCCACAGCTAGAGGAGAAGGAAGAAGACTTCGTGCAGGAAACACCGGAAGCAGCGCTAATAGCAGCACAGGCATACCTACTAACCACGCAGCCAGAACCCGGAGATCCGCGGGAAGACATGCACCAAGCCGCAATACGAAGCCTCGGGATAGTGGAAGACAAGATCAGGGGAAAAGGTCTGGAGACAAAGTCGACAAGCTACAAGGAAAGGCGAAAGGAGAAGTTCAAGCACAAAATCACACAAAACGAATCTAGCGAGTCATCAGAAGAAGAAAGGCGACAAAAAAGGAGGGAGGACGCAAGAAATATAATAGCCCAGGCTCGAGTAAATAAATCGCGCCACGCCTGGAGGGAAGAAAATTATGAAGACGACGAAAAAGAGATGGGCGCGTTGTGCTTTACCCGCAGGGTTCGCAAAACGCGAGTACCCAAAGGATTCAAGTTACCACATGACCAGCAAAAATATGATGGGTCGCAAGAACCTACCCTATGGTTATCGGATTACCTGCAGGCAGTACAGATATTAGGGGGAACAAAAGCAACAGCAATGCAAAGTTTGCAACTACACCTCACCGGCGCAGCACGGTCCTGGTTGAATACCCTACCCAATGAATCCATCGGAAGCTGGGGAGAACTCGAAAGCCAGTTCGCAAGAAATTTCCGCTTGACATATAAGCGCCCAGCATCACTGGAGGAAGTCAAAGTGTGTGTGCAAAGAAAAGGCGAAACTCTACGTTCTTATATACAACGATGGAGTGTAATCAAAAACTCAGCAGAGGACGTCTCCGACGAAAGAGCAATAGACGCTTTTTTGGCCGGCCTTCATCGCTCAGACCTTGTGGAAGAGATAGGAAGAACAAGGCCAACAACAGTAGCCGAGTTAATGGAAGAAGCTAACAGATTCGCTGACGGAGAGGATGCATATAATAACAAAAGAGGACGTTCACCAGAAGTCGACAGAAGAAGTAGACAGAGGAAAAGACACCGCAGCAGGGTTAACCAAGGAAGGCGAAATCAGGTAGCCGCAGGGTACGAAGCAAAGGAAGAGGAAGGTTATGAAAGTAGGAGGTTTCAAACAAAAGGAGCAGAAAAACCAAGATACTCTGGCCCCTCGGCCAAAGACATGCTATATGGACCTTGTCGAATCCACTATGCGTATCTGGATGGAAAGAGAGTCTTAAACCACCAGATGAAGGATTGTAGAACTTTCCTAAGGCTATAAAGCGCCATGGGTTCAAGCTAAGGGAATGGCAAGGAGAAAAATACACAAGTCAAGGATATCAAGTACAAAGGCTAGCGAGGCACCTAGAGTCGAAAGTTTACATATCGGCAATGATTCAACCGGTGCCTAAGTCAAAGAAAGATTGAAAGAGCATATCCAGGCAAGTAAACCTAGCAATATCATCGCCACCAGCCACCACAGAGTACTTGCGGTGGTCAGATCAACCAGTTAAGTTCAGCAGAGCAGACCACCCAAGGAAAGTTCCCAGGTCGGGCCACTCGCCAATGGTATTAAAGGCGCAAATAGGAGGGTACGACATCGGGAGAGTGTTTATGGATGCAGGAAGTGACATAAACCTAATATATGCTAGAACCCTGAAGGCAATGTGTATCTCACTGTCAAGCCTGAAGGCAACAGATTGTTCTTTCCATGGAATAGTACGAGGAGCCGCAAATTACACTCTGGGGAAAATAGAACTCGATGTCTGCTTCGAAAGTAGCAGCAACTATCGCAGGGAGAAGTTGGAATTTGAAGTTATGGACTGGCCATCACAGTACCATGCAATTCTAGGGCGCCCAACATTTGCAAAATTCATGGCAGTACCTCACTACGCGTATCTAACGCTAAAAATTCTAGGACCCAAAGGAACGATTACAGTGCAAGGGAGCTTCGAAGTAGCCAACACCTGTGACAGAGAATTCAATAGAATGGCGCAAACCTTTGGCATGACAACAGAATATGAGAGGCTGAAAGGAGAAACCGATCATAATGTGATACCCGACCTTGGATGATCCCTGCCAGATCAGGCTTTCGACACAACTCAGGACTCGAAGAAAATCCAGGTCCACCCTACGGACCCAAACAAGACAACATCGATTGCGGTAAACCTGGATCCCGCATAGGAAAGCGCGCTCGTCGAGTTCCTCCGTGAGCACTGGGAAATCTTCCCCTGGTGTCCTTCAGACATGCCAGGGGTTCCCAGGGAACTCGTCGAGCACGCATTAAATGTAGATCCTAAAGCAAAGCCAGTCAAGCAACCATTGCGACGATTTGATGAACCCAAAAGGAAGGCGATAGCATCAGAATTGCATAGGCTAGAAAATGCCGGATTTATCAGAGAAATAAAAACTTCGAGTTGGGTATCCAATCCAGTCCTCGTATCCAAGAAAAACATAGACGTACAAAGAGTATGTGTCGATTACACATATCTCAATAAGCACTGTCCAAAGGATCCCTTCCCTCTACCCCGCATCGATCAGATAATTGATTCAACAGCGGGATGCGCAAGGCTTTCCTTTTTGGACGCATATTCTGGTTACAACCAGATCAAGTTGAAAAAAGAAGACAAAGAAAAGACAGCTTTCATCACACCATATGGGGTGTTTTGCTATCAAGTAATGCCTTTCGGCCTAAAAAATGCAGGAGCAACCTATCAACGGATGATGCAAAACTGCCTCGGGAGCCAAATAGGACGCAACATCCAAGTCTACATTGATGATGTAGTCATTACCACAAGAGAGGAGGAATCCCTAATCAGCGACTTGGCATAAACCTTCGACAACCTGAGCAGGTACAAGCTTAAGCTTAACCCGACAAAGTGTTCCTTCGGTGTATCGGCAGGACAACTTTTAGGGTTCCTGGTGTCAGCACGAGGAATAGAGGCGAACCCAGAGAAGATCCAAGCAATTCTCACAATGGGGAAACCCACGAAACTACACGACGTACAGAAACTCGCAGGATGCGTCGTGGCACTAAGTCGTTTCGTTGCTCGATTCGGAGAGAAGGCACTCCCTTTCTATGCACTTATGAAGAACTCAGATGATAAATTTGAATGGACAGAAGAAGCAGACGCAGCTTTTGCGCAGCTGAAAAAAGTGCTCTCCATGCCACCAGTGCTGGTCGCACCAAAAGAAAAAGAGCCACTACTACTCTACATCGCCGCGACCCATCAGGTGGTGAGTACAGTATTAGTAGTCGAAAATAGTGAAGAAGGAAAAGCCCACGGCGTACAGAGGCCGGTATATTTCATCAGTGAAGTACTCTCTCCGACAAAACAGAGGTACCCGCACTATCAAAAGCTTGCATACAGTGTCTTTACAACGGCACAAAAATTGCGACTGTACTTTGCGGTGCACCCAATTATAGTGGTCAATGAAGCACCACTATCGAACATATTGAATAATCCTTCAGCAACAGGACGTGTCTCTTTGTGGGGAATCGAATTATCTCCCATGGACATCACGTATGAAAAAAGAAAGGCTATCAAGTCGCAAATCTTGCCAGATTTCACAGCAGAGTGGTTGGAGTTGCAGAGCACGGGACCACCAGATTTATCGAGTGTCTGGACAATGTACTTCGATGGTTCTAAGAGAGTCCAAGGCGCAGGCGCATGAGTAGTCTTCATATCGCCACACGGCGATAAATTGAAGTACATTTTAAGGATGAGTTTCCCGCAGGCCTCTAATAATGAAGCAGAATACGAGGCTTTACTGCATGGAATGAAGATGGCCAAGGCGTGTGGAGCAACTCGTCTAAAAATATTTGGAGATTCAAACCTTGTCGTCCAACAAGTTATGAACAGATGCGACACAATTAATGATAACATGATGGCTTACAAGAACTTATATCACTATCTCGAAGGAACATTCGATGGATGTGAAGTCTCGCACATCAGCAGAAACAACAATGAAGAAGCCAACAATTTAGCAAATATCGGGTCACAGTGCCTGCCTGTGCCATCTGGAGTCTTCTGGGAAAAAATAGTGGAAAGATCGATAAAAAGCGTCAAAAGTTCGACTACTGCAGCAGGCTCGGGGGCTGGTGCAAAAGTGACGAGAGTGCGCCAGAACCCGAAGAAATCCTGATGATAGAAGAAACCTGGATCCAGCCTTATCTTCCATACATGATAAATAAGAAATTACCAGAAGACGCAGTGGAAGCCAAGAGAATAACTCGACGATCAAAAGCATTTGTCGTGTTGCAGGGGAAATTATACAAAAAGAGCATAACTGGTGTTCTGCAGCGTTGCGTAATGCCTCAAGAAGGACAAGTAATATTAAAAGATATACACGCTGGAGTATGTGGCCCTCATGCTAGTAGCAGGGCAATCACGGGAAAAGCGTTCCGAGCAGGATTCTATTGGCTAACAGCCATGGAAGATGCGAAGGATATAGTTAGAAAGTGTGAAGCCTGTCAAAGATTCGCCTCTCGACCACACGCGCCAGCACTAGAGTTACAGCCAATACCATTGTCCTGGCCCTTTGCACAATGGGGCCTCGATATGGTAGGAAAATTACATAAATCCTGGCCGGGAGGGCATGTCTACATGCTAGTGGCAGTCGACAAATTTACCAAGTGGGTGGAAGCGGCCCCGGTGACAACTCAAGACTCGACAACAACAATCAATTTCATTAAATCAATAGTGTTTCGCTTCGGTGTACCATATAGCATCATCACGGACAATGGGACAAACTTCACTTCAAAGGAATTCAAAAGTTACTGCGAAGGTTTGGGAATCAAGCTCAAATTCGCATCTGTAGCACACCCGAAGACAAACGGGCAAGTCGAAAAAGCCAATGGCCTAATATGCAATGGGATAAAAAAGATGCTCTTAGCACCTCTCGAGAAAGCCAAGAGCGCTTGGGTAGATGAACTGCCCTCCGTTCTTTGGAGTTTAAGAACCACGCCTAACGCAGCTACTCAAGAAACTCCCTTCTTCCTGGTCCACGGCACAGAAGCCGTGCTCCCAGTCGATGTTACACACGAGGCTCCAAGAGTGACGGTATACAATGAAGTAACCTCAACAGAAGCATTACAAGACGACATCGATGCACTGGATGAAGCAAGAGATAAAGCACTGGAAAGAGCCATGCAGTATCAACAAAGCCTGCGGAACTACCATAGTAGTCGAGTTCGTCCGCGATCCTTTGTGGTGGGAGATTTAGTCTTGCGACTCAGGCAGGACAGCCACGGCAAGTTAGAGTCCCCTTGGGTGGGACCTTACATTGTCACAGAAGTAATACCAGGAGGAGCTTATCGACTACAAGACAAGAAGACAGGAAAGGACGAAAGCAACCCATGGAATGCGGAGCAACTATGACGTTTTTACGCATAGAGGAAATCTAGTGACGTTAGTAACTTCGAGTTAACCCTCTGAACCCAGAACATGAGGCCATACGTCAGGTTCCTTGGGTTGAACTCGACAAACTGTACAAATATTTTACTTCTCCACTCGGGGGCTTCAACCCTCGGGTCGTACGAAAGAAAATTTAACACAATATGGAGATCTTTTATACTACTAGGTTGTGCAACAACCCAATATTCTTCAAGCAATATAATTGGTTCAAAAAGAACCTGGTAATATATATAAAAGCATGCCTCAGAACAACGATTTGTTCCCATGGTCTATTAAAAGCATCCAAACCAAGTACGATTATTACAGATAGCACGGCAACGAGGCAACTCGAAAATGAGATTACATAAAGAAGATTCTAATGGAAGTGTACTTCAGCTTCGTACTCCTTCTGGCATTGAGTAACGTCATATATCCTCACGTCAAACTTGGACGTGCCAACATGAAAGTCGAAGGTCATGAAGAAACCTCGCTGGATGTCGTGATCATCCACAAACTGAGACCAGCCGCCCTTGAAGTACTGTTCACCAGCGCCGTCATACCAGACTTCCACTTCATAGGGAGTGCCTCCCCCAGAATGTTCACGCAGAATTGCTTCACGCAATTCACGCCCATCCATGAATTGGGTGAACTTTAGCGGCAACCGTTGAATTTCACGGCACTGCGCGCCGGCGATACAGAAAAATGAGTATATCTTTGGCTGAGGAGAAGAAGTGTTACCAGGAGGTGCGCTTGGGCCTAGGATAGCGCAAGGCACCTTTGGTTTATTCTTACTCCCGGCCGGACGGCCGGGACACCGTTTCATCGGAGCGGACGGTGAAGGTCCTGCAACAGCTAGTGCTGTCTTATTCTTGCTGCCACGAGGGCGGCCGCGACCCCGTGGCGCCGTCGGGGAGCCAAGGTTTAGACGAGACCCATCTGCGTTAGCCATGGAGACAAGTTGGTGGAAAAGAAACCCTAGATGAAGAAGAAGAAGCGGCAGAGGAGGAAATCTATTTAGGGTTTTTACCCTCGCCAAGGGTGCTTATTTATAAGCACATAGTTACGGGCCTCCACGAAAACAAGGCCCATAAAATATTTGCAGGGGAGTTAAATTCTGCACATAAGCAGACGATAATAAAAAAGAATATCAAAGAGAATACGACAAACCTCGCCTTGGGCTCGGGGGCTTATGACTTCAAGGGAAAAAAGAGAAGATAATGACTGTACTAACAAAAATTCATATCCTTTGAGCCTATACCTGGGAAAAACTTTCTCGGCTATAGCCTCGGGGGCTACTCCCATCGGGAGCGCTGAGCGTGCACCCGATAGAAAACAGAGAAGCTGCAATGAAGATAAAGAAGCTATGACACAGTATGAGTCGCCATCATTTTGACAACAATGAAACTTTGACTACATAGTCGACGAAATACTCCCATCGGGAGATACTCATGAGAAGTCAATGTGAATTCAAATTTTTTTTGATATTGCATCAGTCAAAATTTGACTGCGACATGTGATTCTCGAGTTACGTTATCGCAACGAAACTTGAATGCCGTGATTTATCATGAAGGTAAGACCCCGGGATCCATCCTGTGTGGCCTGGTATACGCACATGGATGCGCTCTGCTGGTATGTACCCGTGTCTACGACGCGAAGATAATCCTAGTGGACGCACTGGGTACCCTGAGAATCACTGGGATTCATTCTTTGTAAGTCCTAAATGCGGCAAAAGAGTGGGTTTGACTGGTATCCCGAATTCAAGTCCAAGGGGATTGAATTTGAAGTAGGTGGCAAGTATCTGTTCTGGCAGTTAACTGACCTCTTGATCCGCCAGAGTTGTCAAGCTTGTTCATGAAAACCCCTTGCAAAATATTATCATGAAAATAAGTCGAAAGACCAAGTCGAAGATTTGAAGATATGAAGAAGTCGAAGAATTGATCAAGTCGAAGATTTAAAGATTAGAGATTCAACCCGAATCTGCAATTCCGGTAGAATCTCAGGGGCTACTGACAAGGGTATAGCTAATACAGCCTGCTAGTTGAGTACCCCTGAGGCCCGTTAAGCTAGGCCCAATTGTAATGATAGTCGAGATACATGTTCTTACCGTATGTCGATATTGCAATCTGTATCGGACCCTACCCGATCCTTGAGACCTGGCCACCTATATATAGGGGCCAGGAGGGGACGGTGTAGGGCAGATTGAAAGCAAGCCAGGTTCAACACCCAAGTTTACTTTCGATATACATCTATTTTGACTAACCTTACCTTCGAGTTCATCCGACGCCCTATCTCCCCGATCCTAAGTCCTTCATCTAGGACATTTGTCGAGTTAACCCTCGTCACCAGTAGATTCCCTTGAGGCCCTGCTGCAAACAGGCTGGTAGGACAGAAGATGTCGTGCAATTTTCTCATTGCGAGCACGTACGACTATATACGGAACAAATGCCTATGGTTGTTTAGTACTAGGATGCTTTATCATTATTTATCTGCAATAGCCCATGTCTCACTGATTTCATGAATTATCTTATCCATGCAACGCCCGTACATCTATCCCTATGTCTACAGTATTTAATCCTACTGTTTACTATTGCTACTATTACCGTCTTTACTTTATTATTGTTGCTACTATTTTACTACTATCATCACTATAAAACTGTTGCTACTGATAAACCGCTGCGAGCAAGTCTGTTTCCAGGTGCAGCTGAATTGACAACTCATCTATTAAGGCTTATAAATATTATTTGGCTCCCCTTGTGTCAAATCAATAAATTTGGGTTTTACTTCCCTCGAAGACTGTTGTGATCCCCTATACTTGTGGGTCATCAAGACTATTTTCTAGCGCCATTGTCGGGGAGCATAGCTTTATTTGTAAGTTCACTTGGGATTCATATTGTTCGCTGCAATCTGTTCATCATGGGTAAACCTCGTGATGGAAAGTTTCCTATATTGCCATCCACTACAAGAAGAGGTATGACTCTGAACACCTCTGTTGCTCTTGATTCGCCATCTGTTATGAGTAAGTTTCTTACACCACCGCATGCACATGCTACTTCTTCTGCTGAGTTTGAAAATGCTACTGATAGTTTTGATGATGCTTCTACTGTGCTTGATGAGAGTGGTTCGTTAGTTTCCTTTTTAGATGCTACAATTGCTAGGACTAAGCAATTGGGGAACACTACTGTCATGCCTGCTAGTTCACCTGAGTCTAGGGAATGCCCTAGTGACAATCTTGATGATGCTTATGTTGAGTTAGATGATGATTTTATTCATGAATCTCATACTACTAGTGATGCTGATGCTATTCGAGATCTTTATGCAAGATGTGTTGTTAGATACAAGTTATCTCCTGATGCTAAGTTTGCTGCTTCTCCGATACATATTAGTGATAAGAACTATGATTTCTCTTTGGATTTATCTTACATATCTATTGTTGAGAAAGAACCCTTTTGTGGTACTGAAACTAAGAGTGCTATGGAGAACATGAATGAGCTTTCTTCTTTGAGTAATTTGTTTTTTGATGATACTAAGCTGCGTATGTACTTTGTTGCTAAGATTTTTCCTTTTTCATTGAAAGGTGCAGCTAAAGCTTGGTTTAATAATTTGTCTCCTGGATCTATTGATAGTCCTATTGCTTTGGTTAACACTTTCTTTCAGGAATATTTTCCTGCTAGTGCTCAACATGCTGCTTTGCAGAAAATCTTTGACTTTGAGCAGGTAAAAGGAGAGAAACTGCCAGAATCATGGGGAAGGTTTTGCTCTTTAATTAGAGTACTGCCTGGAGAGCCATTACCTAAAAATGAACTCCTTGATATATTTATAATGGACTAACTATTGAATCTAAGACATATTTGGATAGTTGTGCTGGTGGTGTTTTCAGGAAAAAGACTCCAGCTGAAGATGAAGAATTAATGGCTAAAATAAGCCGGAATTATGATGATTGGACTATGGCTGAGTCAACGCCAGCGCCAACACCAACACCAGCACCAATGCCAGCGCCAACACCAAAGAAGAGAGGGATGATTGAATTAAATGATGAAATAATGAGAGAATCCAAGAAATCTCTTAAGGAGAAGGGTATTCAATCTGAAGATGTGAAGAATCTACCACCTATAGAAGAACTATGTAAGCCAATCCCTCGCTCATCTAATATTGAGGTACACTCTCTCCAACGCTTTGATAATAGAGATATTCCTTATTCTAAACCTCCTGATCAATGCTTAGATGAGTTTGATAATTTTATTGTTAAGCAAGATAATTTTAAGAAGAGAGTGCAGAATCATTTGTTGGAAAAGTCTAGAGCTATTAACAAGTTGTAGGATATTGTGGAGAGAACCTCCAATGATGTGAAGATGCTTGTTAAACATTTTCAAATGGCTCAGACTCAAATTGATCAGCTTACTAAGGTGCAAAAAGACTTGCTAGTTAATGCCGCCAGAGAAAAACAAGCGTGTGAAATACGCACTAGAGGTGGTGCTACTAATCAAGATCCCTTATATCCTGAAGGGCATCCTAAGAGGATCGAGCAAGATTCTCAACGTGCTATAAGTGCTGGTAATCCTTGCAAGAAGAAGAAGAAGCACAAAACAGGGTCAGAATCTTCTGAAACAGGTAAGGATCCTAATAGTGTTTCTATTTCTGATGCTAAAACCGAAAGTGGTAATGCTTCTGATAAAGAAGAAGTTGAAGAGGAACCAGAAAAGCTTGCTAAGAATGCAAAGTACACTAAGGAAGACTTCATTGCCAACAAGCATGGTAATGAGAGAGAACCTTGGGTGCAGAAACCAATGCCTTTTCCTGGTAAGAAACACAAATCTAAGGAAGAAGAACACTACAACAGGTTTTGTGAATGGATGAGACCTTTATTTTTGCAAATTCCTTTGACTGATGCTATTAAAATGCCTCCTTATTCAAAGTATATGAAAGATATTGTTACTAACAAAAGGAAGATTCCTAGTGAGGAAATTGCCACTTTACTTGCTAATTACTCTTTTGATGGTAAAGTTCCAGAAAAGCTTGGAGATCCAGGTATACCAACTATTCCTTGCTCTATTAAAAATAACTATGTTAGAACTGCTTTATGTGATTTGGGAGCTAGAGTTAGTGTGGTGCCTTTTTTCTCTATAAGAGACTCGATCTAGAAAAGTTGATATCGACTGATATATCTTTGCAAATGGCTGATAAGTCTACTACTATTCCTATTGGTATATGTGAGAATGTTTCTGTTCAAGTTGCTAATAATTGTTTGATATTAACTGACTTTGTTGTGTTAGAAATGCCCGAAGATGATAATATGTCTATTATTCTTGGGAGACCTTTTCTAAACACTGCAGATGCTGTTACTGATTGCAACCAAGGTAAAGTAACTTTTAATGTCAATGATTAAGAGCACACGGTCTATTTTCCCAAGAAGATTGATAGAAAATGCTCTAAATTCAATCAAGAATATTGAGACCATCAGAGTTGGTCAAATTATTTGTTCAGAGCCAAAGCCCAAAGAAGTATATCAAATTGTAATGATTGGGACTATGCCTATCAAGGTTGAGGTAACATAATCATTTAGAGAAATGCAAAGTTTTGCTTCATAGAAAAGTGGTTTGGCAACAAGACTTGATCAACCTTGTTAACAAAGCAGTTTTCAAATGAACAAAACTATGTTTTCACTGCATTCACTCTTATTTCTACCTTGTTCATTTTTGTTTCCGCTGTTTAGTTTCATATTAGAATATTTTAGAGCTGCTTTAAGGTTGGGTTGGATTTGCTTTCTATCGTTCCATCTTCGTTTTCCCGAGTTTTATTCTCTTATCATTTTTCTGAAAAATCCTCAAAAATAAAGTTTCTCGAAAAATTCCAGAAAAATCTTTTTAAATTTTTATGTCAAAAATGGGGCAGAGTGGCACCTGGGAGACCTCAGGGGGACCCACCATGCCAGCTCACCACCAGGGGGCGCGGCCCAAGCCTAGCCGCGCCGTGACATGGTGAGGGGCCCCTGGCCCTCCACTTACCTCTCCACCCTCACTTCCTTCTCTCTCCCGAAATATCTCCACACTTTAGCTCAAACCCGTGTTCTTGCTGCTCTTCATTTCGATTTTTCGATCTCCTTGCTCAGCACATCTTTGCTGCTGAGATTTGGAGCATTTGTTCTTCGGTATGTGACTCCTTCGATTGTCCAAGTAGAATTTTGTTTAGTGGAGTATTTCTTGAGTATTTTAGCTCTATAGGTGGCAGGTGAAATGAGTTTGCATGCTTATTATATTGCTTAGAAATGTTATTTTGATGCATGTTTGCCCTCTAGTAACTCCCTATAGTAGTTTCCTACATTTGTTTGTCCCAAAATCAATTTTTATGAGGTTTGTCAAAAATTTCAGAAAAGGGAAATGGAGAACTACACCTATGGAGAAGTCTTTGAAAGAGAAGCACCAAGGTCATCAAGGCCTTCAAAATCCACTTCTCAATATAGGACATCCTACAATGAAGATCTTATGTCACCGAACATTGATGATGAGGGGGATGATGGAGATGCGCATCCATCCACTTTCCCTTGTGCTAACTTTTTGAGTGATGGAGGGATTCTTGAGGATTTCTTACTCCTTGTTAACAGGGTTGGATTGACTACATACATGACGAATGAGAGTAATCAATATGCTTTGCTCACGAAGATTTTCGTTGAAAGCTTTAAATTCACTAACTCTCATGTCAAGCCTTCCATTGCATTTAAGATTTATGATAAGTCTATCACCATGTCTTTGGAGAAGTTTTGTGGTATTCCAGGTATTCCCATGTTTGGGACAGCCAAGAAGATTCTGCACCAACCCAGTGATTTGTTGGAGCTCTACCGAGGATTAACTAATCATGATGACCGCATAGCACAGCGTGGCAAGATAAGAAACATTCAACTCCCAGCTATTAGATATTTTACTTACTATCTTGCCACTAGTATTCTTGGTAGGGGGAACACTAGCAATATCTCTAACTATCATTTAGCTTTTCTAGCTAGTGCGCTTGATGTTAGCAAAAAGTATAACCTCAGTGCTCTTATTGCTCGTCGCCTAGCCACTAGGGGACCTATTTATGGAGGCATTATTGCTGTGCGCATTGTTGCTGCTTTAGGACTTTCTATTGCTCCTAATGATATATTGTTGGTTCCACAGAGGCTTGATCTTGCTGCCATGAAGCTCCATCACTTTGTTACTACTAACTCATGTGCAGGGAAATTAGTTTATAGAATGTTATTCACTGATGGAGGAGAAAGGGAAGTTCCCTTGCCACAGCCCAGTTTGTTCAGTATTCACAAGAGGCCATGGTCGCGCTTGAAGGAGGAGTTGGACGAGCAGCTTGGGTTGCTCGGCTTCCACGTACAACATGGCGATGTGGACCAGGAGGAAGAGGAGGCGCCGGCTGATCACTAGACCACATACCACACCAGGGCGCCCTCGAGCTCATATCAAGACGAAGGTGCTTCTTCATCATATTTTGGAGACGCCACCTCATGGCCGAGCTGGGATTGATCTCCACTTAGGCCAAAAGCCTAAGCTTGGGGGGAGGTACGCCAACGATACACTCATCTACATATTATATTTTGTCGGTACTTTGTATATCCATGTTTCGCTTTCTTTGTTGTTCTTGTTCTTATTACTACTTACCAAAACACAAAAAGACCAAAAATATTTCTGTTGTTTCTATTTGTTTGCCTCTTTAGTTTTCTAGCTTTGGTTTGCTTTACTTTCCATTTTCGGTTAGATATTTGAAAAATCCAAAAATATTTTGCTTTGTTTGTTGTTTCCTTTTGTTTTTGTTTCAGAATTCGAAAACCCAAAAATATTTGTTGTTCTTCTTCGGTTTTGTAAAGTTTGTTGCAGAGTTCAGTCTCCCGTTACTCCATTGGAGCTTGGTATTCACTTCATATTATTCAAGCCACACAAGTGAAAGGCAATAATGATGACATAACAATTCGAGATGTGGTAAGAGGCCGGTATGAACTCTATTTGTTTTCATTTTTGTACATATACTCATCTATGTGGACATGTTTAGTCTGTTCATGTAAGGTATATGTTATCTAATGGATGCTTTGTAGTTCTTGGTCTCATATGATTAGTTCCAATTTACTAATAGTTTGTAGCATGTCATGTAGGTGCTTGCTTGCATTGTTTTATTCGTAATATGGTATGATATTGTGGTATCCTCCTCTGGAAGTTTCATTTAAATCGACTTGGCACATGATCAAGCATGCATATGGCTGAACAAAAAGTCAATTAAGCCTCTATGATTTACTTTGCCTCAGAGTTCTTGTATCATTTTTATGCCTATATTAATTTTGTTTTGTCGCAAGCATGATTATGACAGCTATTGCTCTCTCGATTGTCGCTTCCCAGCCTTTTGCTAGTCTTCACTTGTACTGAGCGGGAATACTTCTCGTGCATCCAACTCCTAAAAACCAAGTAACCCCAAAGAGTCCACTATAAATTCCTATGCATGGTATTTGCAAGCCATTCTACGTAAATTTTCATGTGCTACCTTTCAAACTTTCAAATACTTCTCATTTTGTGCCACTGTTTTTAGCTCATGGGGACGTAGTGGTCGGAATTGCTATCTTCCATATTAAATTTAGTACCCCTCGACTAGGTAGCTTCATCTGCTCATCATTAATTTTGCAAGGGAGCTGGTCAGACCATTGTAATCTAAATCTAAAAAAGAAAAAGGCACTCCTCCATGGTATCTGAAAGTTGGTGGGAACCCGATGGAATCGGTTAGCCATGGTTTGAGAAAGGAAAAGGTGGGGAGGAGTGCCAAAGCTTTATAAAAGAGCACCAACGTGCCAAAGTTTCAAAGAACTCGGAACCGCTCTCACTTGTTTAGTATGGAAGATAGCAAGTCCCCATTGCCAGTCGTTGACATGAAGCAACCACCTCTCAAAATAAATTTGTATCTCTGTTTTACAAATGAAAAGCTCTAGCAATCATTGCTTCCCTCTGCGAAGGGCCCTTCTTTTACTTTTATGTTAAGTCTTCATCTTCTAACTTTAAGCACTTTCTTGAGAGCATAGCTGTTATTCTTAGTGTAATGTGCTTGTCCTAGAACACGGTTAATTGTGGTATAACTTTGATGCTTGTATCTTTGATATTTTTACTTCTAGTCTTCCCTTGAACTTCAGAGGTGCCTCAGCATTTATTTTTTGCTCCACAAATAAAGGCAAGCGGGATACCACTCTTCCATATCATTTTATGAACACTACAATCTTGTAGCTTCTTATGTTCATGTTGCTTGTTAATAGTGCATTAGCACTCTTTCATAGCTCGCTTGACTATGAGGTAGCATTAGTTGCATATTTCTCATTTTGAATTGCCTGAGTACTTGATCATATAGTGAGAATATATACATCTTATGAAGCAAATGTGTTCGTGAATGTTTCTTTTATCGCTCTTAGTTGTTAACTGAATTGCTTGAGGACAAGCAAATAGCTAAGTGATTGCGTTTGATGGTGCCAAGTTGACGTGGGAAAATGTAGTTCAATCCACGGCAATGGCGCCAGAAAACTTGTTGATGGCGCGGTGTGTGATGATGCCAGAAAACTTGATTGCGTTTGTTGATGAAGTAAAATAACTGGCCAGTTGGAAACCCCAAGAGAAGGTTTGATGAATATAGCAGCAAGTTTTCCCCCAGTTATGAAACCAAGGTTATCAATCCAGTAGGAAAAAGCCAAACTCAAGAAGGTGATGCTTGCTAGCTTCGCGACAGCTTCGGACAATTTATAGGGCGCCTCGTCCAAGCTTTGCTTTGCGAGCGGCAACGTGGAACCTGCACACAACACAACCAAATACTTTGTTCCCAACTTACGATGAGGTTGTCAATCTCACCGGTTTGCTTGAAACAAAGGGTATGAGCGTATCGAGTGGAAACTGATAGTAATATGCGAGTAAAGTAAATAGTGCGAGTAAAGTAAACAGGTGATAGCAATATAATGCAAATAGGACCGGGGTCCACAGTTCACTAGTGGTGTCTCTCCATAAGATAAAATAGCACATGCTGGGTAAACAAATTACAGTTGGACAATTGTTAGAATAAAGATAACGTGATATGTCGAGAGGATCACTATGAGATTTACTCTGGGCATTCCAACAAGATACATAGACCGCCATCCAACTGCATCTATGACTAATAATCCACTTGTGGCGAATCAATCCGAGAACTCCACAAGTATTAAGTTGCGAACAACAGATAACTGCATTAAGCAAAGTGTGTAATGTAAACAAAGCATATGCCCTTGAGCATATGAATGTTGTTTTCTCCCTAGTGGCAACAGCATATCTACAACCTTAGAGGTTTCTGTCACTCCCCCAGATTAAATAGAGGCACGAACCCAACTATCGAGCATAAATACCCCCTCTTGGAGTCACTAGTATCTACTAGGCCAAGATAGCTACTAACAACGGAGAGCATGCAAGATCATAAACAACATAGAGATAACATAAGATAATATTCAGCACATCAACTCAATCATAACACCAATATTCATCGGATCCCAACAAACACAACATGTAGAATTACATAACGGTGATCTCGATCATCTAAGGCAGCTCACGAGATCTAAACATGAAGCACATGGTGGAGATGACAACCATCTAGCTACTGCTATGGACCCATAGTTCAAGGTAGACTACTCACTCATCGCGCCGGAGGCAAGCATGGCGATGAAGAAGACCTCTAGTGGCGATTCCCCTCTCCGGCAGGGTGCCGGGAAAAGCTTCTGGACCCTCCCGATCTCGGGTCGACGGCGGTGGCAGATCGCGATGTATTCTGGAAAAGTGATCGGGTCTTTAGGTTTTTCCCATCGGGGGGTCTTTATAGGCGAAGGGGCATCGTCAGAAGTGGACCGAGGTGGCCACAGACATAGGGGGCACGACCAAGGTCTGGGCTGCGCCGCCCTATTGTGTGGGCCCCTCATGGCCCCACTTTGTCTACTCTTCGGTTCTCTGGAAGCTTCGGTGAATTTCTGGATGTTTGGCTTTTGTTTCTTCCAATTCTAAGAATATTTCCCGTGTAACTTTTCTGAAACACAAAACAGCAAAAAACAGGGAACTGGCACTGTGGCATCTCGTTAATAGGTTAGTTCCGGAAAATGCATAAAAATGCCACGAAGTGTAACGAAACACTAAGCAAATGGTGTAAAAACAAGCATGGAGCATCAAAAATTATAGATACATTTGAGACGTATCAGCATCCCCAAGCTTAACTCGTACTCGTCCTCGAGTAGGTAAGTGATAACAAAAGAAATAATTTTTGAGGTGACATGCACCTACACAATCTTGATCCTCTATGTAAGCGTTGTGCGCTGGGATCAAAAGAACTTGAAACATGGGCATGAAAGACATAGTCTTGATAGAAGAAACTTAGCAACCATGTTATAACATGAAAAAGAACACAAATGAAAGATTATGAAAATGAAACAATGAAAGTCAAACATGTGTTCAAATCATATGGAAAAACATACAAATGGTTTTCAGCTTGTCCTTCATGAGAGCGCAAAACATAAATGCATAGGACACCTTCAAGTTTAAGAGGGCGACTATCAAGTAATTTAAGAACAAGTGAAACCAACATCATGAATCAATCAATGAAAATTTTGGGACAATGCACATTATACTCAGAATGACAACTATGCTCTCATAGACGGTGCATAAAGGTAGAAGGTGGTGACTCAACACAAAAAGTAAAAGAAAGGCCCTTCGCGGAGGGAAGCAGTGATTGCAAGTTTTATAAACCTTCAAAAATTATGGTACTTACTAGCTTTGAGCTCTCATTGCCCCCATCATAAGCATCTTGAATGGTTAAAGTTAATGCGAATACACTTATGATGCATATGCTTGACAAATCATGAGTTGAAAACCTCGTCTCCCGTGAAGTACGAATACCCAAACCTCATGCTACTTTACTTAGAGTCCTAAGCAAGCTCTTGTCATTGTAAGTATACACATATCATCGAGAACCGCCAACGGGGTACCTCTGTGCCCGATGACATGGAATAAGCCCACATCAAAATGATAGGACAAACAGACAAAGAACACCTTGGCATCTTTTTTATTTACCATTGATATAGCTTTTTATTGTGAGATGCATCGTCGAACGTTCACTATGGGCATGCTATAAATTTCCACCATGAATTATGCATGGCTTAGACCCACATGTCATATGTCTGTTCCCAATCGTCACCCCCCTTTCTTCTTCACTGGAACCGCTCCACCGCGCGAGGAACCGCCTGCACTCCCTCCTTTTCCCGCAACCCCTCGGCGTATCTCCCTCTCAGAACCCCCCATTCCCCCTCCCTATCCGCCCTCTTTCCCCACTGGAGAAACCGCCGCTGGAACTTGCAATTTCTCGCCGGAGTCTGCAAGGTCGCCGCCGTTTCTTTGACATTACCGACGCGGTTGAGGCAACTCCGCCACTTATCTCTTGTCTCCCTATTATCCCCTCTCCCTGGCGCTCAACCTAACCCAGTTGAGTGGGATTTTCCTCCACAGAATCGCCTCGCAGACGCATCGCCGGAGCGCCCGACGCCATCGCCGATTCCAGCCGACCCTCGGACGCATCACAGAGAATAATCGCTGCCGCCATTCAAACTCGCGAGTCCGTCGTCGTCGTCGTCCGCACACCGTCCTCGTCTCCCACGCTGTCACCGACCACGGAAACATCGCCGTCGATAACCACCAGGGTCGCCTCACCGGAAAACAGCCCCGCCGGTGAGCAATTCCTCTCTTGTTTCTTCCTGCCCATTCGATCAAGATCCAATGGCTAGGATTAGAAGCCTCTTCCGAATCGGTACCCTCCAATAGCACACTGCCACGTTGCGCAGCCCAGTCAGCCCGGTCAATCTAGTCAAAATCAAATTGAATTTTGAATTTCAAACATCAAATTATGTGCAGAACTTGTAAAATCCATAGTAAATAATCTGCTTGGCCAAAAATTGCAAAATTGGTATCATTGGAATGCTAGAAATGTGTAGAACACAAATATGCAGAGAAACCATGGTGGTTCTGTACAAAGTTTTGAAGTGAAAATAAAAATATCAAAAATGACTTACAAACACCATAAAATTCATAACTTTTGTTATGTGAATCCAATTGCTACAAATTTGTAGTCTATGGATTCCTCAGGACATTTAGAATACTCTGAAATCAAAAATTGTCAAACTTGAAACATGCACAAACTTGCTATTGTTAAATTTAGTCAAATCACTATTTTGGACCTCATTTGAATTCTAAAAACTATTTTGGAGTGAAACCACTTGCAGTAGCTTCATACTACTGTCCTCTATCCAGTGGGTTCATAACCCAAATTTTTCAGAGCAATGACAAACCAAAAGTATTTTTGGGAAGCATTTGTCCAATTTCCAAATAATCAAATTGTCTATTGCTTTGCAAAAATTGTTAAAAGGCTTTTCCAACAGCACACTTGTTTTCTAAACATCATGGTTCACTGAATACAACATTTTCAGACACTAACTTAGTGTGTGAAATTAAATTGACTTTTGCATACATGCATACATGTCTATGATTGCCATTTAGAGTTAGTGTATTTATGCTTGTGAACTTGTTGCTTGTATAGATTGTGAAGAGGAACTGAACAACCCCTGTGACTGCTGTGAGTGTGCTGGTTGCTACCAAGGCAAGTGACACACATGCTTCTACCCATTTTATTTATGCATTAGTGTTTTATAGTAGTGTGCATGATAGGCTGGATTTCAAAGTGAAGTTTTGCAATGCTAGATCCTAGTAGTGTATAGCCACCTTTGAACCCACCCCTGTTAGGTTGTAGTTTTAGTTGAAGAATTGATGCCAATGCTATGATCACTTGTTAAAAATGTTTTGTGAACAAATTAAGAACTTCAACTAAAATGAAACACCTAGGTGGATTGGTTTGTTGATGGAGGCGAAGTTGAGTGTCTCCTGGGGCCTCATGCCTCCTAGAGGATGGGGTGAACTCTAAGAGTACACTTGTGGAATGCCACTCAGGGTTAAAGAGGTTAACATGTCTTCCATGCCTTAGAGTACTTCCAGTGCAGCCTTATGACAATATGGGCTCTGTCTTGACTGATTAAGATGTGAGGGTTCAACTTGTGTGCAAGATATGGGCTGGTAGCAGAATTATAGGTTGGGAACGGATCTTGCCAGTATGGTTGCTCTCTCCTTGTGAAAGGTCTTGTCTCATTCTTCTCTCTGGGTTGAATGGGTCTTAAGGTGAAAGTGCAAAACCCCTGCAGGGTGTCAATCTAATCGATTAGCCGTGTCCCCGGTTATGGACAATTTGAGTCTCTAGACATGGAATGTACGGAAGAATCTCATCACCGTTTCTGAATGCTTAAAACTTGTCTAGAAACCCCTAGGTTAGGGGCTCAGGACCATGCACTCCGAGGGGTGGTGGTTTCTGTTGTTCCGACTCTATTCAATTTCGCCCAGTGCTACATAACTTGCAACTATGTAGTATTTGGGTGTTATCTCGACCCTTGAAAAATAAAATTTTGAAAGAAAGTTTTGGAAAAGAGTAGGACAAAATTGGCTTTATGCAAACTAGCCAAGAGATCCACCAGCCAAATATCATGTAGCTAGTTCTTTCACAACAGCCACCAAATATGTGTCATTTGCCAGTACATCATTGTACTGATCCCCATTTATGGGGCTGCATATTCAAATGTGCAGGTTCTTCAGATGATGAGTAAGTTGATAGGATTTCGAGCCTACATACCAACATGATTGCCTGTGGCACATGGTGAAGATGAAGGCTCACTACTACCCTAGTTTCCGTTGTGTTTATGTATTGTCGCACTCTGTTATTTGAGCTAGTCCATGAGACTAAGCTGGTTTGTAAGATTTGAAGACATATGTATCTGGATCCACATTGTAATATTTGATACTATGCAATGAATACTATATTTTGTACTGTGGTGCTATCAGTGATCCAGGGAATAGCACTTAACACAGGAGTTCCACCTTAATCCAAAGGTGGGGCGCTACAAAATGGTATCAGAGCATAGTGTTGCCTGTAGGATCGAGACCCTAAGATTGGAAAGCCATAGGAACCAAAATTATGTTTGAAAACTGATTTTTAAAATTTTCATGATCTATATTGTCTTAATCATTTCATTTTCATGCTTGTACCTCTTGATCTTGTGCTGACCTTCTCCCATTCTTTTCAAAATTTTAGATGGACACCTATGACGAGAGAGTTGTTGCTGGTCAGGGAGAGCACCACTTCACTGAGATACTGCTTGATCTTTCCACTCTTGTTGGAATTCCACCTCCAGTTTTCTGTGGGAAGTTGCAGTACAAGGAGTATGGCATGGAGAAGTGGTTGATCCAAACCACTATCCAAGGAAGATTGGATGAAGATGGAGAATCAACAATGGAGTACACCGAAGCATACGTGGACTGGAAATTTTCTGTGGAGATTGCCATGCAGGGCGCCATAGCCCGCATATGCCACAAGTATAGAGACCTCATCCCATTGACCTCAGCTTATGGGATATTTGGAGAGCGATCTGAAGGAGGATACCCAGTTGACCGTAGGGGACAGGAGATCCACTCACTGCTGCGAGCCTACCTCTCTGAGAGAGAGTGTTGTACAGTCAACTTGGAGGACATGCTAAGGAAGCAGATTCACAACATGGACCAGTTCAGAGGGCTCATGGATCTTGCCACTAAAAGGATCATGGAGACCGAATCTGCCCTTGTGTTGATGGGTGAGAAGAAGACCCAGCTGGAGAATAAGCTCAAGATTGTTGAAGGACCTTTGAAGTTGGGGGAGAAGATCCTTCAAGATGACATCTGGTCACATCTTCTTGAGAAGACACTACTGCTTCAGTATGATAACATGCAGAAGCTGGGAGATGAGAAGAGTCAGCTCGAGAAGGACAACGATGAGCTAAAATCTGAGAATGAGAAGATGAAGATGAAGATTGCTGAGTTGGAAGCGAATCAGAAGAAAGAGGAGTCCGAGGAAGAAGAGGACCCCGAGGAGAGGATCGTGTACCCCTCAAGTGAAGAGCTATCTTATGAGGAATGGGAGGCCAAGGAGCTGAAGCGCCTCAAGGAAGAGGAGCGTAGCGACCCCCCATCTCCCACTTGTCTTAAGAGGCTCAAGAGAGGCTAGACGACCACCATCATAGTATTTGTATCTTTTACGTTCATGCGTTTGTATTGTCTTACCATGTTGGTATGACAGTACCATTATCCATTTGTTTTCCAAACCTTTAGTATGTGTTTCTAAACTTGTAAACAAAAAATTCAGTTTGACGTTTTAGAGTTTTATCCATGGTTGTGTGATTGTTTGTTGTTGATTGGCTTGTTGTATTGTGCATGGGTAGGAATTTTGCTTTCTTAGTTCTATCTGTCTATTACTCATCTATGCTAAAACTACCTCAGATGCCGCCCCGATGTGCACCAAACAACAATAACAACGATGAAAACAACAACAACAACAACAACACCGTGATTCAGCAGTTAGTGGCAGCGCAGGCTCAACTGATGCAGATGATGACTCAGTTCATCCAGGCTAGTGCAAACAACAACAATAATAATAACCATCCACCACCGCCACCACCGCCACCCCCACCTCAAGTGGATAGGTTGGCTAGATTTCTGAGACTTAGGCCCAATAAGTTTTCATCTGCCACTGAGCCAATAGTGGCTGATGATTGGCTACGTTCAGTCAACAAGGACCTGGTCACATGTGAGTGCACCGATGCTGAGAAGGTGCGCTTCACTGCCCATTTGCTTGAAGGGCCAGCAGTCATGTGGTGGGAGACTTACCAGATCACTCATCCAATAGATGGTCTGGATTGGGATACTTTCAGAGAAGGCTTTCGTAATGCCCACATATCGTCGGGCACTATGAATGTGAGGAAGGAGGAGTTCCGCAGCTTAAGGCAAGGTGGAAGGACTCTGAAAGAGTATATGGATGACTTCTGTGCTCTGTCTAGGTATGCACCTGATGATATTGATACTGATGCAAAGAGAAAGGAAAAATTCCTCAATGGTCTCAAGGGTGAACTGAAGATACCCTTGTCAGTGGCCTATGCACCCAACTATCAGTCTCTGCTTGATCAGGCCGTTACACTGGACAACAACATCAGGAAGGAAGAGAACCGCAAAAGGAAGTTCAGCAACAGCAAGAACCATGTGGAACCATTCCACAAGAAGCACCACTCATCTGAGAGCAGTGGATATGGTGGTTCGCACAAGCATGGGGGCCGTTTCAGCAAGGGAAGTGGTAGTAACTTCAATGGCCATAGGTACAATGGAGGGTTCAAGGGAAACAACTCCCATGGTCATCACAATGGACACAATGGTCAGCATCGCCACAACTCAGAAGCTAAGAAGGATCTCTCGCACATCACTTGCTACAATTGCAAGAAGAATGGACACTATTCCACAAGCTGCCCTGAGAAGTCTAATGAGCTTGCCAAGCCCAATCCATTTCAGAAAGGACAGGTGAACCACATCCATGTGGAAGAAGTGATGAATGAACCTGATGCAGTAATGGGTATGTTTCCTTTAAACTCAATTACAACATTCGTTTTATTTGACACTGGAGCATCGCATTCATTCATATCAAGAACTTTTGCAACAAAAAATGGGTTCCCCACTGAAACCATAGGAAAGACAATTAAAGTGAGTTCCCCAGGTGGAGAAATGTTAGTCAATGCCGGATGCAGGCAACTGATACTAGAAATTGGTAGATATAAGTTTCCAAGCCATCTAGTAATTCTAGACTCGCAATGTTTAGATGTTATCTTGGGTATGGATTGGATGACTATCTATGGAGGAGTCATAGATTGTGTGAATAGAGCAATTACCCTCACCACTCCAGAAGGTAAGCGAATTAGATACAAGTCTAATTTGGAGTTTCAGGATATTAGGTTAAACCATCTTAAGGGGGTTAGCCTAGAGGAAGTGCACATAGTGAAAGAATATCCAGATGTTTTCCCTGATGAGCTACCGGGAATGCCACCTGATAGAGATGTAGAGTTTCTTATTGAATTGCTACCAGGCACTGGCCCAATAGCAAAGAGACCTTACCCTATGTCTACTGATGAGTTGAAAGAACTCAAGAAGCAACTGGAGGAACAGTTAGGAAAAGGATTCATTAGAGAAAGTTCGTCCTCATGGGGAGCACCAGTTCTGTTTGTAGAGAAGAAGGACAAAAGTCAGCGTTTAGTTATGGACTACCGTTCACTGAATGAAGTGACGATCAAAAACAAGTATCCACTACCAAGGATCAATGACTTGTTTGATCAGTTGGAAGGAGCTAGTGTGTTTTCCAAGATCGATCTTAGGTCTGGATATTTTCAACTCAAAATTAGAGAACATGACATTCCCAAAACAGCCATTGTCACTAGATATGGATCTTATGAGTATACGGTGATGCCTTTTGGTCTAACCAATGCACCGTCATACTTCATGAACATGATGAACAAAGTGTTTATGGAATTTCTAGATAAGTTTGTCGTTGTCTTCATTGACGACATACTGGTCTATTCAAAGAGCAATGAAGAACATGAAAAACATCTTCGTGCAATATTGGAGAAGCTTCGTGAGCACAAGCTGTATGCTAAGTTCAGCAAGTGTGAATTTTGGCTCAGCAAAGTAGGATTTCTTGGACACATCATAACCAAGGATGGAATTGCAGTTGATCCAGCCAAAGTGACTGCAGTGACAGAATGGGAATCACCCAAGAATGTTGGAGAAATTCGTAGTTTCTTAGGATTGGCTGGATACTACCGGAGGTTTATCGAGAACTTTTCAAAGATAGCCAAACCTATGGCCGAGTTATTGAAGAAAGAAAAGAAATTTGAATGGACTGAAGGATGTGAAAGCAGTTTCCAAGAATTGAAGAGAAGATTAGTGTCTGCACCTGTTCTGTGCTTACCTGATTTAGAGAAGGAGTTTCAAGTGTACTGTGACGCTTCACGTCAGGGTTTGGGTAGTGTATTGATGCAAGGAGGCAGAGTAGCAGCTTATGCCTCAAGACAACTCAAGAAACATGAAGTCAACTATCCCACGCATGACCTTGAGTTAGCTTCAGTAGTTCATGCCTTGAAGACTTGGAGACATTATTTGATGGGAAAGCGATGTGAAGTTTTCACCGACCACAAAAGTTTGAAATACATCTTTACTCAGAAAGACCTAAATATGAGACAAAGAAGATGGTTAGAACTCATCAAGGATTATGATTGGAGTTTGCAATACCATCCTGGTAAAGCAAACGTGGTAGCCGATGCCTTGAGTCGTAAAGCCTATGTGAATTGTCTATCGACAGAAGTATTACCAGAAGATCTGTGTAATGGTTTGAGAGACCTCAGTTTGGAAGTAGTACCGGAAGGATTTGTAGCATCACTAGTAGTACAACCTACACTGATGGACAAAATACGAGAAGCTCAGAAAGGAGATAAAGAGCTAGAGAAGGTTAAAGAAGACATGAAAGAGGGCAAAGCTAAAGGATTTAGAGAAGATGAACAAGGAACCATCTGGTTCGAGAAGCGTATTTGTGTGCCCAATAACCCTGATCTTAGGAAGTTGATCTTCCAAGAAGCTCATGATACACCGTATTCAATTCATCCTGGTAACACCAAGATGTACATGGATGTGAAAGAAAGATTCTGGTGGAGTAATATGAAGCGAGACATCGCTGAATATATAGCCAAGTGTGATGTGTGCAGTAGAGTAAAGGCTGAACATCAAAAACCAGCAGGACTACTTCAACCACTGAGAGTGCCAGACTGGAAATGGGATCAAATTGGTATGGACTTCATCACTGGATTACCCCGAACAAAATTAGGGTATGATTCTATTTGGGTAGTAGTTGATCGTTTGACCAAGATAGCTCACTTTATACCAGTGAAGACCACCTATACTAGTGCCAAGTTGGCTGACATTTACATGAAGAGGATTGTATGTCTTCATGGTGTTCCAAAGAGTATTGTGTCTGATAGAGGAACCCAATTTACCTCTCATTTCTGGAAGCAACTTCATGAATCCTTGGGAACTAGGCTAGAATTCAGCACAGCGTTTCACCCGCAGACAGATGGTCAAACTGAGAGAGTGAACCAGATTTTGGAGGATATGTTGAGAGCATGCGCCCTAGACTATGGATCTAGTTGGGATGACAACTTGCCTTATGCAGAGTTTTCCTACAACAACAGCTATCAAGCTAGTATTGAGATGGCACCATTCGAGGCTTTATATGGTAAGAAGTGTACAACACCTCTATTATGGAGTGGTGTAGGAGAACGAAGTTTCTTCGGGCCTGACATCATTCAAGAAGATGAAGAGAAGGTTAGGTTAATCAAGGATAGGTTGAAGATAGCACAATCTCGAGAGAAGAGCTACGCTGATAATAAGCGCAGGGATGTCACTTATGAAGTAGGAGATAGAGCCTATCTCAGAGTATCGCCCCTTCGTGGAGTCAAGAGATTTGGGATCAAAGGAAAGTTAGCACCTCGATTCATAGGACCATTCAAAGTCTTATCCCGCAAGGGAGAAGTAGCATATGAATTGGAACTACCTGAGATTCTTTCAGCAGTACACAACGTGTTCCACGTTAGTCAGCTAAAGAAATGTCATCCAGAGATGTCAGAAACCCCATTGAGAGATACAGTACCCCTCGAGGAAGTACGACTAGAAAGTGATCTGACCTACGAGGAGAAGCCTATCAAGATATTAGAGACAGTAGAAAGAAATACACGTACCAAGACCATCAAGTTTTGTAAAGTGCAGTGGAGTCACCACACTGAGGAAGAAGCTACCTGGGAGCGTGAAGATAACCTTCGAGAAGATCACCCTCACCTATTTGCTAGCCTTTCCGAAGCTCGAGGGCGAGCTTCATCTTAAGGGGGTTAGTCTGTAACATCCCAAGTTTTCAAAATAAAAAAAAACCATCATGCATACATGGCATATTGCATAAGTGTGATTCATATAGCATTTTGAAACATATTCCATCAAATATTGCTGTCCCATTTACCCTTTTGTACAAGGTTTTGAAATAAAACTAGTTTCAGAAAGTTTATAAATTAAATAGCCCCATTTCTATATGGAAGCTATTGTGATTTTATCAAATATCCTATTTACCAAATGGCACTACTTGGAAAATATACAAATGTTTTTATTTTCAAACCTCACCAAACAGCACATAATAGGTTTGACAAATACCTTGGCACATTTACAAAAGTTCTACAAATTTTAAGTTTAACTAAAACCAAGCAAAGTTGTTTCAAACAAATCAAAGAACAAAACAGAAATCAGAAAAATAGAAAAGAAAGTAGAAGTAAAAAAACAAAAGGAATAGGTGCAGCCTGGGCCGACCCGGGACGGAAAGCGGCCCAGCAGATCAACCCGAGTAGCTAACCACCGCCCTCTCCCCTCTCTCTCACTGCCGCCCTGGACCCACATGTCATATGTCTGTTCCCAATCGTCACCCCCCTTTCTCCTTCACTGGAACCGCTCCGCCGCGCGAGGAACCGCCCGCACTCCCTCCTTTTCCCGCAACCCCTCGGCGTATCTCCCTCTCAGAACCCCCCATTCCCCCTCCCTATCCACTCTCTTTCCCCACTGGAGAAACCGCCGCTGGAACTTGCAATTTCTCGCCGGAGTCTGCAAGGTCGCCGCCGTTTCTTTGACATTACCGGTGCGGTTGAGGCAACTCCGCCACTTATCTCTTGTCTCCCTATTATCCCCTCTCCCTGGCGCTCAACCTAACCCAGTTAAGTGGGATTTTCCTCCACAGAATCGCCTCGCAGACGCATCGCCGGAGCGCCCGACGCCATCGCCGATTCCAGCCAACCCTCGGACGCATCACAGAGAATAATCGCTGCCGCCATTCAAACTCGCGAGTCCGTCATCGTCGTCCGCACGCCGTCCTCGTCTCCCACGCTGTCACCGACCACGGAAACATCGCCGTCGATAACCACCAGGGTCGCCTCGCCGGAAAACAGCCCCACCGGTGAGCAATTCCTCTCTTGTTTCTTCCTGCCCATTCGATCAAGATCCAATGGCTAGGATTAGAAGCCTCTTCCGAATTGGTACCCTCCAATAGCACACTGCCACGTTGCGCAGCCCAGTCAGCCCGGTCAATCCAGTCAAAATCAAATTGAATTTTGAATTTCAAACATCAGATTATGTGCAGAACTTGTAAAATCCATAGTAAATAATTTTTGGGAAATTGGTATCATTGGAATCCAAGAAATGTGTAGAACACAAATATGTAGAGAAACCATGGTGGTTCTGTACAAAGTTTTGAAGTGAAAATAAAAATATCAAAAATGACTTACAAATAGCATAAAATTCATAACTTTTGTTATGTGAATCCAATTGCTACAAATTTGTAGTCTATGGATTCCTCAGGACATTTAGAATACTCTGAAATCAAAAATTGTCAAACTTGAAATGTGCACAAACTTGCTATTGTTAAATTTAGTCAAATCACTATTTTGGACCTCATTTGAATTCTAAAAACTATTTTGGAGTGAAACCACTTGCAGTAGCTTCATACTACTGTCCTCTATCCAGTGGGTTCATAACCCAAATTTTTCAGAGCAATGCCAAACCAAAAGTATTTTTGGGAAGCATTTGTCCAATTTCCAAATAATCAAATTGTCTATTGCTTTGCAAAAATTGTTAAAAGGCTTTTCCAACACCACACTTGTTTTCTAAACATCATGGTTCACTGAATACAACATTTTGACACACTAACTTAGTGTGTGAAATTAAATTGACTTTTGCATACATGCATACATGTCTATGATTGCCATTTAGAGTTAGTGTATTTATGCTTGTGAACTTGTTGCTTGTATAGATTGTGAAGAGGAACTGAACAACCCCTGTGACTGCTGTGAGTGTGCGGGTTGCTACCAAGGCAAGTGACACACATGCTTCTACCCATTTTATTTATGCATTAGTGTTTTATAGTAGTGTGCATGATAGGCTGGATTTCAAAGTGAAGTTTTGCAATGCTAGATCCTAGTAGTGTATAGACACCTCTGAACCCACCCCTGTTAGGTTGTAGTTTTAGTTGAAGAATTGATGCCAATGCTATGATCACTTGTTAAAAATGTTTGGTGAACAAATTAAGAACTTCAACTAAAATGAAACACCTGGGTGGATTAGTTTGTTGATGGAGGCGAAGTTGAGTGTCTCCTGGGGCCTCATGCCTCCTAGAGGATGGGGTGAACTCTAAGAGTACACTTGTGGAATGCCACTCAGGATTAAAGAGGTTAACATGTCTTCCATGCCTTAGAGTACTTCCAGTGCAGCCTTATGACAATATGGGCTCTATCTTGACTGATTAAGATGTGAGGGTTCAACTTGTGTGCAAGATATGGGCTGGTAGCAGAATTATAGGTTGGGAACGGATCTTGCCAGTATGGTTGCTCTCTCCTTGTGAAAGGTCTTGTCTCATTCTTCTCTCTGGGTTGAATGGGTCTTAAGGTGAAAGTGCAAAACCCCTGCAGGGTGTCAATCTAATCGATTAGCCGTGTCCCCGGTTATGGACAATTTGAGTCTCTAGACATGGAATGTACGGAAGAATCTCATCACCGTTTCTGAATGCTTAAAACTTGTCTAGAAACCCCTAGGTTAGGGGCTCAGGACCATGCACTCCGAGGGGTGGTGGTTTCTGTTGTTCCGACTCTGTTGAATTTCGCCCAGTGCTACATAACTTGCAACTATGTAGTATTTGGGTGTTATCTCGACCCTTGAAAAATAAAATTTTGAAAGAAAGTTTTGGAAAAGAGTAGGACAAAATTGGCTTTATGCAAACTAGCCAAGAGATCCACCAGCCAAATATCATGTAGCTAGTTCTTTCACAACAGCCACCAAATATGTGTCATTTGCCAGTACATCATTGTACTGATCCCCATTTATGGGGCTGCATATTCAAATGTGCAGGTTCTTCAGATGATGAGTAAGTTGATAGGATTTCAAGCCTACATACCAACATGATTGCCTGTGGCACATGGTGAAGATGAAGGCTCACTACTACCCTAGTTTCCGTTGTGTTTATGTATTGTTGCACTCTGTTATTTGAGCTAGTCCATGAGACTAAGCTGGTTTGTAAGATTTGAAGACATATGTATCTGGATCCACATTGTAATATTTGATACTATGCAATGAATACTATATTTTGTACTGTGGTGCTATCAGTGATCCAGGGAATAGCACTTAACACAGGAGTTCCACCTTAATCCAAAGGTGGGGCGCTACATTAGCGGCCCAGGCATTTCTCTAACACGTATACAAACTCCACGATCCCGCAAGATTCCCAATTCATTTCACATCGTGAGTATCCATAAACGAAAGATCACGATATCAACTCAAATGAAAGATAGTGCAATGTTGAAAGCTTGCCCCATGACGGCATGGCTGGGCTAATTTCCAACTCACAACTTGCAAGCATAACAACTCAACATAAGAGAGCCACAATGTCAAATTTTTTAAAACGACAAAAGTAAAGTGTGCCATCAGGTTCGTGAGAGCTTTACTGACCAATTTTCGCATAACACCAAAAAGAGTTTAATTTGAAGGATAGATAAAAGCAAGTCAAATGTACTTTGGAATAGCAAATTGCTAATAGGTATGTATGGTGGACACATTGGAACAACTTGGTTTTTAGGAGTTGGATGCACGAGTAGAGCTCATACTCAGTACAAAATGAGGGCTAGCAAAAGACTGGGAGCGACCAACTAAGAGAGCAATAACAGTCATAATCATGCAGAGCGACAAAGCGACATTAAAAGAAGCATAAGATGGCATCAAAAGTCAAAAACTAAATGATCATAGAGGCTTATGGCAACTTTGTATGAGTCAAACATGTGTGAGCATGTGCCAAGTCAACCCAAATAAAGCATCAAAGGAGAAAACCAAAATAACGCTTCCAAATAATTAAAAACAACGCATGATTTTTTCAAAGGCTCATTAAGCAATCTCAGTCATTTGAGACAAGTCATGCTACAGCAAAAACACTAAGCATACTATCAAAAAGACATCAAGCACGACATGCAAAAGCCTAGGCTGCAGTCTACACAAGCTCCTTCTTGTACCACTTTTTTGCATAAAGCTTTTTCTCTTTTCCAACACCATTCAAACTTTTTTGAAACAACTCTTTTGATGAAAACCAACATGTACCAGAGGTCAAAATACACCTTGATGCAAAGATATAACAAGATCTGAACACAAATCAAGGCGAAAAACGAAAGCTAAACGCAGTTCTAGAAAAAGAAAACACTCATTGAAACAATAAGAATGAAAAACTGAGTGTTCTTGGCAAATGAAAAGCAAGGCAACTTCTCCAAAAGGAATTTGTTGGGGTCCAACCATTTATTGCAGCAAACAAAACTAAACAAAACTGAAAACTAAAAACAACTGATGCTCCAAGAAAAATGCATAGTGCATGAAGCAATAAAAATATAGTGTGTTGAAAGGTGACCTGATTTTTGCCGATGAAGAAGGGGTTTCTCGGGGGCATCCCCAAGCTTTCACGCTTGTACTTCTTGGATATTTCTTGGGGTGACATGGGCATCCCCAAGCTTGAGCTTTTGTCTATTCTTCAACTCATCTCATAATTCTCCAATCCCTACACTTGAAAACTTCCTTCATACAAAACTAAACACAATTCTATTAGCAACATTAGTGTAAGCATAACATTGAATCAACCCTTTTTGCTTCAGATTTCAACTCAAAACCACCATAAATAAAGCATATATTACTGTAGCAACTTACCCAAAAGTTCCATGATCAAAAGAACTCAAAAATAAAGCGATAAAGCGGCAAACACAAATATTGGAAGAAATCTGTCAAAATAGAACAGCTGACAAAGGTCTAATTTTTGGAGGGTTTTCTGTTGCTCAAATCGAAAAGTGTATAACTAATGAAAGTTTGGATATAACCTGGGGCATATGCACAATAAATCACAGGTCCAAAAGATATTCTGAGAATTTTCACGATTTTTTACGGTGCAGCACTGAAAACTGTTTCAGGAGAGCAACATCCCCAAATCTTACCTCACTCAAATTAGAGGCTTCTCTTGGCACAAAAACGAAATAAAAAGGATAAGGAGTGGTTATTACAGTAGTAATAACTTCCAAGACTCAAATAAAAGAAAAAGTACTGAAAGTAAAAATATTGGGTTATCTCCCAAGAGTGCTTTTCTTTAACGCCTTTGAGCTAGGCGCAGAAAATGTGAATCAAGTAATATCAAGTGATGAAGCATCAAGCTCATAATTTGCTCTAAGAATAGAGTCAAAAAGTAATTTCTTTCTCTTTCTAGGGAAGTGTTCCATATCTTTCTTGAGTGGAAATTGATATTTGATGGTGCCTTTCCTCATATCAATGATGGCACCTACAGTTCGAAGAAGGGTCTTCCCAAAATAATAGGACATGAAGCATTGCATTCAACATCCATGACAAGAAAATCAACGGGAACAAGGTTATTGTTAACCATAATAAGAACATCATTAATCCTTCCCAAAGGTTTCTTCTTAGCAACATCAGCAATATGAACATCATAATAACACTTTTCAAGTGGTGGTAAATCAAGCATGTCATAAATCTTTCTAGGCATAATAGAAATACTAGCACCTAGATCACATAAAGCATGGCAATGAAAACCATTAACATGCATATCAATGATGGGTTCCCAACCATCTTCTAACTTCTTGGGAATAGAAGCTTTTTGCTTCAACTTTTCATCCCTAATTTTCATGAGAGCATTGGTAATATGCTTAGTAAAAGCAACATTTAAAGAACTAGCATTGGGAGTCAAAGCAAGCTTTTGCAAGAACAAAATAACTTCAGATATATTGCAGCCATCAACATCAAAATCATTAAAGGAAATAGAGCTATCATCTCCTACGCTCCGAAAAATTTCAGCACTCTTTTGAGAAAATGTTTTTGCTGTTTTAGTTTTTTTAACACTAGCAGTGGGAGTTTTCTCTACACCAATCAAAGTAAGAGGATTGCTAGCATTAGGAATAACATCATTAGAGGTAGTAATGGTACATATCTTCATCTTTCTAGCCATCTCATCTTCTCTTTCCCACCTGGCATGCAATTCTGCTAGCATCCTAACATTTTCATCAATTCTAACTTGGATAGCATTAGCAGTGGCAAAAGGATTATTCTCCTTAACATCATTAGGCAAGAATTTTAATTTCAGAAGTTCAACATCATGAGCAAGGCTATCAACTTTAGAAGCAATAATATCAATTTTGCCTACCTTTTCCTCAACAGACTTGTTAAAAGCATTTTGCTTACTGATGAAGTCCTTGAGCATTACCTCAAGCTCGGAGGGCGCATCCCTAGTGTTGTTAGAGGAATTACCATTACCATAACCATTACCATTGGTAGAAGGATACGACCTATAATTGTTACTAGCAAAATTGTTCCTATAAGCATTGTGGTTGAAATTATTATTTCTAATGAAGTTTACATCAACATGCTCTTCTTGAGCAACCAAAGAGGCCAAAGGAACATTATTAGGATCAACATGACTCCTATCATTAGAAAGCGTAAGCATAATAGCATCAATCTTATCACTCAAGGAAGAGGTTTCCTCAACAGAATTTACCTTCTTACCTTGTGGAGCTCTCTCGGTGTGCCATTCAGAATAATTTACCATCATGTTGTCGAGAACCTTTGTTGCGGCGCCCAAGGTAAGGGACATAAAAGTGCCTCCAACAGCTGAATCCAATAGGTTTCTTGAAGAAAAATTCAGTCCTGCATAAAAAGTTTGGACAATCATCCAAGTAGTCAGTCCATGAGTGGGACAATTCTTTATCATAGATTTCATTCTTTCCCAAGCTTGAGCAACATGTTCATTATCAAACTGGCTAAACATCATAATATTTCTATGCAAAGCTATAATCTTAGCAGGAGGATAGTATCTACCAATAAAAGCATCCTTACACTTAGCCCATGAATCAATACTATTTTAGGCAAAGACAGCAACCAATCCTTAGCTTTTCCTCTCAAAGAGAAAGGAAACAACTTAAGCTTAATAATATCACTTTCTACATCCTTATATTTCTGCATCTCACATAGCTCAACAAAATTGTTGAGATGAGCTGCAGCATCATCAGTACTAGCACCAGAAAATTGCTCTTTCATAACAAGGTTCAACAAAGCAAGCTTAATCTCATAAAAATCAGCAGCAGGAGCAGGTGGCGCAATAGGAGTGCAGATAAAATCACTATTATTAGTGCTAGTGAAGTCACACAACTTGGTGTTCTCATGAGTAGCCATTCTAGCAAAGCTAAAAGCTGACAAATAAAAACAACTATAAGGAAACTAATTTTTTTGTGTTTTTGATAAAACGAAACAAGTAAAAATAAAGTAAAGCAAAACTTAAAACAAAGTAAAGGATGTGCGTGCGAAACACCCCTTGCAGAAGTCTTCTTTTTCCCCAGCAATGGCGCCAGAAAACTTGATTGCGTTTGATGGTGCCAAGTTGACATGGGAAAATGTAGTTCAATCCCCGGCAACGGTGCCAGAAAACTTGTTGATGGCGCGGTGATGATGATGCCAGAAAAATTGATTGTGTTTGTTGATGAAGTAAAATAACCGGCTAGTTGGAAACCCCAAGAGAAGGTTTGATGAATATAGCATCAAGTTTTCCCTCAGTTATGAAACCAAGGTTATCAATCCAGTAGGAAAAAGCCAAACTCAAGAAGGTGATGCTTGCTAGCTTCGTGACAGCTTCGGACAATTTATAGGGCGCCTCGTCCAAGCTTTGCTTTGCGAGCAGCAATGTGGAACCTGCACACAACACAACCAAATACTTTGTTCCCAACTTACGATGAGGTTGTCAATCTCACTGGTTTGCTTGAAACAAAGGGTATGAGCGTATCGAGTGGAAAGTGATAGTAATATGTGAGTAAAGTAAACAGTGCGAGTAAAGTAAACAGGTGATAGCAATATAATAGAAATAGGACCAGGGTCCATAGTTCACTAGTGGTGTCTCTCCATAAGATAAAATAACACATGCTGGGTAAACAAATTACAGTTGGGCAATTGATAGAATAAAGATAACGTGATATGTCGAGAGGATCACTATGAGATTTACTCTGGGCATTACAACAAGATACATAGACCGCCATCCAACTGCATCTATGACTAATAATCCACTTGTGGCGAATCAATCCGAGAACTCCACAAGTATTAAGTTGCGAACAACAGATAACTGCATTAAGCAAAGTGTGTAATGTAAACAAAGCATATGCCCTTGAGCATATGAATGTTGTTTTCTCCCTAGTGGCAACATCACATCTACAACCTTAGAGGTTTCTGTCACTCCCCCAGATTAAATAGAGGCATGAACCCAACTATCGAGCATAAATACCCCCTCTTGGAGTCACTAGTATCTACTCGGCCAAGATAACTACTAACAATGGAGAGCATGCAAGATCATAAACAACATAGAGATAACATAAGATAATATTCAGCACATCAACCCAATCATAACACCAATATTCATCGGATCCCAACAAACACAACATGTAGAATTACATAACGGTGATCTCGATCATGTAAGGGAGCTCATGAGATCTAAACATGAAGCACATGGTGGAGAAGACAACCATCTAGCTACTGCTATGGACCCATAGTCCAAGGTAGACTACTCACTCATCGCACCGGAGGCAAGCATGGTGATGAAGAAGACCTCCGGTGGCGATTCCCCTCTCTGGTAGGGTGCCGAGAAGAGCTTCTGGACCCTCCCAATCTTGGGTCGACGGCGGCGGCGGATCGCGATGTATTCTGGAAAAGTGATCGGGTTTTTAGGTTTTTCCCGTCGGGGGGTCTTTATAGGCGAAGGGGCATCGTCAGAAGTGGACCGAGGTGGCCACAGACATAGGGGCTGCGGCCAGGGCCTGGGCCGCACCGCCCTATTGTTTGGGCCCCTCGTGGCCCCACTCCATCTACTATTCAGTTCTCTGGAAGCTTCAGTGAATTTCTGGATGTTTGGCTTTTGTTTCGTCCAATTCCGAGAATATTTCCTGTGTAACTTTTCTGAAACACAAAAATAGCAGAAAACTTGGAACTATCACTGTGGCATCTCGTTAATAGGTTAGTTCCGGAAAATGCATAAAAATGCCACGAAGTGTAACGAAACACTAAGCAAATGGTGTAAAAACAAGCATGGTGCATCAAAAATTATAGATAAGTTTGAGACGTATCACTAAGCTTGGGGAAGTTGATACGTCCAAAACGTATCTACTTTCCCGAACACTTTTGCTATTGTTTCTCCTCTAATTTATGTGTTTTGAATACAACTTACATGGACTAACACTGTTTTCAGCAGAATTGCCCTGGTGTCTTGTTTTTGTGCAGAAATCTGACATTCAGGAAAAATCTCGGAAAATACTACAAAATTCCTATTTTACCAAAAGACCCACGAAGCCAGAAGAAGAGACGGAGAGGGGCTGGGAGGCAGGCTCACCACCAGGGGGCGCAGCCCAGGCCTGGCCACGCCGGAGGGTGGTGAGGCCAACCCAGCCGCCTCCTCGAGCCCGCCTTTCGCCTACATATACCCTTCTACTTGAAACTATAGGGGGTTCGGTGTTTTTCCCAGATAGACTTCCGCTGCGCCGCCACCATCAGAAACTGCGATTCGGAACCAGAAACTCCATTCTGGCACCCTGCCGGGATGGGGATTTGGAGAAGATCTTCATCACCATCATCACCGACGTCTCTCCATCAACCATCCATGACTCCCCCATCCATGTGTGAGTAATTCCCGCTGTAGGCGAAGGGGATGGTAGGGATTGGATGAGATCATTCATATAATTTGCTATGAGATTGTTGGGGTATGGTGCCTAGTATCTATTATTAGTGCTTATGACATTGTTGCAACTTGTTGTGCTTAATGCTTGTCACTTTGGGCCCGAGTGCCATGATCTCAGATCTAAACTTGTTATTATTTTATGATGATACTTGTTGTTTATGATCTTACCTGCAAGTTGTATATACATATTGTTATCCAGAACCCGAGGCCCCAAAGTGACAGCAATTGGGATAACCGGAGGGGATGGCTATGATGTGAGGATCACATGTGTTCACCGAGTGTTAATGCTTTGCTCCGATACTTTATTAAAAGGAGTACCTAAATTACCAGTAGATTCCCTTGAGGCCCTGCTGCAAACAGGCTGGTAGGATGATACGTCCAAAATGTATCTACTTTCCCGAACACTTTTGCTATTGTTTCTCCTCTAATTTGTGTGTTCTGAATACAACTAACACGGACTAACGTTGTTTTCAGCAGAATTGCCCTGGTGTCTTGTTTTTGTGCAGAAATCTAAATTTCAGGAAAAATCCCGGAAAATACTGCAAAAATCCTATTTTACCAGAAGAACCATAGAGCCAGAAGACGAGATGGAGAGGGGCTGGGAACCAGGCTCACCACCAGGGGGCGCGGCCTAGGCCTGGCTACGCCCACCTGTGGTGAGGCCACCTCGGCCATCGCCTTGACCCCTCCTTCCGCCTACATATACCCTCTGACCTAAAAGGAGCGGGGGTTCGGCGTTTTCCCAGATAGACTTCTGCTGCGCCGCCGCCATCAGAAACCACGATTCAGAACCAGAAACTCTGTTCTGGCACCCTGCCGGGACGAGGATTTGGACGATATCTTCATCACCATCATCACCGATGTCTCTCCATCAACCATCCATGACTCCCCCATCCATGTGTGAGTAATTCCCGCTATAGGCGAAGGGGATGGTAGGGATTGGATGAGATCATTCATGTAATTTTCTATGAGATTGTTAGGGCATAGTGCCTAGTATCTATTATTAGTGCTTATGACATTCTTGCAACTTGTTGTGCTTAATGCTTGTCACTTTGGGCCCGAGTGCCATGATCTCAGATCTGAACTTGTTATTGTTTTATGATGATACTTGTTGTTTATGATCTTACCTGCAAGTTGTTTACACATATCGTTGTCTGGAACCCGAGGCCCCAAAGTGACAGCAATTGGGATAACCGGAGGGGATGGCTATGATGTGAGGATCACATGTGTTCACCGAGTGTTAATGCTTTGCTCCGGTACGTTATTAAAAGGAGTACATTAATTACCAGTAGATTCCCTTGAGGCCCTGCTGCAAACAGGCTGGTAGGACAGAAGATGTCGTGCAAGTTTCTCATTGCGAGCATGTACGACTATATACGGAACACATGCCTATGGTAGTTTAGTACTAGGATGCTTTATCTTTATTTATCTGCAATAGCCCATGTCTCACTGATTTCATGAATTATCTTATCCATGCAACGCCCGTACATCTGTCCCTATGCCTACAGTATTTGATCATACTGTTACTATTGCAATTATTACTGTCTTCACTTTATTATTGTTGCTACTATTTTACTACTATCACCACTATTAAACAGTTGCTACTGATAAACCGCTGCGAGCAAGTCTGTTTCCAGGTGCAGCTGAATTGACAACTCATCTGTTAAGGCTTATAAATATTCTTTGGCTCCCCTTGTGTCAAATCAATAAATTTGGGTTTTACTTCCCTCAAAGACTGTTGCGATCCCTATACTTATGGTCATCAAGACTATTTTCTGGCGCCGTTGCCGGGGAGCATAGCTTTATTTGTAAGTTCACTTGGGATTCATATTGTTCACTGCAATTCATTCATCATGGGTAAACCTCGTGATGGAAAAGTTCCTATATTGCCATCCACTACAAGAAGAGGTACGACTCTGAACACCTCTGTTGCTCTTGATTCACCATCTGTTATGAGTAAGTTGCTTACACCATCGCATGCACATGCTACTTCTTCTGCTGAGTTTGAAAATGTACTAATAATTTTTATATGATGCTTCTACTGTGCTTGATGAGAGTGGTTCGTTAGGTTCCTTTTTAGATGCTACAATTGCTAGATCTAAGCAAATAGGGAACGCTATTGTTACGCCAGCTAGTTCACCTGAGTCTAGGGAATGCCCTAGTGACGATCTTGATGATGCTTATGTTGAGTTAGATGATGATTTTATTTATGAAACTCATACTACTAGTGATGCTGATGCTATTAGAGATCTTTATGCAAGACGTGTTGTTAGATACAAGTTATCTCCTGATGCTAAGTTTGCTACTTCTCCCATACATATTAGTGATAAGGACTATGATTTCTCTTTGGATTTATCTTACATATCTATTGTTGAGAAAGAACATTTTTGTGGTACTGAAAGTAAGAGTGCTATGGAGCATATGAATGAGCTTTCTTCTTTGAGTAATTTGTTTTCTGATGATACTAAGTTGCGTATGTACTTTGTTGCTAAGATTTTCCCTTTTTCATTGAAAGGTGCAGCTAAAGCTTGGTTTAATAATTTGTCTCCTGGATCTATTGATAGTTTTATTGCTTTGGTTAACACTGTCTTTCAGAAATATTTTCCTGCTAGTGCTCAACATGCTACTTTACAGAAAATCTTTGACTTTGAGCAGGTAAAAGGAGAGAAACTGCCAGAATCACGGGGAAGGTTTTGCTCTTTAATTAGAGTACTGCCTGGAGAGCCATTGCCTAAAAATGAACTCCTTGATATATTTTACAATGGACTAACTATTGAATCTAAGACATACTTGGATAGTTGTGCTGGTGGTGTTTTCAAAAAAAAGAATCCAGTTGAAGCTGAAGAATTAATGGCTAAAATAAGCCGGAATTATGATGATTGGACTATGGCTGAGTCAACGCCAATGCCAACACCAACACCAACACCAGCACCAATGCCAGCGCCGACACCAAAGAAGAGTGGGATGATTGAATTAAATGATGAAATAATGAGAGAAGCCAAGAAATCTCTTAAGGAGAAGGGTATTAAATGCGAAGACGTGAAGAATCTACCACCTATAGAAGAACTATGTAAGCCAATCCCTCATTCATCTACTATTGAGGTACACTCTCTCCAACGCTTTGATAATAGAGATATTCCTTACTCTAAACCCCCTGATCAATGCTTAGATGAGTTTGATAATTTATTGTTAAGCAAGATAATTTTAATAAGAAAGTGCAGAATCATTTGTTGGAAAATTCTAGAGCTATTAACAAGTTGCAGAATATTGTGGAGAGAACCTCCAATGATGTGAAGATGCTTATTAAACATTTTCAAATGGTTCAAATTCAAATTGATCAGCTTACCAAGGTGCAAAATGATTTGCTAGTTAATGCTGCAAGAGAAAAACAAACGTGTGAAATACGCACAAGAGGTGGTGCTACTACTCAAGATCCTTTATATCCTGAAAGGCATCCTAAGAGAATCGAGCAGGATTCTCAACGTGCTACAAGTGATAGTAATCCTTCCAAGAAGAATAAGAAGAAGCACAAAGCAGTTGCGGAATCTTCTGAAACAGGTAAGGATCCTAATAGTGTTTCTATTTCTGATGCTGAAACCGAAAGTGGTAATGCTTCTGATAAAGAAGAAGTTGAAGAGAAACCAGAAAAGCTTGCTAAGAATGCAAAGTACACTAAGGAAGACTTCATTGCCAACAAGCAAGGTAATGAGAGAGAACCTTGGGTGCAGAAACCAATGCCTTTTCCTGGTAAGAAACACAAATCTAAGGGAGAAGAACACTATAACAGGTTTTGTGAATGGATGAGACCTTTATTTTTGCAAATTCCTTTGACTGATGCTATTAAAATGCCTCCTTATTCAAAGTATATGAAAAATATTGTTACTAACAAAAGGAAGATTCCTAGTGAGGAAATTTCCACTTTACTTGCTAATTACCCTTTTGATGGTAAAGTTCTGGAGAAGCTTGGAGATCCAGGTATTCCAACTATTCCTTGCTCTATTAAAAATAACTATGTTAGAACTGCTTTATGTGATTTGGGAGCTAGAGTTAGTGTGATGCCTTTTACTCTCTATAAGAGACTTGATTTAGAAAAGTTGATATCGACTGATATATCTTTGCAAATGGCTGATAAGTCTACTACTATTCCTATTGGTATATGTGAGAATGTTCCTGTTCAAGTTGCTAATAATTGTTTGATATTAACTGACTTTGTTGTGTTGGAAATGCCGAAAGATGACAATATGTCTATTATTCTTGGGAGACCTTTTCTAAACACTGTAGGTGCTATTATTGATTGTAACCAAGGGAAAGTAACTTTTAATGTCAATGATAAAGAGCACATGGTCTATTTTCCCAAGAAGATTGATAGAAAATATGCTCTAAATTCAATCAAGAATATTGAGACCATCAGAGTTGGTCAAATTATTTGTTCAGAGCCAAAGCCCAAAGAAGAATATCAAATTGTTATGATTGGGACTATGCCTATCAAGGTTGAGGTAACATAATCATTTAGTGAAATACAAAGTTTTGCTTCATAGAAAAGTGGTTTGGTAACAGGACCTGATCGACCTTGTTGACAAAGCAGTTTTCAAATGAATAAAACTATGTTTTCACCGCATTTACTCTTGTTTCTACCTTTTTCATTTTTGTTTCCGCTGTTTAGTTCCATATTAGAATATCTTTGAGCTGCTGTAAGGTTGGGTTGGATTTGCTTTCTATCATTCCATCTTCGTTTTCCCGAGTTTTATTCTCTTATCATTTTTCTGAAAAATCCTAAAAAATAAAGTTTCTCGAAAAATTCCAGAAAAATCTTTTTAAATTTTTATGTCAAAAATGGATCAGAGAGGCACCTGGGAGACCTCAGGGGGACCCACCATGCCACCTAATCACCAGGGGGCGCGGCCCAAGCCTGGCCGCGCCCACCTATGGTGAGGGGGGCCCCCTGGCCTCTCACTTATCTCTTCATCCTCACTTCCTTCTCTCTCCCAAAATATCTCAACACCCCAGCTCAAACCTGTGTTCTTGCTGCTCTCCATCGCGATTTTTCGATCTCCTTGCTCAGCCCATCTTTGCAGCTGAGATTTGGAGCAATTGTTCTCCGATATGTGACTCCTCCGATTGTCCAAGTAGAATTTTGTTTAGTGGAGTATTTATTGAGTATTTTAGCTCTATAGGTGATAGGTGAAATGAGTTTGCATGCTTGTTCTATTGCTTAGAAATGTTATTTTGATGCATGTTAACCCTCTAGTAACTCCCTATAGTAGTTTCCTACATTTGTTTGTCCCAAAATCATTTTTTATGAGGTTTGTCAAAAATTTCAGAAAAGGGAATGGACAACTACACCTATGGAGAAGTCTTTGAAAGAGAATCACCAAGGTCTTCAAGGCCTTAAAGATCCACTGCTCAATATAGGACATCCTACAATGAAGATCTTATGTCACCGAACATTGGCGAAGAGGGGAATGATGGAGATGCGCATCCATCCACCTTCCCTTGTGCTAACTTTTTGAGTGATGGAGGGATTCTTGAGGATTTCTTACTCCTTGTTAACAGGTTTGGATTGACTACATACATGATGGATGAGAGTAATCAATATGCTATGCTCACAAAGATTTTCGTTGAAAGTTTTAAATTCACTAACTCTCATTTCAAGCCTTCCATCGCATTTAAGATTTATGATAAGTCTATCACCATGTCTTTGGAGAAGTTTTGTGGTATTCTAGGTATTCCCATGTTTGGGACAGCCAAGAAGATTCTGCAACAACCCGCTGATTTGTTGGAGCTCTACCGAGGAGTAACTAATGATGATGACCGCATAGCACAGCGTGGCAAGATAAGAAACATTCAACTCCCAGCTATTAGATATTTTACTTACTATCTTGCCACTAGTATCCTTGGTAGGGGGAACACTAGCAATATCTCTAACTATCATTTAGCTTTTCTAGCTACTGCTCTTGATGTTAGCAAGAAGTATAACCTCGGTGCTCTTATTGCTCGTTGCATAGCCGCTAGGGGAGCTATTTATGGAGGCATTATTGCTGCGCGCATTGTTGCTGCTCTAGGACTTTCTATTGCTCCTCACGATATATTGTTGGCTCCATAGAGGCTCGATCTTGCTGCCATGAAGCTCCATCACTTTGTTACTGCTAACTCATATGCAGGGAAATTAGTTTATAGAATGTTATTCATTGACGGAGAGGAAAGGGAAGTTCCCTTGCCGCAGCCCAGTTAGTTCAGTATTCACAGGAGACCATGGTCGCCCTTGAAGGAGGAGTTGGACGAGCAGCTTGGGTTGCTCGGCTTCCATGTACAACATGGTGCTATGGACCAGGAGGAAGAGGAGGCGCCGGCCGATCACTATGCCGCGTACCACACCGGGGCGCCCTCGAGCTCATATCAGGACGAATGTGCTTTTTTGTCACATTTTGGAGACGCCGCTTCATGGCCGAGCTGGGATTGATCTCCACTTAGGCCAAAAGCCTAAGCTTGGGGGGAGGTACGCCGACGATTCACTCATCTATATATCATATTTTGTCGGTACTTTGTATATCCATGTTTCGCTTTCTTTTCTTTGTTGTTCTTGTTCTTATTTCTACTTTCCAAAACACAAAAAGACCAAAAATATTTTTGTTGTTTCTCTTTATTTGCCGTTTTAGTTTTCTAGCTTTGGTTTGCTTTACTTGCTATTTTCGGTTTGATATTTGAAAAATCCAAAAATATTTTGTTTGGTTTGTTGTTTCCTTCCGTTATTATTTCAAAATTCGAAAACCCAAAAATATTTGTTGTTCTTCTTCGGTTTTGTAAAGTTTGTTGCAGAGTTCGGTCTCCCGTGACTCCATTGGAGCTTGGTATTCACTGCATATTATTCAAGCCACACAAGTGAAAGGCAATAATGATGACATATGACACTCCGAGAAGTGGTAAGAGGCTGGTATGAACTCTATTTGTTTTCATTTTTGTACATATACTCATCTATGTGTACATGTTTAGTCGGTTCATGTAAGGTATATGTTATTTAATGGATGCTTTGTAGTTCTTGCTCTCATATGATTAGTTCCAATTTACTAATAGTTTGTAGCATGTCATGTAGACGCCTGCTTGCATTGTTTTATTCATAATATGGTATGATATTGTGGTATCCTCCTCTGAAAGTTTCATTTGAATCGACTTGGCACATGCTCAAGCATGCATATGACTGAACAAAAAGTCAATTAAGCCTCGATGATTTACTTTGCCTCACAGTTCTTGTATCATTTTTATGCCTATATTAATTTTGTTTTGTCACAAGCATGATTATGACAGCTATTGCTCTCTCGATTGTCACTTCCCAGTCTTTTGCTAGCCTTCACTTGTATTGAGAGGGAATACTTCTCGTGCATCCAACTCCTAAAAACCAAGTAACTCCAAAGAGTCCACTATAAATACCTATGCATGGTATTTGCAAGCCATTCCAAGTAAATTTTCATGTGCTACCTTTCAAAACTTTCAACTACTTCTCATTTTGTGCCATTGTTTTTAGCTCATGAGGACGTAGTGGTCTGAATTGCTATCTTCCATATTAAATTAAGTACCCCTCGACTAGGCAGCTTCATCTACTCGTCATTAATTTTGCAAGGGAGCTGGTCAGACCATTGTAATCTAAATCTAAAAAAAGAGAAAGAAAAAAGGCACTCCTCCATGGTATGTGAAAGTTGGTGGGCACCCGATGGAATTGGGTAGCCATGGTTTGAGAAAGGAAAAAGGTGGGGAGGAGTGCCAAAGCTTTATAAAAGAGCACCAATGTGCCCAATTTTCAAAGAACTCGGAACCACTCTCACTTGTTTAGTATGGAAGATAGCAAGTCCCCATTGCCAGTCGTTGACATGAAACAACCACCTCTCAAAATGAATTTTTATCTATGTTTTATAAATGAAAAGCTCTAGCACATGTTAAATCACTGCTTCCCTCTGCGAAGGGCTTTTATTTTACTTTTATGTTGAGTCTTCATCTTCCAACTTTAAGCACCTTGTTGAGAGCATAGCTATTATTCTTAGTGTAATGTGCTTGTCCCAGAACACGGTTAATTGTGGTATAATTTTGATGCTTGTATCTTTGATATTTTTACTTCTAGTGTTCCCTTGAACTTCAGAGGTGCCTCAGCATTTATGTTTTGTTCCACAAATAAAGACAAGCGGGATACCAGTCTTCCATATTATTTTATGAACACTACAATCTTGTAGCTTCTTATGTTCATGTTGCTTGTTATTAGTACATTGGCACTCTTTCATATCTTGCTTGACTATGAGGTAACATTAGTTGCATATTTCTTATTATGAATTGCCTGAGTACTTGATCATATAGTGAGAATATATACATCTTATGAAGCAAATGTGTTCGTGAAAGTTTATTTTATCGCTCTCAGTTGTTAACTGAATTGCTTGAGGACAAGCAAATAGCTAAGCATGGGGGGAGTTGATATGTCCAAAACGTATCTACTTTCCCGAACACTTTTGCTATGTTGTTTCTCAAAATGGAGTCGAGGTAGATGCATCTAAAATTGAAGCTATTGAAAATCGACCTATTCCAATGAATGTTAGTAAAGTACGAAGTTTTCATGGCCTTGCTGGTTTTTATCGCCGTTTTGTGAAAGTCTTTAGTACTGTTGCTGCACCTTTAAATGGGTTAACTAAAAAAGGTGTTGAATTTGTATGAGGCGTGATGTCTACGCACTTCTATTCTTGTAGACACTTGTTGGGCCTCCAAGTGCAGAGGTTTGTAGAACAGCAGCAAGTTTCCCTTAAGTGGATCACCCAAGGTTTATCGAACTCAGGGAGGTTAGAGGTCAAAGCTATCCCTCTCAAGCAACCCTGCAATTACGATACAGAAAGTCTCTTGTGTCCCCAACACACCCAATACACTTGTCAGATGTATAGGTGCACTAGTTCGGCGAAGAGATAGTGAAATACAAGTGGTATAGATGATTATAAGTAGTAATTGTGGTATGAAATAAATATCGCTGCGAGCAAACATGTAACAAAACAGCAAGTAAACGGTGTGCAATGCTTGGAAACAAGGCCTAGGGATCATACTTTCACTAGTGGACACACTCCCAACAATATAACATGAATGAACAAATAAACAACTTCTCTCCACGATGGTACTCCGAATTACTCTCCTATTGAATAACACTAATCATTGTGTAGTGGCTACAGAAGCACCCCTTAAAGTTCATCAAGTACTTGACAAACACCACTCATAGAGACATCCAAATCAGATCACAATTCAAGATAGAAATCATTGCGACTTAGACCAAGTACTAACACGGTGCACACACTGTCAACTTTACACCATGAAAGGAGGAATAGATCACTTAATACTATCATAGTAATGATTACTCTCATAATCCACAAGAGATCACAATCATAGCCTAAACCAAGTACCACCATGATGCACGCACTGTCACCGTTACACCACGGCAGGAGGAATAGATTACTTTAATAACACCACTAGAGTACACTATAATAATTAAGCATAGGAGTAGCATAATATCTGAATAATAACATCTACTTGTTCAACATGATACAAAGCTCACGATCACATAAAGATCACATCATGGGAGAGAGAGGTGAACCACATAGCTACCGGTAGAGCCCTTAGCCCTGGGGATGAACTACTCCCTCCTCATCATAGGAGACAGCAAGGTTGATGGAGATGGCGGTGAGGTCGATGGAGACGGTGGAGACGGCGATGGAGACCGATGGAGATGGCTCCGGGGGCACTTCCCCGTCCCGGCAGGGTGCCGGAACAGAGACTTCTGTCCCCCAAAATTCGTCGGCGGCGACGGCGGAACTGCGGAACTCTTTCTGGAAAATTGCCGACTCCCCTAGGGTTTTTCGTCCCGAGGCTTTATATAGGCGAAGGGGCGATGTCAGGGGTGGGACCAGGCGCCCTCACGCATGGCTGGCGCGGCCAGGGGCCTGGCCGCGCCACCCCTGCATGTGGGGCCCCTGTGGCCCACCTCCTACTCCTCTTCGGATCTCTGGAAGCTTCCGGGTAAAATAAGACTTCAGGATGTGGTTTCGTCCAATTCCGAGAATATTTCCTGTGTATCACTTCTGAAACACAAAAACAGCAGAAAACAGGGAACTGGCCCTGTGACACTTGTTAATAGGTTAGTTCCAGAAAATGCATAAAAGTGCCACTAAGTGTAACGAAACAATAGGCAAATGGTGTAAAAACAAGCATGGAGCATCAAAAATTATAGATACGTTTGAGACGTATCAGCATCCCCAAGCTTAACTCCTGCTCGTCCTCGAGTAGGTAAGTGATAACAAAAGAAATAATTTTTGAGGTGACATGCACCATCACAATCTTGATCATATATGTAAGCATTGTGAGCTGGGATCATAAGAACTTAAAACATGGACATGAAAGATGTAATCTTGACAATAAGAACTTAGCAACCATGTTGTAAACATGCAAATGAACACAAACAAAAGATCATGAAAATGAAACAATGAAAGTCAAACGTGTGTTCAAATCATAAGGAAAAACATACAAGTGGTTTTCAGCTTGTCCTTCATGGAGAGCAAAACATAAATGCATAGGACACCTTCAAGTTTAAGAGGGCGACTAGATACAAATAATTTAAGAACAAGTGAAACCAACAATATGAATCAATCAATGAACTTTGGGACAATGCATATCACACTAAGAATGACAACTATGCTCTCTTAATGGTGCATAAAGATAGAAGGTGGTGACTCAACATAAAAGTAAAAGAAAGGCCCTTTGCAGAGGGAAGTAGTGATTAAACATGTGCTAGAGCTTTTCATTTGTAAAACAGAGAGATAAAAATTGATTTTGAGAGGTGGTTGTCTTTGTCAACGACTAGCAATGGGGTTCTTACTATCTTCCATACAAAAATGAAGCAAGTTTTTGAGAGAGAGATTGGCACTTTTGTGCTCTTTTATAAAGCTTGGCACTCCTCCCCACCTTTTTTCCTTTCTCAAACCATGGCTAACCGATTCCATCGGGTGCCCACCAACATTCACATTCCATGGAGGAGTGCCTTTTCTTTCTTTCTTTTTTTTCTCTTTTTTTTGGAATAAGACAATATGGAAGATAGCAAATCCGACCACTACGTCCCCATGAGCTAAAAACAGTGTCACAAAATGAGAAATATTTTGAAGGTTTTTTGAAAGGTAGCACATGAAAATTTACTTGGAATGGCTTACAAATACCATGCATAGGAGTTTATAGTGGACACAATGGCAAACTTGGTTTTTAGGAGTTGGATGCACGAGTAGAGCTCATACTCAGTACAAAATGAGGGCTAGCAAAAGACTGGGAGCGACCAACTAAGAGAGCAATAATGGCCATAATCATGCAGAGCGACAAAGCGACATTAAAAGAAGCATAAGATGGCATCAAAAGTCAAAAACTAAATGATCATAGAGGCTATAGGCGACTTATTTTGTAGTCAACATGTGTGAGCATGCGCCAAGTCAACCCAAATAAAGCATCAAAGGAGAAAACCAAATAAATGCTTCCATATAATAAAAACAACGCATGATTTTTTCAAAGGCTCATTAAGCAATCTCAGTTATTTGAGACAAGTCATGCTACAGCAAAACCACTAAGCATACTATCAAAAAGACATCAAGCATGACATGCAAAAGCCTAAGCCGCAGTCTACACAAGCTCCTTCTTGTACCACTATTTTGCACAAAGCTTTTTCTCTTTTCCAACACCATTTGAAATTTTTTAAGACACCTCTTTTGATGAAAACCAATGAAGATCAGAGGCAAAAATACACCTTGATGAAAAGATATGACAAGGTCTGAACGCAAATCAAGGCGAAAACGAAAACCAAAAGCAGTAGCAGAAAAAGAGAACACTCGTTGAAACGATAGGAGTGAAAAACAGAGTGTTCTTGGCAAATGAAAAACGGAGTTCATCTCCCACCAAAAGAAACATGATGTGATCTAACCATTTATTGCAGCAAACTAAACTAAACTAATACTGAAAACAAAAACAACTGACGCTCCAAGAAAAATGCATAGTGCATGAAGCAATAAAAATATAGTGTTTTGAAAGGTGACCTGATTTTTGCCGATGAAGAAGGGGTGCCTCGGGGGCATCCCCAAGCTTTGACGCTTGTACTTGTTGGATATTTCTTGGGGTGATGCATGGGCATCCCCAAGCTTGAGCTTTTGTCCATTCTTCAACTCATCTCATCATTCTCCAATCCCTACATTTGAAAACTTCCTTCATACAAAACTAAACACAAATCTATTTGCAACATTAGTGTAGCATAACATATAATCAACCTCTTTTTGCTTCAGGTTTCTACTCAAAACCACCACATATATAGCAAATACTACTGTAGCAACTTCCCAAAAAGTTCCATGATCAAAAGAACTCAAAAGAAAGCGATAAAGTGGCAAACACAAATATTGGCAGAAATCTATCAAAACTGAACAGCTGAAAAATGTCGAATTTTTGAGGGGTTTTCTGTTGCTCAAATCAAAAAGTGTTCAACTAACGAAAGTTTGGATATAACCTGGGGCATATGCACAGGAAATCGCAGGTCCAAAAGATATACAAAGAATTTATACGAATTTTTACGGTGCAGCACCGAAAACAGTTTCAGGACAGCAACATCTCCAAATCTTACCTCACTCAAATTAGAGGCTTCTCTTGGCACAACAACAAAATAAAAAGGATAAGGAGCGGTTATTACAGTAGTAATAACTTCCAAGACTCAAATAAAAGAAAAATTACTGAAAATAAACAATGGGTTATCTCCCAAGAGTGCTTTTCTTTAACGCCTTTGAGCTAGGCGCAGTAATTTGCAAAGATGCTCACGTGGGCGCCATATAAGAGCTTGAGGCAAATGCGCCATATAGGAACTTAAAGCAATAGAGAGCATCAAAAAGCAAGTATGGAACATATTTAAATCTAAACCACTTCCTATGAAAAATAGTCTTATAAAGAGACAAGTCATGAAAGCGCAAAGCAAAAAGCATAGGAAGGCAAAACAAGTACAACTTCAAGAATTGCAACATAAAGAGGGGAAACTCAATATTGTTGAGATCCATCAAACCATGTTTCCCTCTCTCATAGTAACTTTCAGTAGCATCATGAATAGAACTAACAATATAACTATCACATAAAGCATCCCTATCATGAGCCACATGCATAAAAGGATTAATACTCCCTACATGAACAATAGTAGTAGGAGCAGATTCAACAGAATAATTATTCTCATCACCATAATCATCAAAAACAGGAGGCATATTGTAATTATAACTAATTTTATCCTCAAAAGTAGGTGAACTGAAAATATTATACCCATCATCACAAGCTAGAGAACTACTATGTCGCAAAGCATACTCATCAAACATATCATCATAAGAAGGAACATGGATAGCACTAATGGTACAACAATTATTAACCTTAGAATTGGTACCAAAAAGATTTTCAATATCAAAAGTAGAGTGATTTTCCCAATCATGATCACTAACATAGGTAACAGGCATAGGAACATCATCCCAATCAGAATTATCATAATCTATAGCAGGATCATAACGCTTAGGGGAAGATACCGTGTCCTCTCGCCTCTTACTCCTCTTCTTCTTCTTCTTCTTCTTACTCTTCTTACTCTCTCCCTTAGGAGGGAGAGACTTGAAGGGCATCTTCTCCACATATTCTCTAGGAGGGAAAGGCATCTTCTCCACATAATCTGGTTTGCTAACAGGAACAACAGAAGAAACTTTGGAGGATTCCTCCTCTCTATTAATAAGATAAAAACATCTATCAGTCCTATCATAGCTTGGCAAAATATCAAGTTTTATAAGATTTTGAATGTAAGTATTTGCAAGGCAATCTTTAGCACAATAGAGACGACAACCACGAAGGGTGCTATTAATATCAACATCATTCATATCTGTCAAAGCAATCTTTCTAGATATCTCTTCACACGCCAAGAACAAAGTGAGCTCATCATGCTGATTAGGAGTAATCTTGTCATCACAATACAAACTTAAGGTACTAGAAGAGTAACTGTTAGGGCTTGAGCATTGGAAATTAAAATGACCTATGTCATCGCAATGCTTACAAAGAAAAGGATAAAGCTCACAAACCTTCTTACCGATCTCGCCTATATCCTTGTACCACATTCGGGTTTCTTCATTTGCATGATGGACACAATAATCTTCCTTGCTGTAACTCTGTTCACAAGGTCTATGTACTCCACAAAAATTAACATGCTTATAAGAAATAGGACTTTTAGAAGTTTGGGCATGTTTATTGGAATCATCAACAACAATATCATTTTCTACGCGAGTGTCCTTAAAAGGTTCATGATACACGTCCCCATTTCCTTTAGGAACATTCATATGGGAAGCAAAGGCTTTAAAGCAATCAACCATAATTTGAGGATCAAGACCATATTTAGCACTAAGCTCTTGAAAATTAGCAGTTTCAGCGAAAGACTTAATGCAATCAAACTCGTAATTCATACCTGATCCTTTACCTTTGTCGCTATCCCAACCTTCAATATTGTTTTGAATTGTCTCAAGCAGACCCCACTTGGTGTCGACATCCTTGCTTGTGAAAGACCCATCAAAGCATGCATCTAGATAGTCCTTGTAATGTCCTGAAAGCCTTGCATAAAAATTATTAATAACAATATTACGGGGAAGATCATGAATAGGACATTTATGCATTAGTAACTTCAATCTTCCCCAAGCTTGGGCAATGCTTTCTCCCTCATGCGGATGAAAATTATAAATGTAATTCCTATCTTTATAAACCTGACTAGAAGGATAGAATTTAGAATAAAAGAGAGGTTCAATTTCCTCCCAGTCAATAGATCGACCATCCTCCAGTGTTTTATACCATTCCTTAGCTTTGCCTTTCAGTGATAAAGAGAATAGCTTCTTCTTAACTTGGTTCATCGAAATACCTGCACACTGGAACAACTCGCATAATTCATGTATAAAAAGCAAATGATCACTAGGATGGACAGTTCCATCTCCTAAATAGCAGTTATCCCTAACATGTTCAACAATCTTCGTAGGTATTTTAAAAGGATGAGGAGCACAAGCATCACTAGAAACATCACATATGGGAGATAAAATATTATCAGAACAGACCTTCTCCACTAAAGCCGGGGGACTAAAAATATCATACTTAACAAAACCAGCTTCCCCAAGCTTAGACTTTTCTATAGCATTAGCATTAACGGTATTCAAAGCATTCGTACTAATAACATTGCTATGCGAAATAAGCTCCAAAGGATTTTCAATTTTCTCTTCAAATCTAAAATCAGGAAAAAGACTAAAGAACTCTTTGTTTTCCATTAAGCCTAACTAGTGAAAATAAAAACAAGAAACAAAAAGATGTAATTGCAGAATCTAAAGGAAATAACTCCGAGCACTCACCAGCAACTAAAAGACTTAATAGCCAAAGAATGTGAGTACCTTTTACCTTACCTCCCCGGCAACGGCGTCAGAAAAGAGCTTGATGTCTACGCACTTCTATTCTTGTAGACACTTGTTGGGCCTCCAAGTGCAGAGGTTTGTAGAACAGCAGCAAGTTTCCCTTAAGTGGATCACCCAAGGTTTATCGAACTCAGGGAGGTTAGAGGTCAAAGCTATCCCTCTTAAGCAACCCTGCAATTACGATACAGAAAGTCTCTTGTGTCCCCAACACACCCAATACACTTGTCAGATGTATAGGTGCACTAGTTCGGCGAAGAGATAGTGAAATACAAGTTGTATAGATGATTATAAGTAGTAACTGTGGTATGAAATAAATATCACTGCGAGCAAACATGTAACAAAACAGCAAGTAAACGGTGTGCAATGCTTGGAAACAAGGCCTAGGGATCATACTTTCACTAGTGGACACACTCCCAACAATATAACATGAATGAACAAATAAACAACTTCTCTCCACTATGGTACTCTGAATTACTCTCCTATTGAATAACACTAATCATTGTGTAGTGGCTACAGAAGCACCCCTTAAAGTTCATCAAGTACTTGACAAACACCACTCATAGAGACATCCAAATCAGATCACAATTCAAGATAGAAATCATTGCGACTTAGACCAAGTACTAACACGGTGCACACACTGTCAACTTTACACCATGAAAGGAGGAATAGATCACTCAATACTATCATAGTAATAATTACTCTCATAATCCACAAGAGATCACAATCATAGCCTAAACCAAGTACCACCATGATGCACGCACTGTCACCGTTACACCATGGCAGGAGGAATAGATTACTTTAATAACACCACTAGAGTACACTATAATAATTAAGCATAGGAGTAGCATAATATCTGAATAATAACATCTACTTGTTCAACATGATACAAAGCTCACGATCACATAAAGATCACATCATGGGAGAGAGAGGCGAACCACATAGCTACCGGTAGAGCCCTTAGCCCCGGGGATGAACTACTCCCTCCTCATCATAGGAGACAGCAAGGTTGATGGAGATGGCGGTGAGGTCGATGGAGACGGCGGAGACGTCGATGGAGACCGATGGAGATGGCTCCGGGGGCACTTCCCCGTCCCGGCAGGGTGCCGGAACAGAGACTTCTGTCCCCCGAAATTCGTCGGCGGCGGCGGAACTGCGGAACTCTTTCTAGAAAATTGCCGACTCCCCTAGGGTTTTCCGTCCCGAGGCTTTATATAGGCGAAGGGGCGATGTCAGGGGTGGGACCAGGCGCCCTCACGCATGGCTGGCGCGGCCAGGGGCCTGGCCGTGCCACCCCTGCATGTGGGGCCCCTATGGCCCACCTCCTACTCCTCTTCGGATCTCTGGAAGCTTCCGGGTAAAATAAGACTTCAGGATGTGGTTTCGTCCAATTCCGAGAATATTTCCTGTGTATCACTTCTGAAACACAAAAACAGCAGAAAACAGGGAACTGGCACTGTGGCACTTGTTAATAGGTTAGTTCCGGAAAATGCATAAAAGTGCCACTAAGTGTAACGAAACAATAGGCAAATGGTGTAAAAACAAGCATGGAGCATCAAAAATCTATTATATTATTAAAACAACAAACATTGAACGGCTAAGATTTGACTTAAGATAACATAAGAAAAGAACGGCTAAGATTTAAAAGAAGAATTATAAAGGATCCACGTCACGTAGAGTCCTCAGTCTAATAAAAATTGATTTGACTTCCGGCTTTGAGAGGAGTTGGAATAGAGCACGGTATGCAGTAATGATTGATCTCTTGCTATATCTCACGTGTACTCTGAATTATTCATGCCGTGCAATGACGTGATTGATTTCCATCGTATGAAAATGAATCTGCAAGCAGATCAGTACACCACCACACGAGCATCGGGAGATCGAACAGGCGACGAAGCCATGCTGTGCTCAAACACGGGCGACAATACCGTGACGCCCAGCTAATCGCCAACGGCTGCAGCGACCACAAGACGATGCCAGCGACATCGGCTACAGGTAGAAAGCCATGAAGGAGCAGTGCCTGTAGCTGTCCAAGCACTTCAGTTGTTCCATGGACGATATGTTGCTGGACCAGAGCTCTCCGGCGTCATCCACGTCGTCATCATATGCTCCAATATCCTAGGACCCCCCCTACTCGGATGGAAGCAAGGAGCCACGAAATAATGAACCATCGACCCGCGGCGAGCGTCAAATTAATTAATTAACGAAGGATCTGCGCATGAGTGTTGGACAATCGACACGATCAACATCAGAGTAAGCCAAGCAGAACCTTCAGCTTAATTAGCTACTGTAATGGACCGGGAATTGGGTGAATGTTTTACTAGGTAGATAGTAGAAGTTAAGTTTGTATGAATTAAAAAATAAAAATAAAGGAAAATTTGTAAAGTTATTCACGAATTTCATGGATCTTAAGTAGATGTTTGTCATCGAAATTAGTCATTCAATTTATATGAGAATTAAATATAAACAAAGTGTAGATTAAAATTTGTAAAGAGTCAAAACATATTTTTGTTCGACAACATGCAACACTTACTAATGACTATTGTAAATCGAGAGTGCCTAAGGCAATCAACATGCAGCATCGAATATTTAATTAGATGTATAAATTGGCGGGATGAGCTCAGGCATGCTCGAATTAGCGGTCATGATAAACTAAAAAAATGTGTCCATATACCATGACAGTGTGTCTTAAGGTATGACGGATATCGAGTAAGAACATTAGACATATCGATCGTACAAATTATGTGATACATGAATGAATGATGATTGTGCGAGAAGAAAAATAATATTATGACTACAATATTAGACACTGGGTGCAACATATCATGTAAAATGCGCCAGAAAATACTCCGACTTGGAGAGTTAAAGGGAACATGCCAGGAGTTACAATGTACACCGGTAACAAAGGTACGTATATCTGCACTCAGCGTTTAGGTTGTGCATGCAATGGAAGGAAATAAAAATAGGGGCTATAAAGGTGACCAAGAGATAGTTTATACTTTACAAAAAAATTACAAAAAATATTGTAGCAGAAAATCAATTTTAGGAATGACAATGTGCAAATCAGACACATAAAAAACACCAAGAAGGTGTATAGAAAAGATTTTTATAAATCCTTTTTTCTTAATCAGTACGGAATTATAAGTACTATAAGATAGATACCATGAGAAGTGGAGCGAAAGATAAAAGTTTATTATAAAAGTGCACAATTTATTTGGTATGATAGACAAACAAAGAATAAGTAAATCTAGCCGCGCAAATGCGCGGGCAACCTTGCTAGTTATAGATACGTTTGAGACGTATCAAGGCGCCGCCCAAGATCATGCTTTTGATGAACTGAAATGTTTGTTGACTTCTGCACCTTTGCTTGCACTACCAGATTTTAATAAGAAATTTGAGATTGAATGTGATGCTAGTGGCATTGGTATTGGTGGTGTGTTGATGCAAGAGGGTCGGCCTATTGCCTACTTTTCTGAGAAACTGTTTGGTGCAAGGTTGAACTATCCTATTTATGACAAAGAATTGTATGCGCTTGTTCGAGTTCTTGAGGTTTGGCAACATTATTTGTGGCCAAAAGAAATTATCATACATTCTGATCATGAAGCTTTGAAATACCTGAAAGCTCAATCTAATCTGCATAGGCATCTTGCTAGGTGGGTTGAGTTCATTGAGTCTTTTCCATATATAATTAAACATAAAAAGGGTAAAGACAATGTGGTTGCTGATGCTCTCTCTAGGAAGAACATGTTGTGACACAATTAGACATTAAGCTTCCTGGTTTAGAGAGTTTGTGTGATTTATATGCTACTGATCATGATTTTTCAGCGCCATATAGCATGTGTACTGGTGGGAAAGCATGGGATAACTATCACATCCATGATGGGTTTTTGTTTCGTGCTAACAAACTATGTGTTCTAGAATCGTCTGTGCATTTGCTATTGTTGCAGGAATCTCATGCCGGCGGTTTGATGGGTCACTTTGGGCGTGAGAAGACGCTACTCATGCTCGCTGATCACTTCTATTGGCCTAGTATGAGGCGTGATGTGGACAGGTTTGTCAAGCGCTGCATTACATACAATAAGTCGAAGTCCAAGCTGAAGCCTCATGGTTTGTATACTCCATTACCTGCACCTACTACACAATGGGAGGACATTAGCATCTATTTTGTATTAGGTTTGTGATACGTTTCAAACGTATCTATAAGTTTTGATGCTCCATGCTTGTTTTACACCAATTGCTTTATGTTTTGTTTACACTTCATGGCATTTTTATGCATTTTCTGGAACTAACCTATTAACAAGATGCCAAAGTGCCAGTTCTTGTTTTCTGCTGTTTTTCTATTCCAGGTTTTTACTGAAGGAAATATTCTCGGAATTGGACAAAACAAAAGCCAAAGTTCCTATTTTGCTGACACGAAGGCGGAGTCCAAAGGGGAGACGGAGACCAGCCAAGAGCCGGCCACACCATGGTGTGGCGCGGCCAGGGGACTGGGCTGCGCCACCACCTGGTGTGGGCTCCTCGGACGCCCTCTGACATCGCCCTTCCACCTATAAATTCACTTCATCGGGAAAACCCTAAGGGCCCGAGCCTCCATGATGAAGAATTGTTTGGCCCGATCTTTCACGATGCACCTCTTGATCCAATGGATCTGATAGATCTCCCAATCACGTGAGCGGAACACGCAACCTGAAGATTGGAGAACGCCAATCCTGCGAGCAACTCGACGATGAACGACGAACCTCACGCTAAATCAACACACCAACAGCTCGACAACCCTTGACAGATTCAAGGACCTGCGCGTAGACAAGATTACTCTTGACAATTCAAGAACTCTCTTCTCTTTATTGATAGATAACTAGACGAACGTCCGAGACGCCGTCACACACACCGATCCCAGATGGACGGTGACAACATGAACTAAAAGTTCTACATAATTTTCAGCCTCCCTAAACCCTAGCCGCCCAGCCTCCTTATATAGACGACCAGAAAACTATTGGGCTTGGACAGGCCCACACCCAAAACGTAAAATAAAACCTAAGTGGCCCACAACGTGACCAGGCTACAAAATAACATAAACATAGATACAAATTAATGACACAACCTTAGACTTAATTATCACATATCGTAGGTCGTCCTGGCGTGCCAATATCCTCATCATCCTCCCCTTCTTGGAAAGGCGTTGTCCTCAACGCCGGAGGGTCTTCTCGAGCACGTGGCGTCAAATCAGCAATATCGCCACACTTCGTCTTCAATCCTTGCCAGCCTGCCACACCACATCCTCCCTCTTGGCTAGCTTCACTTGCCCTTGGTGCCACTTTCATTGTCGGCGCCACCAACCTGGTTGAGACACAAACAATCATCGGAATGCAGTCTTGAAGCACATGTGCAGATCACCCAAAATGGACATGACATTCTCCTGCATACTGAGGGTCCAAATGAGCTGAATATGCCCGCAGACACAAACTGAATTTTGGTTGGAAGCAAAGCACATCACCCAAAACAAACTGGACAATTTCCTGCATGCCAAGGATCCAAATGTACTGAATCTGCCACCTCTTAGAAACTGCTAACAATGTCTCTTTTTTTTCCTTCGGTCCACACGCGAACCGAGCAATCACGCAGAAAAGAACACTAATTCAATCCCAATGCCAAGATGTCCATGTGATGGCCAATATGCTATAAAAATATTGTATCGATCCGAAAACATCAATTATCACGTACATGCAGCACCAATTCAATCTCTTTCCTTAGCTTTCACGTCAAATAGCTATGCCAATCAATCTTGTACAAAGTTCTCACGGGATGTAACCCCAACCTGACCCACGCACAACTATTATTTCCTATTCACGACGCAGAGGAAAATCCAGTTCATCTTGTATCTCTCAATTTGAAAGGAGTCAGATTCATGAATCTTTCGAATCGCTACCAGGCCAACCGATCCGATCCTAGCACAAACTCACAAATGGGCCAGCCCACTAGTCAAGGAGCGAGGTTGCTCCATCCCAGGCGGGGCGAGCTGAGGCCAGATCGCCACGCACGCGCGAGGACAGAGCAAGTCTGTCCTCCGGCGCGCGGCAGCGTGGGTCGCGCTCGGTAAGTTTTTTTCCTTGCATTGCTTTCCTGAGTATTGCCGATCAGATCACATAACTGAACGGAAATTTCCTGAAAGGCTGAAAATGATCTGATACCGAATATATCTTCCTCGATCGGAACAGCACCCCTGCGACTTGTAGAATCTAACAAGAACTCTTCAATCCAATCGTCCCTAGCGACTCGTCGTCCGCCGACTTGCATCACTTCCAACTCGCCCAGATGCAATACATGCAAACACACGATTTGCTACCAATTCACCGATCAAAAACAGCATCGACATCGTTTGCACCGTGATCAACCTGGCGCTCTGATACCAAGATGATGAAGAATTGTTTGGCCCGATCTTTCACGATGCACCTCTTGATCCAATGGATCTGATAGATCTCCCAATCACGTGAGCGGAACACGCGACCTGAAGATTGGGGAACGCCAATCCTGTGAGCAACTCGACGATGAACGACGAACCTCACGCAGAATCAACACACCAACAGCTCGACAACCCTTGATAGATTGAAGGACCTTCGCGCACACAAGATTACTCTTGACAATTCAAGAACTCTCTTGTCTTTATTGATAGATAACTAGACGAACATCCGAGACGCCGTCACACACGCCAATCCCAGAGGGACGGTGAGAACCTGAACTAAAAGTTCTACATAATTTTCAGCCTCCCTAAACCCTAGCCGCCCAGCCTCCTTATATAGACGACCAGAAAACTATTGGGCTTGGACAGGCCCAAACCCAAAACATAAAATAAAACCTAAGTGGCCCACAACGTGACCAGGCTACAAAATAACATGAACATAGATACAAATTAATGACACAACCTTAGACTTAATTATCACATATCGTAGGTCGTCCTGGCTTGCCAATATCCTCATCACTCCATCCACAAAAAGTACTGTAAGAAGCCGCCATCGTCGACCCTAGTTTGGGAGGGTCTAGAAGCTCTTCCCGACACCCTGCCGGAGAGGGAAATCATCACCGGAGGCATTCTTCATCACCATGCCTGCCTCCGGAGTGATGTGTGAGTAGTTCACCTTTGGACTATGGGTCCATAGCAGTAGCTAGATGGTTGTCTTCTCCTATTTGCGCCTCCATGTTAGATCTTGTGAGCTGCCTATCATGATCAAGATCATCTTATTGTAATTCTACATGTTGTGTTTGTTGGGATCCAATGAATATTGAGTACTATGTCAAGTTGATTATTGATCTATCATGTCTATGTTATTTGTGATCTTGCAATCTCTCGTTGTTACTAGATGCTTTGGCCAAGTAGATGCTAGTGATTCCAAGAGGGAGTATTTATGCTCGATAGTGGGTTCATGCCTCTAGTAATCTGGGAGAGTGACAATAACTTCTAAGGTTGTAGATGTGCTGTTGCTACTAGGGAGAAAACAACAATCTTTTGTTCAAGGATAATTGTATTGTTTACATTACACACTTTGCTTAAGGCGATAATCTATTGCTTGCAACTTAATACCCGAGGGTTGTTCGGATGATATCCTGAAGGTGGATTATTACTCATAGATGCAGTTGGATTATGGTCTATGTATTATGTTGTAATGCCCAAATGAATGTCATAGTGATCTTCATGACATATACATGCATTGTTATGCATTCTCTATTTGTCAATTGCCCAACTGTAATTTGTTCATCCAGTATGTTATTTATCTTTATGGAGAGACACCTCTATTGAACTGTGGACCCCGGTCCATTCTTTTACATTGATAATACCATATACTGCATACACTATTTACTTTCTGCAAGTACTATTTTATTTCATTGCAAATAAACATCTCTTTCCACACTATACGTTTAATCCTTTGTTTTCAGCAAAACCTGTGAGATTGACAACCTCACTCTAAGTTGGGGCAAAGTATTTTGGTTGTGTTGTGTGCAGGTTCCATGTTATTGACTGACGCTGGTAGTGCGCCCTACCAAAAGTCCGCTAGCAGCAACCTTCAGAAGTGATTTCTTTCTCCTACTGGTTGATTAAACTTTGGTTTCATACTAAGGGAAAACTTACTGTTGTGCTCATCATACCTTCCTCTTGGGGTTTCCCAACGGGTCCTGTGAGACATCAAGATAGTTTTCTGGCTCCGTTGCCAGGGAGGAAGAGATTTCTACGAGGGGAGACTCTCACTTCCAATCTCTTTACTTTGTTTTGTTTACTTCTTTTTACCAAAATTACAAAAAAAAATTAGTTCCTTTCATAGCTGTTATTATTGTTGGTCTGTTTTAATCTTGCTAGAATGAGTAATCCTGAGAACACTAAGTTGTGTGACTTTACTAGCACAAACAACAATGATTTCATCTACACACCTATTGCGCCACCTACTCCTGAAGCAACTTTCTATGAAATTAAACCTGCTTTGTTAAATCTTGTTATGAAAAGCAATTTTCTGGTGTTAGTACTAATGATGCTGCTGCTCACCTTAATAATTTTGTTGAACTTTGTGAGATGCAAAAATATAGGGATGTAGATGGAGATATTATTAAGCTTAAATTGTTTCCTTTCTCTTTGAGAGGAAGAGCTAAAGATTGGTTGCTATCTTTGCCTAAAAATAGTATTGATTCTTGGGTTAAATGCAAAGATGCTTTCATTGGGAAATATTATCCTCCTGCTAAGATTTTATCCTTGAGAAGTGAAATAATGAAGTTTAAACAATTTGATAATGAACATGTTGCTAAAGCTTGGGAAAGAATGAAATCTTTGATAAAGAATTGTCCCACTCATGGACTGACTAATTGGATGATCATCCAAACCTTTTATGCAGGACTGAATTGTTCTTCAAGAAACCTTCTGGATTCAGCTGCTGGAGGTACCTTTATGTTCATCACTTTGGGTGCTGCAACAAAGCTCCTTGATAATATGATGTTAAATTATTCTGAATGGCATACTGAGGGAGCTCCACAAGGTAAAAAGGTAAATTATGTTGAAGAAACCTCTTCCTTGAGTGATAAGATTGATACCATTATGTCTATGCTTGTTAATGGTAAAACGCATATTGATCCAAATAATGGTCCTTTAGCCTCTTTGGTTGCTCAAGAAGAGCATGTTGATGTGAACTTCATTAGAAATAATAATCTCAACAATAATGCTTATAGGAATAATTTTGGTAGTAATAATTATATACCATATCCTTCTAATAGTGGTAATTATGGTAGATCTGGAATGCCTAGTGAAGAAAGGATTTTAGAAGTTGAAAGAGCCACTAAGAATTTTATACAAATGCAATATGAGTAGAATAAGTTATTCACTAAAACCATGGAGGAACAATTTGCTTTGTTGAAGAATATTAGTCATCAACTTGAGAATTTAAATAGGGAAATTCCTAGGTTGCAAGTTAAAATTTTGAATGCTGAAATCTGTATTTCATCCTTGTCTGAAGCGCAATCTTCCTTTATTAATAAAATGGCTGCTAAACCTGATCCCTTTGCTGCTACTAATGCCATTCAAGTTAGAATTGATGACAATGTTAGGATGTTAGCAGAATTGTATGCTAGGTGGGAAAGAGAAGATGAGATTGCTAGAAAGAATAATTTGACTAAAGTTTGTACAATTACCACCACTAGTAATGTTGAAGTTTCAAATGCTAGCAAACCTCCTACTATGATTGGTGTAGGAAAAGTCTCCACTCCTTCTACAAAATTGTCTAAGACTACTGAAACTTTTTCCAATAAAAGTACTGAAATTTTTCGAAGTATGGGAGACAATGGTCCTACTACCTTTGATAATAATGACTTTGATCTTGATGTTTGCAATATCTCTGAAGTAATTATGTTCTTACAAAAGCTTGCTAGAAGTCCTAATGCTAGTGATATGAATATGGCTTTTACAAAACATATTACAAATGCTCTCATGCAAATTAGGGAGGAGAAGTTAGAACAAAAAGTTTCTATTCCGAGATAGTTAGAAGATGGTTGGGAGCCCATCATAAAGATGAAAGTGAATGATTTTGTTTGTAATGCTTTATGCAACCTTGGTGCCAGTATCTCTGTTATGCCTAGGAAAGTTTATGATATGCCTTGTTTACCACCTTTAGAAAATTGTTCAGAGGATGTTCATTTTGCTGATATTGCTAAGAAGAAACCTTTGGGGAGGATTAATGATGTTCTTATTATAGTTAACAATAACCTTGTCCCCGCTGATTTCCTTGTTGTGGATAATGAATGCAATGCTGCTTGTCCTATTATTTTGGGAAGACCTTTTCTTAGAACTATTGGTGCTATTATTCATATGAAAGAAGATACTATTAGATATTAATTCCCACTCAAGAAAGGTATGGAACAGTTTCCTAGAAAGAGAAAGAAGCTACCTTTTGATTCTATCATTAGAACAAACTATGATGTTGATGCTTCTTCACTTGAAAATACTTCATTCTTACTTTCTGCGCCTAGCTGAAAGGCGCTAAAGACAAGCACTTTTGGGAGATAACCCATGTTTTGTTTCAGTAATATTTCTTTTGTTGAGTCTTGGAAGTTGTTACCTCTGTAACGACCTCTCCTTATCCTTTTTATTTTGTTTTTATGCCAAGAATAGCCTCTAATAGGAAGAAGGTAAGATTTGGGGAAGTTGTTGTCCCGAAATCGATTTCTGTGGCTGTAAAAAAATCGCGGAAAATCCCAGAACGTTGTATTGATCTTGTGGGAACCCCAGCTTACCACCCGAGATTCCTGTTATGCATACAATTCACGATCCCAGGAAACGTGTCATGAATCCACATAACCGAGTCGATATCAAAGTTACATCATCCCTTTTACACTACCAGAATAAAAGTCTTACAATTGGTCACATGACCAAGACTGATAATGCCACGCAGGGCAAGTCTACAAACAAGTAGCGGACACAAAGTGGAGTTGAAGACCCACGTCATGCCTACTACCCTACAGGCAACTGACAGGGAGACGTTCCTAGTTCGCATTAGTGTCATCGTACCCATCACCATCTTCAGTAGAGTCTTCCTCCAAGTCTGACCAAGTTAATAGCCAGGGACAAAGCTGTGAGTACATTTGAATTGTACTCGCAAACCATCTAAAGAGAAGGAGTTTGATATGCAGTATGGCTGTAGCAAGGGAAGGCTCTACACTAGTTTGTTTTATTTGAAAACATACTTTCTCATGTCGATATAGCATGTCTAGAACCTTGTTCTACGACATCTCTATATCTCTATTAAAAACATTTATAAAACATTTTTGGTAAAATCTCTAGGAAGGGGGTAACCCTTTTTATTTCATGAACCATGTCAATCACACATGACCACTTCCATCTTCTCGGCAGTACCCTCTAGGTACTCCGAAGCTTTCCAATGCCAAGGCAGTACACTCCGAGTACTCCGTTTGACACTTTTCTCCATTTTCTGAAAACCATTTTTAAAACCAAAACTGACATTGGGCAATGTAGTGATCTTTCCAACCGTCCATGACCGAGGACTCGGCTATTCGAATAGGTTTACACTCTGCAGAGGTTGTACACTTTACCCACAACATCCGGATACTTATCGTGTGGGCATCCTCCCCGCATAACAACATATGCCACGACAAGCACCCGATCGTAATTTTTCACCCGCCCACTTTAGCATAGGACCTATCACCTAGAATGCACCCCTCAACACCGAAGCCCAAGTGGCTGTTTGACCCAGGAGTAGCAAATTCCCCAGCCCACTTGACCCTTCGGAACCCTGCCATCACTTGTAGGCATTTTCAATGCGGGCCCCTAGGTTGTAACCCTGCCACCTGAAAAGGTGACAATGCGAGCCTGAGTAACCGCTGTTACTCAGGGTGCCACGGAAAAGGTGTCCATGGTCGGAATGCCATTACATTTGGAGGCCCCATACTAAAGTGAACAAACTACTCCGCTACGCCCCGTCCCATACCAGGGTAATTGTGGTTGCACGGGTTAATTGTTCCGAATGACTACAAAGAACCACCAATGCCTTTTTTCATAAAATCCACCAGCTCCTTTTCTTCCATCCAACTTCATTTATCCAAAACCTCATTTCTGAAAACATTTCATTGGAATAGGGCACTATTCCAAGGTTTTTGAAAACATTTTGAAATACCCAATTGAGTGTTCCCAACCTAGAGTTTTTGCTCCACTACAAGGTATTCCAAGGGTCTTGATGCTAACCATCAAACCACTAACCCAGGGTATAAGTAGGTTTCAAGAAGGTGTCATCCATAAGGATGATAACAGTTGACTTGTGGAGCCAAGTCGCCAACAATTGCTATTTAGAGGTAATAGCAATACAAAAATATGCATTTTCATAAACATTTATAAAGCATGCAATAAGTAAAACTAGGATCAGATATGCAACAAGTTTAGATGGCTTGCCTTGGTCAGCTTGTCCCTGGTCTTCCTCTTGATATTCAAATACCTTCCCTTCTTCAGAAAACCCGGCGTCGTTTGAATCTAGCACCGATAACAAATTAACACAATAAGCACACAAGCACAAATAATTCACACACCTCACTATAGCAAGCAAAACACACATTCACAAGCATAAGCAGGTATCATAACACAATACTAAGCTACTCCAAGTGGTTTCACCCAAATATCAATTTCCAGGATTAAATGGTGTATTTAGCAAATAACAAACCCTAATAAGCCATTTACTACACTCAGGGAGTTATATGCAGCCAAACGTACAAATAGCATATCAATAGAAAGACGTGATTTTTCTGAATCCAACAAAAGTGGATTCATCTCATTCTGATTTATAGAACTTTTTCTATGCTTTTTCTAGTGAAAACGGTGGTTGTTTTGGAAATAAAACTCCCATAAATTACCAGTAAGTCAATAAATTCTTAAAACTTAGGATTGGCAAGCTACTGAAGTGCATGATCACTGAAAATTGGTTCCAACTCATTTTCTCTTATAAATCTTGGTAAATAAATTGTGAAAGTCAAACAAGCTCTTATTTTGCAATAGCCACTGCAGAAAGTACACAAATCAGAGAGGGTTCAAACCACTTTCTAATGCAAGGTATATAAACAGGAGTTCTAACAAAATTGGATTCACCAAATTATAATTTGTATAGCTCTAGATCTGGATTTTATAAGGAAAATCACTTGGTCTACAAGATTAATTAGAAGTAATTATACAGAACATATTTTGGTATAGGACCACTTCTATATGATAGATATTTTAACAAGTAACTCATAGAAATTTGAATCTAGTCATTTACATACATAGAGAAATTTTGGTGAATTTATTCCAAACCGGAACTCTGTAGGATTAACAGATTTGAATAAAAGGAAAGAAAGAAAAAAAAACGGGCCGAGCGGTGCAGATCTGGGTAGATCTGCCATGGGCTGGCCCAATTTAACCGAGGCGCTGAAACGGTACGACACAGCCGTCTTCCTCGATGCGGAGACGCACAACAGGGCTAACCCTAGCTATGCTGGGGCCAAGCGGGAGCTCACCGGGAGGGGTCGGCGGCAGAGGTCCAGCGATGCGGCGGCGATGGTCCAGCGTGGCGGCTTCAGTTTTCTGGGTGCATGCACGTGCTTCGGGCTCGCATGCAGAGGGTTCCCACGCGAGGTCAAGATCGTGCTCGTCCCCGGAGGTTTCGTTGACAATGGCGACGGCTACGGGCTACAACGGGTAAAAAAAGGATACGGTGAGGTAGAACTAGAGGAGAGGAACAAGAATATACAGAGAGGGAGAGAGAAGATTGGTAGTAGTGACGGCAACATCATCCACCTCGGTTGCATGGTTTCGGAGACGAGATCAAGCTCAACTCGGCAAGGGGAGATAGAGGGGGTGTCTCCCATCTCTGGGTGGTTGAGATAGAAGGAAAGAGATAGAATGGAGGTGCGGTAGGTGGCTGTGAGCTCGGGCTGGTGTTTTATCTGGTGCCGGTCTAGCGTCAGTGTTCTCGGTCCATGGTGGACGTCGATCACGCTATTGGCCGTTCTGGCGGTGCGAGGGGTTGAGGCATCGTGGACTCGGCCTAGCAGAAGTAAAAAGGGCATGCGCAGCTTCCTGGAACGGTCTCGAGATATGTATTTAGTTTGGTACCTGTAGGTGTTCGACAACATTTGTGGGCAGTGTGGTCGTCACGAGGCAACGTTGTGAGCATAGTGGGCGTCCTGGTAATGTGCCTTGTCATGTATGTGAAGGGGAGAGGGGTTCGGGTTCTGGTCGGCTTGGAATGCGGTGCGCATCCACGGGTAGCTGGGCGCCGGTCAGAGCGACGCGACAGGGCAGCGTAGGGGTACTGTAGGCCTTGGGACTTTACTGCAGTGCAGAGAGGACTCAAAGGCGTGCTTGATGGCGCAGGTGGAGCGGCTGGCTTGGTCTCCTCCTTCCTGTCGAAGCCAACATGACCACCGGAGGATTGCGAGAGAGGGGGAGATTTGCCAGGGCCTGGGAGCTCGACCCACTGCCTGGTAGGGTTGGGTGCTGAGGTGGAGAGAGCTAGGCGCTGGTTGGGGGTCAATGGGGCAAAGAGAATGGAGTGAGAGAGAGGAGTGAAAGATTTTGCAAGATCTCCAAATCAGGTACCATGCAACCTCCATTCAGATGAGACAATCTTGGTACTGTAGTTGTGCATTAAGTTTGCAGAAGTGAGAGAGAAGTGGTGAGCGCAATGCCTCTCTTCCTGGGTGTTTTTTTTAAAAGGTAGAGGGAAGAAGGAGGTAGGTAAGGCTTTCGTTGAATTTAGATTCAACAAAATTTGGAAAGTGAGGATGCAAATGATATGTGTATGATTTTAGAAATAAAAGCAGAGGGAGAAAAATAAAAGAGGTTATGCCGAGGGGCATGCAATTTTGGTTCAAGAAATAATCTTTATTTGCAAGGGAAGAAAAGTTTAATGAGATAAAATAGAGAGGGATTTATTTGGATAGAAGTCTTTGAATTTTTATGGAATAGGGAATATCTAATAAAATAAAATAAAATAAATATTTGTCTCATGAACCACTCCATCTATTATATTGATCTTGAATTTATTTGAAGACTTAGAAGTAGAAGGAGAGGAACATAGAATGAATATAGGGATGGTTACCATGTATTCAACCATTGTTGGAAGTCAAGAATTGATAAGAAGGAATTAATATAGGAAGATTGTGAATTGGTAAATAGATAGTACCATAGGTCCTATCTTAGCACCATGTCCCATGAATGGATATTTAACTCGAGGGGTTGGTGTGCTTGATGGAATAAATAGAAATAGAACCTAAAAAACGTTATTCTTGCATGGAAGGGTAAATCCTCACTTGATACCTATTTCGTAGACAAAAAATAAAATACTCACCTAGATATTTAGTTTTTTTCTCAAAATGCACTCAAGCAAACACACAAGTTCACATGCATACACACATACAAATGCAAAAGTTTTTGTCGGTCCTAATTTTTAGCATGTCCACACTAGGGTTTTCTGGATTACAAAAAAGTGGGGTGTCACAGACCTTCCCCCCTTAAAAGAATCTCGTCCCGAGATTCAGTAGTTAAGAGCTAAGTAAGCCTGGAAATTCTCTCTAGAGATAATCCTCGCGCTCCCATGTAGCGTCATCTTCAGAGTGGTTGCTCCACTGAACCTTGTACATTTTAATCTTGCGCCTTCGGGTAAGGCGGACGTCTTCTTCGAGAATACGAACAGGTCTCTCTCGGTAGGTCAAGTCATGACTGAGATCAATAGAGTTGTGATCTATTTCCTTGAAGACTTCAGGCTTGTTGGGTGGCTGAAGACACTTGCGAAGTTGTGACACATGGAAGACATCGTGGACTTCGGACATCTTTGGGGGCAGCTCCAGTTTGTAAGACATTGCGCCACGATGATCAAGAATCTTAAATGGGCCAATATACCGGGGTGAAGCTTACCCTTGACATGGAAATGCTGCATGCCCTTGAGTGGGGTCACTCGGAGATAGACAAGGTCTCCCACATTAAAAGTGACAGACCTACGCTTGGAATCAACATAGCTCTTCTGTCGGGACTGGGCTGCCTTCAAATGGTTACGGATAAGTTGAACTTGCTCTTCAGCTTCACTAATGACATCAGGTCCAAACACTTGGCTTTGCCCGGTCTCCGACCAGTTTAGAGGGGTACGACACTTTTGGACATATAGAGCTTCAAAGGGGGCCATTTGTAGACTAGCTTGGTAACTATTGTTATAAGAAAACTTCGCAAATGGTAGACAATCCTCCCATTTGGCCCCATATAATAGGACACATGCACGGAGCATATCCTCAAGGATCCGATTGACTCGCTCAGTCTGACCTCCGGTTTGCGGGTGATAGGCAGTGCTGAAGGAGAGTTTCGTTCCAAGTGCTTCATGTAGCTTCATCCAAAATCTAGAAGTGAACTGAGTGCCACGATCTGATACAATTACCTTCGATACTCCATGGAGACTTACTATTCGGGCCATATACAACTCTGCTAACTCCTGGCCATGGTGGGTGGTCCTGACGGGGATGAAATGAGCTACCTTGGTTAAGCGGTCAACAATAACCCAGATAGAATCGTGACCTCGGTTTGACTTGGGCAGGCCAGTGATGAAGTCCATTCCAACTTCTTCCCATTTCCACTTGGGTACCTTCAAAGGCTGCAGTAGACCCGCAGGTCTTTGGTGTTCTGCTTTGACTCTCTGACAAACATCACACCTAGCAATGTAGAAGGCTATTTCTCACTTCATTCCATGCCACCAGAACTGCTCCTTCAGGTCTTGATACATCTTGGTACCTCCGGGGTGAATAGAATATGGAGTGTCGTGTGCCTCCTTCATAATGACCTGCTTCAAATCATGGACATTTGGGACGCATATGCGGCCGTTGTACCACAGTACTCCTTCCTTATCTACAAAGAACCCAGGTACTTTTTCACGATCCATCCTTCGCTTGATGCCTTCAATACTCTCATGACCCTTCTGTGCTTCCTTGATTTGATCAAAAAGAGTAGGTCGAACTTGAAGTTTTGCTAAGAAACCATGGCTCACAAGATCGAGCCCAAACCTTTCAAACTCTTCACACAAGGTAGGTTGTTCAGCCTTTAGCATGGCATTCAGGGAACATGGTTCCCGGCTAAGGGCATCGGCTACCACATTAGCCTTACCAGGATGGTAATGAATTCCTAAATCATAATCTTTGATGAGCTCAATCCACCTTCTTTGCCTCATATTCAACTTCTTCTGAGAGAAGATATACTTCAAACTCTTGTGGTCGGTCTAAATCTCACACCGGTTTCCCATAAGGTAGTGTCGCCATGTTTTGAGGGCATGGACAACAGCTGCAAGCTCTAGGTCATGGGTAGGGTAGTTCAGTTCATGAGGGCGCAATTGTCGGGATAGATAAGCAATGACCTTGCCTTCTTGCATTAGGACACTTCCAAGCCCAAGCTTGGATGCGTCGCAATAGACATCAAAGCTCTTGGTGATATCGGGCATGGTGAGGATAGGGGCTGAGACAAGTCTTTTCTTGAGTTCTTGGAAACTCTGCTCGCACTTCTCGGTCCACTCAAACTTCTTGTCTTTCTTGAGCAGCTGGGTCAATGGGCGAGCGATACTAGAAAACCCTTCAACAAATTTTCGGTAATAGCCGGCTAACCCAAGGAAAGCTCAGACTTCAGTAGGATTGGTAGGAGCTTTTCTTTCCATTATGGATTTGATTTTCGAGGGGTCAACAGATACTCCACCAGCTCAGATGACATGGCCAAGAAATCCAACTTCCTTCAACCAGAACTCACACTTGCTGAACTTAGCATAGCTCTGATGCTCCCTCAAGGTTCCTAATACTAACCGCAGATGCTCTGCATGCTCTTGTTCGGTCTTGGAGTAGACAAGGATGTTATCAATAAACACCACAACAAACTTGTTGAGAAACTTCATGAACACCTTATTCATGAGGTTCATGAAATAGGCTGGGGCATTGGTTAGGCCGAAGGACATTACGGTGTATTTGAACAACCCGTAACGAGTAGTGAAGGCTGTCTTGGGAATGTCAGACTCGCGGACTTTCAGCTGATGGTATCCAGTCCGAAGATCAATTTTGGAGAAGACCTTGGCTCCATTCAGCTGATCAAACAGGTCTTCGATTTTTGGAAGAGGATATTTATTTTTGATGGTCACTTCATTAAGCCTACGGTAATCCACACACAGTCGAATGGTACCGTCCCGTTTGTCAACAAATAGCACAGTTGATCCCTAAGGTGAAGCGCTGGGACGGATAAGGCCCTTGCTGAGCATATCAGCAAGCTGCTTCTTCAACTCTTCTAGCTCTTGAGGGTTCATACGATAGGGTCTTTGAGCAATAGGGGCTGTTCCAGGGATCAGCTCAAATATAAACTCGATATCCCGGTCAGGAGGCATGCCGGGCAACTCTCCAGGAAAAACATCAGGATACTCGGACACCACGGGTACTTGGTCAAGGGTTGGCCCAAAGATAGCTTTATTATAGTAGGCCTTGCGGGATGGCATAGTTGCTATGTGCTCAACTGGAATACCCTCACTGTTGGTGATGGAAATTGCCTTCCTAGCGCAGTCTATATGCCCGTGATACTTGGACATCCAATCCATACCAAGTATCACGTCCAGACCTTTAGAGCCTAAAATTATGAGGTTTGCTTGGAAGTGTACTCCATGGATCTCTACCTTTACGTCCACACAAGTTTTCCTGGTTTTTATGACAAACCCGAGGATCTGAACTAGCATAGCTCTAGACATCATAGTTGTTGCTAGTTTCCCCTTTTCCATGAAGTGCTCAGTAACGAAGGAATGTAATGCACCTGAGTCAAACAACACTCTTGCAGTTACTGAGTTGATAAGAAATGTACCCAGAATGACATCATGGGCTTCCTCAGCTTCCTCTGTGCTGACATGGTTCAGGCGACCTTTGGCAGTGTTGGCTTGGTTCTTATGATTTCTTTGTGGGGGTCCACGGCCTTGGCCCTGGGTGGGCTATGGCACGTTGAGGCTCGGTGCTGTGGGCTTCCTGAGAGGGCACTCCTTAGAGAAGTGTCCTGGCTGTCCACAAGTATAACAGTCACTTCCTTGGCCACGAGTATTGGGGCCGGCATTGTTGCGGTTGCCGCCAGAGTAGCTTCCGCCTCCAGTGCGGTTGCTACTGGATTGACGATTAGGGTTGTCGGGTTTCGGGGCCTGAGATGCAAATCTGGGTGGTCGGGGTGCTGACCTGGCTGGGGGTATGCTGCGGGATCTCTGGCTGCTAGATCCTCCTTGAGTCATCATCCTCCTCTTGCGGCTCTCAAGGGCAGCCTTACATTTGTCTTCTACCATGATGGCGACATCCACCATGGCTTCGAGATCATGATAGGGCATGGCCACAATATAAGTCTGCAGCTCTTCATGAAGACCATTCAAGAAACACTCTCTCTTCTTGGTGTCCATGTCAGTATCCCTAGGGGCATACCTTCCCAAAGTGGTGAACTTGTCGAGATACTCTACCACGGACATGCTACCTTGCTTCAGGTTGAGGAACTTATCTCGCATAAGCTTGATGAGTCCAGATGGGATGTGGGCTTTACAGAACGTGGCCTTGAAGTCATCCCAGGTCATGACTTGGTCATCGAGTTACATGGCACGGACATTTTCCACCATGCGCCTGCTGCTCCAGCTAGGAACTGGGTGGCATAGAGTACCTTCTCATTGGGTCTAACTCCCTCATACTCCAACTTATTCTCAATGGTGCGATGCCAATCATTGGCATCCAGTGGCTCAGTGGACTTGGTGAAGGTCGGGGGATTGGAGTTCTGGAAGTCCCTAAGCTTTGTGCGGGGTTCATCATCACCATTACCACCATTGTTGTTGTGGTTGGTGGCAATCTGGGCAAGGTGCTAAAGTGTGGCAAGGTTTGCCTGACGCTCGGCGTGTGCTGCTTCACGGTCCTCCATCATCAGCCGCAGTAGTTGCTCTATGGTTGGGTCAGGTGGTGGGGGTGGTGCGCTACTTCCACCATGGCCACGGGTTCCCGAAGCCATTCTAAAAACATAGTCGTGTGAGAGGTGGGTAACAATGTAACAAGTGCAGGACGATAATAATTTGCTAAGAAACAAACATGCAATGCACAAACATAAGCAAGACAATCATGCAAGCAGTTCAACTAGGTAATCATTAACAACCATGTCCATCACAAGCATACATCCAAAAAGGTCGCCACATCAAGTCCCGGCACACACAACCAACATAGTCTAACACGCCAACAAGTAACAAATGGTTTTAGCTGAACCCTACAACACACAATCACACAAAAAGGGATCAAGGTAATCCTACAAGATACTCGACAAGTGCTAAGTGTAGGGGTGGGACGTAGGTGACCTACTCATGGCACATCTACACAAGTTTTTAAGAGAAATTTAAATCAGTGACTATCTCATGTGTGCAATATTGAAAATGCGAAGGACTTAAGTTAATAATGAAAGTAGTCTAGATGTTTAAAGAACAAGGGAAGAGATGTAAGCAATATATATGTTTCTAGTATATAGCAGTCTCCTTTAGTATATTGAAAATAGGTTTTTGTCCTATCTAACGCCCATGCTAACTAAGGTCTCCTAAAGTCAGGATGGCTCTGATACCAACTCTGTGGGGACCCGGCTTACCACCCGGGATTCCCGTTATGCATACAATTCACGATCCCAGGAAAAGTGTTGTGAATCCACATAACCGAGTCGATATCAAAGTTACATCATCCCTTTTACAGTACCAGAACAAAAGTCTTACAATTGGTCACATGACCAAGACTGATAATGCCACGTAGGGCAAGTCTACAAACAAGCAGTGGACACAAAGTGGAGTTGAAGACCCACGTCATGCCTACTACCCTACAGGCAACTGACAGGGAGACGTTCCTAGTTCGCATTGGCATCATCGTACCCATCACTATCTTCAGTAGAGTCTTCCTCCAAGTCTGACCTAGTTAATAGCCAGGGACAAAGCCGTGAGTACATTTGAATTATACTCGCAAACCATCTAAAGAGAAGGAGTTTGATATGCAGTATGGCTGTAGTAAGGGAAGGCTCTAGACTAGTTTGTTTTATTTGAAAACATACTTTCTCATGTCGATATAGCATGTCTAGAACCTTGTTCTACGACATCTCTATATCTCTATTAAAAACATTTATAAAACATTTTTGGTAAAATCTCTAGGAAGCGGGTAACCCTTTTTATTTCATGAACCAGGTCAATCACACATGACCACTTCCATCTTCTCGGCAGTACCCTCCAGGTACTCTGAACCTTTCCCATGCCACGGCAGTACACTCTGAGTACTCCGTCTGACACTTTTCTCCATTTTCTGAAAACCATTTTTAAAACCAAAACTAACATTGGGCAATGTAGTGATCTTTCCAACCGTCCATGACCGAGGACTCGGCTATTCGAATAGGTTTACACTCTGCAGAGGTTGTACACTTTACCCACAACATCCAGATACTTATCATGTGGGCATCCTCCTCGCATAACAACATATGCCACGACAAGCACCCGATCGTAGTTTTTCACCCGCCCACCTTAGCATAGGACCTGCCATCTAGAGATGCACCCCTCAACACCGAAGCCCAAGTGGCTGTTTGACCCAGGAGTAGCAAATTCCCCAGCCCACTTGACCCTTCGGAACCTTGCCATCACTTACAGGCGTTGTCAATGAGGGCCCCTAGGTTGTAACCCTGCCACCTAAAAAGGTGACAATGCGAGCCTGAGTAACCGCTGTTACTCAGGGTGCCACGGAAAAGGTGTCCATAGTCGGACGGCCATTACATTTGGAGGCCCCATACCAAAGTGAACAAACTACTGGGCTACGCCCCGTCCCATACCAGGGTAATTGTGGTTGCACGGGTTAATTGTTCCGAACAACTACAAAGAACCACCAATGCCTTTTTCATAAAATCCACCAACACCTTTTCTTCCATCCAACTTCATTTATCCAAAACCTCATTTCTGAAAACATTTCATTGGAATAGGGCACTATTCCAAGGTTTTTGAAAACATTTTGAAATACCCAATTGAGTGTTCCCAACCTAGAATTTTTGCTCCACTACAAGGTATTCCAAGGGTCTTCATGCTAACCATCAAACCACTAACCCAGGGTATAAGTAGGTTTCAAGAAGGTGTCATCCATAAGGATGATAACAGTTGACTTGTGGAGCCAAGTCGGCAACAATTGCTATTTGGAGGTAATAGTAATACAAAAATACGCATTTTCATAAACATTTATAAAGCATGCAATAAATAAAGCGAGGATTAGACATGCAACAAGTTTAGATGGCTTGCCTTGGTCAGTTTGTCCCTGGTCTTCCTCTTGATATTCAAATACCTCCCCTTCTTCAGAAAACTCGGTGTTGTTTGAATCTAGCGCCGATAACAAATTAACACAATAAGCACACAAGCACAAATAATTCACACACCTCACTACAGCAAGCAAAACACACATTCACATGCATAAGCAGGTATCATAACACAATACTAAGCTACTCCAAGTGGTTTCACCCAAATATCAATTTCAGGATTAAATGGTGAATTTAGCAAATAACAAACCCTAATAGGCCATTTACTACACTCAAGGAGTTATATGCAACCAAACCATACAAATAGCATATCAACAGAAAGATGTGATTGGATTCATCTCATTCTAATTTATAGAACTTTTATATGCTTTTTCTAGTGAAAACGGTGGTTGTTTTGGAAATAAAACTCCCATAAATTATCAGTATGTCAATAAATTCTTAAAACTTAGGATTGGCAAGCTACTGAAGTGCATGATCACTGAAAATTGGTTCCAAATCATTTTCTCTTGTAAATCCTAGTAAATAAATTGTTAAAGTCAAACAAGCTCTTATTTTGCAATAGCCACTGCAGCAAGTACACAAATCAGAGAGGGTTCAAACCACTTTCTAATGCAAGGTATATAAACAGGGGTTCTAACAAAATTGGATTCACCAAATTATGAGTTGTATATCTCCAGATTTGGATTTTATAAGGAAAATCACTCGGTCTACAAGATTAATTAGAAGTAATTATACAGAACATATTTCTGGTATAGGACCACTTCTATATGATAGATATTTTAACAAGTAACTCATAGAAAACTGAATCTAGTCATTTGTATACACAGAGAAATTTTGGTGAATTTATTCCAAACCGGAACTATGCAGGATTAACAGATTTGAATAAAAGGAAAGAAAGAAAAAAACAAACGGGTCGAGTGATGCAGATCTGGGCAGATCTGCCATGGGCCGGCCCAATTTAAACGAGGCTCTGAAACGGTACGACACAGTCGTCTTCCTCGATGCGGAGACGCATAGTGGGGCTAACCATAGCTATGCTGGGGCCGAGCGGGAGCTCACCGGGAGGGGTCGGCGGCGGAGGTCCGGCGATGCGACAGCGGTGGTCCAGCGTGGCGGCTTTGGTGTTTCGGGTGCATGCACATGCTTCGGGCTCGCATGCAGAGGGTTCCCACGCGAGGTCGCGGTCGTGCTCGTCCCCGGAGGTTTCGTTGACAATGGCGACGGCTACGGGCTACAACGGGTAAAAAAATAGGATACGGTGAGGTAGAACTAGAGGAGAGGAACAAGAATATGCAGAGAGGGAGAGAGAAGATCGGCAGCAGCGACGACAACATCATCCACCTCGGTTGCATGGTTTCGGAGATGAGATCGAGCTCAACTCGGCAAGGGGGAGACAGAGGGGGTGTCTCCCATCTCTGGGTGGATGAGATAGAGGGAAAGAGATAGAATGGAGGTGCGGTAGGTGGCTGTGAGCTCGGGCTGGTGTTTTATCTGGTGCCGGTATGGCGTCGGTGTGCTCGGTCCATGGTGGACATCGATCACCCTATTGGCCGTTCTGGCAGTGCCAGGGGTTGAGGCATCGTGGACTCGGCCTAGCAGAAGCAAAAAGGGCATGCGCAGCTTCCTGGAATGGTATCGAGAGATGTATTTAGTTTGGTACCTGTAGGTGTTCGACAATGTTTGCGGGCAGTGTGGTCGTCACGAGGCAACGTTGTGAGCATAGTGGGCGTCCTGGTAACTGTAAAATCCCAAGATTTTATCAAATTTTGGGGGAATTTTTTTGCTTTTGTTTTGTATCTGTCGATTGAAAATTTACAAGGATTTAAAAACTTCTGAGTTTATTTAAATAATTTATTAGAAAAACTATTTCAAACTTCCTATTATTTCTTGAGGAATTTCCTTGATAAAAGGAAAGATTTCAAAAATGTTATTTTCTTCCTTTATTCAAACCTATGCAAGTTTAGCTTGCTAAGGAATGATTCACAAAAGGTGATGTGTTTATTAAAGATTTCATTTTCAAAACTATGTTTGAAAGATTATTTCAAACAATTATTTTGTGAAGCATTTTCCTTAAAAGAACTATTTTCTAAACCCTAATTCTATTTCTTTTATGCAAGCAACACCTCCAGGCTATGCTCATAAAGTTTTATTGAAAAACATCTTTTAATTTTTAAAACTTGCTTATTATTGTTTTGAAACATTGTGTTGAATATTGGAATAATATAGGGATTTGTTTGAATCAATTTGAACCAAGTTTGCAAAAGAAATTGAAACAAATCTAAAAACAGAAAAAGAAAAAGAAAAGAAATAAAGAAAATATGAAAAGGGCCGAGGGGACCGATTCGGCCCAGCCTTGCAATCGGCCCACGGCCCAGTATCACCGTAACCCGAAGGAGTACGTTCTTCTTCCTCCTGCCTCGCTGACAGCCCAGGGCCACCGCCAGGGTCCTCTTCCTCCTCTTGCCAGAGGCCCGACCGAGCCTAACGCCCCCGTGACCGTCCGATCTCGCCCCCGCTCGATGACCTAGCCCCTTCCCCAAGCCAGGTCGGCTATAAGTAGCCTAGACCCTCCTCTCTCATCTCCCTTTGCCTCCTCTCGAAGTTGTCGATGGGCCGCTGAGAAATCACTCGTCGGAGTTCCGTCTTCCTGCAGGTATATCTGCTTGATTCCGACGAATTTAGGCACTCTGGTGCCCTCTCTCTTCTCCCAAGCCCCTTCTCATGCTCTGGCGCCCCTTTTGATCTTTTGTCCTGCATGGTTTTGCTCCAGATCGAGCCAGCCTTCATGAACCCGACGCATACCGCCATAGAGCCCGACTCCAGCCGCTTCTCCCTCTCACGTCAGGAAGCGATTGACGTAGAGGTTCACGCTCTCGAGATATCCACGATGTGCCGCTCCCCGTCGACTGCTTCGTCCTTGCTAGAACCCACCGGAACCCCACCGACGTGTGCCACCAATGCGCAGACCTCACCCGCGACGACCAGAAACCCTAGCTTGGTGAGATCCATCTTCCTCTTCTTCTTCGTCTGTCAGATTCTAATCCAACGGCTCAGATCGGCCACTTAACTGAAGGGGTACAGTGTAATCTGGGGTGTTCAGATCCCTTTCGATCTAACGGCCCAGAGGCCTAATCCGCACGAAACGGTACGGGCCAATAGAAATCAGCCACGTGGCGACTCTTAATTTAGAACAGAATTCAAATAGGATTTTGAATCAGATTTCAATTGAAACTTTGATAATTCATATATTTTGATCTGTAATTCGAAAATTAACAAATAATATACCACTGGAATCCTTAGAACATGTAGAATCTATTAGTGCCATAAAATTTCATAGGTCCAGTATTCAATTTGAATCTAACTTCAAATTGAGTCAAACTTATCTGTTAGCTTAATTAATTCATATCTTTTGTTCTATCCATCCAAAAATTACAAATTGGTAGTCATTGGAATCCTCTCATCATGTAGAACATCATAGAATCAAGAAATAACAAAGTTGATATTGCACACACTCTGTACAATCAAATCTAAGCAAATCACTATTTTGAGCATAGTTTGAATTCCATAGTTTATTTTGGGATGATTCCAATTGCAGTGACTTTGTTTTACTGCAAGCCATCCAGTAGTGTCACATCTCAATTTTCTTGAACTACTCCACAATTATTCAAATTCTAATATGAGAATCTAAGTAATTTCACCATAGAAATAATTCCATATTCCTTTCAACATTGTTTCTTTCTACATTAGTAAATCCTATGATCACTTCTAACTACCAATACCATCTTGACACTACTTTGACCCTTGATCCATGTATTGTTCTTCTAAACATAATTATCTAATTCATATATATTCAAATTGCAATTGTGCTACTTGAGTAGAATATGAATTCATCTCAACCAAATATTCTATCCTTGCTATTGTAGTGTTGATTCAATTCTACTACCATAGCTCATGATCATACTTCATATTGTACAATGAATTCTTTGAACCATATTTTTAATTGTCATTCACCCAATCTCCTGCCTACTTAATCTTGATTTCATGTATTGAACTATTCAATTAGCAAATGAGTTAATTGAGTAATGATTGGGTGCGACATGGATTTGCGCCCCATGACGACTACTCATATTGTTTGCTCTTGTTATGAGGAATGGTTAATCTAGAGAGACATACCTACGAGAAACGAAGTTGTTAAGCCCTCACCCTAGGAAGATAGTATATTATACCCCTTATAGTAGGCAAGTACTGCCAAACCGTAGGAATACGACAAGGATGAACCTCAAGCCTTCTATGGAAGAAGACTCGCAATGGAAGATGTTCATCAACTAGGAAGGATACTAGAACAGAATGGTATCAATATGGAAGATGTTTTATCAACATGGATAAACATCCACGAGAACAAAATGGTATCCACGGGAACAAGATGGTATCACATTGAAGGTTACCAGAGAAGAATGGTATCTCAAAGGGAGAAATCCTACTAACATGGAAGGTTACCAGGATAAAATAGAATGGTATCATAAATTATGGACAGAATGGTATCATAAGGATGTAACTATAAGATGAAGAACCTTCAAGGATGTCGCCTAAGAAAGATGAAGACCAAGCTGAGGAATCTTCTGATTGACCCAAAGAGTGACTCTTCAGTGTCCAAAGTAGTTCAACAGAATCGAAGAGTGACTCCTCAGTGTCCAAAGTAGTTCAACAACTACCCTATTGGATAGGAGCTCTACAATGGAGCAAGGTTATCCCCAAGCAACCCTAAGGAAGGTTGCTGCCAAGCTTGTGAATAGACACCCACCTATCGGAAATGAAGAAGAAGACTAACTATGGTTTCAAAAGACGACCCAGTGCCTAGTCAAAAGATGACCCAGTGCCAAGTCAAAACCAAGGTGCTTTGGTTGAACTCCAAGTATCTAGACTACCTACAAAAGTTTCTTTTAAGGGTGGTAGCCACCTAGGTAACCCAAAACCCACCTTCTTTCTAGCCTCTCCAATCTCGGGGACGAGATTTCTTTTAAGGGTGGTAGTCTGTAACATCCCAAGATTTTATCAAATTTTGGGGGAAATTTTTTGCTTTTGTTTTGTATGTGTTGATTGAAAATTTAAAAGGATTTAAAAACTTTTGAGTTTATTTAAAGACTTTATTAGAAAAACTATTTCAAACTTCCTATTATTTCTTGAGGAATTTCCTTGATAAAAGGAAAGATTTCAAAAATGTTATTTTCTTCCTTTATTCAAACGTATGCAAGTTTAGCTTGCTAAGGAATGATTCACAAAAGGTGATGTGTTTATTAAAGATTTCATTTTCAAAACTAAGTTTGAAAGATTATTTCAAACAATTATTTTGTGAAGCATTTTCGTTAAAAGAACTATTTTCTAAACCCTAATTCTATTTATTTTATGCAAGCAACACCTCCATGCTATGCACATAAAGTTTTATTGGAAAACATCTTTTAATTTTTAAAACTTGCTTATTACTGTTTTGAAAGATTATGTTGAATATTGGAATAATATAGGGATTTGTTTGAATCAATTTGAACCAAGTTTGCAAAAGAAATTGAAACAAATCTGAAAACAGAAAAAGAAAAAGAAAAAGAAAAGAAATAAAGAAAATATGAAAAAGGCCAAGGGGACCGATTTGGCCCAACCTTGCAATCGGCCCATGGCCCAGCATCATCGTAACCCAAAGGGGTACGTTCTTCTTCCTCCTGCCTCGCTAATAGCCCGGGGCCACCTGCCATGGTCCTCTTCCTCCTCTGGCCAGAGGCTCGACCGAGCCCGATGCCCCCGTGACCGTCCGATCTCGCCCCCGCTTGATGACCTAGCCCTTTCCCCAAGACAAGTTAGTTATAAGTAGCCTAGATCCTCCTCTCTCATCTCCCTTTTCCTCCTCTCGGAGTCGTCGACGGGCCGCCGAGAAATCGCTCATCGGAGTTCCGTCTTCCTGTAGGTATATCTGCTCGATTCCGACGAATTCAGGCACTCCGGCGCCCTCTCTCTTCTCCCAAGCCCCTTCTCATGCTCTGGCGCCCCTTCTGATCTTTTGTCCTGCACGGTTTTGCTCCAGATCGAGCCAGCCTTTGTGAACCCGAAGCACACCGCCACGGAGCCCGACTCCAGCCACTTCTCCCTCTCACGTCAGGAAGCAATTGACGTCGAGGTTCACGCTCTCGAGATCTCCGCGACACGCCGCTCCCCGTCGACTGCTCCGTCCTCGCTAGAATCCGCCGGAACCCCGCCGACGTGCGCCACCAGTGCGCAGACCTTGTCGGCGACGACCAGAAACCCTAGCTCGGTGAGATCCATCTCCCTCTTCTTCTTCGTCCGTCAGATTCTAATCCAACGGCTCAGATCGGCCACTTAACTGAAGGGGTACGGTGTAATCTGGGGCGTTCAGATCCCTTTAGATCTAATGGCCCAGACTTCTAATCCGCACGAAATGGTACGAGCCAATAGAAATCAGCCACGTGGCGACTCCTGATTTAAAACAGAATTCAAATAGGATTTTGAATCAGATTTCAATTGAAACTTTGATAATTCATATCTTTTGATCTGTAATTCAAAAACTAACAAATAATATACCATTGGAATCCTTAGAACATGTAGAATCCATTAGTGCCATAAAATTTCATAGGTCCATTTTTCAATTTGAATCTAATTTCAAATTGAGTCAAACTTATCTGTTAGCTTAATTAATTCATATCTTTTGTTCTGTCTATCCAAAAATTACAAATTGGTAGTCATTGGAATCCTCTCATCATGTAGAACATCATAGAATCAAGAAATAAAAAGTTGATATGTGCACACACTTTGTACAATCAAATCTAAGCAAATCACTATTTTGAGCACAGTTTGAATTCTATAGTTTATTTTAGGATGATTCCAATTGCAGTGACTTTGTTTTACTGCAAGCTATCCAGTAGTGTCACATCTCAATTTTCTTGAACCACTCCACAATTATTCAAATTCTAATATGAGAATCTGAGTAATTTCACCATAGAAATAATTCCATATTCCTTTCAACATTGTTTCTTTCTACATTAGTAAATCCTATGATCACTTCTAACTACCAATACCATCTTGACACTACTTTGACCCTTGATCCATGTCTTGTTCTTCTAAACATGATTATCTAATTTATATATATTCAAATTGCAATTGTGCTACTTGAGTAGAATATGAATTCATCTCAACCAAATATTCTATCCTTGCTATTGTAGTGTTGATTCAATTCTACTACCATAGCTCAAGATCATACTTCATATTGTACAATGAGTTCTTTGAACCATATTTTTAATTGTCATTCACCCAATCTCATGCCTACTTAATCTTGATTTCATGTATTGAACTATTCAATTAGCATTGCTTCATGAATCTTTACCCAAAGCCTAAGTGTAATGCATACTATTTAAGAGTATTTGTTGACACATTTACTCAATGGTATTGTTGTTGCACTATTTGACCCTTGTGTGGTTGAAATTCACATGAGTCTTTCTAAATTCTATTCATGCTTTAATAAAGCATAAAAACTTCATCAATTATATTTTGCTTAGTCCAATCCTCTACCAATCATTTAATCTTTCCCAACTAAGTTCTCAAAGCCATATCTCACTATCCACTATTCCTTTGTCATATCTTTCTTATCATAACATCTCAATACATCTAAAATGTTAAACAAACACTTTTCAATTGTTTGATTTGTTTGATTGTATTTGTATGGTATGTTTATGCTATGTTATTTTTGTGCTATAGTTTGTGTGAAGGGCTACGTGCTTAGTTGAGAGAAGTGGAAAGATCGTATTCTTCAAAAAGGCAAGTGACACACATATCTTCTACCTATTTTTATTGTGCATTAGTGTTTTTCAGTAGTATGCATGGTAGGTGGAATTGAAAGTTTGTTTACTAAATGCTAGATCCTAGTAGTGAGTAGCTATCCCTCAAACACCACCTGGTAGGATGCTAAATACCTGAATATTGATGCTATGCTTTGATCATATGAAAAGTTGTTTTGTGAATCAAATTAACAACTTCAACTAAAATGAACTACCTGGGTGGAATGGTTTGTGATGGAAAGTGAAGTAGGTGGGTCCTGGGGCACATGCTAGGACAGATGTGTAGCTCAGGATACTGCTCGGGATGGCCACTAAGGATTCAAGAGATTAATAGGGCTTCCATGATTAAAGTACTTCTAGTGCAGCCTTATGACAATATGGGCTCTGTCTTGATTGACTAGGATTAAGGGTTCCTCCATAGGGTACTGACAGCAGGTGGTAGCATAATATAGGGGGTACGGTCAGATCCAGATGGTTGAATGCTTTTTCTGAAAGGTCTTGTCTCATTTTATGTATGGGCGTAAATTGAGTCTTAAGGTGAAAGTGCACAACCCTTGCAAGGTGTTAAAATCTAATCGATTAGCCGAGTCCTCGGAATGGATGTCACATCCCAAAATTTGGAATGTGAAAAATAAATAAAATATAAACCATGTTTGTTATATTGATTGAGATTTCACAAGGAATTAAAACTTTTTGAATTATTTAAAACCTTATTAAAAAAACATTTTAAACTTTCTATTTTTCCTTGAAGAACTCATTTGAAAAAATAGAATTTCAAAACATTATTTTGTTTTTTATTCAAACCCATGAAACTGGTTTGCAAAGGAAATACTTACAAAAAGGTTTTATATCAAATAAAGTTTGCTATGCCAAAGGGATATTTGAAAATAAATTTCAGAAACTACAATTTCATAAAGTTTATTGTCTGATCTTAAACGGAATTATTTTGAAATCCCTAATTTTATTTGATCTTATGCAAATAAGCCCTTGGCTAAATTATAAAGCTTTTATTGGAAATTTTTATTTTTATTTATGAAAACATGTTTCTTACTGTCTTAGGATGTTAAGTTGAATTTTAGAAAATTTTACAAATTGGTTTGAATTCATTTGAAGCCAAAATGCAAAAGTTATGAAAAGATCAAAAAGAAACAGAAAATAGAAAAGAGAAAATCGCAGAACAAAAAAATGAAAGAAGGCCGGGGCAACCCTTCTGGCCCAACCCCGCATGCGGCCCACGGCCCACCCGGGCTTTCTCACTGAAACGGTACAACCCCCTCCCTCCTTTCACCGACAGGTGGGCCCCACCTGTCGGGTGTCTTCAACCTCCAGCCGCAATCGCCGGAGGAGACAGCTGCGCCAGGAGGAATTTCCTCCTCTTCAATTCAGTTATTTCCCTGCCTTTTTTGACTCCCCGAGCCTGCCTATATAACGCCCTCGATCTCCTCTCATTTTCCCCACCCTCACTTTTCCCAAAACACCGCCAGGTCGCCGGATCCAAAATCGACGGGATCTCACCGGAGAAGAGTTCGGGATGCCATCAAACCGAGGTTCCTGTCACGCCCGACGCCCCTAACCCCTCCTGTCCATCTATCCTTACTCCTCCGCATCTCTCTGATCCCCTTTCTGATCTGCAGAAGCACCCAAGTGACCAGGATCCCTCGCCGGAGCTCACCCGAGGTCATACTGTTCCGGCCGAACACCGACGCCGTCCAGGGAAAAGAACGAGGACGACGTCGGCACCATGCAGTTCCCCTCATCGTGCGGAACATCGTCAGCTAATCCATCTTCATCAGGGACCTTCAGATGCTCGCCCACGTCCACCCCTGGGCCGCCACTCCGCCGGCGACTCGCCGGAAAACAAACCCGGTGAGCTCTTCCCTCCCCTTTCTTCTGTAACCGTCAGATCTGGAATCTAAGAGTAGGATTAGATCACTTATTTGAAATGGTACCCCCAGATCTGGTGGGTCCATTCTATTTTAATCCGATGGCCGAAATCCCTGATCCACCCGAAGGGGTACGGGCCAATCAGAATAGACCACGTGGCGAGCCCTCGTTTAAATAGAAAATCGAATTAGAAAATGAACAGATTTTGCTGAAACTTTTGAAAATCATATCTTCTGAACCACATATCCAAAAATAGCAAAGAATATGTCCATGGATTCCTAAAAATGTGTAGAACACTATTCTGGAATAAAATTTGACTTTTGAACTAGTTAAAAAAATTCAAATTTAAATATGTGAATTTGAGTATTTTTGCTATAGTTCAAATTCTATAAATACTTTTCAGATGATTCTTTTTGCAAATGAATCATATTGTTATCCTCTATCCAGTAGAACTACTGCACAAATTATTTGAACCAATTTTATCAAGTATTCAAATTCAAATGGAGATTTGAGTATTTTCTTCCTAGATTTAATTCTATAATTAATTTAGGCATAATTCCTTTTGCAAAATTGAATATCTTGAGAATAGAAAGTCACCAGAACACTTCACACACCTTTTCCACACTTTTCCAAGATCAAATTCACTAGTTCATCTTTTTGCAAGATATAGATGTGTTAATTGAGCACCTTGCAAAATATCAAATTCCTAAAATCCTATCATGCACTTTGTGCTATTTTATTTTGTCCCACTAAACAAAAGTGTGAAATATACTAAGTCCTAATGACCACATAAAATTCACCATGACTTGGTAAAAATCTACTCTTTATCTTTGCCCAAGTACAAACCCTCAAACTCCATCTCATCCAAAATTCTTCTAAGTGTTGGCTACTCCATCCAACAATGTGGCATAGTAGTTTCCCATACCAAGACCATGGAGAAGATGTTGAAGAGAAGACAAGGAGCAGAAGTCAAAGAGGAAGATCAAGAGAAGAGAAGTCAAGAGGACAAAAGTGATAAACCCCATGACTTAGGAATTATTTATCCAGCCTAAGTTATTTTGCTAAAGTGTTTAACTCTCCCTAAACAATCTAGAAAACCCCATCAATCCTAAGTCCTTGACTTAGCTATTCTCTCCATCCATAACAAGCCAACTTCATGCCAAACTTTTGTCCAAGTATCACTAAGACAAAACAAGACTAAGCTAAAACAAATAAACACCTTTGTTGTCTTGTTTGATTTTGTTGCCTTGGATGGTGTGTTTATTTTGTGTTATCTTCTATCTTATAGTTACACGGAGAGATACGTGTGTTGACTAAGAGAAGTTCAAACTTCAGAAAACTTACTAAGGCAAGTGTCATCATCTTCTTGTCCTACTAAAGAATTGTCACTAGTAGCCTTCTTATAGATGATGCATGTGTAGGTGTTTTATAAACTTATGATTTTATGCTAAGTCTTTTGTCTAGCTTATGTCAAGCTTTTGCATCACCTATTAGAACTGCTGCTGCTATAGGTTGCTTTACACTTATTGTGGGAAGGGATTATCACATGTTTTGGCTAAGTGTTGAAAACCATTGTTTTACAAAAACCAAAGAAAACAACTAAGTTAATGAAACACCCGGGTGGAAAGTGGTAAGAATGGATTTGTGTTGAGTGGTTCCCTGGGGTCATGTCGTCGAACCTCTGAACCAGCAGGTATATCTCACTTGTGGACGGCCACCCAGGAACAAAGAGATTGGAGACGTTCAATGTCGTGAAGCTTCCAGTGCAACCACGAGTCATATGGGCTGTGTCTTGACTAACTAAGTTGCGAGAACTCAGCCAGACAGACAGAGGGTGGTATTTGGGAGCGCGTCCAGGTTGGTCTGAGGGATTGCCTCTGAAAGGTCTCGTCTTAGTCTTCACTTGGCCATTTGAGAAAAATGAGCATCATGGCAAAAGAGGTGGACTAAGTCTTGTGGGAAAAGTGCACCACCTCTGCAGAGGGTTAAAACTAAGTACTTAGCCGTGTCCCCGGTTACGAACAACTTTGAGCGACATGATTTTGAAGCTATTCAAGGATCTCCTCATGCCAACTTCTTAAAATTAAAACTTGTGGGTTGAACTGGGAATATGGCAATTGGTGCAAGTGTCTATTGGCTAGCAGTTCCCATGCCATGTCTATGTGCCAGTGTCTGCAGGAATGGTTCACCCAAACCAAGTTGTCCATATGTAGTAATTGAGGTTTTGACATTGATGTAAGTGTCTATCGACCAGTGTGTCCCGTATGATAACTACGACCTGTGGCTACAGGGATAGATCACCCAAGTCAAGTTGTCCAGCTAAAAGTTTTTGCTTCAAGTAAATGATAGGATAAAATTGCTTAGTGCAAATAGGTCTGAAGCTCCACCTAGCCAAATATTCATTTAAGTGTTAGGTTCCATTGGTGTCCACCAAACAATGACATCTTGCCAATACAATTCAAGTGTATTGACCCTTTGTGGCTGCAACGTTTCATGTTGCAGGTTTTGACGATAAAAAAGGTACGACAAGGTTACGAGTCTATCCGCAACATGTTTCGCCTGTGGCACATGAAGAAGGACTCCATGCTAGTTTTGATTTTGTTGTAAACTCTGAAAGCTCTATGCTATGAGCATTGTAAGTTCTTTATGTAAATTTGCTGGATCATGCGATGTAATAAAATGACCTTTGTTTCTTGATATTACATCTCAAACTGTGTGTGCTAGCGTTGATCCAGGGACTAGCACTGAAAAGCACAGGGATCGTCATCTTTAAAAGATGAGGTCACTACAGATGGTATCAGAGCATTGTGTTGCCCTTAGGTTCGTGACCCTAGGAATGGACAAAAACCCCATAGAAATATAGGAGTTGCTTTTATTTCTAAGTTCAAAATTTACACACTCTTTTCCTCGTAAACTCTTCCCTTAGTCATTTTTATCTCTACTTCTTTTCATTTCAATTCAAAGACGAAGAGCTTCAGCTTCAACACCTCAAAGAACTCCAAGATCCACCCACCTCTATCATCAAAGGAAGCAAATTGAAGAAGTCTAGAAGGAAAGGACTAAGCATCAATAGATCTAGGACTTAGAAATTTTACGAAGGATCTTGATAGGACCAACGAATTGCTTTGCAAATGATGAGCTACTTGCCCAACTCAAGGAGAAGGAGAAGGTATCCTGAGAACAAGAAGAGAAGTTCATGTTCAAGATGAGCAAAAGAAGATGAGAGAGATTTGGAAGGCCCCTAGGATGAAAAATCTATCTAATTCGGTTTTCTTAGAAAGGTGTTTGTAATTTTAACTTCTTGTATTCTCATCTACTTCACGTTTAAAAATGCTTTCTCATTCTTTAGAGATATTATCCCATGAAGACTATCAAGAAGAGATTGATGCTTCATATATTATTCCTCGACTCTATAAGAAGCACTACATGGAAGCTATCGAAGAGCTTGGAGGAAGACTCAAGTATAGACTGCACAACACCTGGAAGGACCCCAAAGATGAAAAGAGTAGACTACTACCTGGAAGACATCCAAGAAGCTCTAGTTGGACCCCCATTTAAGATATATGTAAGAACGACATCGTAATACGTTATGATCATATCAAATTGTGGTATGACCATACTAGTTTGTTTGTGGTTGAACCATGTTGCTTGATGTGATGAATGCTTGTTAGATCTTGATTGTAAGGTGAATTGCCTCCAAACTTTTGTGTATGGGTAGGGTTCCTCTTTAGACTCTTTCTATCTATTCTCATCTTTATTCAGACCCAAACAAGCATTTTCTTGACAAGCCTCCATGAAGACAACAACAAAGACAACTGATGGCTGGCGTGTAGTTAATGATGATGATGATAATAACCAATCAGTTGGGGAACCCCAAGCGGAAGGTATGATGAGCACAGCAGCAAGGCTTTTCCCTCAGTTAGAAACCAAGGTTGATCGATCAGGAGAGGAGCAGACAAACGACTGAAGGTGATGCTTGATAGCCTAGTGACACTCCAACAAGCGCGCTGTTTCACGATAAAACGAGTTAGCGCATCTTCAGCTAGTAGCAACATGGAACCTGCACACAACACAACCAAATACTTTGTTCCCAACTTACGATGAGGTTGTCAATCTCACCGGTTTGCTTGAAACAAAGGGTATGAGCATATCGAGTGGAAAGCAATAGTAGTATGCGAGTAAAGTAAATAGTGCGAGTAAAGTAAACAGGTGATAGCAATATGATGGAAATAGGACCGGGATCCACAGTTCACTAGTGGTGTCTCTCCATAAGATAAATAACACATGCTGCGTAAACAAATTACAGTTGGGCAATTGATAGAATAAAGATAACGTGATATGTCAAGAAGATCACTATGCGATTTACTCTGGGCATTACAACAAAATACATAGACCGCCATCCAACTGCATCTATGACTAATAATCCAATCACGGGGATATCATCCGAACACCTCATGAGTATTAAGTTGCAAACAACAGATAATTGCATTAAGCAATGTGTGTAATGTAAACAAAGCATATGCCCTCGAGCATATGAATGTTGTTTTCTCCCTAGTAGCAATAGCACATCTATAACCTTATAGGTTTATGTCACTCCCCCAGATTAAATAGAGGCATGAACCCACTATCGAGCATAAATACCCCCTCTTGGAGTTACTAGCAACTACTTGGCCAAGATAGCTACTAACAACGGAGAGCATGCAAGATCATAAACAACATAGAGGTAACATAAGATATATTTCAGTATAGCAACTCAATCATAACACCAATATTCATCGGATCCCAACAAACCAAACATGTAGAATTACATAACGGTGATCTCAATCATGTAGGGCAGCTCATGAGATCTAAACATGAAGCACATGGTGGAGAGGACAACCATCTAGCTACTGCTATGGACCCATTATCCAAGGTAGACTACTCACTCATCGCTCCGGAGGTAAGCATGGCGATGAAGAAGACCTTCGGTGGCGATTCCCCTCTCCGACAGGGTGCCGGGAAGAGCTTCTGGACCCTCCCGATCTTCGGGTCGACGGTGGCGGCGGATCGCGATGTGTTCTGGAAAATTGATCGGGTCCTTAGGTTTTTCCCGTCGGGGGATCTTTATAGGCGAAGGGGCATCGTCAGAAGTGGACCGAGGCGCCCTCCCACATAGGGGGCGCGGCTAGGGGCTGGGCCGCGCCGCCCTGGTGTGTGGGGCCCTCGTGGCCCCACTCCGTCTCCTCTTCGGTTCCCTAGAAGCTTCGGTGGATTTCTGGATGACTGAATTTTGTTTCGTCCAATTCTGAGAATATTTCCTGTGTAGCTTTTCTGAAACACAAAAACAGCAGAAAACACGGAACTAGCACTATGGCGACTTGTTAGTAGGTTAGTTCCAGAAAATGCATAAAAGTGCCACGAAGTGTAACGAAACATTAGGCAAATGGTGTAAAAACAAGCATGGAGCATCAAAAATTATAGATACGTTGGAGACGTATCAAGCATCCCCAAGCTTAACTCCTGCTCATCCTCGAGTAGGTAAGTGATAACAAAAGAAATAATTTTTGAGGTGACATGCACCTACACAATCTTGATCATATATGTAAGCATTTGTGAGCTGGGATCATAAGAACTTAAAACATGGGCATGAAAGATATAATCTTGACAATAAAAACTTAGCAACCATGTTATAACATGAAAATGAACACAAACAAAAGATCATGAAAATGAAACAATGAAAGTCAAACGTGTGTTCAAATCATAAGGAAAAACATACAAATGATTTTCAGCTTGTCCTTCATGGAGAGCAAAACATAGATGCATAGGACACCTTCAAGTTTAAGAGGGCGACTAGATACAAATAATTTAAGAACAAGTGAAACCAACAATATGAATCAATCAATGAAAACTTTGGGACAATGCACATTATACTAAGAATGACAACTATGCTCTCTTAATGGTTCATAAAGATAGAAGGTGGTGACTCAACATAAAAGTAAAAGAAAGGCCCTTCGCGGAGGGAAGCAGTGATTGCAAATTTTATAGACCTTCAAAAATTATGGTACTTACCGGCTTTGAGCTCTCATTGCCCCCATCATAAGCATCTTGAATGGTTAAAGTTAATGCGAGAACAATTATGATGCATATGCTTGACAAATCATAAGTCGAAAACCTCGTGTCCCGTGAATACGAGTACCCAAACCTCATGCTACTTTACTTAGAGTCCCAAGCAAGGCTCTTGTCATTGTAAGTATATATGTATCATCGAGAACCGCCAACGGGGTACCTCCGTGCCCGATGACATGGAACAAGATCACATCAAAATGACAGGACAAGCAGACAATGAACACCTCGACATCTCTTTTATTTGCCATTTGTTTAGCTTTTTATTTTGAGATGCGTCGTCGAATGTCCACTATGGGTATGCTGCAAATTTCCACCATGAATTATGCATGGCTTAGATTGGCGGCCCAGGTGTTTCCCTAACACATATACAAACTCCATGATCCCCGCAAGATTCCCAATTCATTTCACACCGCGGGCATCCATAAACAAAAGATCACGATATCAACTCAACTAAGAAGTGCAATGTTGAAAGCTTGCCCCATGGCGGCATGGTTGGGCTAGTATCCAACTTACAACTTGCAAGCATAACAACTCAACATAAGAGACCACAATGTCAAAAAATTTAAGAACAAGAAAAAGTAAAGTGTGCCTTCCGGTTCATGAGAGCTTTACTGACCAATTTTCGCATAACACTGGTAAGAGTTTAATTTGAAGAGTAGATGAAAGCAAGTCAAATTTACTTGGAATAGCAAATTGCTAATAGGTATGTATGGTGGACACTTTGGAAAACTTGGTTTTTAGGAGTTGGATGCACGAGTAGAGCTCATACTCAGTACAAGGCGAGGGCTAGCAAAAGACTGGGAGCGACCAACTAAGAGAGCAATAATGGCCATAATCATGCAAAGCGAAAAAGCGACATTAAAAGAAGCATAAGATGGCATCAAAAGTCAAAAACTAAATGATCATAGAGGCTATTGGCGACTTTGTATGAGTCTAACATGTGTGAGCATGCGCCAAGTCAACCCAAATAAAGCATCAAGGAGAAAACCAAAATAATGCTTCCACATAATTAAAACAATGCATGATTTTTTCCAAAGGCTCATTTAGCAATCTCAGTTATTTGAGACAAGTCATGCTACAGCAAAACCACTAAGCATACTATCAAAAAGACATCAAGCATGACATGAAAAAGCCTAAGCCGCAGTCTACACAAGCTCCTTCTTGTACCACTTTTTTGCATAAAGCTTTTTCTCTTTTCCAACACCATTTGAATTTTTTTAATCCAACTCTTTTGAGGAAAACCAACATGGTCCAGAGGAAAAAATACACCTTGATAAATAAATATAAGAAGATCTGAATGCAAATCAAGGCGAAAATGAAAACCAAAAGCAGTAGCAGAAAAAGAAGAACACTCGGATTTTTATAAGAGTGAAAACTAGAGCGTTCTTGGCAAATGAAAAGCAAGGCAACTTCTCCAAAAGAAATTTGTTGGGGTCCAACCATTTATTGCAGCAAACAAAACTAAACTAACAATGAAAACTAAAACAACTGACGCTCCAAGAAAAAACACATAGTGCATGAAGCAATAAAAATATAGTGTCTTGAAAGGTGACCTGATTTTTGCCGATGAAGAAGGGGTGCCTCGGGGGCATCCCCAAGCTTTGACGCCTGTACTTCTTGGATATTTCTTGGGGTGATGCATGGGCATCCCCAAGCTTGAGCTTTTGTCCCTTCTTCAACTCATCTCATCATTCTCCAATCCCTACACTTGAAAACTTCCTTCATACAAAACTAAACACAAATCTATTAGCAACATTAGTGTAAGCATAACATATAATCATCCTATTTTGCTTCAGGTTTCAACCCAAAACCACCACATATAAAGTATATAATACTGTAGCAACTTCCCCAAAAGTTCCGTGATCAAAAGAACTTGAAAAGAAAGCGATAAAGCGGCAAAAACGAATAGTGGCAGAAATCTGTCAAAATAGAACAGCTGATAAAGGCCGATTTTTTAAGGGGTTTTCTGTTGCTAAAATCAAAAAGTGTTCAACTAATGAAAGTTTGGATATAACCTGGGGCATATGCACAAGAAATCGCAGGTCCAAAAGATATACAGAGAATTTTCACGAATTTTTACGGTGCAGCACCGAAAACAGTTTCGGGACAGCAACATCCCCAAATCTTTACCTCGCTCAAATTAGAGGCTTCTCTTGGCACAACAATAAAATAAAAAGGATAAGGAGAGGTCATTATAGTAGTAATGACTTCCAAGACTCAAATAAAAGAAAAATTACTGAAAAGAAAACATTGGGTTATCTCCCAAGAGTGCTTTTCTTTAACGCCTTTGAGCTAGGCGCAGAAAATTGTGAATCAAGTAACATCAGAAGGAGCATTAAGATCAACTACGGAGGTCTTGTCTATAAGGCATTGTATTTCATCCACATAAGTTTTTGAAGACCCTTTGTGATCACGCTTTGGTTCACTCAAATCACTAAAAAGATTTTTGGGACAGATCCAGTCAAAATTATTTTCGAAAGCTTCATACAATCCCAAGAGCTTGCTAGGTTTAGGTATTTTGGTTCCTTCATTGTTTGTACTAATAACCTTTATAGGTGAACCGACTTTATTAAAATGCTTAAGAACTTTCCTAGCTTCAATAGCAACATCTCTAAGTTCTATGCGCAAAGTTTCCAAGATAAAAGCTTTCTTTTCAGGATCTTCAATTTCATGAAGCTTAAGGAACATGTGTTGCGTAAAAGGATTAAGGCTAGCAAACCTAGCTTCCAACATGTGAATTAAATAAGCAGAAGCAACTTCAATACTAGGAGCTAGCTCAACCAAAGACTTTGCCTCAACTTCTTTATGCATACTAATGTGATTAAAGAACTCATCAATGTTATCTTTCCCAATAATTGAACCACTACCTACTGAGAGGTCCTCCAAAACATACTTAGGGAATAGCATGATGAACTAAAAGCAAGTAGATAAAAGCAACTATAAAGTAAACTAATTTTTTTATGTTTTTTATATAAAACAATGCAAGTAAAAATAAAGTAAAGCAAAACTTAAAACAAAGTAAAGGATGTGCGTGCGAAAAACTCCCCTTGCAGAAGTCTTCTTTTTCCTCCCCGGCAACGGCGCCAGAAAAGGGCTTGATGGCTGGCGTGTAGTTGATGATGATGATGATAATAACCAGCCAGTTGGGGAACCCCAAGCGGAAGGTATGATGAGCACAGCAGCAAGGCTTTTCCCTCAGTAAAGGTTGATCGATCAGGAGAGGAGCAGACAAACGATTGAAGGTGATGCTTGATAGCCTAGTGACACTCCAACAAGGGCGCCGTTTCACGATAAAACGAGTTAGCGCGTCTTCAGCTAGTATCAACGTGGAACCTGCACACAACACAACCAAATACTTTGTTCCCAACTTACGATGAGGTTGTCAATCTCACCGGTTTGCTTGAAACAAAGGGTATGAGCGTATCGAGTGGAAAGCAATAGTAGTATGCGAGTAAAGTAAATAGTGCGAGTAAAGTAAACAGGTGATAGCAATATGATGGAAGTAGGACCGGGATCCACAGTTCACTAGTGGTGTCTCTCCATAAGATAAATAACATATGCTGCGTAAACAAATTACAGTTGGGCAATTGGTAGAATAAAGATAATGTGATATGTCAAGAAGATCACTATGCGATTTACTCTGGGCATTACAACGAAATACATAGACTGCCATCCAACTGCATCTATGACTAATAATCCACTCATGGGGATATCATCCGAACACCTCATGAGTATTAAGTTGTGAACAACAGATAATTGCATTAAGCAATGTGTGTAATGTAAACAAAGCATATGCCCTCGAGCATATGAATGTTGTTTTCTCCCTTGTAGCAACAGCACATCTACAACTTTAGAGGTTTCTGTCACTCCCCCAGATTAAATAGAGGCATGAACCCACTATCGAGCATAAATACCCCCTCTTGGAGTTACTAGCAACTACTTGGCCAAGATAGCTACTAACAACGGAGAGCATGCAAGATCATAAACAACATAGAGATAACATAAGATATATTTCAGTATAGCAACTCAATCATAACACCAATATTCATCGGATCCCAACAAACCAAACATGTAGAATTACATAACGGTGATCTCAATCATGTAGGGCAGCTCATGAGATCTAAACATGAAGCACATGGTGGAGAGGACAACCATCTAGCTACTGCTATGGACCCATTGTCCAAGGTAGACTACTCACTCATCGCTCCGGAGGCAAGCATGACGATGAAGAAGACCTCCGGTGGCGATTCCCCTCTCCGGCAGGGTGCCGGGAAGAGCTTCTGGACCCTCCCGATCTTCGGGTCGATGGCGGCGGCGGATCGCGATGTGTTCTGGAAAATTGATCGGGTCCTTAGGTTTTTCCCGTCGGGGGATCTTTATAGGCGAAGGGGCATCGTCAGAAGTGGACCGAGGCACCCTCACACATAGGGGGCGCAGCCAGGGGCTGGGTCGCGCCGCCCTGGTGTGTGGGGCCCTCGTGGCCCCACTCCATCTCCTCTTTGGTTCCCTAGAAGCTTCGGTGGATTTCTGGACGACTGGCTTTTGTTTCATCCAATTCTAAGAATATTTCCTGTGTAGCTTTTCTGAAACACAAAAACAGCAAAAAAAAGGGAACTGGCACTGTGGCGACTTATTAGTAGGTTAGTTCCGGAAAATGCATAAAAGTGCCACGAAGTGTAATGAAACATTAGGCAAATGGTGTAAAAACAAGCATGGAGCATAAAAAATTATAGATACGTTGGAGACGTATCAAGCATCCCCAAGCTTAACTCCTGCTCGTCCTCGAGTAGGTAAGTGATAACAAAAGAAATAATTTTTGAGGTGACATGCACCTACACAATCTTGATCATATATGTAAGCATTTGTGAGCTGGGATCATAAGAACTTAAAACATGGGCATGAAAGATATAATCTTGACAATAAAAACTTAGCAACCATGTTATAACATGAAAATGAACACAAACAAAAGATCATGAAAATAAAACAATGAAAGTTAAACGTGTGTTCAAATCATAAGGAAAAACATACAAATGGTTTTTAGCTTGTCCTTCATGGAGAGCAAAACATAAATGCATAGGACACCTTCAAGTTTAAGAGGGTGACTAGATACAAATAATTTAAGAACAAGTGAAACCAACCATATGAATCAATCAATGAAAACTTTGGGACAATGCACATTATACTAAGAATGACAACTATGCTCTCTTAATGGTGCATAAAGATAGAAGGTGGTGACTCAACATAAAAGTAAAATAAAGGCCCTTCGCGGAGGGAAGCAGTGATTGCAAGTTTTATAGACCTTCAAAAATTATGGTACTTACCGGCTTTGAGCACTCATTGCCCCCATCATAAGCATCTTGAATGGTTAAAGTTAATGTGAGAACAATTATGATGCATATGCTTGACAAATCATAATTCGAAAACCTCGTGTCCCGTGAATACGAGTACCCAAACCTCATGCCACTTTACTTAGAGTCCCAAGCAAGGCTCTTGTCATTGTAAGTATATATGTATCATCGAGAACCGCCAACGGGCTACCTCCATGCCCGATGACATGGAACAAGCCCACATCAAAATGACAAGACAAGCAGACAATGAACACCTCGACATCTCTTTTCTTTGCCATTTGTTTAGCTTTTTATTTTGAGATGCGTCGTCGAATGTCCACTATGGGTATGCTGCAAATTTCCACCATGAATTATGCATGGCTGAGATTGGCGGCCCAGGCGTTTCCCTAACACATATACAAACTCCATGATCCCCGCAAGATTCCCAATTCATTTCACACCGCGGGCATCCATAAACAAAAGATCACGATATCAACTCAAATAAGAAGTGCAATGTTGAAAGCTTGCCCCATGACGGCATGGTTGGGCTAGTATCCAACTTACAACTTGCAAGCATAACAACTCAACATAAGAGACCACAATTTCAAAAAATTTAAGAACAAGAAAAAGTAAAGTGTGCCTTCCGGTTCGTGAGAGCTTTACTGACCAATTTTCGCATAACACTGGTAAGAGTTTAATTTGAAGAGTAGATAAAATGATGTGGCGTCTCCCATACTTGATAGTTCATGCTATACTATTCCTGATTATATTGTTGCTACGGTGACTGCGTCTGTTGGCCCTGGAATTATCAAGACGAGGCGCATGCTATTTCTATTTCTGCCACAAAAGGAGAAGGTCAAATATGTAAATAGGAGGCGCATTGGTACTTGGTGTGTTCTTTGCTTGAAAGAGTCTGGCTGGGGGCCACCTACAGCCGTGATGCACTTGAAGATGGCGCACCTAGTTAGTAGAGTCCCGAATTATTTTACTTTGTTTTTTATATCGGTTTTATTTTCGTAATTTCGTTTTGCTTGTAAGTCAAGTAATAGGGAGGACAGCTGCAACTATAAAGCCAAAGGGGTGCGCACCAATGTAAGGGGAGTTGAATTTTCGAGTTGAGAATATACAGGAAAAAGGTCCCATGTCGGGGGACACCAATATCGTTGGTTTTGCTTGCTGATTCGTAAGGATCTGTTTGCAGTTCGTGGAGTAGATCTAATCTGCTCAACGACTGAGTTCATCTACCTTCTATCTTGATCGCCGTGAAAGATTGGGCCAAAGCCCCTTCGGATCACGTTGATCCGTATCATCTTGGTATCAAATTCGTCGGGTTTATCACGGCGGAATCTGTTGTTGAGATTGATTTGTTCTGCTAAGATTTATCTGCTGAGGAGGACTAGAAGAGCAGATTCATTTCAGATTGATCGGGATTTCTCTGCTCTGAAGTTTGCTCTGCTGCCTTCGGTTCACAAATTTTCGTTGATTGCGATCTGCTGGTTTCGCTGCGACCAGCATATTTTTGGACGAGATTGATTCTACCAAGGCAATCTACCGTGACTCTGTTTGTGCTTGGTGGCGCTGCTAGATCCGATTTTCCTTGGCCAGAGTCCATCGATCGAGGAGTTCGTGCAGAGCCAGTGTCGCGCTCGTGCGCCTCTGCATCGCGCGCTCCCTGCAGGCGATCGTGGATCATCAACAGGGTTTGTTCTCCGTCGTGGGCCGACCCAGAATCGGCGGTGTCGCTCGCTCCAGGACGGAGCCTGTCTGGGGTCGGGCGTCGTTCGTCTTGCCCAGGCGTTTGCTCGATTTCTCCTTCGATCGGCTCGCCCAGGCACATCACGTGACCATAGACATTGTCGAGTTGCTACTCCTTCCTGGTTCAGCTCGAGCCTGCGATCTGTTTCTTGGATTGATCTGGAGATTGTTCTGTCGTGGAGAAGTAATCGTGCCGATACGTATCACCGATTGATTCTTCTGCATCACGTGGTTCGGTCAGATTCGTACTACTTCAGATTGGCTTGTTTACTCAACATCAATTTTGGCTGCATAAGTTGAATAGGAAATTGGATTGGTGGACAACGCCGCTGGCTACGCAAGTGCCGTTCTTTTCATTGAGTTCTCAATTTCTGTTTGGGAGCAGCTATTTTCTGTTCGGCTACACCGGACCGGCCGGACAATCAACTCTTTGGCGCGTGCTGCTGCATCTCTCTCTCTCTCTCTCTTGCTATTTTTGCACGATTTTTGTCTGCGACGTCCACGGTCTTTCTGCTGATGTTGGATGCTACTATGGAGGAAAAAGATGTTTTTTCCCACTAGTTTCAGCGAGAAGAGGAAGGGCATGCTGAGCAGCTGGTTCATACTCGTGTGATTGTTCAAGAACGGGCATGTGCTTTGACGATCGATCAGACTGCTTTAATCAACGCTGTTAGCAGTGAGTTGGTGGAGAAGTTAGAATTGCCAGTGCAACCAATTCCAGAACCATATTTCCTGCGTCTTGGCAACATCCAGCTTGCCATCACACACCAAACAGTGGTTCAATTTTTGTTGGGCAAATTATATTTTGCGGTTTTGTGTGACGTACTTCCTATACACATGATTTCATGTCATCTACTTCTGGGAAGGCCATGGTACAAGGACCAAGGTGCATCATATCACATGAATAATTATTGTTATACCAAGTATGTTTTATCCTATGGCAAGAAGACATATACTCTGCTCTCCATGGATACCTTGACGTATAAGGCTTGGAGAGATGAAAAACTCTAGCAACTCAAGGAGGTTGAAGCAAAAGTCTAGGAGCACGAAGAGGTGAAGAAGAAGGAAGCCGAAGCTGCTATACCCCTTTCTGAGCACCTTGAACATATTGAAACAAGAGCCGAATCTGCTGTTGCCATTTCTGTTGTTGACAGTCCTAAAGTATCAGCTCAATATGTCCCTATTGATGTTTTGCGGACTGACTCAAAACCGAGGACAGTTTTGCCTGAAGAAGGGGAGGATGATGTGGCGTCTCCCATACTTGATAGTTCATGCTATACTATTCCTGATTATATTGTTGCTACGGTGACTGCGTCTGTTGGCCCTGGAATTATCAAGAGGAGGCGCATGCTATTTCTATTTCTGCCACAAAAGGAGAAGGTCAAATATGTAAATAGCAGGCGCATTGGTACTTGGTGTGTTCTTTGCTTGAAAGAGTCTGGCTGGGGGCCACCTACAGCCGTGATGCACTTGAAGATGGCGCACCTAGTTAGTAGAGTCCCGAATTGTTTTTCTTTGTTTTTTATATCGGTTTTATTTTCCTAATTTCGTTTTGCTTGTAATTCAAGTAATAGGGAGGTCGGCTGCAACTATAAAGCCAAAGGGGTGCGCACCAATGTAAGGGGAGTTGAATTTTCGAGTTGAGAATATACAGGAAAAAGGTCCCATGTCGGGGGACACCAATATCGTTGGTTTTGCTTGCTGATTCGTAAGGATCTGTTTGCAGTTCGTGGAGTAGATCTAATCTGCTCAACGACTGAGTTCATCTACCTTCTATCTTGATCGCCGTGAAAGATTGGGCCAAAGCCCCTTCGGATCATGTTGATCCGTATCATAAAAGCAAGTCAAATTTACTTGGAATAGCAAATTGCTAATATGTATGTATGGTGGACACTTTGGAAAACTTGGTTTTTAGGAGTTGGATGCACGAGTAGAGCTCATACTCAGTACAAGGCGAGGGCTAGCAAAAGACTGGGAGCGACCAACTAAGAGAGCAATAATGGCCATAATCATGCAAAGTGACAAAGCGACATTAAAAGAAGCATAAGATGGCATCAAAAGTCAAAAACTAAATGATCATAGAGGCTATTGGCGACTTTGTATGAGTCTAACATGTGTGAGCATGCGCCAAGTCAACCCAAATAAAGCATCAAGGAGAAAACCAAAATAATGCTTCCACATAATTAAAACAACGCATGATTTTTTCCAAAGGCTCATTTAGCAATCTCAGTTATTTGAGACAAGTCATGCTACAACAAAACCACTAAGCATACTATCAAAAAGACATCAAGCATGACATGAAAAAGCCTAAGCCGCAGTCTACACAAGCTCCTTCTTGTACCACTTTTTTGCATAAAGCTTTTTTTATTTTCCAACACCATTTGAATTTTTTTAATCCAACTCTTTTGAGGAAAACCAACATGGTCCAGAGGAAAAAATACACCTTGATAAATAAATATAAGAAGATCTGAACGCAAATCAAGGTGAAAACGAAAACCAAAAGCAGTAGCAGAAAAAGAAGAACACTCGGTTTTTGATAAGAGTGAAAACTAGAGCGTTCTTGGCAAATGAAAAGCAAGGCAACTTCCCCAAAATAAATTTGTTGGGGTCCAACCATTTATTGCAGCAAACAAAACAAAACTAATAATGAAAACTAAAACAACTGATGCTCCAAGAAAAACACATACTACATGAAGCAATAAAAATATAGTGTCTTAAAAGGTGACCAGATTTTTGCCGATGAAGAAGGGGTGCCTCGGGGGCATCCCCAAGCTTTGACGCTTATACTATTTGGATATTTCTTGGGGTGATGCATGGGCATCCCCAAGCTTGAGCTTTTGTCCCTTCTTCAACTCATCTCATCATTCTCCAATCCCTACACTTGAAAACTTCCTTCATACAAAACTAAACACAAATCTGTTAGCAACATTAGTGTAAGCATAACATATAATCAACCTCTTTTGCTTCAGGTTTCAACCCAAAACCACCACATATAAAGTATATACTACTGTAGCAACTTCCCCAAAAGTTCCGTGATCAAAAGAACATGAAAAGAAAGTGATAAAGCGGCAAAAACGAATAGTGGCAGAAATCTGTCAAAACAGAACAGCTGATAAAGGCCGATTTTTTAAGGGGTTTTGTGTTGCTCAAATCAAAAAGTGTTCAACTAATGAAAGTTTGTATATAACCTGGGGCATATTCACAAGAAATCGCAGGTCCAAAAGATATACATAGAATTTTGACGAATTTTTACGGTGCAGCACCAAAAACAGTTTCGGGACACAACATCCCCAAATCTTTACCTCACTCAAATTAGAGGCTTCTCTTGGCACAACAATAAAATAAAAAGGATAAGGAGAGGTAATTACAGTAGTAATGACTTCCAAGACTCAAATAAAAGAAAAAAGTACTGAAAAGAAAACATTGGGTTATCTCCCAAGAGTGCTTTTCTTTAACGCCTTTGAGCTAGGCGCAGAAAATTGCGAATCAAGTAACATCAGAAGGAGCATTAAGATCAACTATAGAGGTCTTGTCAATAAGGCATTGTATTTCATCCCCATAAGTTTTTGAAGACCCTTTGTGATCATGCTTTGGTTCACTCAAATCACTAAAAAGATTTTTGGGACAGATCCAGTCAAAATTATTTTTGAAAGCTTCATACAATCCCAAGAGCTTGCTAGGTATAGGTATTTTGGTTCCTTCATTGTTTGTACTAATAACCTTTATAGGTGAACCGAGTTTATTAAAACGCTTAAGAACTTTCCTAGCTTCAATAGCAACATCTCTAAGTTCTATGCGCAAAGTTTCCAAGATAAAAGCTTTCTTTTCAGGATCTTCAATTTCATGAAGCTTAAGGAACATGTGTTGCGTAAAAGGATTAAGGCTAGCAAACCTAGCTTCCAACATGTGAATTAAATAAGCAGAAGCATCTTCAATACTAGGAGCTAGCTCAATCAAAGACTTTTCCTCAACTTCTTTATGCATACTAATGTGATTAAAGAACTCCTCAATGTTATCTTTCCCAATAATTGAACCACTACCTACTGAGAGGTCCTCCAAAACATACTTAGGGAACAGCATGATGAACTAAAAGCAAGTAGATAAAAGCAACTATAAAGTAAACAAATATTTTTGTGTTTTTGATATAAAACAATGCAAGTAAAAATAAAGTAAAGCAAAACTTAAAACAAAGTAAAGGATGTGCGTGCGAAAAACTCCCGTTATAGAAGTCTTCTTTTTCCTCCCCGGCAACGGCGCTAGAAAAGGGCTTGATGGCTGGCGTGTAGTTGATGATGATGATGATGATGATAATAACCAGCCAGTTGGGGAACCCCAAGGGAAGGTATGATGAGCACAGCAGCAAGGCTTTTCCCTCAGTTAGAAACCAAGGTTGATCGATCAGGAGAGGAGCAGACAAACGACTGAAGGTGATGCTTGATAGCCTAGTGACACTCCAACAAGGGCGCCATTTCACGATAAAACAAGTTAGCGCATCTTCAGCTAGTAGCAACGTGGAACCTGCAGACAACACAACCAAATACTTTGTTCCCAACTTACGATGAGGTTGTCAATCTCACCGGTTTGCTTGAAACAAAGGGTATGAGCGTATCGAGTGGAAAGCAATAGTAGTATGCGAGTAAAGTAATTAGTGCGAGTAAAGTAAATAGGTGATAGCAATATGATGGAAATAGGACCGGGATCCACAGTTCACTAGTGGTGTCTCTCCATAAGATAAATAACACATGCTGCGTAAACAAAATACAGTTGGGCAATTGATAGAATAAAGATAACGTGATATGTCAAGAAGATCACTATGCGATTTACTCTGGGCATTACAACAAAATACATAGACTGCCATCCAACTGCATCTATGACTAATAATCCACTCACGGGGATATCATCCGAACACCTCATGAGTATTAAGTTGCGAACAACTGATAATTGCATTAAGCAATGTGCATAATGTAAACAAAGCATATGCCCTCGAGCATATGACTGTTGTTTTCTCCCTAGTAGCAACAGCACATCTACAACCTTAGAGATTTCTATCACTCCCCCAGATTAAATAGAGGCATGAACCCACTTTCGAGCATAAATACCCCCTCTTGGAGTTACTAGCAACTACTTGGCCAAGATAGCTACTAACAACGGAGAGCATGCAAGATCATAAACAACATAGAGATAACTTAAGATATATTTCAGTATAGCAACTCAATCATAACACCAATATTCATCGAATCCCAACAAACCAAACATGTAGAATTACATAACGGTGATCTCAATCATGTAGGGCAGCTCATGAGATCTAAACATGAAGCACATGGTGGAGAGGACAACCATCTAGCTACTGCTATGGACCCATTGTCCAAGGTAGACTACTCACTCATCGCTCCGGAGGCAAGCATGGCGATGAAGAAGACCTCCGGTGGCGATTCCCCTCTCCGGCAGGGTGCCGGGAAGAGCTTCTGGACCCTCCCGATCTTCGGGTCGACGGCGGCGGCGGATCGCGATGTGTTCTGGAAAATTGATTGGGTCCTTAGGTTTTTCCCGTCGGGGGTCTTTATAGGCGAAGGGGCATCATCAGAAGTGGACCGAGGCACCCTCACACATAGGGGGCGCGGCCAGGGGCTGGGCCGCGCCGCCCTGGTGTGTGGGGCCCTCGTGGCCCCACTCCATCTCCTCTTCAGTTCCCTGGAAGCTTCGGTGGATTTCTGGACAACTGGCTTTTGTTTCGTCCAATTTCGAGAATATTTCCTGTGTAGCTTTTTTGAAACACAAAAACAGCAGAAAACAGGGAACTGGCACTGTGGCAACTTGTTAGTAGGTTAGTTCCGGAAAATGCATAAAAGTGCCACGAAGTGTAACGAAACATTAGGCAAATGGTGTAAAAACAAGCATGGAGCATCAAAAATTATAGATACGTTGGAGACGTATCAACAACTCCAGCTAAGATGCTCAGTATCAAGAATAAGAAGCATAGGACAAGAGATGGAAAACCGAAGAATCTGCAAGCTAAGAGATTTTTACCATATGAGAGTTTACGCAAACCATTAGCTAAGGATCGATAGATTTGTTTTCTAAAATCCTTAACAGGAATTGAAACATGGATTCAATATCCATAGGATCTTTTGTCAAAACTAGCAAGGTGACCAAGAGATAGAATGCGAGATTCAATAAACCATATATGAAGTAATGATTTGGGTGTAGGATGGATTGATCACCATTCGTACTACTCTTATTATTCGCTCTCATAATGTTGGCTTTGTGAATCTTGAGTGACATACCTACAAGAGGGACGACGTTGTTAAGCCTAAACCATAGGAGGAGAGAATATTATACCCTCATTATAGGAAAGTGTTGCCAAACGTAGGAATACGGTGAGGATGAACCACAAGCTTACCGTTGAAGATGACTTACAATGGACGATGACCCTCAAAGTTCAGATATATCCAACGGTGGTGTGCAAGAAGTTTCAATCCTAAGATGGAAGTCTATGAAGATCAAATAAGGGTAAGAAATGAAGCTTTGAGAACATCTCAGCTTGGTCTTCTGATTGACCCAAAGAGCGACTCTTCAGTGTCCAAAGTAGTTCAACAAGCTACCTTGTAGAATAGAAGCTCTACAATGGAGGAAAGTTATACTCAAGCCACCCTGATGAAGAATGGATGCTATAGTGTGAGAATAGACACCCACCTATTGGAAATGAAGGTAGAAGCTACATATGGTTCAAAAGATGACCCAGTGCCAAGTCATAACCAAGGTGTGCCCTGTCTAAACCCAAAACCCTAGACTACCCACAGGAGTTTCTTTTAAGGGTGGTAGCCAACCTAGTATTCCAAACCCACCTTTCTATCTAGCCTCTCCAAATCTCGGGACGAGATTTCTTTTAAGGGTGGTAGTCTGTCACATCCCAAAATTTGGAATGTGAAAAATAAATAAAATAGAAACCATGTTTGTTATATTGATTGAGATTTCACAAGGAATTGAAACTTCTTGAATTATTTAAAATCTTATTAGAAAAACATTTTAAACTTTCTATTTTTCCTTGAAGAACTCATTTGTGAAAATAGAATTTCAAAACATTATTTTGTTTTTTATTCAAACCCATGCAAACTTGTTTGCAATGGAAATACTTACAAAAAGGTTTTATATCAAATAAAGTTTGCTATGCCAAAGGGATATTTGAAAATAAATTTAAGAAACTACATTTTCATAAAGTTTATTGTCTGATCTTAAAAGGAATTATTTTGAAATCCCTAATTTTATTTGATCTTATGCAAATAAGCCCTTGGCTAAATTATAAAGCTTTTATTGGAAATTATTATTTTTATTTATGAAAACATGTTTCTTACTGTCTTAGGATGTTAATTTGAATTTTAGAAAATTTTACAAATTGGTTCGAATTCGTTTGAAGCCAAAATGCAAAAGTTATGAAAAGATAAAAAGGAAATAGAAAATAGAAAAGAGAAAATCGAAGAACAAAAAAAATATGAAAGAAGGCCGGGACAACCCTTCTGGCCCAACCCCGCATGCGGCCCACGGCCCACCCGGGCTTTCTCACCGAAATGGTACGCCCCCCTCCCTCCTTTCACCGATAGGTGGGCCCCACCTGTCGGGTGTCTTCAATCTCCAGCCGCAATCGCCAGAGGAGACAGCTGCGCCAGGAGGAATTTCCTCCTCTTCAATTTGGTTATTTCCCTGCCTTTTTCGACTCCCCGAGCCTGCCTATATAATGCCCTCGATCTCCTCTCATTTTCCCCACCCTCACTTTTCCCAAAACACCGCCAGGTCGCCGGATCCGAAATGGACGGGATCTCACCGGAGAAGAGTTCGGGATGCCATCAAACCGAGGTTCCTGTCACGCCCGACGCCCCTAACCCCTCCTGTCCGTCTCTCCTTACTCATCCGCATCTCTCTGATCCCCTTTCTGATCTGCAGAAGCACCCGAGTGACCAGGATCCCTCGTCGGAGCTCACCCCAGGCCGTACTGTTCCGGCTGAACACCGACGCCGTCCAGGGAAAAGAACGAGGACGACGTCGCCACCATGCAGTTCCCCTCGTCGTGCGGAACATCGTCGGCTAATCCATCTTCATCGGGGACCTTCAGATGCTCGCCCACGTCCACCCCTAGGCCGCCACTCCACCGGCGACTCACCGGAAAACAAACCCGGTGAGCTCTTCCCTCCCCTTTCTTCTGTAACCGTCAGATCTGGAATCTAAGGGTAGGATTATATCACTTATTTGAAATGGTACCCCCCAGATCTAGTGCGTCCATTCTATTTTAATCCGATGGCCGAAATCCCTTATCCACCCGAAGGGGTACGGGCCAATCAGAATAGACCATGTGGCGAGCCCTCGTTTAAATAGAAAATCGAATTAGAAAATGAACAGATTTTTGCTGAAACTTTGGAAAATCATATCTTCTGAACCACAGATCCAAAAATAGCAAATAATATGTCTATGGATTCCTAAAAATGTGTAGAACACTATTCTGGAATAAAATTTGACTTTTGAACTAGTTAAAAACATTCAAATTTAAATATGTGAATTTGAGTATTTTTGCTATAGTTCAAATTCTATAAAAAAAATTCAGATGATTCTTTTTGCAAATGATTCATATTGTTATCCTCTATCCAGTAGAACTACTGCACAAATTATTTGAACCAATTTTATCAAGTATTCAAATTCAAATGGAGATTTGAGTATTTTCTTCCTAGATTTAATTCTATAATTAATTTAGGCATAATTCCTTTTGCAAAATTGAATATCTTGATAATAGAAAGTCACCAGAACACTTCACACACCTTTTCCACACTTTTCCAAGATCAAATTCACTAGTTCATCTTTTTGCAAGATATAGAAGTGTTAATTGAGCACCTTACAAAATATCAAATTCCTAAAATCCTATCATGCACTTTGTGCTATTTTATTTTGTCCCACTAAACAAAAGTGTGAAATATACTAAGTCCTAATGAACACATAAAATTCACCATGACTTGGTAAAAATCTACTCTTTATCTTTGCCCAAGTACAAACCCTCAAACTCCATCTCATCCAAAATTCTTCTAAGTGTTGGCTACTCCATCCAACAATGTGGCATAGAAGTTTCCCATACCAAGACCATGGAGAAGATGTTGAAGAGAAGACAAGGAGCTGAAGTCAAAGAGGAAGATCAAGAGAAGAGAAGTCAAGAAGACAAAAGTGATAAACCCCATGACTTAGGAATTATTTATCCAGCCTAAGTTATTTTGCTAAAGTGTTTAACTCTCCCTAAACAATCTAGAAAACCCTATCAATCCTAAGTCCTTGACTTAGCTATTCTATCCATCCATAGGAAGCCAACTTCATGCCAAACTTTTGTCCAAGTATCACTAAGACAAAACAAGACTAAGCTAAAACAAATAAACACCTTTGTTGTCTTGTTTGATTATGTTGCCTTGGATGGTGTGTTTATTTTGTGTTATCTTCTATCTTATAGTTACACGGAGAGCTACGTGTGTTGACTAAGAGAAGTTCAAACTTCAGAAAACTTACTAAGGCAAGTGTCATCATCTTCTTGTCCTACTAAAGAATTGTCACTAGTAGCCTTCTTATAGATGATGCATGTGTAGGTGTTTTATAAACTTATGATTTCATGCTAAGTCTTTTGTCTAGCTTATGTCAAGCTTTTGCATCACCTATTAGAACTGCTGTTGCTATAGGGTGCCTTACACTTATTGTGGGAAGGGATTATCACATGTTTTGGCTAAGTGTTGAAAACCATTGTTTTACAAAAACCAAAGAAAACAACTAAGTTAATGAAACACCTGGGTGGAAAGTGGTAAGAATGGATTTGTGTTGAGTGGTTCCCTGGGGTCACGTCGTCGAACCTCTGAACCAGCAGGTGTATCTCACTTGTGGACGACCACCCAGGAACAAAGAGATTGGAGATGTTCAATGTCGTGAAGCTTCCAGTGCAACCACGAGTCATATGGGCTCTGTCTTGACTAACTAAGTTGCGAGAACTGTAACACCCCACTTTCTGTAACCCTATTTAAGTAGTGTTTAGTGAGCCAAACATGAGGGCCAACAAAAACTTTTTGTGCAAACCTCTAGAAGTACTATTTCTTGCTTGTTTGTCTTGGTTGTTATGTTAATGATGTTTGTTTGAGTTGCTTGTTGAACAATATTGTGAACCAACACAATCCTTGTGCCCTTGTGATCATGCCTTTATTTATGCTTCTAGCTATTTCCAAAACCATTATCTTGGCAACATCTCCTTTTTTTCAAATTATTTTATTTGTCGAAAACAAGAGCCAAGATTTATCTTTGAGACAAAGCTTTTATCAAAACTAAGTATTTACAAAATTATCAGGACCTACACAGTAGAGTGGTCCAACTATTTTACAAACTTATATTTTGTTGATATTAAAAAAAAGGATTTCAAACACCTTTAAGAAAACTTTCTAAAGGAGATACTTATGTCTCCACTAGTTTCTGAAAAGTCCACAAAAGCTTTACTCCTTTATTTGAAACTCTTTTCAAACTTGACCATGGCATGATCATTATTGACCACTTGTTCAATCATTGTTTCTGGTGATGATAGATTAGCTGCAAATGATTGACCTTGTGTGGTGAGTTGACTTTGTGTGACTTTGATGAGTTGCTTGTGTGTAGATATGATCCTCAGGTAGGCCTGTAGCCTAACCTATTCAAAACCCAGAAATTAATATTTTGTCCCATGTAAGTTATTTTCATTCTATCTTTCAAATAAAACCTATTTTGATGTCTTCCTCTCAATCCTAAACCCTAACTCTAATGTCTTACCATAAGACATTAGGAGCACCCTCTTGAGGACTATGGCACTAATTAATTTTTGCCCAATAGAACACCCTTGAAGTTATAGGAACCATCCCCATCCAACCTTAAGGAGTTCCTCTCAATTTTCAAAATTATTTTTCTTGCAGGCATTTCATCAAACACCTTGTGTACACCATCTTCACTCCTGATAACAGATTCAGTTTTCAGATGTTTGTATTAAGCTCATAGGGTCTATCCATAGCAATGCACCTATCTAGAACTCATCCTTGTCATCTAATCTTCCATTCTTTCCATTACCACTTGGTCATTTGAGGTCATCTGCTACTTGTTTTAATCCTGTTTCTGACCCTAATCAAACCACTGACCATTTGACTATTATCAGATGCACTTTTGCTCACACTTTTAAATTTGGAGATAAATTGTTTAGGGACCATCCTTTGACCTATTCCTCTTCCTTTTGATCTACTCTAACTATTCATGCACTTTTTGGTGCACTTTGAAGCCTGTCCCCCATATATGTGACTATGTTTTGATCCCTAGTCAAAACTATTTCTATCCTTAATATTTCTTCCTAGGTTTCTGAAAACTACTATTAGCCCTCTCAAAAATTAAATTCCTCTTTACCAGTAATTGGACATGATATTCATGCATAGTATCATTCCTTCTCCACAAAAAATAACTATTTCTTTATTTCATATTTCTTATTTAAAAAAAACACATAAGAAGGGTAACTATGATATTTCATGCCCTTTTCTTCTCATCAAATAAAATTTATAATCTCCTACCATGCTATCCTATTCCTATAGGATCCTATGTACCCCAAAATACAAGATGTTCATAATTGAAATCTTGTTCAAGATATATTTGGGACAAATCTTCTAAATACAAATTTTGATGGTCAATTAAATTATCAAAACTTAGCAATGTCATACCTAATCTTCGCACTACCCTCTCTAATCTATCCACACATGTACTTTCTTGGAGTAGTTAAATATTAACTCAAATCCAAATATTGGATTGTGCCATGCATTAGCACCATTGGATCCAAATCCCTATCTCCCTCACTTTATTTAAATTGATCACCACTCCTCCATTCCATTGAGCTATCCAACACCTACTCCCCTCTCAGTCGACCTACTACTGTAGCTACAGTGCTCCCTTTTGATAATTGGTTTCCGGAAGGAGGAAGAGAGAAGAAAAGACATGTTCATGCCTTGGGCAAAATATTTGCAAGATCTTGCTCCAAACCACACCATCTATTACAGCTAGTAAGTATGTGATTACCTGCACCTATAACCTCCAAACTGCAGCCTTACCTCTCCCTAGTCCTCTCTTTTTCTCTCCGTTGCCCTAGGACGCCATAGACATGGCCATTAATCCTAAACGACAACCTTTGCCCAAGCCACCTCGCCACTAGCCTCCCTAGGCATCCCTGAGCCTTTTCAAGCAAGCCCTCGACCTCGTATTGTTCCCATCGGCCTCCACCGAACGCGCCCTGATAAGATGTCTGTCCGTCGAACACATGGAGGACGTGGGTTCGACGCTCCCTATCCAGGCCGACCGGCCTCCCTCGGACACGACCTCTCGCCACAGACCCCGCCTCACATCCATTGGCCCATTGGCGCAGCCGCTCCCCCTCCTTGTCGATTTCCCCGTGTCCTAGCGCTGCCGCTCTGGTCGACCAGACGGAGTGCCCTGGCCACTGTCACCGGCGCGCAGCACTTCCCTGAGCACCGCTCCACGCACGAACCCTCCTATTGTCTGGCAAAACAAAAAAAACAAGGCCCTTGCTCTGCATACATAGAGGCACCACCCCCAGCAGCCAATCGGCTTCCAGAAACCCTCCTCGTGGCCGCCCCGAATGAGCTCCACCCTGCCCCGTGCTCGCGCCTTAAAAAGGTCACCCCTGGCTCTCCACTTGCTTCGTCCCACTCGATCTCCCCCTCAGTAGACTGCTCACCAAGTTCAAGCTCCTCTGGCCCACCCCTCCGTTCTTGGCTTCGACCTGAAGATCGCCGTGGCTGTCCTTGCGTCGCCTGGAGGACGCCGACCTCCTCTCGCCTTCCTTTTCCTTCCTCGAGCCCCACCTCTGTCTCTTGAAGCTCACCCCCTTCTCCATTTGTTCCAGGGCAATCGGAATCATCAAGTTCGACCCCGCCTCTGTCCGCCCGCTTCGTGTCTCTGACGAGCTCCCCCGTCTCGGTTTCATCTTCGACCGTGGAGTAGTCTGGAAGGAAGGCGGAGCCGCGCTGGGACTCCTCGTGCTTTCACCCAGTCTCGGCGAGCCCCCTAGCCGCCGGCGGCGAGCCCGCCTCCTCCCTGCATGGCGCCGGAGTGGACGCTGCCGCATCGTTTGGTCGCCGTCGACCTCGCGCCGACGTGGCCGCCCCCAGACGCTCTGATCCCGATCGCTCGGCAAGGTAACAACTCGACCTGCCCCAGGCCTCTCGCTCCCTCTCAGGCCGCCATATGGGCCGGCCCAGCACTGCACCTGCCAGATCCGTTTCAATCCAGCCCACTATTTTTTTTGAGAACCTTTTAATCAAATCTAGATCTGCTTGCATGCAGTTTGATTTAAATTCAAACAAAAATGAAAATTGAATCAAAACCCTAAATTATGAATTTTTGCATGTTCCAGATGTAATTACCTAACATTCGGAACCATCACTTTACCAAATTAGTGTATAGATTATTTCCGGTATTTAATCTTGCTTATTGTGTCCTTTTTACTAATAAATAAATATTTGGAGTTTCAAACATTATTTTGGAGTGAATAAAATTTTCTAGTGTAGCACTATGTTGGGCCTTTCATTTGTCACTAGAGTGCATGCAAATAGATCTGTATATGTTTGCAGTATATTTATATCCAGAAAACATCAGATCTGACTTTAGGGATTTATAAATCCTTTTCTGTGAAGTATTTTTGAGTGAAGCCAATTTTGGGTGATGCTATACTATAAATTCTTTGTACTTCTCAGAGGATAGATTTTTCTGAGCGAGTATGATTTTCTGGTAGGATTAACTCTGAAACAGTAGGTTTTATCACTAGAAAAATCATAGGAAAATAACCACAAATCCTTTTTGGGTGAATCCACTTTTGTTGGACTAAATTTTTTTTAACCTTTCTATTGGTATGCTGGTTGTATTTTCTGAGCAAACGTATGTACCTGCAAGTTGTTTGGGAGAAACTAGAGTTTACTTGTTAATAGAAACCCTCTTAATTAATATAAATAGCTATAGTAATGAAACCTTGGAGTTTTGTCCAGTATCTAAATTTGTTTGCTTATGATGCTTGTGTGGCGTGGAATGTGTGCTGTTGTGGTGTGTGCTCTATGAATGCTTGCATGCTTATATGTTGTCATTGTTTATCGGCGCTAGATTCGAACAACACCGAGAGTACCGAGGAAGTATTTGGATACCAAGGAGAAGACCAGGGACAAGATGAGAAAGGCAAGCCATCTATACTTGATGCATATCTGATCCTATTCACTTACTTTGCATGTTTCATAAAGGCTTATCGAACTGCATGTTTTTATATTGCTATAGTCCTTGTAGCAATTATTTGTTGGCTCAAGCTCCATAAGCCAAATTGTTATCATCCTTCGAGATGACCACTTTGAACATCTATTCAATACCCTTGCAGTAGTGGCTTGTTGGTTAGCAGCAAAGCCTTTGGGAAACTTCTAGTGGAGCCAAAAACTCTAGGTTGGGAACACTCAAATGGGTCTTTGAAAATGATTTCGAAAACCTTGGAATAGAGTGCTATTCCATTGATGGATTTCAAAAAAATGAGTTTGAAAATAAGGTGGGGACGTATATCCCGGAGTTGGAGGCAGGAGTTTTCAAAAATGACATTGGTGATCACTAAGTGTTCGCTCAGAACAATTAACCCGTGCAACCACGATTACCCTGGTATGGGACGGGGCTTAGCTCGTAGTTTGTTTATTTTAGCACTGGAGTCTCACAACTATATAAGGGTACGCGGTACCCCAGAATTCGGATTGCTGCAAGTATAAGGGCAATAGTAAATCGGGATCCAGTGAGGGATTTATCCGGCCGGAAGGCACTATGGGTCTCCTGACGTGGCACTGGAGTTACGCTCGAACGTGGAGGTAGACTACCAGGGTGTGCCGGGGAGGTACATACTCCATAGGGTAGATTCCCGTACTAAGGTAGATAAGCGAAAGGCTTTGATCGGGTGCTTGTCGTGGCATATGATGTTATGCGGGGAAGATGCCCACACGATGCGTATCCGAATGATTGTGGGTAAAGTGTAAAACCTCTGCAGAGTGTAAATCTATTCGAATAGCCGAGTCCTCGGCCATGGACGGTTGGGACGACCGTTACTTAGCCCAATGTCAGGTTTTGGTTTTACAAGAATGTTTTCAAAAACATGGAGAAAGGTGCTGGACGGAGTACTCGGAGGGTACAGCCGTGGCACGGTTATGGTTCGGAGTACTTGCAGGGTACTGCCGAGGGAATGGAGATGGTCATGTGTGATTGACCTGGTTTTATAAAGGAAGGTGGTCATGTTTGATTGACCACCGGCTCTCTCTTGAAAACCAAATGAGTTTCCCCCTTTCCTAGAGATTTTTCCTAAAAAGGTTTTCTAAATGTTTTCTTTAATAAGGATATAGAAATGTCATAAGACATGCTATATTGACACGCGAAATTGACTAGATAGGATAAACTAGATTAGAGCCTTTCTCCTTACTACAGCCAAACTGCATGACACCACTTCTTCTTAGATGGTTTGCGAGTACAATTCAAATGTACTCATGGCTTTGTCCCTGGCTATTAACTTGGTCAGACTATGAAGAAGGCTAGGAGGAAGATGATGGTGGGAACTACGACGCTGATGCGAACTAGGAACGTCTCCCAGTCAGTTGCCTGTAGGGTAGAAGGCATGACGTGGGTCATCAACGCTGCTTAGTATCCGCTGCTTAGTTGTAGACTTGCCCTGCGTGGCAATATCATACTTGGTCAAAAACCACCCCTAAGGGAGAATGGCGACCCCCTGGCATCCTAAACCCTAGTCTTCCTTCCCGCCGGCGATCTCCTTCCCCCTTGGTGATCTCCATCCACCCTTCCACCCATTCTCTCTGGCGTCCTCTCCTCCACAGCCTCATACCCTAGGTTCTAGGTTTTCATCTCATGGTTTCTGCCATGTCCCCGTTACGTGGATCTTGGAATGTTTCCTTTGCGACTTTTGAGGATCTGGATCAAGGTGATTCCGCGTTTCTGGATGGGGTCCTCAAGTTGTGGAAACGAGATTGGTTGGCACTCGAGGACTCTCATGGTTGTGCCCTTGAGGGGCGTTATCTTTGCCCGAACGAGCAGATCTCTGAGGGTGCGACGCTGGATCTCCCTTCTCATCGGATTCGGATCCTAGGAAGGGTTTCTTCTTCCCCAGAGGTACGTGTTTCGGGTGAGATCATCTCCCCATCTAGCTTTGATGATCTTGTGATTAATGCTCAATGCTGGAAAATTACGTATTTGACTTTCAAAGATTTGGATCGCAACCGTATGAAGGCCTATGATGGTACTCTTTTTTACTTCCCTATGGATCATTGGTTGGTGCTTAGAAATGCCAAAGGCTCTTGGATTGGTTGTAGATTCTTGCTTAAAGGGGAATCATTGTCCCTGGGTGCCAAGTTGAGTTTCAAGCAACATGTTGTTCGGATTGGTTCTCGGATTCGCTCGGATACCCCTGTGCACGTGGAGAAGTCTAATGAGATTGTGTGCATGCCCTCTTCTGGTCATGTATCTACCTCGAAGATTGTGCCTTCCTCGGCTTTGTCTGATTTGGGAACTCAAAAGGATGCTACCTCTTCGGTTTTGGACTCTATCTCTATGGGTCTTGATTATTCTCATGGTTCAAACTTTGCTAAGGAGGTGGGTAGATTATTTAAATGCTATGTGCATCCTTCTGATCGGTCGGGTCACTTCACTATGGTGGTTTCATTTGGCCGAGCCAAGTTTAAATTAGAGGAAGATTTGGTTGGTATTGCTCTGGAATCTGGTATTGGTGGATATTGTGGGAATCTCAAAGTGTCTCGTTTAGGTGAACGAGTTTTCTCGTTTTGTGTGGCCAATAAGGACGTTGGTTTTCATATTCTGAAATTGAGGAAGTATTCTTGCCCCCAGTTTAAATGTTATTTTCACTTATGGGGTAGAGGTGGCCCTAATTGGAAGCATGAATTCTCTTTGTGGTCAAAGGAAAATGAACAGGAATGGACTCTTGTCAGTCCTAGGAAAAGACAGATTTCTATGGCCATGGCAGCTTTAAGGACTAAACCTTCTAAATCTATTGTTCGATCTGCTAAGGTTACTCCTAAAAGATTGGAGTTTGCTGATTAGATAAGTTATGAAGCATGCAAAGGCTATTGTAAACCCATTGGTGTAGACAAGCGTGAGGTCATCATGCCAAAGAATTTTGTTGTGGATGAAGCTATCTCTATCCCTTTTGGAACTATTCATGGTCATCATTCTGATCAAAATTTGGAGGTTCCAGGGACAGATTTAGATTTTCAGAATATGATCGATGACATGGCGTTCAGAGTCTGGAAGTGTGGCCGTTGTCTTAGCATGGACCACGACACAATTAATCGTGCCAATGAAATTCGATGTCGGAAGTGTTATAAATATGGCCATATTAGATGGAATTGTTTGTCTCAGAATGATATGGTTTGGGTTCCAAAATTAAAAGCAGCTCAATCAGACAAGGATTCAGGTGAATTAATACAGAAAGACATTGATAACCTTTTGGACTCTTCTGATGTTGTTTCGGCTCCTAGGGTTCCTCATATAGGTACCGATTCGTCCCCTGCTCCTCCTGTTTCTACTCTGTTTTTCCCACAGCAAACAAGTGAGCTGCAGTGCTATATTCCACCGAGATTAGATCCGCAACCTTCCTCCTCAGACATGGCCGTCTTCGAGGTGGATCCTGCTCCTTGGCTGCCATGGGGGCATCAAGTCATTGACGGGGGCCCGACTCGGCTCCCCCATTCCTACTACTCGCCAAGCCAGGACCCGCACCCAAGGCATCACAACTTCTGCATTGACATTGTTGAGCCAGCGCCGCCACCACAAGCTCAAGCTCTCTGGAGAGATCATGTTCACAATTTCTTGGTTGGTCCTCTCAATTGCAATGTTCTGGACGTGCAGCCTAGCTTGTTTGGTATTGGTCTGTATCAGCTTAGTGGACCAACCCCCATCAATGCGTTAGTGCAACATGGCCCGTTTAACATGAATAATCAGAGATCTGTTAGATTTATCAGAATTGATGATGCCAACAATCATCGTGCTTCGTTTGGTTATCGCAAGGGCTGGTTGATGTTTCTGGGTATTCCATTAGATTATCGTAACAGCTTTGATATTGCCAATGCTATCTCAACGTTTGGAAAGTTTCACCATTGGAACGCTGATGACCCAATTCTTGAGAGAACTCTGGTCTTTGCTTCGTTCCCCTCGCCAGCTCTGGTGCCACGTGATGTGGTTTATGGAAAGTATGCTTCTGTTGGGGGAACTAGGGAGTCCTAGACTGCGCCTCTGTTTATTTTGTCAGCTGATTTTGCTGATATGTTCCCCCCTGATGAGGATCAAATGCCGCTTGATGGAAATCCCCATCCCCTGCCTGGTAACTTGCAGCCAAATCAACATCTGTTTGTGCCACCTCAATTCCCAGAGATTGGCTGGGACATGCCCCCATTGCAAGATGATATTAACAATGCGTAGCATGATCAGGACCAGTTGGATCCGATGGATCAGATGGAAGATGTACCAGAACAGGAATCTATGGTTCTAAACCCTTCAGATGGCTCTGGTTCCTCGATCAATGGTGTGGAAGAGGGATTGGAATTGGTGCAACATGTTCCAGGACTCTTGCAGCAGAACAATCAGCTTTTTCAAGTTATGCATGTGGGCCGAATGATGTTTGGGCCGCAGCTTCCTCCTGTCATGCAATGGGCCAAGATGCTGGAATTTGTTCTGCCGTCTCTATATTTCAGAAACATTGCTCCTTCTCTGCATATTTCACCTTTCAGTTTTGCTAAATAATCATGGGATGTTGCTGTTGATTTGTCTGTTAATTCACTTGCCCAGCCCGCGGACAGTGGCTTCAGTGTTTCGCAGATAACTGATGTTGATATTCCTGTTGAGGGTTTTGTTGTGCCTACAACTCCTATTGTCAAACAGAGGAAAAAGAGGGCTCCCAGGTCGGCTGTCCCTGTTGTTGTGCCAGAGGAAAGGAGGTTTACGCGTAGCTGTCTGAAGGATGGTTTTCGGCCTAAACCTGTGCTTGGGGTGCAGCCAAAACCAAAGAAAAGGCAGAGGTCCAAGCTACTGCTGGTTGTCTCTTCTTCGATGGACAAAGATTTTGGAGTGGAGACAGAGGAGGAGCCTCTGATCCCTCCACCTACTCCTATCCCTGTCATGCAGAGGGTGGGTTTGCAACTTGGTGTGGACCCTTCCAAGATTACTGCAGAGAAGCTTGGTGCTGATCTGGCTGAAAGTCAATCCACTAGTGAAGATGAATAGTGAATTTCTACTTTGTGGTGGCTCTGAGGATGCAGCTGTTAGAGCCGGCTTTCCAGTTTGCTGCTTAGGGTTTATGTGGTGTGCTTTTGTCTCAAACTATCAGTCAGTGTGTCATGTTATTTTGGTGGCTTGCATGTTTGCTTGTCAGTATGTGTTTTTCATTTGGACATGGGTGTTGGAGTATGACACTGAGTGGGTGCTTTTGCGTGTGGCTGTGTCAGTTGGTTATTGTGCTACGCATAATGACATTATGATATTTTATTATAAGTGTTATTAATGTGTCTATTATCTAAGCGAAAATGGCATGTCCTTTGCTAGAATGTTCGTGGCTTGAATTCAGAAGCTAGGCAGAGAGAGGTTCGGTCGAAAATTGAGGAAAGTGAATGTGATATTATCTGTCTCCAGGAGACAAAGTGTGAGGTTTTTGATTGGAAGTTGATCCGGATATTTTGCCCTAAGCGTTATAATAATTTTGCTTATTCTCCCTCAAGGGGTGCATCTGGTGGTATTATTGTGCTGTGGAATGCGTCTGTTTTTTCAGGGGTGTTAGTTGAAGTTCAACGTTTTGGTCTCATTGTAAAGTTTACTTCCTCCCACAATAATGCCTCTTGGACACTTGTGTCAGTCTATGGCCCTTGTCAAGGCATTGAGAGAGACAACTTTGTTAGATGGCTTTATAATTTGCAGATTCCAATTTCTGAGAATTGGCTCTTAGTGGGGGATTTCAACTTCATTAGATCTCATGAAAATAGAAATAAGCCTGGGGGTGACACAAGTGACATGTTCCTGTTTAATGAGATCATTGGTCATCTAGGATTACTTGAGTTGCCTTTGAAAGGTAGAGCGTACACTTGGTCCAATATGCAGGAAGAGCCCCTTTTGGAGCAATTGGATTGGTTTTTCACTAGCTCGAATTGGATTAGTGACTACCCTAATTCCATGGTCCTCCCCTTGGCTAATACTGGATCTGACCATGTGCCATGTGTTATTAATATTGACACTAATATACCCAAGGCAAAAATCTTTCGATTTGAGAATTATTGGGTGGATATGCCTAGTTTCCAAGAATGTGTTGCATCTTCATGGGCAAAGATTTCTTCCAAATCATATAGTTCGGCCATTGTGGCTGACAAGTTGAAATCCTTGAGGTATGATCTTAGGAAGTGGCACACTAGTTTATCTAAAATCAAGGATCTCATTCAAAATTGCAACAAGGTAATTCTTGCTTTTGACACGCTTGAGGAGATAAGGCCTTTGTATAAGCCAGAGTTTAACTTTAGGAAAATCATCAAATTACATCTGGATGATCTCCTCATGGTGGAATGTAACTACTGGAGGAAAAGATGTACAATTAGATGGATTAAGCAGGGGGAAGATAATACTAAATTCTTTCATGCTATGGCCACAGAAAGATTTAGGAGGAACAATATTGCCATGCTCAGAGCAGATGATGGTAGAGAAGTCACTGATCATCATGAGATGGCTGGTTTGCTTTGGTCCAGTTACAAGGCTCGTATGGGTCAATCTAATGGCATTGATATGCAATTTGATTTATCGGTTCTTCTGAGGAGGGTGGAAGGTTTGGATGATTTGGTTTTGCCTTTCTCTAAAAAAGAAATGGATGGAGTCATTCAAGAAATGCCAGCTGATAGAGCCCCTGGGCCGGATGTGTTTAATGGGCTTTTTGTTAAGAGGTGCTAGCCCATTATTCAAAATGAATTTTACCGCCTTGCTTCTGAGTTTCATGCTGGAAATCTTAAGCTGGAAAATATAAATGGGTCCTATATTACCCTAGTCCCTAAGAAGCATGTGCCTAAAGGAGTGAATGATTACCGACCTATTTCCCTCACCAATGTGTGTCTCAAGTTCTTGACAAAACTTGCAGCTAATCGTTTACAGGAATTTTTTTGGTCTTGTATTCATAAAAATCAATATGGATTTCTAAGGGGGAGATCAATTCCGGACTGCCTGGCCTGGTCCTTTAAGTATTTATATCTTTGTTAGGCTTCCAAAAAACCAATTGTTATCCTGAAGTTGGATTTTGCTAAGGCTTTTGATACAGTTGAGCATGAAGCTCTTTTGGAGGTTATGAAATATAAAGGTTTTCCTAAAAAGTGGTTGGAATGGGCTGATGCAATTTTGTCTTCTAGAACTTCCTCAATTCTTTTGAATGGTATTCCTGGCAAACAATTCAAGTGTAAAAGAGGGGTTCGTCAAGGAGATCCTCTATCCCCCTTGTATTATTTATTTGGATATGATCTCCTTCAATCTGCAGTTAATGATTTAATCCATCAGGGTTTAATATCTAGGCCAATTGATACTCATGATCCGGATTTTCCCATTGTTCAGTATGCACACGACACTCTTCTCATTATGCCTGCTGACAAAGCTCAACTTGAGGTTTTGAAAGAGGTGCTCAATAAGTTCTCTTGTTCTACTGGACTCCAGATAAATTATGGCAAATCAAATATGGTCCCAATCAATGTTCCAGATGATTTAGCTACTCAGCTTGCTAATGATTTTGGGTGTCAAATTGGTGTTATGCCCTTCACTTATCTTGGTCTTCCGCTTGGCACTACTAAACCTAGGATCATTGATCTTATGCCACTTGCTTGTAGACTTGAGAGGCGGCTGGCTTGTAGCTCAAGTTTTCTCTCTCAAGGTGCTAGATTACAATTGATCAACTCTGCCCTTGCTTCTATGCCTCTGCATTTCCTTTGCTCTCTCAAGCTTCAAGAGGGTTTTACTTCTCAGCTGGATAGGATTCTGAGGCAGTGTCTATGGAGAGACAAATTGGATGAACATAAACCCTCTCTAGCAGCTTGGGATATGATTTGTCGTCCGAAGTAGTGTGGTGGTCTTGGTGTGATCAATTTCCAAAAGCAGAATGCGGCTCTTCTTCTGAAGTTTTTGGACAAGTTTTATAATCATAGAGATATTCCTTGGATCAATTTGATTTGGGAAGCTCATTATTCAAATAAAATTCCGCACGCTGAGAAGCTATGTGGATCTTTTTGGTGGCGTGATGTGGTTCGACAGGTTGATAATTTTAGAGTGGTGGCAGCTATTAAACATGGTAAAGGTGATACTTTCTTGTTTTGGTCTGATAACTGGGTGCTTGCTGGTGATTCCAGACCTATGAAAAGCAGATTCCCAAGGCTTTTTTCTTATGCATTGGATGAGAATATTGCAGCCTCTCACATTTATAGTGCGGAGAATTTAACTTCGCTGTTTCACTTGCCCCTGTCTAGACCTGCTTTTGTGGAGCTTGGTAATCTGCAAGACTTGCTGCGGGAAAACCCTTTGTCTGGTGAAAATGATGTTTGGGCTTACTGTTGGGGAGAGAGATATACCTCTGCAAAATTTTACAAGCAGATTCACTCCCATATCTCGGTGCCAAATGTTTTCCATTGACTCTGGAAATCTTGTTGTGTGATGAAATCCAAGACTTTTGCTTGGCTTCTGTTGCAAGATTGGTTGAATACTTGTGATATGATTCAAAGAAGGCAATGTAAGGTTCTTGATAACACTCATTGTGTGCTATGTCCTCTCAAGATTCATGAGGACAAAATTCATTTGTTCTTTGAGTGTAATTTCAGTGACAGAATTTGGAACTACTTGCAAATTCAATGGGTTGGCAATGGATCTCTGGATCTGCAGCATGTGGTTTATGAGGCTAGAAGAAGCTTTGGCCACCCTTTCTTCATGGAGGTTTTAATCTTGGCTTGTTGGAATATTTGGATCATCAGGAATGGGGTGATCTTCAATGGAGAGAGGCCTACCTTTGCAAGGTGGAAGGCCAGATTTATTCATGACATTTCTCTTCTGCAATATAGAATAAAGGTCAAATTTAGAGACTCTCTTCTGTCTTGGATCTCCTCATTGCCCTAGAGGTTTTCCATTGTAATTTTTGGGGTTGTAAATAGTTTCTAGTAGTTTTAGCTTCTAGTTTTTGGGTCATCTCTCCTGACCCTTCTATATTTTTTGAACTTCCTAACCTTTGTAACTCGGTGAACTCTCTAACTATAAAATGAAAAATGATCTTGCTGTGGGGCTTTTGCCTCACAGTCTCCCTGGTCAAAAAAAAATCATACTTGGTCATGTGACCAATTGTAAGTATATTATTCGATACTGTAATGGATGATGTAATTCTATTATCAACTCAGATATGTGGATTCATGACACACTGATCATGGGATCGTGAATTGTATGCGTATCGGGTATTCCGGATGGGTAATCCGGGGCCACCACAGAGTTGGTATCAGAGCCATCCTGACTGTAGGAGACCTTAGTTAGCATGGGCGTTAGATAGGAAAGTACTATCTTGGATAAAACTAATTCAAAGTTTATTTTCCTAATCGGCCAATAGAGTGGCTTATACTCCTCTTATCTCTTCAAAACTTCTAGTCTTACCTCTCCGATTACCAAATAACTTTGAAGATTTTACTCTGTTGTCTCCTCCACTTCAAATTTAATTAATAGACATTGTACCCCAACTAGACCCGAAGATTAGCAACACAAGATGGAGCAAATCGTCAAAAGGATGTCTTCAAAACTCCCCAACTAAAAAGAAAGAAGACAGTTGGCAAGTATTTTGCCTTTGGTTGACACCAACGGCTTGTCAAGAAGCTGACCTTGTTCCTCCTTGGACTCGCACTTTTGCAGTCGCCAAGGAGCAAGTACTTAGTTGCTTGACTAGTATTTATTAGCTTTGTCAGGCATGTATGCCACCAATGGCGCACTTCAGCGATCCCTCTGAAGACCTCACGACCATGTGATGTGATACAAGAATACTTACAAAACTGCACTTTCCAAGTCAACATCAATGGCTCAACAACACTACGACTTCACCACCAACTGTCATCAAGTTTCTGCTAAAGCGAGAGTCAAGGAGAATGAAGACATCAACAACTATGGCCAACCATGACCCTAGGATGAATAGGACTAACCCCAAATATCGTGCGTTGTTAGGCATCGTTGGTACTTGAAGTACCTCGTGTGATTATTGCAATTGTTTGTTGTTTGCCTTGTGTGTTCTTGATAGTGTTTGCAGTTGTCTTGTGTTTTTCTTGAATGTGTGTTGTAGTTTGTGCTCATGATTGACTTGGCCTCTTAGCCTTACAAGCCCCTCTGGCATGTAAAACCCCAAATAGAAAGACCTCCCTAAAATGTGTTTCCCTCCCATCCATTTACATCAGCTCAAGTATCATAGGTAAATTCAAAGTAGAATTCTAACTCTAACTTTGATAATAGAGCATTATAACTCTTCTCCAACACACACCCGAGATCTCATACAACAATTTGTTCTGAGTGTCTCAAGCTTCATTAAGACCTCTCTACAACGTCAGGGGAGCAGAAGATAGACCCGCCTGGACTACAAGGGACGTCTAGAAGACAATGACTTCACTAACCGGGATCGACTAACCTAAATGTAGAGTTCGCTAACATTGATGATACTCTCTTAACACCCCGACACTTGCTAATCTTCTAACCAGCCAACTAACATTGAGCATAGGAGTATCAAACCCAAGCCTAACTTTCGCAGTTCAACCCCTTATCGCCACTTGAAGACCAAAGACTCATGTGCTTGATCTCCACTAAGCAAATAGAAGGATGACGACTCTCCAAAATTAAGCCATCAATGTCGACTCTGCATATAGAAATATCAATGGGGGTAGCAACGAGAAGAAGCGAAGACTTTTCTAACTAACTTGCTCGCTCGTTCAAATTTTCACGGGTTTGACAATGAGGCTGACTTATGACACGAGTAGAAATGCACATGAAGATTTCTCGGAAGATGAAGTCGACTCAAGGTATCCCAATATACCTCAAGATCTTCAAGGCTACAAGGAGATGGAGAAGCAAGAAGATCTTCGATGGTCTCCACCAACCCGAAGACAAGAAGAAATAGATCATTCACTACTGGAAGACACACCGTTGGTGGTGCGCCGCCACCTGAAGCAATCTCAGCTCACGCACAAAATGGCCTAGAAGAATGGTTCCTATTAGGACTAACCTGTGCCTTGGTTGTTAGGAAGCGTAGAGGACTAAGTCGATAGATTTGATGTGCCTATCAAGATCGAAGCATAAATGCTCTAGTCTACCATCCTCAGAGGACTGCAAGATCAAGATTAAAGGTCTACGCCAACATCATGCTTCAAGACGCAACACCAAGAATTGAAGACTCCATCAATATACATGAAGGAAGCGACAACCCCAAGGCAGCAAAAGCTACCTGAGAAGCCTCGACTCTTCAAGACCTCAATTTGAGAGCTGAAAACCTTCTAACTCTCGAAAAATCTTTTCAAGCATACTAGATAGCCTAACCCCGCTAACCTTAAAGGTGTCCTGACGAGGTTTTGACAAGATATTTTTGGCAACATCAACTCTTCAGCCATCAACCTAAACAAATGAAGATGATCTACACCTTCGGCAAAAGCAAGTCTTTGATGCAACTCAGATTATCACCGGTGAGTTGGAAGAGTAGCTGTTGAGGCCAAATTCTAACTTAGTCTCAGCACCTCTCACTACTATGCTTAGGAATCTCGGGACGAGATTCTGGTTAAGGGGGGAAGAGCTGTAACACCCCACTTTCTATAACCCTGTTTAAGTAGTGTTTAGTGAGCCAAAAATGAGGGCCAACAAAAACTTTTTGTGCAAACCTCTAGAAGTACTATTTCTTGCTTGTTTGTCTTGGTTGTTATGTTAATGATGTCTATTTGAGTTGCTTGTTGAACAATATTGTGAACCAACACAATCCTTGTGCCCTTGTGATCATGCCTTTATTTATGCTTCTAGCTATTTCCAAAACCATTATCTTGGCAACCTCTCCTTTTTTTCAAATTATTTTATTTGTCCAAAACAAGAGCCAAGATTTATCTTTGAGACAAAGCTTTTATCAAAACTAAGTATTTACAAAATTATCGGGACCTACAAAGTAGAGTGGTCCCACTATTTTACAAACTTATATTTTGTTGATATTTTTTTTAAAAGGATTTCAAACACCTTTAAGAAAACTTTCTAAAGGAGATGCTTATGTCTCCACTAGTTTCTAAAAAGTCCAAAAAGCTTTACTCCTTTATTTGAAACTCTTTTCAAACTTGACCATGGCATGATCATTATTGACCACTTGTTCAATCATTGTTTCTGGTGATGCTAGATTAGCTGCAAATGATTGACCTTGTGTGGTGAGTTGACTTTGTGTGACTTTGATGAGTTGCTTGTGTGTAGATATGATCCTCAGGTAGGCCTGTAGCCTAACCTATTCAAAACCCGGAAATTAATATTTTGTCCCATGTAAGTTATTTTCATTCTATCTTTCAAATAAAACCTATTTCGATGTCTTCCTCTCAATCCTAAAACCTAACTCTAATGCCTTACCATAAGACATTAGGAGCACCCTCTTGAGGACTATGGCACTAATTAATTTTTGCCCAATAGAACACCCTTGAAGTTATAGGAACCATCCCCATCCAACCCTAAGGAGTTCCTCTCAATTTTCAAAATTATTTTGCTTGCAGGCATTTCATCAAACACCTTGTGTGTGCACCATCTTCACTCCTGATAACAGATTCAGTTTTTAGATGTTTGTATTAACCTCATAGGGTCTATCCATAGCAATGCACCTATCTAGAACTCATCCTTGTCATCTAATCTTCCATTCTTTCCATTACCACTTGGTCATTTGAGGTCATCTGCTACTTGTTCTAATCCTGTTTCTGACCCTAATCAAACCACTGACCATTTGACGATTATCAGATGCACTTTTGCTCACACTTTTAAATTTAGAGATAAATTGTTTAAGGACCATCCTTTGACCTATTCCTCTTCCTTTTGATCTACTCTAACTATTCTTGCACTTTTTGGTGCACTTTGAAGCCTGTCCCCCATATATGTGACTATGTTTTGATCCCTAGTCAAAACTATTTCTATCCTTAATATTTCTTCCTAGGTTTCTGAAAACTACTATTAGCCCTCTCAAAAATTAAATTCCTCTCTACCAGTAATTGGACATGCTATTCATGCATAGTATCATTCCTTCTCCACCAAAAAAAACTATTTCTTTATTTCGTATTTCTTATTTTAAAAAAATACATAGGAAGGGTAACTATGATATTTCATGCCCTTTTCTTCTCATCAATTAAAATTTATAATCTCCTACCATGCTATCCTCTCTAATCTATCCACACATGTACTTTCTTGGAGTAGTTCAATATTAACTCAAATCCAAATATTGGATTATGCCATGCATTAGCACCATTGGATCCTAATCCCTATCTCCCTCACTTTATTTTAAATTGATCACCACTCCTCCATTCCATTGAACTATCCAGCACCTACTCCCCTCTCAGTCGACCTACTACTGTAGCTACAGTGCTCCCTTTTGATAATTGGTTTCGGGAAGGAGGAAGAGAGAAGAAAAGACATGTTCATGCCTTGGGCAAAATATTTGCAAGATCTTGATCCAAACCACACCATCTATTACAGCTAGTAAGTATGTGATTACCTGCACCTATAACCTCCAAACTACAGCCTTACCTCTCCCTAGTCCTCTCTTTTTCTCTCCGTTGCCCTAGGATGCCATAGACATGGCCATTAATCCTAAACGACAACCTTTGCCCAAGCCACCTTGCCACTGGCCTCCCTAGGCATCCCTGAGCCTTCTCAAGCAAGCCCCCGACCTCGTATTGTTCCCATCGGCCTCCACCAAACGCGCCCTGATAAGATGTCTATCCGTCGAACACCTGGAGGATGTGGGTTCGACGCTCCCTATCCAAGCCGACCGGCCTCCCTCGGACACGACCTCTCGCCATAGATCCCGCCTCACATCCATTGGCCCATTGGCGCAGCCGCTCCCCCTCCTTGTCGATTTCCCCGTGTCCTAGCGCTGCCGCTCTGGTCGACCAGACGGAGTGTGATGCTACTAAGTTTATGAAGTAAATAACCGGCCCGTTGGGAACCCCAAGAGGAAGGTGTGATGAATATAGCAGCAAGATTTTCCCTCAGTTAAGAAACCAAGGTTTATCGATCAGGAGAAGAGCGGACAATACAACTGTAGGTGATGCTTGCTAGTTTGCGACAGCTTCGGACAATTTATATATGGCACCTCGTCCAAGCTTTGCTTACTAGCTGCAACGCGGAACCTGCACACAACACAACCAAATACTTTGCTCCCAACTTGCGATGAGGTTGTCAATCTCACCGGTTTGCTTGAAAAACAAAGGGTATGAGCGTATCGAGTGGAAAGAAGTAGAAGAATGCGAGTAAAGTAAACAGTGCGAGTAAAGTAAACAGGTGATAGCAATATGATGGAAATAGGACCGGGGTCCACAGTTCACTAGTGGTGTCTCTCCATAAGATAAATAACACATGCTGGGTAAACAAATTACAGTTGGGCAATTGATAGAATAAAGATAAACGTGATATGTCAAGAAGATCACTATGCGATTTACTCTGGGCATTACAACAAAATACATAGACTGCCATCCAACTTCATCTATGACTAATAATCCACTTGTGGCGAATCAATCCGAGAACTCCACAAGTATTAAGTTGCGAACAACAGATAATTGCATTAAGCAAAGTGTGTAATGTAAACAAAGCATATGCCCTTGAGCATATCAATATTTTTTTCTCCCTAGTAGCAAAAGCACATCTACAACCTTAGAGGTTTATGTCACTCCCCCAGGTTAAATAGAGGCATGAACCCACTATCGAGCATAAATACCCCCTCTTGGAGTCACTAGCAACTACTCGGCCAAGATAGCTACTAACAACGGAGAGCATGCAAGATCATAAACAACATAGACATAACAAAAGATATATTTCAGTATAGCAACTCAATCATAACACCAATATTCATCGGATCCCAACAAACCAAACATGTAGAATTACATAACGGTGATCTCAATCATGTAGGGCAGCTCATGAGATCTAAACATGAAGCACATGGTGGAGAAGACAACCATCTAGCTACTGCTATGGACCCATAGTCCAAGGTAGACTACTCACTCATCGCTCCAGAGGCAAGCATGGCGATGAAGAAGACCTCCGGTGGTGATTCCCCTCTCTGGCAGGGTGTCGGGAAGAGCTTCTGGACCCTCCCGATCTTCGGGTCGACGGCGGCGGCGGATCGCGATGTGTTCTGGAAAATTGATCGGGTCTTTAGGTTTTTTCCATCGGGGGGTCTTTATAGGCGAAGGGGCATCGTCAGAAGTGGCCCGAGGGGCTCTCACACATAGGAGGCGCGGCCAGGCCCCTTGCCGCACCGCCCTGGTGTGTAGGGCCCTCGTGGCCCTCCTCCAACTTCTCTTCGGATCTCTGGAAGCTTCTGGGAAAAATAAGACTTCAGGAACTTGTTTCGTCCAATTCCGAGAATATTTCCTATGTATCACTTCTGAAACACAAAAACAGCAGAAAACAGGGAACTGGCACTGTGTCGACTTGTTAATAGGTTAGTTCCGGAAAATGCACAAAAGTGCCACGAAGTGTAATGAAATAGTAGGCAAATGGTGTAAAAACAAGCATGGAGCATCAAAAATTATAGATACGTTGGAGACGTACCAAGCATCCCCAAGCTTAACTCCTACTCGTCCTCGAGTAGGTAAGTGATAACAAAAGAATAATTTTTGAGGTGACATGCACCTACACAATCTTGATCATATATGTAAGCATTTGTGAGCTGGGATCATAAGAAGTTAAAACATGGGCATGAAGATATAATCTTGACAATAGAAACTTAGCAACCATGTTGTAAACATGAAAATGAACACAAACAAAAGATCATGAAAATGAAACAATGAAAGTCAAACGTGTGTTCAAATCATAAGGAAAAACATACAAATGGTTTTCAGCTTGTCCTTCACAGAGAGAAAACATAAATGTATAGGACACCTTCAAGTTTAAGAGGGCGACTAGATACAAATAATTTAAGAACAAGTGAAACCAATAATATGAATCAATCAATGAACTTTGGGACAATGCATATTACACTAAGAATGACAACTTTGCTCTCTTATGGTGCATAAAGATAGAAGGTGGTGACTCAACAAAAAAGTAAAAGAAAGGCCCTTCGCAGAGGGAAGCAGTGATTGCAAGTTTTATAACCTTCAAAAATTTATGGTACTTACCGGCTTTGAGCTCTCATTGCCCCCATCATAAGCATCTTGAATGGTTAAAGTTAATGCGAGAACAATTATGATGCATATGCTTGACAAATCATAAGTTGAAAACCTCGTGTCCCGTGAATACGAGTACCCAAACCTCATGCTACTCAACTTAGAGTCCCAAGCAAGGCTCTTGTCATTGTAAGTATATATGTATCATCGAAAACCGCCAACGGGGTACCTCCGTGCCCGATGACATGGAACAAGCCCACATCAAAATGACAGGACAAGCAGACAATGAACACCTCGACATCTCTTTTATTTGCCATTTGTTTAGCTTTTTATTGTGAGATGCGTCGTCGAATGTCCACCATGGGTATGCTGCAAATTTCCACCATGAATTATGCATGGCTTAGATTGGCGGCCCAGGCGTTTCCCTAACACATATACAAACTCCATGATCCCCACAAGATTCCCAATTCATTTCACACCGCGGGCATCCATAAACAAAAGATCACGAAATCAACTCAAATAAGAAGTGCAATGTTGAAAGCTTGCCCCATGACGGCATGGTTGGGCTAGAATCCAACTTACAACTTGCAAGCATAACAACTCAACATAAAAGACCACAATGTCAAATTTTTAAGAACAGGAAAAAGTAAAGTGTGCCTTCCGGTTCGTGAGAGCTTTACTGACCAATTTTCGCATAACACTGGTAAGAGTTTAATTTGAAGAGAAAATAAAAGCAAGTCAAATTTACTTGGAATAGCAAATTGCTAGTAGGTATGTATGGTGGACACTTTGGTAAACTTTGGCTTTTAGGAGTTGGATGCACGAGTAGAGCTCATACTCAGTACAAGGCGAGGGCTAGCAAAAGACTGGGAGCGACCAACTAAGAGAGCAATAATGGCCATAATCATGCAAAGCGACAAAGCGACATTAAAAGAAGCATAAGATGGCATCAAAAGTCAAAAACTAAATGACTATGAAGGGTATTGGCGACTTTGTAAGAGTCTAGCATGTGTGAGCAATCGCCAAGTCAACCCAAATAAAGCATCAAGGAGAAAACCAAAATAATGCTTCCAAACGATAAAAACAATGCATGATTTTTTTCAAAGGCTCATTAAGCAATCTCAGTTATTTGAGACAAGTCATGCTACAGCAAAACCACTAAGCATACTATCAAAAAGACATCAAGCATGACATGAAAAAGCCAAAGCCACAGTCTACACAAGCTCCTTCTTGTACCACTTTTTGGCATAAAGCTTTTTCTCTTTTCCAACACCATTTGAAATTTTAAGACACCTCTTTTGATGAAAACCAATAAAGATTAGAGGAAAAAATACACCTTGATGAAAAGATATGACAAGGTCTGAACGCATATCAAGGCGAAAACGAAAACCAAAAGCAGTAGCAGAAAAAGAAGAACACTCGGTGAATGATAAGAGTGAAAAACTGAGTGTTCTTTGCAAATGAAAACGAGGCACATCTCCTCCAAAGGAAATTTGTTGGGGTCCAACCATTTATTGCAGCAAACAAAACTAAACTAACTAAGAAAACTAAAACAACTGACGCTCCAAGAAAAATACATAGTGCATGAAGCAATAAAAATATAGTGTCTTGAAAGGTGACCTATTTTTTGCCGATGAAGAAGGGGTGCCTCGGGGGCATCCCCAAGCTTTGACGCTTGTACTTCTTGGATATTTCTTGGGGTGATGCATGGGCATCCCCAAGCTTGAGCTTTTGTCCATTCTTCAACTCATCTCATCATTCTCCAATCCCTACACTTGAAAACTTCCTTTATACAAAACTAAACACAAATCTATTAGCAACATTAGTGTAGGCATAACATATAATCAACCTCTTTTTGCTTCAGGTTTCAACCCAAAACCACCACATATATAGCATAAACTGTTGTAGCAAGTTCCCCAAAAGTTCCGTGATCAAAAGAACTCAAAAGAAAGCGATAAAGCTGCAAACACAAATATTGGCAGAAATCTGTCAAAACAGAACAGCTGACAAAGGCCGAATTTTTGAGGTGTTCTCTGTTTATCAAATCAAAAAGTGTTCAACTAACGAAAGTTTGGATATAACCTGGGGCATATGCACAAGAAATCGCAGGTCCAAAAGATATACAGAGAATTTATACGAATTTTTACGGTGCAGCACCGAAAACAGTTTCAGGACAGCAACATCCCCAAATATTTACCTCACTCGAATTAGAGGCTTCTCTTGGCACAACAATGAAATAAAAAGGATAAGGAGAAGTCATAGCAGTAGTAATGACTTCCAAAACTCGAATAAAAGAAAAAGTACTGAAAATAAAACATTGGGTTATCTCCCAAGAGTGCTTTTCTTTAACGTCTTTGAGCTAGGCGCAGAAAATTGCGAATCAAGTAACATCAAGTGATGAGGCATCAATTACCTCAGTAGGCTCTTTGGGAGTTCCCGCAAATGATTCAACCTGCAAGTCACTCTTAGTGGAACTAAAAGTCTTACCAATTTTAAGAACATGTTGAGGTTTAAGCGCAGAAACCTTGGGAACATACATAAATTTTTGCTCTTTTCCAACAAACACTTTCTCTTTCTTAAATTTAGAAGAAGAGAAGATTAAACTAAGAGTTTCCATAGACTCCTCTAGTTTACCAATCCTTAAATTTTGATTATCAAGAGTAGTGCTAGCCTCTAAAATGGTAATTCTCTTACCAATGTTTTCTATTAATTCACTAACTCGGCTAGCATTTTCTAGGATACTTGGCAAACTTTTCTCTAAAGAGCTGAGCCTTTCTACCACCTCCTCCAAGGTGGTCTCAGTTTTAGCAACATGAATAGGTGGTATTCCCACTAAACTTTCAATTATAGTGCATGCTTCTCCACCGGGAGTACCCAGAAAATTACCTCCTGTAAGAGTATCGAGAACATACCTATTCCAACTAGATATACCAACATAAAAATTTCTAAGGAGGATCGTGGTAGAGTGCTTTTTGGTACACCTATGATGAGCATTGTTAATATGATACCAAGCATCTTTTAAACTTTCTCCCCCTTTTTGCTTAAAACTACGAACTTCTACTTCAGGATTACTCATTTAGCAAAGACTAAGAGCAAGAAAATAAAAGCAACTATCAAGGATTCTAATTTTTTTGGGTTTTTGATATAAAACGATGCAAGTAAAATAAATAAAGTAAAGAAAAACAATAACAAAGTAAAGGATGTGCATGCAAAAAACTCCCCTTGCAGAGGTCTTCCACTCTTCCCCGGCAATGGCGCCAGAAAAAGAGCTTGATGCTACCGAGTTGATGAAGTAAATAACCGGCCCGTTGGGAACCCCAAGAGGAAGGTGTGATGAATATAGCAGCAAGATTTTCCCTCAGTTAAGAAACCAAGGTTTATCGATCAGGAGAAGAGCGGACAATACAACTGTAGGTAATGCTTGCTAGTTTGCGACAGCTTCGGACAATTTATATATGGCGCCTCGTCCAAGCTTTGCTTACTAGCTGCAACGCGGAACCTGCACACAACACAACCAAATACTTTGCTCCCAACTTGCGATGAGGTTGTCAATCTCACCGGTTTGCTTGAAACAAAGGGTATGAGCGTATTGAGTGGAAAGCAGTAGAAGAATGCGAGTAAAGTAAACAGTGCGAGTAAAGTAAACAGGTGATAGCAATATGATGGAAATAGGACCGGGGTCCATAGTTCACTAGTGGTGTCTCTCCATAAGATAAATAACACATGCTGGGTAAACAAATTACAGTTGGGCAATTGATAGAATAAAGATAAACGTGATATGTCAAGAAGATCACTATGCGATTTACTCTGGCATTACAACAAAATACATAGACCGCCATCCAACTGCATCTATGACTAATAATCCACTTGTGGCGAATCAATCCGAGAACTCCACAAGTATTAAGTTGCGAACAATAGATAATTGCATTAAGCAAAGTGTGTAATGTAAACAAAGCATATGCCCTTGAGCATATGAATGTTGTTTTCTCCCTAGTAGCAACAGCACATCTACAACCTTAGAGGTTTCTGTCACTCCCCTAGGTTAAATAGAGGCATGAACCCACTATCGAGCATAAATACCCCCTCTTGGAGTCACTAGCAACTACTCGGCCAAGATAGCTACTAACAACGGAGAGCATGCAAGATCATAAACAACATAGAGATAACAAAAGTTATATTTCAGTATAGCAACTCAATCATAACACCAATATTCATCGGATCCCAATAAACCAAACATGTAGAATTACATAACGGTGATCTCAATCATGTAGGGCAGCTCATGAGATCTAAACATGAAGCACATGGTGGAGAAGACAACCATCTAGCTACTGCTATGGACCCATAGTCCAAGGTAGACTACTCACTCATCGCTCCGGAGGCAAGCATGGCGATGAAGAAGACCTCCGGTGGCGATTCCCCTCTCCGGCAGGGTGCCGGGAAGAGCTTCTGGACCCTCCCGATCTTCGGGTCGACGGCGGCAGCGGATCGCGATGTGTTCTGGAAAATTGATCGGGTCTTTAGGTTTTTTCCGCCGGGGGGTCTTTATAGGCGAACGGGCATCGTCAGAAGTGGCCCGAGGGGCTCTCACACATAGGAGGCGCGGCCAGGCCCCTGGCCATGCCACCCTGGTGTGTGGGGCCCTCGTGGCCCCCCTCCAACTTCTCTTTGGATCTCTGGAAGCTTCCGGGAAAAATAAGACTTCAGGAACTTGTTTCGTCCAATTCCGAGAATATTTCCTGTGTATCACTTCTAAAACACAAAAACAGCAGAAAACAGGGAACTGGCACTGTGGCGACTTGTTAATAGGTTAGTTCCGGAAAATGCACAAAAGTGCCACGAAGTGTAACGAAACAGTAGGCAAATGGTATAAAAACAAGCATGGAGCATCAAAAATTATAGATACGTTGGAGACATATCAGAGTGCCCTGGCCACTATCACCGGCACGCAGCACTTCCCTGAGCACCGCTCCACGCATGAACCCTCCTATTGTCTGGCAAAACAAAAAAAACAAGGCCCTTGCTCTGCATACATAGAAGCACCACCCCCAGCAGCCAATCGGCTTCCAGAAACCCTCCTTGTGGCCGCCCCGAACGAGCTCCACCCTGCCCCGTGCTCGCGCCTTGAAAAGGTCACCCCTGGCTCTCCACTTGCTTCGTCCCACTCGATCTCCCCCTCAGTAGACTGCTCACCAAGTTCAAGCACCTCTGGCCCCCCCCCTCCATTCTGGGCTTCGACCAGAAGATCGCCATGGCTGTCCTCGCGTCGCCTGGAGGACGCCGACCTCCTCTCGCCTTCCTTTTCCTTCCTCGAGCCCCACCTCTATCTCTTGAAGCTCACCCCCTTTTCCATTTGTTCCAGGGCAATCGGAATCATCAAGTTCGACCCCGCCTCTGTCCGCCCGCTTCGTGTCTCCGACGAGCTCCCCCATCTCGGTTTCATCCTCGACCGTGGAGTAGTCTGGACGGAAGGCAGAGCCGCGCTGGGACTCCTCGTGCTTTCACCCAGTCTCGGCGAGCCCCCTAGCCGCCGCCGGCGAGCCCGCCTCCTCCCTGCATGGTGCCGGAGCGGACGCTGCCGCATCCACTAGTGGGAAAAGGCTTATAGATAGATGTTTTACTAGTGGAGCACATTATTCAATATGCTCCACTAGTATTTACTAGTGGCACATTTCCAAATATGCTCCACTGATATTTTTTTTACTAGTGGCGCATTTTGCTCAGAATGCGCCACCAATATTCACAAGGGACCCACCAGAAGGGTCGTCGACAAAATATCAAGTCTTATCAATGGCGCATTTGCTAAATGCGGCACGCATATTTGACCTATTAGTGGCGCATATAGCAATATGCGCCACTGATAACTCAAATATCAATGGCGCATATGCAATATGCGCCACACATAACTGGCGGGAATTTTTTTCACCCGCCACCCACCCCCCCGGGTGGGTCGCCTTTTTAGTCTTTTAAAAAATAAAAGAAAATGATAAAAGGTTTGAAAAAAATTCAAAAAATCAGATTTAGTTATGTTATGTGATCTAGTAAGTAAGAAATATAATAAAAAGGAATTTTGATATTTTTTACAAAAAAACTTTATGTCTTGGTAAAACGGGCATAACTTTTGCATACGAAGTCAGATTAAAAAGTTTTTTATATGAAAAAGTATCTACACGAAAAGTTACATCCGAATTCGTGGTTGGGATTCCACATGTTCTTTTATTAAGTTTGAAAATTATGTTTTGCAAAAACTCAAAAAAAAACTAAGTTAATGAAACACCTGGGTGGAAATTGGTAAGATGGATTTATTTTGAGTGGTTACACCGGAGCCATCTCTATGGTGGTTGTGTGTATCTCACTAGTGGACGGCCACCCAGGAACAAAGAGATTGGAGACGTTCAAGTCGTGAAGCTTCCAGTGCAACCACGAGTCATATGGGCTCTGTCTTGACTAACTAAGTTGCGAGACTCAGCCAGATGGACATAGGGTGGTAGTGAATTGTAGGATGGAGCGCGTCCGGGTTGGTCTGAGGGATTGCTTCTGAAAAGTCTCGTCTTAGTCTTAACTTGGCCATTTGAGAAAAATGAGCATCATGGCAAAAGAGGTTGACTAAGTCTTGTGGGAAAAGTGCACAACCTCTGCAGAGTGTTAAAACTAAGTACTTAGCCGTGTCCCCGATTATGGACAATTTTGAGCGACATGAATTTGAAGCTGTTCAAGGATCTCCTCATCCCAATTTCTTAAAATTAAAACTTGAAGGGTTAACAAGGGATTGTTATGTGATCATAATTATGTACACCTGGTGGATTCCTGTGTGTGCATAATTAACTAGGAGCACCTGGTGGATTCCAGTGTGTCCAATAGTGCTTTAAAAGAAAATGAGATCTTTTGCAAAGTAGGATAAACAATTGCTTTTCTGCAAGCTTAGCCTGAAGATCCACTTAGCCAAATATTCATGTAAGTGTTAGGTTCCATTTGTGTCCACCAAAAAGTGACATCTTGCCAATACAATTCAAATGTATTGACCCTTTGTGGCTGCAACATTTCATGTTGCAGGTTTTGACGATAAGAAAGGTACGACAGGGTTACGAGTCGTATCCGCAACATGTTCGCCTGTGGCACATGAAGAAGAAGGACTCCATGCTATTTTTGATTTCGTTGTAAACTCTGATAGCTCTATGCTATGAGCATTGTAAAGTTTCTTTATGTAATTGTTGGATCATGCGATGTCATAAAATGTCCTTTGTTTCTTGATATTACATCTTAAAATGTTTGTGCTAGTGTTTGATCCAGGGACTAGCACTGAAAAGCACAAGGATTGTCATCTTAAAAAGGTGAGGTCACTACATGAACTTTGAAGGTGTCCTATGCATTTATGTTTTGCTATTCCATGAAGGACAAGCTGAATACCACTTTGTTATGTTTTCTCTATGCTCAAAACAAACAAATAACTTTAAATGCATTATTATTCAAGATCTTTTGTTTGTGTTACTTTTCATGTTGTAACATGGTTTCTAGGTTCTATGGTTAGAATTATATCTTATATGCCCATGTTTAAAGTACTTTGATCTCAGCTTGCAATGCTTTACAATAACTTGATCAAGAATGTGTTGGCTGCATGTCACCTCAAAAATTATTTTTTGTTATCACTTACCTACTCGAGGACAAGCAGGAGTTAAGCTTGGGGATGCTTGATACATTGCAAACGTATCTATAATTTTTTGATGCTCCATGCTTGTTTTCCACCAATTGCTTTATGTTTTGTTTACACTTCGTGGCATTTTTATGCATTTTCTAGAACTAACCTATTAACAAGATGCCACAGTGCCAGTTCCTATTTTCTGCTTTTTTCTATTCCAGGTGGTGGCGTGGCCCAGCCCCTGGCCGTGCCACCCCATGGTGTGGGCCCCCCGGGCGCCCTCTGACATCGCCCTTCCGCCTATAAATTCACTTCATTGGGAAAACCCTAAGGGCCCGAGCCTCCATCCACAAAAAGTATTGTAAGACACCGCCATCGTCGATCCTAGTCTGGGAGGGTCCAGAAGCTCTTCCCAGCACCCTGCCGGAGAGGGGAATCATCACCGGATGCCTTCTTCATCGCCATGCCTACCTCCGGAGTCATGCATGAGTAGTTCACCTTTGGACTTTGGGTCCATAGCAGTAGCTAGATGGTTGTCTTCTCCTATTTGCACCTCATGTTTAGATCTTGTGAGATGCCTATCATGATCAAGATTGTCTTATTGTAATTCTATATGTTGTGTTTGTTGGGATCCGATGAATATTGAGTACTATGTCAAGTTGATTATTTATCTATCATGTCTATGTTATTTGTGATCTTGCATGCTCTCCGTTGTTAGGAGATGCTTTGGCCAAGTAGATGCTAGTGACTCCAAGAGGGAGTATTTATGCTCGATAGTGGGTTCATGCCTCTAGTAATCTGGGAGAGTGACAATAACTTCTAAGGTTGTAGATGTGTTGTTGCTACTAGGGAGAAAACAATAATCTTTTATTCAAGGATAATTGTATTGTTTACATTACACACTTTGCTTAAGGCGATAATCTATTGCTTGCAACTTAATACCCAAAGGTTGTTCGGATGATATCCTGAAGGTGGATTATTAGTCATGGATGCAGTTGGATTACGGTCTATGTATTATGTTGTAGTGCCCAAATAAATCTCATAATGATCTTCATGACATGTACATGCATTGTTATGCATTCTCTATTTGTCAATTGCCCAACTGTAATTTGTTCACCCAGCATGTTATTTATCTTTATGGAGAGACACCTCCAGTGAACTGTGGACCCCAGTCCATTCTTTTACATTGATAATACTATCTACTGCAAACGCTGTTTACTTTTGGCAAGTACTATTTCATTCACTGCAAACAAACATCTCTTTCCACACTATACGTTTAATCCTTTGTTTTCAGCAAAACCACTGAGATTGACAACCTCATTGTAAGTTGGGGCAAAGTATTTGGGTTGTGTTGTGTGCAGGTTCCACGTTGCTGTCTGACGCCGGTAGTGCGCCTACCAAAATTCAGCTAGCAGCAACCTTCAGAAGTGATTTCTTTCACCTACTGGTCGATTAAACTTTGGTTTCATACTGAGGGAAAACTTACTGCTGTGCTCATCATACCTTCCTCTTGGGGTTTCCTAATGGGTCCTGTGAGACATCATGCACCACGAGGTCAGAGTCTCCAAAGTAGAGGATCCTCTAAATGCCGATCTCCTTAACTAGCCTGAGCCCATGAACCAGGGCTTCATATTCAGCAACGTTGTTTGAAGCGGCAAAGTGGATCTGCAACATATAGTGCAGCTTGTCTCCCTTAGGAGAGAGGAGAACGATGCCAACTCCTAAGCCCCCGCGCATCTTGGAGCCATTGAGTTCATCCGCCAATGCGTGGAATCTGGAGCCAGAGGCAGGTACTGGTTTTCTCCCTAGTCAGCGAAGAAGACAGCCAGGATCTGGGACTTGATCATCGTCCTTGGCTTATACTGGATCGTATGAGCTGCCAGCTCGATTGCCCACTTGGCGACTCTGCCAGTTGCATCTTTGCAACCAATGATCTCCGACGGTGGAGTAGTGCTCACCACCGTGATGGGGTGCTCCTCGAAGTAATGCTTCAGCTTCCTTGCTGCCATGTACACGCCATACCCCACCTTTTGATAGTGCAGGAGGTTTTGCTTGGAGAGAGTGAGTACTTCTCTAAGATAGTACATAGGACGCTGGACTGGCAGCTACTTTCCTCTTCGACTCGCTCCACCGGGATCACAACACTGACGACTCGTGGGGTGTCACCAATGTATAGCAACATGGGTTATCACAGACCGGAACAACTAGAACAGGGGTCGTAGACAAGGCATGCTCGAGGTCGTTGAAGGCATCATCAGCGCGCTGCAACCAGACGAAATGGTCAGTCTTCTTCATTAGCTGGTACGGCGTCATTGCCTTTTCCCCGAGCCGGCTGACAAAACGGCTAAGCGAGGCCAAGCAGTCGGCAAACTACTGCACACCTTTGAGCTCGGTGGGCATCTCTAGGGCCTCGATGGCTTTTATCTTTGAGGGGTTAGCCTCAATCCCTCACCGGGAAACGATATAACCTAGGAGCTGTCTAGCCGGCACGCCGAAGGTACACTTTTCGGGGTTAAGCTTCATGTGATAGTGGCGCACGTTCGCAAATGTCTCCCAAAGATCGTCGAGGAGTGTGCCGCTCTGCTTGGTTTTCACCACCACATCATCCATGTACGCATGTACGTTCCGCCCTATCTGCTCAAGCATGCATCGCTGCATAGTGCGCTGGTAAGTTGCACCAGCGTTCTTCGAGCCAACAGGCATGGTGGCATAGCAGTAGGCTCCATATAGGGTAATGAATGACGTCTTGATCTGGTCCAGCTCGTATAGCGGGATCTGGTGGTAGCCTGAATTGGCATCGAGAAACGACAGCAGGTCGCAGCCGATCGATATGTGGCAACGCAAAGGGATCCTTGGGGCAAGCCTTGTTGAGGCTCATGTAATTGATACACTTGCGCTAAGTATTGTTCTTCTTTAGGACCAGGACTAGGTTCGATAGCCAGTTTGGGTAGAACACTTCCATGATGGCCTTCCTTTTCTCTTCAGCGAAGCGCCGCAATGGTTGCTTAACTGGCTTTGTGTCCGGCCGGACGTGAAGTGAGTGCTCAGTCAGCTCCCTTGGTACACCAGGCATGTCCTTTGGAGACCATGCAAAGATGTCCCGATTCTCACGGAGGAAGCTGGTGAGCTTGCTTTCCTATTTGGCGGAGAGGCCAGCGCCGATGACGATGAACTTGGCCGGCTCACTCTCATCCAGCAGGATCTTCTTAGTGTCATTCGCCAGCTAGAACTGCTGCACTGGTGGTTGGTGAGCGCCACGCGGTGATGGAGCTGGCGCTTTCTCCTCGGCGATGACCAATGCCTCGGCCAGCTTTGAGCTATCCCTCGTGCACTCCATCGATTTCTTGTAGCATCCCGAGACTATGATCACACCGCGAGGGCCTGGGAGCTTCATCCCGAGACTAATGATGTCGACCACCTCGAACCACATGGGCTCGTGGCGGCTGTTGCCTTTCTTCCCGAACATCACCTCCAGCTGGATCCTTCTAATGGGGGAGAATGAATGCCCGACACGATGCCGTGGAAGATGAGATGGCTAGGCGTCAGCTAGGCAGCAGGGATGCCGAGCTTCTCTAATGAGCTCCGGTACAGGGGTTGATGATGCTGCCTCCGTCGATGAGCATGCGCGAGAAGCGGTAGGTGTGCGTATCGGAACACACGGTGGGGTCCAAGACCAGAGCATACTCTCTGGGACTGGGAATGAGATGCGGATGATCCTCGCGCCCCCACGTGATTGCCGCCTCGGACCAGTGCATGTACTAGGGCTCTGATGGCACAATGGCGTTCACCTTAGCTTCGTACCAGAGGTCGTTCCTCTTTTCCTTCTCTGGAGTAGTAAATATGTGTGAAAGAACACGGATGTCGCCTAGAGGGGGGTGAATAGGCGATTTAAAACTTTTACGAGTGGCTTCACAAATGCGGAATAAAACTAACGTTTAATTTGCCAAGCATACAAAACCTAAATAAACTAGGTTCACCTATGTGTACCAACAACTTATGCTAAACAAGATAAGAAACTATGTGATAGCAAGATATATATATATATATAACTTCAAGCACGAAGGCTATCACAAAGTAAAATGCATAAGTAAAGGAGCTCGGGTATAGAAATAACTGAGACACGTGGAGACAACGATGTATCCCGAAGTTCACACCCTTGCGGGTGCTAATCTCTGTTGGAGCGGTGTGGAGGCACAAAGGCTCCCCAAACGCCACGGAGGCTCACCGTAATCTCCTCGAGCCCTCCCACCAAGATGTAAGACCCGATCCACTATGGCAACCTTGAGGGCGGTCACCGAACCCGCACAAAGCTTGGGGCAACTCCACAACTTAATTGGAGGCTCCCAAATCCACAAAGCCACTAAGATTGGGGCACACTCCACAACTCAATTGGAGGCTCCCAATAATCGCCATGGAGGCACCACAAAGCTTGGAAAGATCTCCACAACAAAATTAGAGCTCCTCAAGAAATCCACTAAGCCGTCTAGGGTTCTAAGAACCCAAGAGGAAATAAGCTTCTTGCTTTCACCACCGAATCTCCGAGGAGAACTCAAACCGATGCAACCGATGCAATGGCAAGAACACAAGTGCTCAAGTCCTTCACACTCAAATCCTACCAAAGCAACTAATGCTATGGAGAGATATGAGGGGAAGAACAAAGGAGGAAATCACAAAGAACTCCCAGATCTAGATCCAATAGGTTTCCCTCACAAAGAGGAGAAAGTGATTGGTGGAAATGTAGATCTAGATCTCCTCTCTCTTTTCCCTCAAAAAGATGCAAGAATCATGGGAGGAATGGGGAGGAAGGGCAAGCTCTTCAAGGTCAACAATGGAGGAGAGAGAAAATGGAAGAGCCAACTTAGATCTGAGGAAGGGGACGACTATTTATAGGCCAGCTCGAAATCAGCCCGTTGGAGGTGACTTACCCCAGAAATTCCGGCAAGGGTGGCGGAAATTCCGAGGTTTACTTAAGGCAGAAATTTTGGCCTGGGGGTGGAAATTCCGCCCCGGGGGGCGGAACCTTATAAAATTTCGGCCCCCTTACTGAGTGTTGCACCACAGCTCAAGAAAAAGGACTTAGCAAAATTTCAGAGGGGCGGAAATTATGGAATTTTCGCCCCCCCCCCCCCCCCGGAAATTCCGGCCTCTAGGGCAGAATTTCCGGCCCGGGAGAAAACATAAATACGAAAACGGTTGTAACTTTTGCATCCGGACTCCGTTTTCGATGATCTTGGGCTCGTTGGAATCACCACAACGAGCTCTACAACTTCATCTATAGAAACATCATAGTCCAACAAAGGAGGATGAAACCAAATAGTAAAAGGTTTGACTTAGCTATAAAGATGAACCGGTAAAACCTCCAAACACCAAAAACGCAATAAGAGTTCCATACGAAATCCGTTTTGATGACCTAGAGCTTGTAATGGAAATAACCACAAGCTCTAGAATCTCACATGGATAAAAGCCAAATAACAACCAAGAAAGATAATGCAAGTATGCAAAGGTTTGAGCTCTCTCTGAACGATACAATTAAGTTACTCACTCGAGAGCCCCACTTGATAGTACGGCTATTGATCCTAAAACCCGGTCTCCCAAACACTATGAGACCGGTAAGAAAGAAACCCTATCAATATCATACCTTTGACTTGCGCATTCCACTTGAGCTAGATGGTGATGATCTTGATCTTCTCAAGTTGGACTACCTTTCTTGATTGCGCTTGCTCAGTGAAGTCTTGCGGATTGCTCCCCCATACTTCACTATGGGAGAGACACTAGTAGAAATATCTTCACATGTCCATTACCACCAAATGGACACCAAGCTTCAAGCAAATGATATCTTCTATATGCCTATCTTGAACTTGATCAACATTGCACTTCATCTTCTTCCTTTATAATGATGATGTCTTGAGAATGCACTTGAGAGTTCACTCCATCTTATTCCTCAAGACATACTCTATAGGCTCAACTCCCTTAGACCAATCTTCAGATAACTCCTTGAATAACACCTTGGTCATTGAATAATTTTCTTTATCTTCATCTTCATACACCCTCGAAACCAACATATGGCTCAAGCATTGTCTACGGACAAGTCCTATAAATATAACTCAATGCAAACGTTAGTCCATAGGGATTGTCATTAATTACCAAAACCACACATGGGGGCACATACTCTTTCAATCTGCCCCATTTTTGTAATTGATGACAATCTCTTTGAGAGGGTTTATATAATGAATTTAAAGGACTAAGATGGTTACTCTAACATCAAATACTACAAAAGTATGTGATGTTAGTAGAACCATCATATATAGAGCAAACTCCCCCACAATCTATGCACGTGTGAATGAACTTGAATTTCATCGCATATATTGCCAACCCATGTTGTTGGTGGAGTTTCCACTATATATACTCAACCATGCAAAGCATGCAAGGCAAATGCTTAAGAACAAAACCAAAGCATGAAGCCCAATTCCCTTCAAACCCTCGAAACTTCTCCCCCATTGGCATCCATTGGCAAAATGGGCGGAAAGGCTTAGAAGGCCAATAGTGAGAGTTCCTCCTCAAGGTGTGCATGGCCCAAAAAGAGTGAAAACACATGCACAAATCCAAAGACAAAATTTTGGAGGAAATCACACTATATTGAGGATCAAAGATTGCAAACAAAATAGGATGACATGATGGTTAAACTTCCAACAAATGAAGATAGCAATCAAAAGATCCAAATAGCGAAACAAATAAAGATATTATGAGAAGACCAAAAAAATAATCTAAATAATATGAAGAAGCTCCCCAAGGTTTGTGCACAACATATTCCATTTGAATTGAAGTATAAGGTGCACAAACATGGAATAATCACTCCCTCGATATTATTCAAAACAAAATGATACCAAGTGACATCAAATACTATGATAACCACAAAATGGTGCTTTAAAATGAAATGAGGAAGCTCCCCAAGGTACGTGCACAAGATAGAATGTTTGCATTTGCATACAATTTGCACAACATGGAGTCCTCACTCCCTCAATACCATTTAAAAAGAACCATTAGCAAGAGACCATAGAAAATAAATCAAGCTTAACACTTGCATCAAGGAAATGGTTGAGCAACAAATAAGGAACCAACATATTAAATGTCTCAACCAAAGGAATGTGTGATAGGAATGACAAAGCATATTAAGACTAGTACAAAGATGAACATAGATTATCCATATAGTCCTCAATGAATGATATTGCTTAACATTCCATCCCAACAGACAAGGAACAAATAAGATATCAATGTCGGTGTTCTAGATACTGGGGTATCCCGGTCCACCTGCTCCTGGGCCCCTTCAAGAGCCCAACTTTGGCCCAGGGGTAAATCCTCAACCGAAGCCAAGTGGAGAAGACCCTCATGAAGAGGCGCCTCATGAGGAGAACGACGGCTAAAACTGCTAAGGACTAGAAGACCTCCTCACGAGCTGTTCTTTCTCGTGAGGGGATGGACCACATCCAAGTCAGCTCAGTACGTTTCCGTGCTGAGCAAGAAGATAAGGACAGAAGACCGCGTACTGTCCACGCTACCCTGACAGGGAGGAGACCAGCTTTCGCCGTGCCTGCATAACGCGGCACAGTGGTTGTTGGCCACCCCCCTAAAAATAGGGTGGACGGTGCAGGGCACCAGAGGAGGACGTCAGCTTCCTCCACCCACTCCTGTGGACCGGCGCCACTACTCTACAAAGACTATGTCTACCGAAGACCCAAGACAACAGCTGTCTCTTCTCCTTGGATGTTTGTGGCAACCCCTTCCCCAAGATGATAAGGGGAAGGAGGACCTCGGCGTTATAAAAGGAGGGGAGGCCACCCCTTAGAGGGGATCTGATCTTCATCTCCGGGCTCCTAGCTAGGCTAAGTTGGTTCTTCTACCTTTGGCCAGTTAGAGCTCTGTAACCAAGACCTTGTACTCCTCGCGAGGTATCACGTCGTAATACAAGAAGGCAGGAAGTAGGGGCTTTACCTCACCATGAGGGCCCTAAACCTGGGTAAATCTCGGTGTCTCTCTCTGCAGTGCGATGTGCTCTCCAGCATCTCGAGGCTTCTGTCGCCGTGTTTCGTTGCGATCCAAGATCTCACGCGTACAGCCCCTGTGTTCGAATCTTCGGGTCCGTCGTATGGTACCCCGTGTTCTTGCGACACGAAATCCATCGACATTTGGCGCACCAGGTAGGGGTTGTGGTGTGTTTTCTTCTAGATCTGCTTTTACATGGCCGACGCCAACGCAAGGCTCGAGCGTCTTCGCCGCCGCAACGCCGTTCGGGGACAAACCGAGCCCATATGTTCCGTCACCAGCACGTCTCGGCCGAGGAGGAAGATCTGGAGTCCTCCTACCTCCCGTACGGGCGTACAGAGCCTTCGCTCTCCTTCACCGCCACCGCTACTTCCCACACTCGTTCTGGGAGTCAGCTGGACCCTGCGCAGGCTCTCGCCATGGCGCAGGAGCTGCTGCGCTATCAGCCCACCGTGGACGGGCGTGAGGGGTGGCGTGCTCGAATCGTTGAGGTCATCGCCATCGCCAACGAAGACCCGGCCTTGGGAGGAGCCCAGGGCGCGAGAGAGCCAGATCCGGCGGCGGGGCACCGCGCCCAGGGTGCCGGAGATGGGAAGGCCCCTCAGGCCAAGAAAGTGGTTTCCCGCGCCGCATCTTCGCCGCGCGGGGAGCCCAGCTGCCAAATCGTCCAACGCGCTCTAGAAGACGCACGCGTCTCCCTTGAGTGCTGCCGCAAAAATCATGACCGCGCCATCGACGACATCGGCGAAGCTGGCAAGAATGTTAAGGTCACCGGGGATCCTGTCTACAACCCCGGGTGCCTTGCTCTCACTCGCCAGCAACGCTATGTGGTCTGGCCCAACAAGTTCAAGCCGGACATCGGCGCGCGTTATGATGGAACCTCCAACCCCATCGAATTTCTCCAGCTCTACATCGTCGCCATTCAGGCCGCACGTGGAGATCAGCGTGCGATGGCTAATTGGTTTCCCATGGCCCTCAAAGACGCTCCGCGGGCTTGGCTCATGAATCTTCTGCACAAATCGGTGAATTCGTGGAAGGAATTGTGCCGTCAGTTTGTTGCCAACTTCATGCCAATGTATGAGCACCCCGCCACCAGGAATGATCTCAAGGCGGTGCATCAGTACAAGGGTGAAACGCTTCGTCAGTACATCCAGCGCTTCAGCCAGATGAGGAACAAGATTCCTCGAATCTCCAATGAGGAGGTTATCTCTGTGTTCTCCACAGGCGTCACCGACATCAAGATGAGGGAGAAGCTGTCCGTGAATGATGAGCTGACTTTCATCGTCAGGCTCTTCGAGATCGCCAACAGATGCACCAAGGCCGAGGAGGGGAGGCTCTTCGTGCACAACCTGCCAGAGGCGCTTCCCCCAAAGCCAAAGTCCAAGGACCCTAAGCGTAAGGAGGCTGCTGCCCTCGCGGCGGAACCTGATCATAAACAGCGCCGCGGGGACTGCTCCGAGCATGATAAGGGTCGACGCCAAGGACACCCACAATACTGACGATTGTTGGGTAGTCCGGAAATTTCACGAAGAGAATGGAGTCACGAAGCGCCGTGGGAGTAGCCGTAGCTACGGTAAGGGTGGATCCCGGGGCGACTGCCGCGACGACGACCGGGACGAGGGTTGCCGCCGCGATGGTCTGTCACGTGCAGATCCCGAGCTGCTACCGCTGCCTCCACCAGCGAACAACCATCGGGAAGAGAACCAGGGGGGCTATCAAGAGCCGTGAGGCTTCACCGCTTGCCTCCTGGGTGGAGCCCAAGCTCCTTTATCTAATCATCACTTCAAGCAGCTGTCGCGAGAGATCGCGGCCGCACAGCCCAACATCAACAGCCATAGGTTGAAGTGGTCTACCAACAAGATCGGCTTTGACGAGGAAGACCATCCAATCTCCACTAAGGTTGTGGGCACAATTCCCCTCTTGTGCACGCCTACCATCAATAACATTGCCGTCAACCGTACTCTCATCGATGGAGGGGCGGGCCTCAACATCATCTCCGTCGAGGTCTTCGAGAAGATGCAAGTGCTGTACCATCGGCTCATGCCAACCCGACCATTCTTCGGGGTAACAGAGGGTTCTACAACGCCCATCGGGCAGGTGCGCCTGCCCGACACCATCGGCACCAGGGACAACTACAGGACAGAAAGCCTTGACTTTGACATCGCCTACATCGCGTTGCCTTACAACGCCATCCTTGGCTACCCAGCCTTGGCAAGATTCATGGCGGCAACGCATCATGGCTTCAACGTCCTCAAGATTCCTAGCGCCAACGGCACGATCACCATGCGCTGCAATGAAAAGGATGCTCTCCGCTCTGTAGAGCATGTCTACCGTGAGGCCGCCACCATGTTCCCCGCCGATGAAGATCTGCTGGAACACTCCGGTGACCTCACGACGAAGAAGCAGCTCGTGTCGCAAGAGCGAGCTGCAGCCAAGAAGGCCTCTCTCCAGCCCCTCCTGCCAGGCTTGTCAGGGAAGAAATTCGCCGCCTCTACATCGACTACGCCAAGCGAGGACCTGGTCCATCCAATGCTGGACATGAGTATTGGGGAAGCTGCGGTACCCTCAGGGAGGAGGCCCCAGTTTACCCAAGAGCGCTCTGCTACAAAGAAGGTCTCGATCCAAGATGGGGGCTGCGAAAACTTCGTCACCATCGGGGCAGGGCTTTCCCCCAAATAGGAAAGCGCGCTCGTCACCTTCCTGCGGCAAACTCTGATATGTTCGCTTGGACTCCGTCAGATATGCCCAGCGTTCCCAGGGAGGTGATTGAGCACCAATTAGCCATGTGCCCTCAGGCCCACCCCGTGAAGCAGAAGACCAGGAAGCAAGCACAAGAGAAACAAGACTTCATCGTCCAAGAGATAGAGAAGCTAAAGAAGGCTAAGTTGATACGTGAGGTAGCCCACCCCACCTGGATTGCTAATCCGGTGGTTGTCCCAAAGGCTAATGGCAGTGGGCGCCTCTGTGTGGACTTTACAAGTCTCAACAAAGCCTATCCCAAGGATCCTTATCCGCTCCCAAGGATAGATCAAATCGTCGACTCCACCACCGGCTGCGACCTCCTTTGCTTCTTGGATGCCTTCTCCGGCTATCATCAGATCAAGATGGCAAGGGAGGACGAAGAGAAGACTACCTTCATCACACCCTGTGGTGTTTACTGCTACGTCTGCATGCCCTTCGGCCTAAAGAACGCAGGAGCAACCTTCCAAAGGCTCATGCGCAAGGCCTTGGGGGCTCAGATGGCAAGGAATGCGTAAGCCTACGTCGACGACATCGTCGTTAAGACTTGCGAGATTCATACCTTCATTGAAGATCTAGAGGAAACCTTCGCCAACCTGAGAAAGGTAAACATCAAGCTCAACCCCGCGAAATGCGCATTTGGCGTACCGTCGGGCAAGTTGTTGGGGTTCCTCGTGTCTTTGCGGGATAGAGGCGAACCCTGACAAGGTCAAGGCCATCAAAGAAATGCGTCCTCCGCGCAATCTGAAGGAGATGCAATGCCTCGCAGGATGCATGGCAGCCCTGGGGCGCTTCATCGCGAGGAGCAGAGAGAAGGCCCTGCCTTTCTTCAAGCTCATTGATAGGGTAAAGGTGCCCGATCTTTTGATGAGACGATAACTATCGATTATGGTGGAGGTCGACATTGATGATCCGACTACAAACGTGCGAGATGTTGCGCCTTAGCAATTGATACACCAACTTTCGGGGCTATTGATCACGCCGGAGCTAGATCAACCTGATCACGAGGATCAATCCCTGCAAGCAATCGAAGAACCAGCAAGAATTATAGATGCAATCAAGATATTGCGAATATAGATGAAGGCTTTATTGAAGAGGTGCGATTCTGTCTGTGCGTAGTACAAAAGGTCGGTTTGACACTTGTGCCTATGGCGAAGAGTAGCTCGTGGCTAAGTCTTTAACTAAACAAAATCCAAGTCCGAATGACGGCTAGGAGGAGGTATATATGAGGGAAAGGGCAGGGATTTTCGTACAACCCTAATGGGCCATCCGAAATAGCCCTAGATGGGCCCTTTTCCACTCAAACAGCCTCCAGAAAATCCCTAAAATACCTAGGAAGAAAATTCGTGGGTTGAACCCATAAAATAAGGTGACGCAGCACCATATAAAGCCTTGGACGAATTTTATGATTGGGTAACTTGTGAATTTCGTCCAAGCATCCTTGCATCATTATGGTGGCTTCAAAGTTCCGAAATCTTCACTTGCAGCGTCATCCTGAATCCTCACACGATTGTTGCCATCATCTCCATATATGATCATGCTCCAATGCTTGTCCCTCTCATCCATGTTAGGCCATCATTCCTAAGTAACATAAACACATCTGATTTAGGCAGCATCATATTCTCATGAATATTAGAAATAGTTCCTAGAAACAAAAGTACCTGACAATTCAGTTGGCGTGCACGAGCTCTTGTGAGAGATCCTTGGAATTGTGGAACGTGAGGAAGTGTGGCTGTAGGTGCAACGGTTCTATCAACCGTAGGGATGTCCTCATCATCCTCCCCTTCTTGAATTGAAGTCGTCCTCGACGCAATCTCATCTTCTTCTCCAAAGTATGGTTTCAAATCTGCAATGTTAAATGAAGGACTTACCGTGCCCATCTCTGTAGGAAGCTCAAGTTTATATGCATTATCATTCATTTTCTCTAACACTTTAAAAGGACCAGCAGCACGTGGCATTAATTTAGACTTGCGCAAATCAGGAAAACGATCTTTGTGCAAATGCAACCAAACTAGATCTCCCACATCAAACACAATATGCTTGCGTCCCTTATCACCAACAACTTTATATTTAGCATTCATGCGTTCATCAAACGTAGGAACATTTAATTTCAGTTTAGCAACATGGTCATCATCACGTACCAACGGACAAGGAGGTGGACGGTGAATATAGGGCCTAGGACGACCAGGTGGCTGATCAACTGTGAAGTCATCCGCGTACTCGCCCTCGTACTCATCTTCCCTATAATAATCATCCAACTGTGCATCACGGGCCTATGTAACACCCGTAGCTCCTGCAACACCAGCAGCAGCAGTGCCCGCAGCAGCACCCGCACCGAAGTTTGTGCCGGTGGTTTGAGAACGCGCTGTGCACGTCCCAAAAAGGTCGGTGTAGGAGCCACGCGAGTCGGCTGTGGAGGAGGCGCGCAAGCCAGTGGTGGTGGTAAGCGTGCTAGCACCTCCTGGAATTTAGCATCGAGTTTGGCGGTGAAGGTGGTCTCGAGTCCCTCGAGTTGCTCCATCATGTCACTAAAATGCTTGTCCACATCCTGCATATGGTCAGACAAAAGTTTGGTGACGTGAGCCTGCAAGGCTTCACCCTCCAGTGGCTGTGTCTCGGTGTTGTCTGGTGGCATGATTAGTACGCAAAAGCACAGTTATAGAATAGAGATACAACAGGAACAGGGAAGAAGGCATAAGTTCCTTAGCAACAATCTGATTTTCGCTCAGCTTTTTCCCCTCCTTATGTGCTCTACTAGCTCTAGCAAGATCATCTTTTAAAATACTTTCAGGAGACATGGGGAGTAACACAATTGTCTTATCATTATGAACAAGAGAATACTGATTTGTGCTACCATAGTGTATCGAATTTGTATCAAATTGCCATGGTCTACCAAGTAAAAGAGCACATGCTTGCATATAAACAACATCACACTCAACATAATCAGCATATGCAGCAATAGTAAAATGCACACGAACTATACGTGTTACCTTAACCTTGTCGTTGTTATTAAACCATTGAATGTGATATGGACGAGGATGGGGTCGTGTCGTAAGAGAAAGATTTTCAACCATCTCCATGCTCGCCAAGTTGTTGCAGCTCCCGCCATCAATAATAATGCGAATACAGCGATCTTTAACCATGCCCTTGGTATGGAACAGATTATGGCGCTGGTCGGGCTCGGCATTGGTAATTTGTGCACTCAAGACTCGCTGTGCAACAAAACTCGGGTATTTCTCCGCATGTTCTGCAGCCATATATTCAGAATCTTGCTCCGTGGATGCTGCAGCACATTGCTCATCAGATGCAATAAGTGCCAAAGTATCTTCATCATAATCACTGGCGGAGTCGTATCCACCATCCTCAAGAGCAATCATCACAAGGGAGGAGGCACAATCACGTGCAAAGTGACCAAGTCCACCACATTTGTGGCACTCAATTTGGCTGGAGTTGCCCGTAGATGCCATGGAGGATGTAGCACTCGGGGCTGGTCCCGTAGTAGTCTTCCGTGCAGCAAACGGAGGTGGTGTAGATGATGCAGATCGTGTGGATGTGGTCGCTGGAGGTGTAGGTGCAGCAGCCTGTGACCCCGAATTCGGTGATCTCCAAGTAGAACGCCATGCAGAATAATTAGTCCGTGTCGCCTCGCGTCGATCCTGCACTTCACATTCAACATTGCAAGCAAGATGGAACAAATGGGTAATAGTGTGATAAGATTTATATGTAAGAATGGTCTGAATTTCCTTATTTAACCCGCCTACGAATCGTGCCATTAATGCTTCATTATCCTCCGCTATACCACAACGCAGCATGCCAGTGTGCAACTCCTGATAGTAATCCTCTACAGAATGTTTGCCTTGATCTATACGTGCTAATTTGGTAAGCATGGAACGCTGATAATATGGTGGAACAAAACGAATACGCATAGCATGTTTTAAAGCATCCCTCGTAGTGATTGGATTAGCATGATTAGCACGACAGTATTCAGACCACCATATGGAAGCAAAACTAGTGAACTCACAAGTAGCAGCACTAACACATCTATCCTCGGGATAATTTAAGCATGCAAAACGCTGGTCTATTTCTAATTCCCAAGAGAGGTATGCATCAGGGTTATGCGACCATCAAATGTAGGAACATTTAATTTTAGTTTAGCAACATGGTCATCATCACGTACCAACGGACAAGGAGGTGGACGACGAATGTAGGGCCTAGGACGACCTGCTGGCTGATCAACTGTGAAGTCGTCCGCGTACTCGCCCTTGTACTCATCTTACCCGTAATAATCATCCAACTGTGCATCACGGGCCTATGTAACACCCGTAGCTCCTGCAACACCAGCAGCAGCAGTGCCCGCAGCAGCACCCGCAGCCGAAGTTTGTGCCGGTGGTTTGAGAATGCACTGTGCACGTCCCAAAAAGGTTGGTGTAGGAGCCACGCGAGTCGGCTGTGGAGGAGGCACGCGAGCCGGTGGTGGTGGTAAGCGTGCTAGCACCTCCTGGAATTAAGCGTTGAGTTTGGCAGTGAAGGTGGTCTCGAGTCCCTCGAGTTGCTCCATCATGTCACTAAAACGCTTGTCCACATCCTGCATATGGTCAGACAAAAGTTTGGTGACGTGAGCCTGCAAGGCTTCACCCTCCAGTGGTTGTGTCTCGGTGTTGTCTGGTGGCATGATTAGTACGCAAAAGCACAGTTATAGAATAGAGATACAACAGGAACAGGGGTGGAAACACTTAATCTGTCAAGCAAACCAATACTCTTACCCATTCTTACCCTGCAGCAGGTGGCGATCAGCAACCGTCGTGATCAAACTTCAGGAAGATTGAATAGAGTGATTGCCAGGTGGTGTCAACGCACGGTGTAGGAATATGTGGAGCTCTCGGTGGCTGCAATATCTGTAGCAACAATTTCAAAACAGCAATGCAAGGTTGAATAACACCTCAATGACGGTACTGTGCTGGTCCTAGACTATCCCAATCTAGAGATGCGAGCCTAGAACACCACGAGTCACGCCGCGACACCGAAAAGCAACAGGCAGCAGTGCTCTGAACAGCGCGTGAATGAGGCGAAAATCACTATGATGGAAAATGTCTCAAAACGATCAGCAAGGTGGAATATCGGGATAGGATCAAGATTTTTTTTTGAAATTTCCGGAAACTGCACAAAACTGCTCCAGAAAGCGTGCAGATGCCAATTTTTTTTCACTATAATGGCGTATAGCTCAAAACGATCCCAGAAGCCTAAAAACAGTATAGGCCGATTTTTTTTTTCTCTCCCCTCCTCTTTCCTTCTGGCCAAAACTTTCTGGAACTCAGATCAAGTTACAACTCCGATCGGATCTACAATGATGGGAAGCAAGAGTAGGAAAACGAAAGAGTGTATGGCGGTGGTGATAGCGGAATCGGTGGTGGCGGTGGTGATGGTGGAATCGGTGGTGATAGTGAAATCGGTGGTGGCAGGGGTGATGGCTATGACTAGAACTCGAAACTCTAAAGATCTAGACGTAAAACCAGCACTAGACATGACGATGCAGACTAAAATTCAATAAGGCAAATACTGAAAAGAAAAGATGCAAAAGGCTCAAAAGTGTTTCTAGGATACGGATCTAACCCTAATTTTTTTTGGCTTTTTATGGTTTATAGGAAGAAGAACAGATGCAATCTAAACTACAAAAATAGTAAGATCTCACCGAGAAACAAGAAATCTGATACCACTTGATAGGGTAAAGGTGCCTGATCTTTCGATGAGATGATAACTATCGATTATGGTGGAGGTCAACGTTGATGATCCGACTACAAACGTGCGAGATGTTGCGCCTTAGCAATCGATAAACCAACTTCCGAGGCTATTGATCACGCCGGAGCTAGATCAACCTGATCACGAGGATCAATCCCTGCAAGCAATCGAAGAACCAGCAAGAATTATAGATGTAATCAAGATATTGCGAATATAGATGAAGGCTTTATTGAAGAGGTGGGATTCTGTCTGTGCGTAGTACAAAAGGTCGGTTCGACAGTTGTGCCTATGGCGAAGAGTAGCTCGTGGCTAAGTCTTTAACTAAACAAAATCCAAGTCCGAATGACGGCTAGGAGGAGGTATATATGAGGGAAAGGGTAGGGATTTTTGTACAACCCTAATGGGCCATCCGAAAATAGCCCTAGATGGGCCCTTTTCCACTCAAACAACCTCCAGAAAATCCCTAAAATACCTAGGAGGAAAATTCATGGGTGGAACCCATAAAATAAGGTGACGCAGCACCATATAAAGCCTTGGACGAATTTTATGATTTGGTAACTTGTGAATTTCGTCCAAGCATCCTTGCATCATTATGGTGACTTCAAAGTTCGGAAATCTTCACTTGCAGCGTCATCCTGAATCCTCACACGATTGCTGCCATCATCTCCATGCATGATCATGCTCCAATGCTTGTCCCTCTCATCCATGCTAGGCCCATCATTCCTAAGTAACATAAACACATCTGATTTAGGCAGCATGATATTCTCATGAATATTAGGAATAGTTCCTAGAAACGAAAGTACCGGATAATTCAGTTGGCGTGCATGAGCTCTTGTGAGAGGTCCTTGGAATTGTGGAACGTGAGGAAGTGTGGCTGTAGGTGCAACGGTTGTATCAACCGTAGGGATGTTCTCATCACTCATGAAGCACACTGGGAAGTTCGAGTGGACTCTGGAAGCTGACAAGGCCTTCGCCGAGCTGAAGAGGTATCTCATGAGCCCACCAATCATGGTTGCCCCAACATTCCGCGAGCCCTTGCTCCTCTACATCGCGGCGACCCCAAGAACCGTGAGCGCCGTCCTCGTCGCTGAGCGGGATGCCAAGGTAATCGCCAAAGAGAAGATTGATCCTCCGTGCCCGGGGGCTCCTCCCGAGGGAGAAGCAGCAATCCCCTCTGCCCCTCATGAGGAGCTGGCCGCTGCAACTTTGCTGACCGAGCCGCTCTTGCAGAGCGACGCTCCTGATCTCCGTGAGGAGAAAACTCCTGAAGACACCGCCAAGGTGCAAAAACCCGTGTACTTCGTCAGCACGGTACTGCGCAACGCGCGGGAGCGCTACACCATGCAGCAGAAGCTGCTCTACACCCTGCTGATCGCTTCAAGGAAACTACATCATTACTTTCAGGGCCACCCGATCAAGGTGGTCACTAATCGGCCCTTGGAGACAATCCTGTGCAACCCAAATGTCACCGGAAGGGTGGCAGAGTGGGCCGTCAAGCTTCAGCCCTTTGAGATCTCCTTCGAAACCACCAAGGTGATCAAGAGCAAAGCTTTAGCTGAGTTCACTGCTGAGTGGAGTGATCCATTCGCTGACGAGCCTCCAGAGGTGGAGTCTACACTTCCTGGAAAAGAAGCCCCAGGACTTTGGGTCATGCACTTCGACGGCGCCTTCAACCTTCCCGGCGCGGGGGCTGGGGCTGTCCTCACCTCTCCCACCGGGGACAAGCTCTTCTACGCCGTTCAGCTCTGTTTCAGGCCAGAGCACAAGGTCTCCAACAACATCGCGGAATACGAAGGACTACTCGCGGGCCTAAGGGCGGCAAATGCTTTGGGCATCAAGCGCCTCATCGTCAAGGGAGATTCACAGCTGGTCGTGAACTTCTCTAACAAGAGCTACACTCCGAAGGATGAGCACATGGTGGCTTATCTTGAAGAGCATCGAAAGATGGAAAAATGCTTCCAAGGACTGGAGCTGAGGCACATTCCGCGGGGAGAGAATGTGGAAGCGGACAAAATCGCCAAGCGCACCTCTCATCGCCTAGCGCAGCCAGCTGGTGTCTTCGAGGAGCACCTCTTCAAGCCATCTGCTTCTCCATCAACGACAGGATCCGACCTTCCGCCTGCCTTGCCGCCACCACCGGAGCAGGGGGCTCTGGATTGCGGGCCTCCTTCGGGTGACCGCGTCCTTCTAGCATTGGCAAGGCAGGAGGGAGTGGATTGGATTCTCGAGCTCAAGGCTTTCCTCGTCAGCAACAAGCTTCCCGAGGACGAGTCGGAGGCCAAAAGGATAGTACGCCAAGTCTCAAGATACTGCGTCAAAGATGGTGACCTGTACCGGCGTCGCCCAAACGGTGTCGCTCTGAAGTGCATATCTACTCACCAGGGCCAAGTGCTTCTCAGGGACATCCATGATGGTGAGTGTGGGCATCATGCCTCTGCTTCAACCCTTGTTGCAAAGGCGTACCGCAGCGGTTTCTACTGGCCTTCGGCGCTTTGGGACGCAGCAGAAATGGTCAAGAGGTGCGAGGCGTGCCAATTCCATGCCAAGCAGATCCATCAACCAGCGCAGGAGCTACAAACCATCCCGCTCACTTGTCCCTTTGCTGTTTGGGGGCTGGACATTCTGGGTCCATTCCCTCAAGCGCAAGGGGGCTATCGCTACCTCTACGTCGGCATCGATAGGTTTACCAAGTGGGTGGAGGTGGAGCCGGTGTGCACCATACCGGCCAGGTCTGCAGTCAAGTTCATCTGTGGCCTGGTCTGTCGTTTTGGTGTGCCTAACCGCATAATCACCAACAACGGCAGCTAGTTCACCAGCGGGCTGTTCTGGGAGTATTTCGCATCGGCCGGCATCAAGATCTGCTTCGCTGCAGTCGCCTATCCCAGGAGCCATGGCTAGGCCGAGCATGCCAATGCCGAAGTCCTCAAGGGACTCAAGACGAAAAGCTTCAACGCCAAGCTCGAAGGCTGTGGTAAGAAATGGTTAGACAATCTCCAATCCATCTTGTGGTCTAGTCGGACAACCGCCACCAAGCCCACTGGGGAGACTCCATTCTTCTTGGTCTATGGGGCGGAGGCTGTCCTTCCCACCGATGTCAAGTTCAGGTCGCCAAGGGTTCTCGCCTTCAACGAGATACATCAAGAGGACCTCATCAAGGATCGCCTCATCCAGCTTGAAGAAGCTCGGTGCCAAGAAGCGCTTCGCGCTGCGAGGTACCAGCAGGGACTTCGCCGCTACCATAGCCGCCATGTCCGAGCAAGGACTCTAGAGGTGGGCGATTTGGTGCTCAGAAGGATACTCTCTCGCGAGGGCCTGCACAAGCTGTCCCCAATGTGGGAAGGCCCCTTCAAGGTGACGCACATCGCCAGGCCAGGCTCGGCGCGGCTGGAAACCGTAGAAGGCGTGCCAGTGGGGAACCCGTGGAACATAGCTCATCTGCGAAAGTTCTACCCGTAGGTTCCTCACGAGGAGATAAGACTGTTGTCACGGCATTTTGTGTCAACTCAAACTGCTCTTTAGCACTGAGATTAAGTTAAAGTGCATGTAGCGCCTCTGCTTCGGCATGATATTGAAATGGCATGAAGTCCATTTATTTTCTGTTGTGCTTCACGTGGAAGGGGGCTCGGCACGGTGTCTATGCTGGGGCCTTCGCCTGGAAAATAGCAAGCCTGAAAAACCCGAAGGGACTGAGCTCTGATCAGGGGCGATGGCCCCATTATCGATCACCTCCACGTTCCCGTGGTGCTTAGTTCCTCGCGAAGTACACCGGAAAATAAGAAATCTTCGGAAAAAAGTCCGAGGTGTGCCCAAGGCACCCGCTAAGGACCAGCGCCTCGTGAGCAACCCTCACGAGGGCGCACGGACGCGTCGATGCACTTTGCACCCGCAGGAGTCAAGATTCCCCTCGCTCATGGAAGACCAAACATGGCAGGATTATCAAAGACCAAGGCCGCTCTGATCATCTTGCGAAGGAGACGCAGATCTGGAGGTCCGCGCCAGGCCCTTCACCTCGTGAGCAACCCTCAACGAGGTGTCGACGGCCTCTGGGCTCTCTTAAGCGTTGACTCTTTCGCGTTCGTGAGAATCCAGCTTCCCTCACGATGAGGAGGCCCCATGAATCTCCATGTGCGGCAATTTGCTATTAGCTGCTGGCACAGATAGTGTCGCGCTCCCTCACGACGAGGAAGGTCCCTGTGCCAGTCACCGGGGCATCTTATTCGCCTTTCTTTTTTTGTTTGTTTTATCGATTTGTTTTTTGTTTTCGGGGATTTGGGGTTTTTTGTTTTTTTGACTCTGTTTCAACTTCTTGTCTCAGGAATTGTCCATCGTCGTCGCCGGCGCCGACCCCGTCATGAGCTCTGAGGCGCAGGGAGGCCTCCCTCAAGCGTGAACAACTCGCCAGGGCTCTCGAGCGTGCGGATGACCAGGACGACAAGAAGCGTAAAGGAGCGAAGGAAAAGGACAACTAACAAGGCGACTTCATTAAATAGCCCCTAGAGGGGGAAGGAACAAAGGCACGGCGGGGCATACCCCGCCGGCGAGAGATACATCGCAAAAGGGGGGAGGAGACGAGCTCCCCTCCCCAGAAGACTTCAGTAGCAAGGCCGCCCCTTTACTCCGCGGTGGGCTGGGGGAAGGTGCGGCGGACGCTGGTGTCGACGAAGATCCGCACCAAGGCCTCCAGCATCCCCAGCTTGAAGCGAAAGATGAGGTGGTCGCTGACGCAGAGGCGATGGCCGAGGACGAATGCCCTCCAGCGCCCGGAGAGGACGACATTAACGCTCGGTCCAAGGATGATGTGAATAGGTCAGAGGAGCTCTGGCCTGCTCTGCTCCACCAGCACGACCTCTCCAGAGGAGAAGCCGGGGGCATAGATTACCCTCCGAACTGCATCGGGCAGCCGGAGGGAGATGAAGCTCCAAGCCTCAACGACGACGAGGAGCTCCAAGAAGCGGGACCCCGACGCGATGAGGGATCCCAGCATCTCCGCCGCCAGGAGGCGGGGAGTCGCGACCACTCCGGTCGCGGGAGGTGCCACCTCCTGTGGCCCCAGATCATCCGCGGCCGGGGGGAGGGGGCCCAGGGTGGCCTCCACCTCTAGGAGCGCCCGATCGATGCTCCCCGTGGGGCGGGGAGCCTGCGCCGCCGCCACCGGCGACAGCGCGTTCAGAGCACCTCCGGGTGCTGGACCCCGAAGGGTTAAGGCAATGGAGGTCCCTAGGGCGGCATGGTTCGCCGCGGCCGGCGTCGGCACCCCAATGCACAGGGGACCTCCGGCCCCGGGCGTCCACCGGGCGGGAACCTTCGCCTTGTTCCGGCTGCCCGGGGGGCACCCGCGGCCTTTCGCCCCCGAGCTCGTAGATCCAGCGGCAGCGGAGGAGGCAGAGGGATCCGTCGCTCGGGGAGGAATCTGAAGAAGAAGTAGTACTGGAGGAGGTGGATGAAGTGTCAGGGGCATCGAGGAGGCTGCATTTAAAGGGTGCGGCCATTGTCGAAGCGTCAAGTCCCAGCGCGGGAATCAGAGCATCGGCGCAGCGCTCTGCAATGAAGCGACGCGCCATCATGGCGGTTTGACGCCTCGGGGACTACTGCAATGCCCGCCACTTCGTCTCACCAGCTGCGGTCGCGCCACGCGTCCGCGGCCTCTGCATCTTCACATGGTCCTCTGACCACGCGCATTGACGCATGCCGTTGGAGGGCCCAGCAGCTTCTGGGGGCCCCTGACCCTTTGCTCCCTCGAGAGGGCGCATTTGCAGGCCAGGCTCCCGGGGGCTACTATCAGTGTTCTGGATATCGGGGTATCCCGGTCCACCTGCTCCTGGGCCCCTTCAACGGCCCAGCTTCAGCCCAGGGGTAAGTCCATGGCCGAAGCCCAGCGGAGAAGACCCTCATGAGGAGGCGCCTCATGAGGAGAACGACGGCTAAAACTGCTAAGGACTAGAAGACCTCCTCACGAGCTGTTTCTCGTGAGGGGATGGACCACATCCACGTCAGCTCAGTACGTTTCCGTGCTGAGCAAGAAGATAAGGATAGAAGACCGCGTACTGTCCACGCTACCCTGTCAGGGAGGAGACCAGCTTTCGACATGCCTGCATAAAGCGGCACAGTGGTTGTTGGCCACCCCCTAAAAATAGGGTGGACGGTGCAGGGCGCCAGAGGAGATCGTTAGCTTCCTCCACCCATTCCTGTGGACCGGCGCCACTACTCTATGAAGACTACGTCTACCGAAGACCCAAAACAACAGCTGTCTCTTCTCCTTGGCCGTTTGTGGCAACCCCTTCCCCAAGATGATAAGGGGAAGGAGGACCTCGGTGCTATAAAAGGAGGGGAGACCACCCCTTAGAGGGGATCTGATCTTCATCTCTGGGCTCCTAGCTAGGCTAAGTTGGTTCTTCTACCTCTGGTCAGTTGGAGCTCTGTAACCAAGACCTTGTACTCCTCGCGAGGTATCGTGTCGTAATACAAGAAGGCAGGAATTAGGGGCTTTACCTCACCACGAGGGCCCTGAACCTGGGTAAAGCTCGGTGTCTCTCTCTGAAGTGCCCTGTGCTCTCCGGCGTCTCGAGGCTTCAGTCGCCGTGTTTCGTTGCGATCCAAGATCTCACGCGTACAGCCCCCTGTGTTCGAATCTTCGGGTCTGTCGTGTGGTACCATGTGTTCTTGCGACACGAAATCCATCAACAATCAATTAAGGAGATATCATCTCTCATGTGTATAAGTTTCTAAGTAGACAATATCACAAACATAATTATCACAAAGAAACATGTACACATAAAATAGAGAAAAAGAGAAGAACATGATATCAAAACAAGTTCATGCAATATACCAATGAGATTTTTACTTTTAAACTATGGCCAAAGGCTCAATTTATCTTATTGCATATTGAAGAACTTCAACCACAAACATGTCGAAGACATCACAAATCAACAAGGGAAAGAAAATAGTTGGGATGTTTTTAGAAAAACAACAAGTATCACGAATAAGTTTACCAAGAAAGAACTAAATTTGCACTTTCATCAATATTGCACATGTGAGGAACTTGAGGAATTCATATGCAATAAAATTGCTAGATAGACATATTTGGGAAGGGTGAATCATGAGCATGATTTTATATATTCCCCAAAATATGCACTCATCTCAAATTACTCACATTTTCAATAGAGAGGTTTCATTAAGATCTTTGCAAATAAAGATTTTCATGCCAAGAAATGACCCACACAAGGTTAGATGCTAGAAAAGTATGCATGAATAAGATACTTGTTACCGAGATACCATTAGAAGGATGTAGTAGATAGGAGTTCTTCAATAATCCTAGCTTGCCACAGATTATCATTTAGTCACCACTTCATCCTTATTATTGAGACAAGCACCAATATATCTCTTATGTACCTAAAACAAATACAAGTACAATATGGTCCCCAAACTCATTGGATCCGAAGTAGTTAGAGACACTACAATATATAGGACAAGCTCCACATAAATATGTGCATATAGATATGAACTTGAATTTCATGCACATCTTAGCCGATTTAGGATTTATTGGAGTTTACCCTATATATTGGATCAAAGAAAGCAAAGCATGCCATAGAGTATACATTTAGTAAATATGCATGCACAAGACTTTCAAGAGCCAAAAGAGATACAATTTGGACAAAACACTAAGAAGACCAAGAAGTCACACAAAGGTGTGAAGAACTAAAGTTTGTCCAAATTATATCAAAGAATCAACTCAACACAAGATTGACTCCAAAGTCTACCAAGTGAACAAAGCAAACGCCAATGAGCATAAAGGATCACTAAAACACACATACCCAATGACTTATCTCATTTTAAGAATATAGAGCAAAATTAAGAAAAGAGATAGCCATTCTCCCAAAGAGAGCAAGGTTCTAACAAACAAACCAAACTCTCCACTCTTTTATGATGGCACACTAAGTACCAAAAAGAAAAGATTTGTCTTCCAACAATAACCAATACCAATTGAAATAAGCCCCAAGAGTATGTTATAGAAAATATAGGAGAGCTCCCCCAAGATTAGTGCATCATTTATGATTTTGCATTTCAATACAAAATGCACACAAATGGGATCATCATCTCTACCTACATTAAAAATAACGCAAAACAAGTTCAACAAAATCAAATGGAATCACAAGAGTCAAGGAAGACAATGGGAAATAAAACAAATACATTTCTTGGCAAGAGATAAGGTAATTAAAAGCAATAGCCAATGTAAAGATGATCAATATATATACCACATGATAAAGTACCAATTGTCCAAGGACGAGAGGTATTTGGATTTATTAATTTCCCGGTGGTATTTTACACATAAATCCAAGATCATCTTCACAATAAGAAGCATATGAAAAGGATAAGAATTAAACACCATGCTAAAGAAGATATTCTTGATAGACTCAAATAGTTAAACAATCACACAAAGCAATGATTAGGATAACTTGAAGCAAATGGTTTTCCAACTTTGATGTAGAATTCCACATTTTAGGAAAACCCTACCAAGAATGTATCTGACGAAGAAGATCCAAAACAAGAGCAATAAAACAATTTGGCAAATTGAAACTTGTTTGAGCAAACATGTCACATAGAAGAAAGATAATTTGCAATATCAACACTATGTGACACAACCTCAAATATACACATTTTATTGGTTTGTAGTATGCACAAAGCATATTACTCCCCCATAATATGATAAAGCATTTATTTTCACAAGAGGCAAATAAAATCCAACATGAGATGATTAAAGGACATTATAGAATTTGAATTTCTCATGAGAATGACATACCACATAGAGACAAGATAATTTAAAATATAAACACTAAGTGGTATTCCTCATGTATACACATTTTTAGGGTTGTGAAATGCCAAAGCATATCACTCCCTCAAGATGGGATGATCCATTAATCTCTCACAAGAGCCAACAAGATACAAACAATATGCAAAAGGCTCAACAAGAACACCCGTACATGGTGTGCAACCAACAAGCACATACATGATTACTCAAAATAAAGCAAGTAGGAAGCACAACATATACAAACTCATGCAACGGAACAAAACCGACACATGCAAAGGGGCGAGTAACTTTTAATGTATAGAGGTTGAGAATATGTTACCACAAGGAGGAACAATGGATACAGGATGTAAAAACTATAATCCAATTGACTTGACTTGATACAATATAAATGATTCAGATCCCTTAATTCTTCATGATATAGCCAAATCTCTAATGCCCTCCAACAAACACCTATTGATCAAGTTTTGGCTTGTTGGTCCCCAAACAAGTTGGGTCCTAAGAGGTTAGTCACAATCAAGGTAGTCAGAGTTGGGATTCGGAGTCGGATCGATTTTCCTCTAACACAATCGAGTCGTAGAATCGAATCGTAGTATTTTGGATTCTACTAGATTTTTCAGCCAAGAGTTTATCCATGCAGAAATTTTGTATGCTAGTATAGAAAATGTGAAATACTAAGCATTAAAATTTCTAGCAATATGGTTTACACTAATATAGCCAAAAAAAGTAAAGAAAACTCACTAGTGTAAGTTTTTCAATAAAAATACAATGTATAATTAACCCTTCCATGTAATTACTGTTGAGACCTTGGTGAGAGCATACACAAAGTATACTATGTATGGTATTGCATCTTAATAATTTGATATATATTATATCACAAATATATGCGTACTACTTCTATAAAAGTTACATGTATTTTTATTCATTTTGTATATAAATATGGAACATATATCAGTGAAAAAAGTACATACCTTCAGAATCATCAAATTACAAATTTATTAAATAAAAACATTAAAGTATTGAAGTAGAATGCCACTTTCCAAGCTGATCTAGAGTGTTTGACATTCAGGTCTCTAGCAATCTATGTTGATGGATCCTTCTTATGAGGCCTACTTTAGACACCGATCAATCATATCATGTCTCCAAACATTCTTACAATATGCTATGAAAAGATGAATTGCGTGTTTGTAAGAGGAGGACATAGCTTTGCTATTGTAAGGTTTTCTTTAAGGGAGATGAAAGATCCTATCGGTTAATCATTGGGGCTTGGGAGATAAATAAAGGATCGTGCAGCAAGTGCAAATGGCTTGGGAGGGTGACATAGTATACTACTACAGTTATGAGGATGACTCAACTAATCGTTCAGAATCGGTAAAATCCATAAAGAGGATCGAGATTTTGCAATATTGTATAGGATTCTATGATTTGGATCGGGACTCAACATGGATTCTATCAGGTTGGGATTCATAGTGGGATTTGGATCGACATGATGTTGTAGGGTCATAAAATCGTAGGATTCCAGGATTTGGATCAGGATTCTGACTACCTTGGTCACAATAGGCTTGGCAACCCAAATGGTTCTTTTCTTGACACCACTTTGAGCACCAACATATTTGGCAAACACATTGCCAAACATATCCTTGCAAAGTGAATACACATCATCAATTATGATAGGGTTGGATGAGTTACCCATAGTGCATGAAGAAGAAAGGTGACCCTTCTCACGACATATGTAGCAAGTTCTTTTCTTCACCTTCTTCTCACTTGATTTCTCCACAATGGGAGCATTAGCTTGATTCTTCTTGGGAAGTGGCATTTCTTCAACTTGAGGTTGAGCATGACCTTGAACTTGAGGCTGCTTCCCTTGTTGCTTCTCAACTAGTGCCTTCTTCTTCAAATGGCAAGATCTAACATGGTGCCCTTCAATTTTGCACTTGAAGCAAACAATCTTGGCCGGATCTTTGACTTGTCCTTGGCCCTTCTTCTTCTTGTTAATCTTGGACTTGTTCTTATTGTTGGAGATAAACCCAAGTCCACTCTTGTCATTGGGGGATTTTTGCACTCTCAACATATTGTCGAGTTTGGATTTCCCTTCATGACTCTTTACCAAGTCTTTTTTCAAGAAAGTGACTTGGGCCTTGAGCTCTTCGATTTCCTCTACATGGTTATAACAACACAAGTAAAAGAGGAAGTAGAAGCTTCATTGTTAGGGCAACAAGGAAAGGAAAGTAATTCATCACAAGATGTAGCAATGTTATGAGTGGATGAATTACTAAGACTAGCACAAGGCAATATGGCATTTTGACATAATAGCCTCATGAGCTAATTTTAGTGATATGGGCACGAAGGAGGAGGTGAAGCCCAATTTCAGGACTCCACCAAGATGAGGGAAGCTCGTTGCAGATTGGCACGCCAGGACGACCTACGATATGTAATAATTAGTCTAAGGTTGTGTCAGCAATTTATATTCATGCTTATGTTATTTCATAGCTAGGTCAAGTTGTGGGCCACTTAGGTTTATGTGTGTTTTGGGTTTGGGCCTGTCCAAGCCCAACAATTTTCTGACCATCTATATAAGGAGGCCAGCAGTCTAGGGTTTGGGGAGTTCAGTTGTTTAGTCTAAAACTATCATGTGCTCCACCGTGTATCATCCCTCCGGGGAAACGGCGCTGCCGTGTTATCAAATAAAGATTGCTGCGAGGGTTCTTGTGTTCATCAAGAATTATCAGGCTCAGGTTTGAGGCGTGGTGATCTTCATCACGTTGCTTGCTGGATTTGTTCCTCTTCTTCAGGTGACGTTCTTCACGTTGTTGGAAGATTTCTATCTGGTTTGACTCACTGTGAAAGATCGGGACAAAACTCATAGGATCACCGGCGTGATCCTTATCATGTGGTATCAGAGGCATGGTGATCTTCATCACGTTGCTTGCTGGATTCGTTCCTCTTCTTCAGGTGACGTTCTTCACGTTGTTGGAAGATTTCTATCTAGTTTGACTCGCTGTGAAAGATCGGGACAACACTCATAGGATCACCGGCGTGATCCTTATCATGTGGTATCAGATTACTGGGTTTATCACCGCGAGTGTTTGTTGTTGATCTGCGGATTGTTCTTTTCCCCGAGCAGTTTTCAGATCGAAGGTGAAGTTTTCAGATTGGATCGGAGGTTGCGGAAGCGCTCGGATCTTCTCGTTGATCGGCTTCTTTCAATTCATGTTCGTCACTCCGTGGGAGTTTTTGTGATACGGAATACCAGATCTGATCTGAATTATTCAGCGTGGAGTACGAGCAAAACAAAAAAAATCGGCCGCCGCCAGACGTATCCTGCATCGAGATCGATCTACCCTTCCACTCCAGGTCTTGGCCGATCGAGCCAATTGCAAAGCGAAAAAAAAATACAAGACCAGATCGCTCCAGCCTCTGGGTTCCTGCAAGTGTCTGATCCGGTCGCAGTGTCCTCCAAGATCGATCGCAGAGTTCACGCGCATTGAGGAGCTTCACGTGTGCAATCAGACTCATCGTGTGCAGTTTTCCAATCCTGATCGCTGCAAGTCAGAAAAAAAGGGGAAACAGATCACCACGTGAGTCGCCGCGATCGTTTCCGACGCCACGTGAATTCTCCTATCGCTAGCAGGCAGGATCGCGGGAATTAAAAAAAAGTGCTACGATCGCTAGCTCGCGCTGAGGGACGGAGCCTATCTGCCCTCGTGCGCTAGCTCGTCCTGCGCCTCGATTGCCCCAGGCTCGTCGAGCACGTCTACCGTCTGGCGATCTCCACTGGATCCAGGTCCCCTAGCGGGCCGGCCCAAGAGCTAGGAACGCCAATCGCTGAGCAATCGTTCACCTCGCCTCACCACAGACACTCTCTGTGGTCAAGCGCCAGCGCGTCCGCTCGCTCCTGGCTCATCTTCTCGGTGCTGTGCTACAGAATTCAGTTGGAATTGATTGTTTCCTTTAATTCCTTGCCAGCGGTGTGTTTAAATCAACTTGGGGACACATTGGGTTGGCATAGATACTGCGGAAAACAAACACGTGATTGCAGCAGTTCTTTGTTGTGACGGACCAAGAGGCACAAGATGGATTCTTTTCCGGGAGATTATTACGGCGAAAGGTGTCGTAGTGGCAAGAAGTCGGGTGACATTTTCAATGACTATCTTGATCTGTTAGACGGTGTAGCCTATGCTGAAGATCAGCTCAATTGGCAACTGAACCACAATGCAACAGCTGTAGAATTTGAGTCATGGGAACGTCATATGCTACAGGGTCTTTATAGATGTGCTACCTATAGTCACAACATGGCCGATTCTACACGTTTGATTCTTGCAGACCGACGCGTGGATATAAAGCTACACAATTGGTGGCAAAAAGCATTGTGGGAGAAGCGCATTACCTCTGCAACTTGGGTGAATTTCAGGAAATTTCTGCGAGAGTGCTTTATCCCTTCTAGCACCGTGGTTCCTTGTCGAAAGCCCATGGTAACCGTAGAAGTGATTCAGCAGCCACCCAAGGTTGTGCATGGGATAGAGGATGCTGGCAAGAGCATAGCTCCTATACCGAAGGTCGCGACAGCTGTGACTACTCATGAGAAGTTGACAGTTGTTCCATTGCCGACAATTAGCAAGGTGGCAGCCACGATTTCTGAATTGTCAGCGGTTGATGTTGTCAAGGCTGATATTGTCAAGGATGTCGTGGAGGAGGTTGTACCATTGAGTGGGCTGAATATGCAACTCAAAAGAGTACATGATGAGACTTGTATGACAGCGGATAGAGGCCAGCGATGGAATTTATTTCAGGCGCAGTGCATAATCAAAGGCAAAGCATGCAAGTTGATGATTGATAGTGGTAGTTACTGTAATGGCATTAGCAAGGCGGTTGTGGAGGCTTTGGGTTTATCCACATGGCGTATTCCAGAACCAAGGCATGTTGAGTGGGTTAATAGCTGCGGTATGCTGAAGATTACTCACAAGGTGCGTGTGCCATTTACAGTTGATGGCTATGTTGATGAGGTGGAATGCGATGTGTTGCCATTGGAGGTATGTGGGCTGTTACTTGGATGTCCCTGGCAGTATGATCGCAATGCTATGCATGCTGGGAGAGCAAATACATATTCTTTCGTGCATGATGGCAAACAGCGGACTTTGAAGCCTATGAGAGATGATCAAATCAAGTCCAATGTTGTGTTGGTGGTTTGCAAGGAGAAGTTGCATAAAGCTAAGCCACAACCAAGGCTAGCTAAGGTGCAGCATGAGGAGCATGATGCGAAAAGCATTGACGGTGATAATGTTTCAGCCAAGCCTGTAGATGACAAGCCAGTTGTTCTTGTTAGTGACAAGCCGATTGAAGTTAAGCCTCTTATTGATGAAGGGAAGGATATGTCAGCATGTGTTCCATGTGTTCCACTTCCAGTTCGTGTTGACATGGGTGTTCAGACCGATGACGGTGGTGCTGATCTTGTTCCGGTGCATATGGTGCCGCGGGTAGTCAGCCACAGTTTTGTGAGAACACCTCAGAAACGTTTTGTTGGAGCAGCAGTATGTGTGCACAAAGGCAAGGATGGACGTGTTCGTTAGTTGTGTGGCCCAGGCATTACTACTTTGCAGGGTCGTGCTAAGCAAGTTCATGTTCAGCAACGCAAGGTTTCAGCAAGGATTGAGAAGAAGAAGGTGGAGGCGCCTAAGTACAAGTTTATTTGGCAAAGAAAAGAGGTGCAACCACCTAGAGCTGTATCAAGTCGAGCAGGCCAAGAGGGAGGATGTGGTGAGGAAGGCAAGCAAGACTTGAAGACGGCGAATATGCGTGGTGCTATTGTTGATATTCCGCCACCCTTTCGAGCAGACCCTCACGCATTGGGGACAACGCTTTTTGAAGGGGGGGAGGATGATATGGGCACGAAGGAGGAGGTGAAGCCCAATTTCAAGACTCCACCAAGATGAGGGAAGCTCGTTGCAAATTGGCACGCCAAGACGACCTACGATATGTAATAATTAGTCTAAGGTTATGTCAGCAATTTATATTCATGCTTATGTTATTTCGTAGCTAGGTCAAGTTGTGGGCCACTTAGGTTTATGTGTGTTTTGGGTTTGGGCCTGTCCAAGCCCAACAGTTTTCTGGCCATCTATATAAGGAGGCCAGCAGTCTAGGGTTTGGGGAGTTCAGTTGTTTAGTCTAAAACTATCGTGTGCTCCACCGTGTATCATCCCTCCGGGGAAACGGCGTTGCCGTGTTATCAAATAAAGATTGTTGCGAGGGTTCTTATGTTCATCAAGAATTATCAGGCTCAGGTTTGAGGCATGGTGATCTTCATCACGTTGCTTGCTGGATTCGTTCCTCTTCTTCAGGTGACGTTCTTCACGTTGTTGGAAGATTTCTATCTGGTTTGACTCGCTGTGAAAGATCGGGACAAAACTCATAGGATCACCGGCGTGATCCTTATCATTTAGCCTATCATGGGAAGCTAGAAGATCCTCGTGGGAGCTAGAGAGCTTTCCAAGATTTTCTTCCAATTTCCCATAATTGCTAGTTAGCAAATCAAGTTGAGCCCTTAGCTCAACATTCTCCTTCAAGATGGATGCTTCACAAGAAGTAGAGTTAGTAGCACAAGCATCATCACTAACGGAAAGCGGAGAAGGCAATTTAGTAGCTCATTTGAATTTGAAGCTTTAAGTTGCTCATGTGACTCGGTGAGAATGATGGGCTCACACGAAATGACCCTAGAGTCATTTTTTAGAAGCACAATATTCTCAAGGAGTTTAGCATAAGTAACTACAAGCTCTTCATATTTAGTTTCAAAATCATTTGCCACCACAAGAGTTCTATCATAGGATTTCTTTATTTTAGATAACTCTAAAGTAAAGGTCTCCTCAAGAGATTCCTTGGTGGTTTGTTCTTCTTCTAGAGCTTATTTTAGATCCATGATCTCATCCGCGTAATCACGGGCATGACCTTGCATTTTAAAAATGGTATTCTCATGCTCCTCAGTAATTTTATTGCTCTCAGTGGCAATAGCCAAAATCTTATAGAAGTAAGAGCAAGCAATTTTATTCTTACGAATAGCATGAAAAAACATTTCAATCTTCTCAATTAAACATGCAAGATCATCTTCTTCTTCTTCATTATCCTCATTCTCATCATCACTAGATATATTGTGTTCCAAAGTAGGAGTTATCTTTGAAGCCCTAGCCATAAGGCAAATGTGGGGAGCAATAGATGATGATGAATAAATACTTGAAGCTCCAAGTGAGACCATGTCTTGGCCAATAGAATTTCTGGTTTCCTCTACATTGTTAGACATACTACAAGTAGAGGAACTAGATGCATTTATATCATGGCAAAAAGATGAAGTAAGCATATCATTATGAGATGTGTTCAAGGAGCATAGGCATGATATGCAAGGACTATCAACACAAGCATGTAAAGCATTTATGGTGCTAGAAGTGTTTAAGTCCAAAAATGAAGCATGGCAATGAGATAGAGATGAATGATCATCACAAGTAAGCTCACTATCAACATTGCAATTTCCATCACCACTCACCATAGAGTTACCTTGTGTCTTGCTACACTTTGGTGAAGTGGAAGAGAGTTCATCATGACCGGAAGTGGAGGGAATATAATCATCCTAAATCTTGTTGGACATATCATATTTGTCTTGAATGTTTGTCCAAAACTCATGAGCGCTACGGAAAGGCATGATTGCAAGAATAACTGCATCGCTCACAAAACCAACAAGCACATTAGAAGCTTGAGCTTCTAGATAAGACTTTTTCTTCTCCTCTAAAGATTGATTTTGGGAATCCTTAGGAGGAGATAAACCCATATCTAGAATTCGCTCTATATTTGGGTCCATATCTCGAAAAAGATTAAGCATGCTAATTTTCCAAACATCATAGTTTGTGCCATCAAATATAAAAGTGTGATTGTGCACTAATCCTCTAGCCGACATCTTTTGCTCTCAAGGCGGTGAAGCCTAAAATGAGAGACCCCGCTCTGATACCAATTGAAAGGACACGTATGTCGCCTAGAGGGTGATTTAAAACTTTTACGAGTGGCTTCACAAATGTGGAAAAAAACTAACGTTTAATTTGCCAAGCATACAAAACCTAAATAAACTAGGTTCACCTATGTGTACCAACAACTTATGCTAAACAAGATAAGCAACTATGTGATAGGAAGATATATATATAACTTCAAGCACGAAGGCTATCACAAAGTAAAATTCATAAGTAAAGGAGCTCGGGTATAGAAATAACCAAAACACGCGGAGACAACGATGTATCTTGAAGTTCACACCCTTGCGGGTGCTAATCTCCGTTGGAGTGGTGTGGAGGCACAAAGGCTCCCCAAACGCCACGAAGGCTCACCCTAATCTCCTCGAGCCCTCCCACCAAGATGGAAGACCCGATCTACTATGGGACCCTTGAGGGCGGTCACCGAACCCGCACAAAGCTTGGGGGCAACTCCACAACTTAATTGGAGGCTCCCAAATCCACAAAGCCACTAAGATTGGGGCACACACCACAACTCAATTGGAGGCTCCCAATAATCGCCACGGAGGCACCACAAAGCTTGGAAAGATCTCCACAACCAAATTGGAGCTCCCCAAGAAATCCACTAAGCCGTCTAGGGTTCCAAGAACCCAAGAGGAAATAAGCTTCTTGCTTTCACCACCGAATCTCCGAGGAGAACTCAAACTGATGCAACCGATGCAATGGCAAGAACACAAGTGCTCAAGTCCTTCATACTGAAATCGTACCAAAGCAACTAATGCTATGGAGAGATATGAGGGCAAGAACAAACGAGGAAATCACAAAGAACTCCAAGATCTAGATTTAATAGGTTTCCCTCACAAAGAGGAGAAAGTGATTGGTGGAAATGTAGATCTAGATCTCCTCTCTCTTTTCCCTCAAAATGATGCAAGAATCATGGGAGGGATGGGGAGGAAGGGCAAGCTCTTCAAGGTCAACAATGGAGGAGAGAGAAAATGGAAGTGCCAACTCAAAATTCCGGCCTAGGGGCGGAATTTCCGCCCCCCCCCCCTTATAAATTTCTGCCCCCTTACTGAGGGTTGCACCACAGCTCGAGGAAAAGGACTTAGCAAAATTTCGGAGGGGCAGAAATTATGGAAATTCCGGCCCACCGGAAATTCCGGCCTCTGGGGCAGAATTTCCAGCCCGGGAGAAAACATCAATACGAAAACGGTTGTAAGTTTTGCATCCGGACTCCGTTTTCGATGATCTTGGGCTCGTTGGAATCACCACAACGAGCTCTAAAACTTCATCCATAGAAACATCATAGTCCAACAAAGGAGGATGAAACCAAATGGTAAAAGGTTTGACTTAGCTATAAAGATGAACCGGTAAAACCTCCAAACACCAAAAACGCAATAAGAGTTCCGTACGAAATCCGTTTTTGATGACCTAGAGCTTGTCATGGAAATAACCACGATCTCTAGAACCTCACATGGATAAAAGCCAAATAACAACCAAGAAAGATAATGCCAAGTATGCAAAGGTTTGAGCTCTCTCCGAACGATACAATTAAGTTACTCACTCGAGAGCCCCTCTTCATAGTACGGCTATCGATCCTAAAACCCAGTCTCCCAAACACTATGAGACCGGTAAGGAAGAAACCCTATCAATATCATTCTTTGGCTGTAATGCCCCACCTTTGGATTAAGGTGGAACACCTGTGTTAAGTGCTATTCCCTGGATCACTGATAGCACCACAGAACAAAATGAAGTATTCATTGCACAGTATCAAGATTACAACATGGATCCAGATACAAAGTATTCCAACCTTACAGATACACAGCGGAAATACAAAGTGGCAATGAGCCTCCATCTTCATCACGTGCCACATGCAGACATGTTGGAATGTAGTCTCAAGATCCTACTAAACAATCCTTACCTAAAAACCTGCACATTTTAATATGCAGCCCCATAGATGGGGGTCAGTACGATGATGTACTGGCAAATGACACATATTTGGTGGTTGTTGTGAAAGAGCTATCTACATGATATTTGGCTGGTGGAGTTTCTGGCTGATTTGCATAAAGCAAGTTCATCCTATCATTTTTCAAAACAAACTTTTATTCTTTGCAAGACTTTGATGGGGCACATGGTTAAATCCACCATGGCACCCAAGTCACCTGGTTAAATCCACCAAGATGACCCCATGAGGTTAAATCCACCACATGGTTTAAAGGAAAGGGGCACATGGTTAAATCCACCATGAGCACCAAAGTCACCTGGTTAAATCCACCAAGGTGACCCCATGAGGTTAAATCCACCACATGGTCCTGAGGTTGTTTCTAAACAAATTTTATTCATTCTGAAATGGTGATGAGACTCTTCTGTACATCCATGTCTAGGAACTCAAGTTGTCCATAACCGGGGACACGGCTAATCGATTAGTTTGACACCCTGCAGGGGTTGTGCACTTTCACCTTAAGACTCATCCTACCCATATAGAATGAGACAAGACCTTTCAGAAGGAGCATTCAACCATCCGGATCTGACCGTGCCCAAATACCACCCTCTGTCAGTACCCATGGATGAACCCTCACAATATACTCAATCAAGACAGAGCCCATATTGTCATAAGGCTGCACTGGAAGCTCACTAAGCATGGAAGACATGGTAGTCTCTTTTTTCCTGGGTGGCATCCCACAAGTGTACTAACCCTCAGGAAAATACCACATACTCTGGTTAAATCCACCAGGCATATGGCCCCAACTAGCCACTCAACATAAACCAAGCAATGCCATTTCCACCCAGGTGTTTCATTGGGGTTGAGGTTAAAATTTCAAAACTAAACATCAACTTATGAAACAAGCATTGACATCATTTTTCAACATTGGAATATCCTACCAGGAGTTGGTTCATGGATGGCAATAAACTACTAGGTTCTAGCATTGCAAAACCTCACTTTGAGTAAACCAACCTATCATGCATACTACTATAAAACACTAATGCATATAGTAAAATGGGTAAGGGAATATGGGTGTCACTTGCCTTTTTGGTAGTTCATGATCTTTTACTTCTTTCAACAAAACACATTGCTCTCCGTACAAGCTATAATATAGAAATAACACCACATAAACACACCATTCCAATAGCAACAAAATCAAGCAAGACAAACAATATTGAAAGGGTTGGTTCTTCATTTTATTCAAGTCTTAAAGCTCATTGGGTAAGGATTATGGCTTCATTTGCAAGATATGGATTTTGAGATGATCGTTTGCAAGTTCAACCAAAGTTCAGTGATTTAGAAAGTAATGGGTCATCTAAGATATATATTGGATAGATTTGATATGCTTTACCATAACAAGAATATATATATTGTGATGGTCCATGTGTCTTGAATCACATGATTATGAGATGGTGCAAGTTAGTTGCCATTTGGTAGACTGTGTCAACAATTACCAAATAGCTTAAGGTAACACATATGATTGGGTATGGATTTGTCATATATGGAGTTACTCATTTTAACTCATTTGTTATTTGAGTATTCCAATAATTAAATAGGATTTAATGGCATGAGTCTTGTGGCTTGTAAGATATGGCTTTGATAGTTTGGATGGCAAGGTGAAGTACTTAGAAGGAAAAAGTGTTATCTAAGTATTTAGAAAGACTTTCCTAGACTAGACTAAGAATGGATAATTGGAATGGTCCATGTGATTGAATTAACATGATTCTAAAAGATTTAAAGCATGTGATTGAATACCATTTGTGCAGAGTGTGACAATTCTCATCAAATAGCACAAAGTACACATGGGCTGGTAGGAATTAAAGATTTGTTAAATTACTCAAATATCTCATTTGCAATTTGAATAACTTATACTGGGCACATATGATTGATAATAATGAAATTATCTCAAAATAGTGTGTAAAAAAGTATAAATGGTTTTGTGGATAGGTACGATCACAAGAAACAATCTTGCAGTAGGAAAATTTGCTCATAGGAACTATAGAAATTGAACTATTTTCAAATATACTCAAACTTACAATTTAAATTTGAATAATTCAAAAATATTCAAAACTCAACTTCATCCATAGAAACATCATAGTCCAACAAAGGAGGATGAAACCAAATGGTAAAAGGTTTGACTTAGCTATAAAGATGAACCGGTAAAACCTCCAAACATCAAAAACGCAATAAGAGTTCTGTACGAAATCCGTTTTTGATGACCTAGAGCTTGTCATGGAAATAACCACGATCTCTAGAACCTCACATGGATAAAAGCCAAATAAAAACCAAGAAAGATAATGCCAAGTATGCAAAGGTTTGAGCTCTCTCCGAACGATACAATTAAGTTACTCACTCGAGAGCCCCTCTTGATAGTACGGCTATCGATCCTAAAACCCGGTCTCCCAAACACTATGAGACCGGTAAGGAAGAAACCGTATCAATATCATACTTTGGCTGTAATGCCCCACCTTTGGATTAAGGTGGAACACCTGTGTTAAGTGCTATTCCCAGGATCACTGATAGCACCATAGAACAAAATGAAGTATTCATTGCACAGTATCAAGATTACAACATGGATCCACATACAAAGTATTCCAACCTTACAGATACACAGCGGAAATACAAAGTGGCAATGAGCCTCCATCTTCATCACGTGCCACATGCAGACATGTTGGAATGTAGTCTCAAGATCCTACTAAACAATCCTTACCTGAAAACCTGCACATTTGAATATGCAGCCCCATAGATGGGGGCCAGTACGATGATGTACTGGCAAATGACACATATTTGGTGGTTGTTGTGAAAGAGCTATCTACGTGATATTTGGCTGGTGGAGTTTCTGGCTGATTTGCATAAAGCAAGTTCATCCTATCATTTTTCAAAACAAACTTTTATTCTTTGCAAGACTTTGATGGGGCACATGGTTAAATCCACCATGGCACCCAAGTCACCTGGTTAAATCCACCAAGATGACCCCATGAGGTTAAATCCACCACATGGTTTAAAGGAAAGGGGTACATGGTTAAATCCACCATGAGCACCAAAGTCACCTGGTTAAATCCACCAAGGTGACCCCATGAGGTTAAATCCACCACATGGTCCTGAGGTTGTTTCTAAACAAATTTTATTCATTCTGAAATGGTGATGAGACTCTTCTGTACATCCATGTCTAGGAACTCAAGTTGTCCATAACCGGAGACACGGCTAATCGATTAGTTTGACACCCTGCAGGGGTTGTGCACTTTCACCTTAAGACTCATCCTACCCAGATAGAATGAGACAAGACCTTTCAGAAGGAGCATTCAACCATCCGGATCTGACCGTGCCCAAATACCACCCTCTGTCAGTACCCATGGATGAACCCTCACAATATACTCAATCAAGACAGAGCCCATATTGTCATAAGGCTGCACTGGAAGCTCACTAAGCATGGAAGACATGGTAGTCTCTTTTTTCCTGGGTGGCATCCCACAAGTGTACTAACCCTCAGGAAAATACCACATACTCTGGTTAAATCCACCAGGCATATGGCCCCAAGTAGCCACTCAACTAAACATCAACTTATGAAACAAGCATTGACATCATTTCCACCCAGGTGTTTCATTGGGGTTGAGGTTAAAATTTCAAAACTAAACATCAACTTATGAAACAAGCATTGACATCATTTTTCAACATTGGAACATCCTACCAGGAGTTGGTTCATGGATGGCAATAAACTACTAGGTTCTAGCATTGCAAAACCTCACTTTGAGTAAACCAACCTATCATGCACACTACTATAAAACACTAATGCATATAGTAAAATGGGTAAGGGAATACGGGTGTCACTTGCCTTTTTGGTAGTTCATGATCTTTTACTTCTTTCAACAAAACACGTTGCTCTCCGTACAAGCTATAATATAGAAATAACACCACATAAACACACCATTCCAGTAGCAACAAAATCAAGCAAGACAAACAATATTAAAAGGGTTGGTTCTTCATTTTATTCAAGTCTTAAAGCTCATTGGGTAAGGATTATGGCTTCATTTGCAAGATATGGATTTTGAGATGACCGTTTGCAAGTTCAACCAAAGTTCAGTGATTTAGAAAGTCATGGGTCATCTAAGATATATATTGGAGAGATTTGATATGCTTTACCATAACAGGAATATATATATTGTGATGGTCCATGTGTCTTGAATCACATGAGTATGAGATGGTGCGGGTTAGTTGCCATTTGGTAGACTGTGTCAACAATTACCAAATAGCTTAAGGTAACACATAGGCTTGGGTATGGATTTGTGATATATGGAGTTACTCATTTTAACTCATTTGTTATTTGAGTATTCCAATAATTAAATAGGATTTAATGGCATGAGGCTTGTGGCTTGTAAGATATGGCTTTGATAGTTTGGATGGCAAGGTGAAGTACTTAGAAGGAAAAAGGGTTATCTAAGTATTTGGAAAGACTTTCCTAGACTAGACTAAGAATGGATAATTGGAATGGTCCATGTGATTGAATTAACATGAGTCTAAAAGATTTAAAGCATGTGATTGAATACCATTTGTGCAGAGTGTGACAATTCTCATCAAATAGCACAAAGTACACATGGGCTGGTAGGAATTAAAGATTTGTTAAATTACTCAAATATCTCATTTGCAATTTGAATAACTTATACTGGGCACATATGATTGATAATAATGAAATTATCTCGAAATAGTGTGTAAAAAAGTATAAATGGTTTTGTGGATAGGTACGATCACAAGAAACAATCTTGCAGTATGAAAATTTGCTCATAGGAACTATAGAAATTGAACTATTTTCAAATATACTCAAACTTACAATTTAAATTTGAATAATTCAAAAATATTCAAAACTCTAGTTTCTCTGTTCCTGTGTGTTCTTCTCATTTTCATGAATCTAGTGATATAAAATTTACTAATTTTGGATCTATAAAACTATATCTATGTAATTTCAAAGTTGGGCATCAGCTAGCACAAAACGTACTGATCGATCGATGCGTGCGTGACTAGAAAGAAAAACACACACGTAGGAAGCTATTATTGACTGGAACCTATTCAAATTACAACTGATCTATTACAATACGGATGAACTGACGAGGATATGCGCATACCACGTTGTAGTCAGGCAGCGCTCCCGAAGACGACCATGGCCAGTTCTGGCGGTGGCGTTTCGGTGATCTTAGGCGACGGAGAGATACACGAAGGTGTGCGGGAGCTTCCATTCGCCATCCCCGAATGGGGTGTTGACTCCTGGTTCCTTCGATGGGGTCGAGGCATGGCTCGAGTACGATGAAGCGGCAGTGACTGTCGGAGGTCGACGACGAGGTTACTCCGCTGTGGAATAGAAAAGAAAAATGGTTCAGAAGATGCGGTCGGATGACGGGCGGCACAACCAACAGCAATAAGATGACACAAGATCATGTCCTGGAGGTAGGTGATAGTGAGAGGAGTCGACGGGTAAAAGAAATCAAGCCAGAAGTTTACCTACGCGATGTACTAGTCCGATGAACTCCGATGACGTCGCGACCAACGGAGAGAACATGGTGCACGACCATGTCCTTAAGGCAGTCCTTGAAGAGAGGAGTTTTCTGGTGTAAGGAATCTCCCAGATGATCACTGAGGGCGACGACATCTAGCGATAAACTTCAGTTTGTGTCTTAGATTGGCATGGATATAGCGGGATTTACAGAGATTATATGACGAAAGTTTCAGAACAAAAGTAAGAGAGGATAACAAGGGCCTCGCGATGCTTCTCTCGGTTCATCTTATAATGGCAGAAGAAGGGAGATCGGGAGGTGTACGTCACCGATTGGCATTCAGTGCGTCGTTTGGGTTTGGAGGATTAAGATAATCAAATGGAGATTTAATTCTCTGAACGGTTACTCTATTTCATTCCCATCAAATTTTGTGTTTAAGTCGAATCAAAATAGTTACTAGATTTGATGAGAGGAGGAGGAGAAGTAAACAGCCATGAATATTGTAACGCTCCAGCTTAGAATGTTAAGAGGAGGAAGACGACCACGAGCTCTCGCTAGGTTCGCCTGGCTGCTCGGCCTTGTTGGGCTGAGTCGGCCCAGTCGGGTCGGCTCTTTTTTTGTGTGTTATCTTTTCCTTTTTTTTATTTCTTTCATAACTTTTGTATTTGAGTTTTAAATTGATTCAAACAACTTTTTAAAATTTTGTAAATTCAATATAATATTTCATAACATTAACATACAACTTTTAATTCCAAAAATAAAATTTGACAATGATATATCCATTTGCCCCATAGGGGTTTCTTTGCATATTTTCATAAATAGAAAAAATAGGGTTCAAAATCATTCTTTAAAAATTATAAAATAAATTATATAACATTGATATTTGAAAATTATTTTCAAACACATTGTTAGTAATGCATACTTTATTTTATATAAATCATTTTGTAAATAATATTCCCTTTTGTAAATAAGCTTGCATAGGATTGAATAAATACAAAATAGTATTTTGAAATTCTATTTTCTCAAAACAGTTCTTCAAGGAATAATAGAAAGTTTGAAATAGTTTTTCTAACAGATATTTGAATAAGGGATATTCATAAGAAACTCTTTTATAAAATGGAAACCTTGGAAGTGAAAATAGTTTGATTTGAAGGTTTAATAAAACCTTAGGGAAAAGCATTTAATTATACTCAAAAAGTTTTAATTCCCTGTGATTTTTGTTTCAATCAAGAGAAACATAACAAATTTTTTTTTTCAAATTTTGATAAAAACTTGGGATGTTACAGACTACCACCCTTAAAAGAAATCTCGTCCTCGAGATTTGAAGAGGCTAGAAAGGTAGAAGGGTTTGGGGTACTTAGGTGGCTACCACCCTTAAAAGAGACTTTTGTAGGTGGTTTAGGTCTTTGGTTCAAGGTAAGCACACCTGGAATTTGACTTGGCACTGGGTCATCTTTTGAATCTATAGTTGGATTCTACCTTCATTTCCAATAGGTAGGTGTCTATTCACAAACTTGGGTTTCCAGCATTTCTCAAATAGGCTTGAGTGTAACTTTGCTCCATTGCGGAGCTTCTATTCAGCAATGTAGTTTGTTGAACTACTTTGGACACTGGAGGGTCACTCTTTGGGTCAATCAGAGGACCATGTTAAAGTGATCTTATATCTTCACTTCATCCTCTTTGCTGACATCCTTGAAATTTCTTTTATCTTATGGTTGCTTCCTTGGTGAGTACTTTTGGGGTCAAACGGAGTTCTTCAAATTGATAGGACTCCTATCATCACGTGTCTTCTTCAACGGTAAGCTTGTGATTCATACTCACCGAAAATCCTACGTTTTGGCCACACTAGCTCACTATAAGGGGTGTAACATATTATCCTCCTAGGGTTAAGGTTTATCAACATCGTCTCTCATGTAGGTATGTCTCTCTAGGTGTGTAAAACCAACATTATGAGAGCGAATAACAAGAGTAGTAGGAATGGTGATCAATCCATCCTGCACCCAAATCATTACTTCATACATGGTTTGCAAACCTCGTACTCTAACTCTTGGTCAGCCTTACTTGCTTGACAAAAATTTTCTTTAAATAATAGCCAATGTTCCAATTCTAATTTTTGAAAACAAATCTATCGTTCCTTAGCTAGGGTTTTGCGCAAACTCGGTCGTATGGCGTCAACTCTTGAGTTGCATATCCTTCAGCTTGCCATTCCATTGAAAAATAAAATTCATTCAACAAGGTTGTCCTTAGCTCTTACAAGTCCTTACAATATTTATTACAAGACTGTAGTTTCATACAAATTCTTTCAAGTTGGCTACACTTTGTTGTGTCTTCTCCTTGTATTTGTGGCATCCTTCAGTTATCCCATTTTACTGAGGTCTTGAAGTACTTTCCTTTGTGCATTGATACGGATAGTGTCCTTGTTGCTTGCATGTGTAACAAGTGATATGGTTGAGGTTCTTCTTCACGCTACCTAGACTGATTGCTTTGTTGCCCTTTTTTGGACATTTGTTCACATAATGTCCTAGCTTCTTGCAATTGAAACACATCAACTTGCTGTTGTCCTTCTTCTTTTGAGGTCTCTCTAAGGCTAGGAGATCTATTACTTCCTTTTCTTCATATTCCACCACAGCAGTGGGAAAGCTTTCTCGTTTCCTCGAGCAATTTCTAGGCAAGCGTCCTTGTTTTCCACCTGCTAAGCGTCTCTTGGTGGTGACGTCGGGTGTTGCTTTCACGTCTTTCGTTTCCACCTCCATCTTGGGTCTTCCATCTTCTGGGGTCTTTCCTAGCAGTTGGCTCAATCCATCCTTGGCTTGTTGATTCATTCATTGCACCATGCAATAAAACTTACATTCAGCAGGAACATGATTGATTCCTTCGCATAGGAAACAAGTAACCTGGGTCATGGGACATTCTCCAATTGGGTGGCTCATATCACAGTAAGAGCACTGTTCATGACATTCCTTAGACGTATGTCCTATTTCTCCACATCTCTTACAGGCTCTCAGTCTCATCTCAACCTCACTTCTTGGTTCCTTGCCACTATAATCCCTTCGTGGCAGGTTGTTATTGGTGTTAGCCAAAATCTGGGACATCATTTGTACTATGCGAGTATGATTATCCATTACTTGTTGCATTCCTGGAGGTATCTTGTTGCTGTTGCGGTTGACCATATCATGGGTCAGTACTCGCATCATTTCAGTATGCACTTCAACCATCCTTTGCATTGCTATCTCCAGCTGAGGGTTGTTGTGATTATTCGGGCGTTGAGGATGCATCTGTTTGGGGTTTAGGACAGGTTTAGGTCTTAGCATAGATGAGAAATAGATAGAAAGATCTAGAGAAGATTTTCTACCCAAACACAGCAGATCAAGGCAATTCATCTTACAAACAACATCTAACAAACATTCATCACATCAAGCAAACTAGGTCAAACACTAATAGTCTAGTATGGTCATACCCCAATTTGACATGATCAATAGGGTATCACGATATCGTTTGTTCTATAAACTATAATTATTGGTGGTCTTGTCTATTACTTGCTTGTGTACCTCAAGTTTCTATTCTACTTCCTTGATTCATCTTCTAGAGTTGTGCAAGATGCATTTGAGTCTTTCTTCAGTTTCTTCGTTTGGCCTTTAATGTAGTTCTTCATGTTGAGTCAAAGAAAATATATGGAGTATCAGTCTCACACTTCTGGCACATTGTGATCTTCTATCCTTTGTTGATGATTTTCAAGAGTTGGGTCATCAAAAGCAAAAGGTAACATTTGAAGATGAAGTAGGAGAGAATACAAGGAGTTCAAAATGCAAACTCATTTTTTTGTAAACAGAAACAAGATGAGATAGATTTTTTTTTATCCTAGGGTCTTCCTATTTCTAATTCCAAACCTAGCGTCTCGATCCTACAGGCAACACTATGCTCTGATACCATTTTGTAATGCCCCACCTTTGGATTAAGGTGGAACACCTATGTTAAGTGCTATTCCCTGGATCACTAATAGCACCACAGAACAAAATGAAGTATTCATTGCACAGTATCAAGATTACAACATGGATCCAGATACAAAGTATTCCAACCTTACAGATACACAGCGGAAATACAAAGTGGCAATGAGCCTCCATCTTCATCACGTGCCACAGGCAGACATGTTGGAATGTAGTCTCAAGATCCTACTAAACAATCCTTACCTGAAAACCTGCACATTTGAATATGTAGCCCCATAGATGGGGGTCAGTACGATGATGTACTAGCAAATGACACATATTTGGTGGTTGTTGTGAAAGAGCTATCTACATGATATTTGGCTGGTGGAGTTTCTGCCTGATTTGCATAAAGCAAGTTCATCCTATCATTTTTCAAAACAAACTTTTATTCTTTGCAAGACTTTGGTAGGGCACATGGTTAAATCCACCATGGCACCCAAGTCACCTGGTTAAATCCACCAAGATGACCCCATGAGGTTAAATCCACCACATGGTTTAAAGGAAAGGGGCATATGGTTAAATCCACCATGAGCACCAAAGTCACCTGGTTAAATCCACCAAGGTGACCCCATGAGGTTAAATCCACCACATGGTCCTGAGGTTGTTTCTAAACAAATTTTATTCATTCTGAAATGGTGATGAGACTCTTCTGTACATCCATGTCTAGGAACTCAAGTTGTCCATAACCGGGGACACGGCTAATCGATTAGTTTGACACCCTGCAGGGGTTGTGCACTTTCACCTTAAGACTCATCCTACCCATATAGAATGAGACAAGACCTTTCAGAAGGAGCATTCAACCATCCGGATCTGACCATGCCCAAATACCACCCTCTGTCAGTACCCATGGATGAACTCTCACAACATACTCAATCAAGACAGAGCCCATATTGTCATAAGGCTGCACTGGAAGCTCACTAAGCATGGAAGACATGGTAGTCTCTTTTTTCCTGGGTGGCATCCCACAAGTGTACTAACCCTCAGGAAAATACCACATAATCTGGTTAAATCCACCAGGCATATGGCCCCAAGTAGCCACTCAACTAAACATCAACTTATGAAACAAGCATTGACATCATTTCCACCCAGGTGTTTCATTGGGGTTGAGGTTAAAATTTCAAAACTAAACATCAACTTATGAAACAAGCATTGACATCATTTTTCAACATTGGAACATCCTACCAGGAGTTGGTTCATGGATGGCTATAAACTACTAGGTTCTAGCATTGCAAAACCTCACTTTGAGTAAACCAACCTATCATGCACACTACTATAAAACACTAATGCATATAGTAAAATGGGTAAGGGAATATGGGTGTCACTTGCCTTTTTGGTAGTTCATGATCTTTTACTTCTTTCAACAAAACACGTTGCTCTCCGTACAAGCTATAATATAGAAATAACACCACATAAACACACCATTCCAATAGCAACAAAATCAAGCAAGACAAACAATATTGAAAGGGTTGGTTCTTCATTTTATTCAAGTCTTAAAGCTCATTGGGTAAGGATTATGGCTTCATTTGCAAGATATGGATTTTGAGATGACCGTTTGCAAGTTCAACCAAAGTTCAGTCATTTAGAAAGTAATGGGTCATCTAAGATATATATTGGAGAGATTTGATATGCTTTACCATAACAAGAATATATATATTGTGATGGTCTATGTGTCTTGAATCACATGAGTATGAGATGGTGCAAGTTAGTTGCCATTTGGTAGACTGTGTCAACAATTACCAAATAGCTTAAGGTAACACATAGGATTGGGTACGGATTTGTGATATATGGAGTTACTCATTTTAACTCATTTTTTATTTGAGTATTCCAATAATTAAATAGGATTTAATGGCATGAGGCTTGTGGCTTGTAAGATATGGCTTTGATAGTTTGGATGGCAAGGTGAAGTACTTAGAAGGAAAAAGGGTTATCTAAGTATTTGGAAAGACTTTCCTAGACTAGACTAAGAATGGATAATTGGAATGGTCCATGTGATTGAATTAACATGAGTCTAAAAGATTTAAAGCATGTGATTGAATACCATTTGTGCAGAGTGTGACAATTCTCATCAAATAGCACAAAGTACACATGGGCTGGTAGGAATTAAAGATTTGTTAAATTACTCAAATATCTCATTTGCAATTTGAATAACTTATACTGGGCACATATGATTGATAATAATGAAATTATCTCGAAATAGTGTGTAAAAAAGTATAAATGGTTTTGTGGATAGGTACGATCACAAGAAACAATCTTGCAGTAGGAAAATTTGCTCATAGGAACTATAGAAATTGAACTATTTTCAAATATACTCAAACTTACAATTTAAATTTGAATAATTCAAAAATATTCAAAACTCAAGTTTCTCTGTTCCTGTGTGTTCTTCTCATTTTCCTGAATCTAGTGATATAAAATTTACTCATTTTGGATCTATAAAACTATATCTATGTAATTTCAAAGTTGGGCATCAGCTAGCACAAAACGTACTGATCGATCGATGCGTGCTTGACTAGAAAGAAAAACACACACGTAGGAAGCTATTATTGACTGGAACCTGTTCAAATTACAACTGATCTATTACAATACGGATGAACTGACGAGGATATGCGCATACCACGTTGTAGTCAGGCAGCGCTCCCGAAGACGACCATGGCCAGTTCTGGCGGTGGCGTTTCGGTGATCTTAGGCGACGGAGAGATACACGAAGGTGTGCGGGAGCTTCCATTCGCCATCCCCGAATGGGGTGTTGACTCCTGGTTCCTTCGACGGGGTCGAGGCACGGCTCGAGTACGATGAAGCGGCAGTGACTGTCGGAGGTCGACGACGAGGTTACTCCGCTGTGGAATAGAAAAGAAAAATGGTTCAGAAGATGCGGCCGGATGACGGGCGGCACAACCAACAGCAATAAGATGACACAAGATCATGTCCTGGAGGTAGGTGATAGTGAGAGGAGTCGACGGGTAAAAGAAATCAAGCCAGAAGTTTACCTACGCGATGTACTAGTCCGATGAACTCCGATGACGTCGCGACCAACGGAGAGAACATGGTGCACGACCATGTCCTTAAGGTAGTCCTTGAAGAGAGGAGTTTTCTGGTGTAAGGAATCTCCAAGATGATCACTGAGGGCGACGACATCTAGCGATAAACTTCAGTTTGTGTCTTAGATTGGCATGGATATAGCGGGATTTACAGAGATTATATGAGGAAAGTTTCAGAACAAAAGTAAGAGAGGAGAACAAGGGCCTCGCGATGCTTCTCTCGGTTCATCTTATAATGGCAGAAGAAGGGAGATCGGGAGGTGTACGTCACCGATTGGCATTCGGTGCTTCGTTTGGGTTTGGAGGATTAAGATAATCAAATGGAGATTTAATTCTCTGAACGGTTACTCTATTTCATTCCCATCAAATTTTGTGTTTAAGTCGAATCAAAATAGTTACTAGATTTGATGAGAGGAGGAGGAGAAGTAAACAACTATGAATATTGTAACGCTCCAGCTTAGAATGTTAAGAGGAGGAAGACGACCACGAGCACTCGCTCGGTTCGCCTGGCTGCTCGGCCTTGTTGGGCTGAGTTGGCCCAGTCGGGTCGGCTCTTTTTTTGTGTGTTATCTTTTCCTTTTTTTATTTCTTTCATAACTTTTGTATTTGAGTTTTAAATTGATTCAAACAACTTTTTAAAATTTTGTAAATTCAATATAATATTTTATAACATTAAGATATAACTTTTAATTCCAAAAATAATATTTGACAATGATATATCCATTTGCCCCATAGGGGTTTCTTTGCATATTTTCATAAATAAAAAAAATAGGGTTCAAAATCATTCTTTAAAAATTATAAAATAAATTATATAACATTGATATTTGAAAATTATTTTCAAACACATTGTTAGTAATGCATACTTTATTTTATATAAATCATTTTGTAAATAATATTCCCTTTTGTAAATAAGCTTGCATAGGATTGAATAAATACAAAATAGTATTTTGAAATTCTATTTTCTCAAAACAGTTCTTCAAGGAATAATAGAAAGTTTGAAATAGTTTTTCTAACAGACATTTGAATAAGGGATATTCATAAGAAACTCTTTTATAAAATGGAAACCTTGGAAGTGAAAATAGTTTGATTTGAAGGTTTAATAAAATCTTAGGGAAAAGCATTTAATTATACTCAAAAAGTTTTAATTCCCTGTGATTTTTTTTTCAATCAAGAGAAACATAACAATTTTTTTTTTCAAATTTTGATAAAAACTTGGGATGTTACATTGGCCTTGCACATTCCACTTGAGCTCGATGGTGACGATCTTGATCTTCTCAAGTTGGACTACCTTTCTTGATTGCACTTGCTCGGTGAAGTCTTGCGGATTGCTCCCCCATATTTCACTATGGGAGAGACACTAGTAGAAATATCTTCACATGTCCATTACCACCAAATGGACACCGAGCTTCAAGCAAATGATATCTTTTATATGCCTATCTTGAACTTGCGCTTCGAGTTGATCAACATTGCACTTCATCTTCTTACTTCATAATGATGATGTCTTGAGAATGCACATAGGAGTTCACTCCATCTTATTCCTCAAGACACACTCTATAGGCTCAACTCCCTTAGACCAATCTTCGGATTACTCCTTGAATAACACCTTGGTCATTGAATAATCTTCTTTATCTTCATCTTCTTACACCCTTGAAACCAACATATGGCTCAAGCATTGTCTACAGACAAGTCCTATAAATATAACTCAATGCAAACGTTAGTCCATAGGGATTGTCATTAATTACCAAAACCACACATGGGGGCACATGCTCTTTCAATGTGGTACTGCTCGAAGACGGTCGAATAGTCGTCCTCGCCCTGGTCTGGCCGCCTGGCAGCCGGCTCGTGCTCGCGGTGCTCCTGACCGTCGGCCGGCTTCTCCGAAGGCAGCCCAGGTAACTGGCGGGCGCGCTGCTCAAGCTCCTTGATGAAGCGGCACTAGCGCATGGAGTGGGTGGCTACCCTACCAGGGGTGTTGTGGAACTTGCATGGCTGGTCAAGCGCCGCATCGAGGGTGTATTTGACCTCTTTGTGCCTCTTACTGCTGTCGGTACCCCTTGAGCCTCCTTGGTTAGCAGCCACTCATTTCGAGCTCGTGGAGCTCTTGGCGAATGCCTTCTCAAAGTCGAGCCACAGGTTTACATGAAGAGCCGACTAGGTCACGTCAGGGCGAGCCAGCTGGCAGGCCTGACCTTCTGGCCCGACTGCAAGATCTGGGGTCCGCCGATGCCAGCCGTGGCTGCCGGAGCGCTGGGCGCGGTGTCCTCTACTATTCTCGCTTGGAGCACGGGTGCTCTGGCTGCGCTCCGCTTGGCCTTGGTTCGAAGACGACGCCCGCTGTGCCTGAGGCTAGCTTGGATCCACAGCGGGGGCCATGGTCGCGTCGAGGGCCACGAACTTCTCCGGCTAGCACGGTACACTGCACGGCGTAGAACCCGCGGACTGTGGAATTCACATGGCGTCGAGTGTCGTTGATGTCCATCGGCCTTTCCAGAAGGGAGATGCGAGTCCGCTCCAGGGCCTTAGCGGCCTGGACGGGGTCGATGGCGTGATCGAGTGGTGTGCGCAAGTCCACGACGGCGACGTCCGAGGTGTCCTGCTCTGGGAGCAGAGCTACTTGCTCCTGTGTAAGAAGACGTTCGAGCCAACACTTTGACCATGGCGCCAAGGTTGCTGATTTTGCTGTAGCTCGAGCCTGCATCACATAGAGGGTCAGACATGTCGGTTACCTCTTCTGGGAATGGCTTGGTGACAATGATGTAGAAGCGGTGGCCACCGACAACGATGAAGGAGTCGTTGTCACCGAATCCATCCTCGAAGCAGTCGAGGTTGTCATTGACGCAATCGACGGTGCCGAACCTTAGGACAAGGTCTGAGGCCACCTTCTTGCCAAGAGTCGATGGAGTTCCCGGCCGGAACTTCGCTCCGGTCGCTGTCGCACGATGCCCCACGGTGGGCGCCAACTGTCGTGGTATTTTGATGACAGTAGCCATAGGGATGGCTTAACAAGAGGGCTCGACGGGGAACATCGTTGGGTCGGGTTCGGGTTGGGTAGCGGCGACACAACACTTACTGATGGTGCGGTGTTGACGGACCAGTTTGGAACCCCAAGAGGAAGGTGTGATGAGCACAGCAGTACGTTTTCCCTCAGTTATGAAACCAAAGTTTAATCGACCAGTAGGAGAAAGAAACCACTTCTGAAGGTTGTTGCGAACTGGCTTTTGACATGGCGCACTACCGGCGCCAGCAGCAACATGGAACCTGCAAACAACACAACCAAGATACTTTGTCCCAATTAAACGTATCGTGTGGAAAAAGATATTTGTTTGCAGTAAGTAAATGAATAATGCTTGCGGAAAAGTAAACGGTGCTTGCATTAGATGGTAATATATGTGTAAAAAATGGACCGGGGTCCATAGTTCACTAGAGGTGTCTCTCCATAAAGAAAGATAACATGCTGGGTAAATAAATTACAGTTGGGCAATTGACAAAATAAAGAATGCATAACAATGCATGTACATGTCACGAAGATCACCATGAGATTCACTTGGGCATTACAACATAATACGTAGACCGTAATGCAACTGCATCTATGACTAATAATCCACCAGCAGGATATCATCCGAACAACCCTTGGGTATTAAGTTGCAAGCAACAGATTATTGACTTCAGCAAAGTGTGTAATGTAAACAATACAAATGTCCTTGAACAAGATTGTTGTTTTCTCCCTAGTAGCAACATCACATCTACAACCTTAGAAGTTATTGTCACTCTCCCAGATTACTTGAGGCATGAACCAACTATCGAGCATAAATACTCCCTCTTGGAGTCAATAGCATCTACTCGGTCAAGATATCTACTAGCAACGGAGAGCATGCAAGATCATAAATAACATAGACATGATAAATCAACAATCAACTTGACATAGTACTCAATATTCATTGGATCCCAACTAACACAACATGTAGAACTACATAACGATGATCTTGATCATGATAGGCAGCTCACAAGATCTAGACATGAAGCACATGGAGGAGAAGACAACCATCTAGCTACTGCTATGGACCCATAGTCCAAGGTAGACTACTCACGCATCACTCCGGAGGCTGGCATTGATGAGGGTTAACTCAACAAATGTCCTAAATGAAGGACTTAGGATCGGGGAGATAGGGCGTCGGATGAACTCGAAGGTAAAGTTAGTCGAAACAGGTGTATATCAAAAGTAAACTTGGGTGTTGAACCTTGCTCGCTTTCAATCTGTCCTACGCCGTCCCCTCCTGGCCCCTATATATAGGTGGCCAGGTCTCGAGGATCGGGTAGGGTCCGATACAGATTACAACATCGACATACGGTAAGAACTCGTATTTCGACTATTATTACAATTGGGCCTAGCTTAGCGGGCCTCAGGGGTACTCAACTAGCGGGCTCTATTAGCTATACCCTTGTCAGTAGCCCCTGAGATTCTACCAGAATTGCAGATTTGGGTTGAATCTCTAATCTTTAAATCTTCGACTTGGTCAATTCTTCGACTTCTTCACATCTTCAAATCTTCGATTTGGTCTTTCAACTTATTTTCATGATAATATCTCGCAAGGGGTTTTGATGAACAAGCCTGACAACTCTGACGGATCAAGAGGTCAGTTAACCACCGGAACAGATACTTGCCACCTACTTCAAATTCAATCCCCTTGGACTTGAATTTGGGATATCGGTCAAACCCATTCTTTTGCCGCATTTAGGACTTACAAAAAATGAATCCTAGTGGTTCTAAGGGTACCCAGCGCATCCACCAGGATTTTTCTTCGCGTCGTAGACACTGATACATACCAGCAGAGCGCATCCATGTGCGTATACCAGGCCTCACAGGACGGATCCCGGGGTCTTACCTTCGTGACAAATCACGGCATTAGAGTTTTGTTGCGATAACGCAACTCGAGAATCGCATGTCGCAGTCTTATTTGACTGATGTAATATCCAAAATCTTTTGAATTTATATTAACTTCTCATGAGTAGCTCCCGATGGGAGTAATCGCTCTATATTTCGTCGACTATGTAGTCAAAGTTTCATTGTTGTCGAAATGTTGGCGACTCATGCCGTATCCATTAATTCCTTAACCATAGCTTCTTCATCTTTATTGCTGCTTCTCTATTTTCTATCGGGTGTGCGCTCAGCGCTCCCGATGGGAGTAGCCCCCGAGGATATAGCCGAGAATTTTTTTCCCGGGTATAGGCTCAGAGGATATAAATTCTTCCTAGTACACTCATTACCTTTTCTTTTTTCCTTGAAGTCATAAGCCCCCGAGTCCAAGGCGAGGTTTCCCGTACTTTCTTTGATATATTCTTCTTATTATCGTCTGCTATGTGCAGAATTTACCTCCTTTGTAAATATTTTATGGGCCTTGTTTTCATGGAGGCCCGTTAATATGTGCTTATAAATAAAGCACACTTGGCGAGGGTAAAAAACCCTAAGCAGATTCCTCCTCCACCGCATCATCTTCTTCTTCATCTAGGGTTTCTTTTCTGCAAACTTGTCTCCATGGTTGATGCAGATGGGACCCGTCTGAACCTCGGCTTCCCGACGGCACCGCGGGGTCGCGGCCGCCCTCGTGGCAGCAAGAATGAGACAACACCAGCTGCTGTAGGATCTTCGTCGTCCGCTCCATTGAAGCGGCATCCCGGCCGCCCGGTCAGGAGTAAGAATAAACCAAAGGTGCCTCGCGCTATCCCAGGTCCAAGCGCACCTCCTGGTAACACTTCTCCTCCTCAGCTGAGGATATATTCCTTTTTCTATATTGCCGGCGCGCAGTGCCGTGAAATTCAACGGCTGCCGCTAAAGTTCACCAAGTTCATGGATGGGTGGGAGTTGTGTGAAGCAATTCTTCGTGAACATTCTGGGGGAGGAACTCCCTACGATGTGGAAGTCTGGTATGACGGCGCTGGCGAACAGTACTTCAAGGGCGGCTGGTCACAGTTTGTGGATGATCACGACATCCAGCGAGGTTTCTTCATGTCCTTTGACTATCATATTGGCACGTCGAAGTTTGACGTGAAGATCTTCGACGGTACTCAATGCCAGAAGGAGTACGAGGCTGAAGTACACTTCCACTAGAATCTCCTTATGTAATCTCCTTTTTGAGTTGCCTTTTTGTCATGCTAGCTGTAATGAATAATCGTATTTGGTTTTATGCTTTGTATTTAATAGACCATGGGAACAAATCGTCGTTCCGAGGTATGCTATATATATTATCGGGTTCCTTTGAACCAATTATATCGTTTGAAGAATATTGGGTTGTTTCACAACCTAGTAGTATATCTTGAAAGATCTCCATATTGTATTGAACTTTCTTTCGTACGACCCGAGGGTTGAAGCCCCCGAGTGGAAAAGTAAAATATTTGTACAATTTGTCCAGTTAACCCAAGGAACCCGACCTATGGCCTCATGTTCTGGGTTCAGAGGGTCAACTCAAAGTTACTGATGTCACTAGATTTCTTCTATGCGTAAAAATGCCGTAGCTGCTCCGCATTCCACGGGTTGCTTTCATCTTTTCCCGTTTTCTTGTCTTGTAGTCGATAAGCTCCTCCTGGTATTACTTCTGTGGCAATGTAAGGTCCCACACAAGGGGACTCTAATTTGCCGTGGCTATCCTGCTTGAGTCGTAAGACTAAATCTCCCACCACAAAGGATCGCGGACGAACTCGACTACTGTGGTAGTTCCGCAGGCTCTGTTGATACTGCGTGGCTCTTTCCAGTGCTTTATCTCTTGCTTCATCCAGTGCATCGACGTCGTTTTGTAACGCTTCTGTTGAGGTTACTTCGTCATATGCCGTTACTCTTGGAGCTTCGTGTGTAATCTCGACTGGAAGCACGGCTTCTGCGCCGTGGACCAGGAAAAGGGGAGTTTCTTGAGTAGCTGCGTTAGGCGTAGTTCTTAGACTCCAAAGAACGGAGGGCAATTCGTCTACCCAAGCGCTCTTGGCTTTCTCTAGAGGTGCTAAGAGCCTCTTTTTTATCCCATTGCATATTAGGCCATTGGCTTTTTCGATTGCCCATTTGTCTTCGGGTGTGCTATGGATGCAAACTTGAGTTTGTTTCCCAAACCTTCACAGTAATTCTTGAATTCCTTTGAAGTGAAGTTTGTCCCGTTGTCCGTGATGATGTTGTATGGTACACCAAAGCGAAACACTATTGACTTAATGAAATTGATTGCTGCTGTCGAATCTTGAGTTGTTACCGGGGCCGCTTCTACCCACTTGGTAAATTTGTCGACTTCCACTAACATGTAAACATGCCCTCCTGGCCAGGATTTGTGCAACTTGCCTACCATATCGAGGCTCCATTGTGCAAAGGGCCAAGACAATGGTATTGGTTGTAACTCTGCTGCTGGCGTGTGTGGTCGAGACGCGAATCTTTGACATGCTTCACACTTTCGAACTATATCTTTTGCGTCTTCGATGGCTGTTAGCCAATAGAATCCTGCTCGAAACGCTTTTGCTGCGATTGCCCTGCTGCTAGCATGATGGCCACATACTCCGGCGTGTATATCTTTAATATTATTTGTCCTTCTTGAGGCGTTATGCAACGCTGCAGAACGCCAGTTATGCTCTTTTTGTATAATTTCCCCTGCAACACGACAAATGCTTTCGATTGTCGAGTTATTCTTTTGGCTTCCACTGCATCTTCTGGTAACTTCTTATTTATCATGTATGCGAGATATGGCTGCATCCAGGCTTCTTCTATCATCATGACTTCTTCGGGTTCTGGTGTACTCTCGTCATTTTGCGCACCAGCCCCCAAGCCTACTGCAGTAGTCGAACTTTTGACGCTTTTTATAGATCTTTCCACAATTTCTTCCCAGAAGACTCCAGATGGCACGGGCAGGCACTGTGACCCGGTATTTGCTAGGTTGTCGGCTTCTTCATTGTTGTTTCTGCTGACGTGCGAGACTTCGCACCCATCGAATGTTCCTTCGAGATAGTGATATAAGTTCTTGTAGGCCATCATGTTGTCATTGATTGTGTCACATCTGTTCATAACTTGTTGGACGCCGAGGTTTGAATCTCCGAATATTTTTAGTCGAGTTGCTCCGCATGCCTTGGACATCTTCATTCCGTGCAATAAAGCCTCATATTCTGCTTCATTATTAGAGGCCTGCGGAAAACTCATCCTTAAAACGTACTTCAGTTTGTCGCCTTGTGGTGATATTAAGACTACTCCTGCGCCTGCGCCTTGGAGTCTTTTAGAACCGTCAAAGTACATTGTCCAGACACTCGATAAATCTGGTGATCCCGTGCTCTGTAACTCCAACCACTCTGCTGTGAAATCTGGCAAGATTTGCGACTTGATCGCCTTTCTTTTTTCATACGTGATGTCCATGGGAGATAATTCGATTCCCCTAAAGAGACACGTCCTGTTGCTGAAGGATTGTTCAGTATGTTCGATAGTGGTGCTTCATTGACCATTATGATTGGGTGCACCGCAAAGTACTGTCGCAATTTTCGTGCTGTTGTAAAGACACTATATGCGAGTTTTTGATAGTGCGGATACCTCTGTTTTGTCGGGAAAGTACTTCACTGATGAAATATACCGGTCTCTGGACGCCGTGGGCTTTTCCTTCTTCACTTCTTTCGACTACTAATACTGTACTCACCACCTGATGGGTTGCGGCGATGTATAGTAGTAGTGGCTCTTTTTCTTTTGGTGCGATCAGCACTGGTGGCGTGGAAAGCACTTTTTTCAGCTGCGCGAAAGCTGCATCTGCTTCTTCTGTCCATTCAAATTTATCATCTGATTTCTTCATGAGTGCATAGAATGGGAGTGCTTTCTCTCCCAATCGAGCAACGAAACGACTTAGTGCCGCGACGCGTCCTGCGAGTTTCTGTACGTCGTGTAGTTTCGTGGGTTTCCCCATTGTTAAAATTGCTTGGATCTTCTCTGGGTTCGCCTCTATTCCTCGTGCTGATACCAGGAACCCTAAGAGTTCTCCTGCCGATACGCCGAAGGAACACTTTGTCGGGTTAAGCTTAAGCTTGTACCTGTTCAGGTTGTCAAAGGTTTCTGCCAAGTCGCTGATTAGGGATTCCTCCTTTCTTGTGGTAATGACTACATCAGCGATATAGACTTGGATGTTGCGTCCTATTTGGCTCCCAAGGCAGTTTTGCATCATCCGTTGATAAATTGCTCCTGCATTTTTTAGGCCGAAAGGCATCACTTGATAGCAAAACACCCCATATGGCGTAATGAAAGCTGTCTTTTCTTCATCTTCTTTCTTCAACTTGATCTGGTTGTAACCAGAATATGCGTCCAGAAAGGAAAGCCTTGCGCATCCCGCTGTTAAATCAATTATCTAATCAATGCGGGGTAGAGGGAAGGGATCCTTTGGACAGTGCTTATTGAGGGATGTGTAGTCGACACACACTCTTTGTACGTCTGTGTTTTTGTTAGGTATGATGACTGGATTGGATACCCAACTCGAAGTTTTTATTTCTCTGATAAATCTAGCGTTTTCTAGCCTGTGCAATTCTGATGCTATCGCCTTCTTTTGGGTTCATCAAATCATCCCTGGGAACCCCTGACATGTCTGAAGGACACCAGGCGAAGATTTCCCAGCGCTCATGGAGGAACTCGATGAGCGCGCTTTCCTATGCGGGATCCAGGTTTACCGCAATCGATGTTGTTTTGTTCGGGTCCGTAGGGTGGACCTGGATTTTCTTCGAGTCCTGAGTTGTGTCGAAATCCTGATCTGGCAGGGATCGTCCAACGTCGGGTAGCACATTATGATCGGTTTCTCCTTTCAGTCTCTCATATTCTGCTGTCATGCCGAATGTTTGCGCCATTCTATTAAATTCTTTGTCGCAAGTGTTGGCTACTTCGAAGCTCCCTTGTACTGTAATCGTTCCTTTGGGTCCTGGAATTTTTAGCGTTAGATACGCGTAGTGAGGTATCGCCATGAACTTTGCAAATGCTGGGCGCCCTAGAATTGCGTGGTACTATGAGGGCTAGTCCATAACTTCAAATTCCAACTTCTCCCTGCGATAATTGCTGCTACTGCCGAAGCAGACGTCGAGTTCTATTTTCCCCAGAGGGTAATTTGCGGCTCCTGGTACTATTCCATGGAAAGAACAATCTGTTGGCTTCAGGCTTGTCAGCGAGATACACATTGCCTTCAGAGTTCTAACATATATTAGGTTTTTGCCACTTTCTGCATCCACGAATACTCTCCTGATGTCGTACCCTCCTATTTGCGCTTTTAGCACCATTGGCGAGTGGCCCGGCCTGGGAACTTTCCTTGGGTGGTATGCTCTACTGAACCTAATTGGTTGATCTGACCACCGCAAGTACTCTGTAGTGGCCGGTGGCGATGATATTGCTAGGTTTACTTGCCTGGATATGTTCTTTCGCTCTTTATTTGATTTGGGCACCGGTTGAATCATTGCAGATATGTAAACTTTCGACTCTAGGTGCCTTGCTAGCCTTTGTATTTGATATCCTTGACCTGTGTGTTTCGCTCCTTGCCATCCTCCTTGGCTTGAACCCATGGCACTTTGTAACCTCAGGAAAGTTCTACAATCCTTCATCTGGTGGTTTGAGACTCTCTTTGATGAGGATACAATCATGGATCATGCTGATTTTGACTGTTTGAGCTGGAAGGAAATATTGAGTCTAATTGATGATTATTATAAGGTATGTCATCTGTCAAGATATCGCCAGCGGGAGGAGAGGGAGGACGGCGATCGAGAGACAAGCGGAGATCAAGTCTGCATGAGCGAGAGCACGCGATGGCGCACTAGGACTACCTACGACACAATGTCTATATGTCTAAGGCGCGCCACACTCATGGCCTGCGTGCCAAAATAGGCCGAACCCATGTATGGGTCGGTATGTACCAGTTTGAGTCGAACCGAGTCCGTTTGGGCCCAAAACAGGTTGGTTTTGGGCCAGGTCTTTGCCCAGGTCGCCCCAACCCCTTTAAGTACCCCTGGGGCGCCCCCTTGTGTCGGGCAGACTACGTTTAGATTACCCCCAAACATCAGAACGAAATTGCTTGTAAGCTTTCCTCTGAAATCATATATTCCTCTGTGTTTCGCTCGGAATATCTACCCCACTCCAAGTTTGTTTCGATCTGGAGTTTTGCTACTGAGAATTCAAGTGTGATCTGCTGTTCCATTGGGAATTAGGAGATTGCAGAACCGCTTCGTGGTCGGCGGCTACGTGCGCAGGTGTGTGGTGTCTCGAATGTCCATAGGGTTGAAGATCTGTTGCATTGGCAACGGGGGAACAGCCGGAGAGTTCGTGTGCGTCTCACAGATTATCTACCAAGTTATCATCCATCTACATCGGCTCACTGAGAAGATCGGGCAACCCCTTATCATCTTGGTATCAGATTCCAGCGTTTACTCGGTGAGCTTCCACAAATTCATCCCCGTAAATTCGTTTTTGTTATTGTCCTATCCAGAAAAAGCCTACAAAAAAAATTAGGGTTCTTAGTTTTGCCATAGCCTAGATTGCATCGAGTTACTTGTTTTAGTCGCTGATCGTCGTTTCGCGTATCTTTTCTTCCAATTTGTAGGAGTCTAGGTTCACCGATCTTTTCTGCATCTTAGTTTCGTGTTTGGATCTCGTTTGGAGGGTCGTTGGTCTTCATCTTCTTCCCTCCGCTGGCGGCTGTGCACTTGTGTTCGTATACCTTGCAGATCCGATCGCCAGGCGTTTTCGCAAAAATCAAAAAAAAAAAAAGACAGGCGCCCGCTCGCCCGACCTCAGACCGAGGCTGTGGTCGAGCGCGAGCTCGAATCGCTGCCCGCAGACGCCTCTGCGCTCGAGCGTGCTGGGAGCGAGGCGCGGTCGCTGCGTGCCTGCCCATGAGCGCTCCTAGCGCCAGCAGGCCCAAGCCCACTTAGGCTTTTTTGATCCAAAATTGAGTCAGTAAAAAAAAAAAATGGATCGCTGCCTTGGTTGGCGCTGGACCTCAGAACAGTCTGTGCTCTAGCGTGAGTTTCTATCAAAACAAAAAAGAAGACAAACTACTTTGTCCGTTTCGCGTCGCCGTCGCGCTGCCGTGTGTTTCCGGCGTCGTACATCTCTGTCGTGACTTTTTTTTTTCATCGGTTTCGCTGCCGCGCCAGCGTGTTACCACTGTGTCCACATAGCGTCCTTTCTACATGATTTTGCTTGCTTTAGCTACAGCCTGTCTACAGCATCATGTTAGGAGCTTACCCATACGAGACTAGCTACTTCGTGCTCATCAGGCTGCTGCCGTGTGCGCAATCTTGTGCCTGTTCGCCGAGCCAGTGCTAGCGTCTCTCTTGTGCATTGCAACACGAGCTACTGTGCATTATCACTTATATCTTTTTGAGCTCACTTTTCAGAGTTGCTTTGCCCCGTTTATCTCCACCGTGTGTGTTTCCGTGGGTCTTTGTCATACGATCAGCACTAGGACTTGTATTTCGGTGTACTTAGGATTTCCTACCTACAGCTCCACCATATATATACCCTGGTTGTCGTGTGATAATCTTTCCCTCGGTATTCGCTTGATCACACACATGCACGTGGTTGTTTGCTGTGAGTGGTAAGTTGCTCTAATTCACTTTGGAACGGTAAGATTCATTGTCTTTTCAGTTTTGAGTGATTTGAGTGTTTCCACCATATATACACATTTTTTTGCTGCACTAATCATGGCAGATGACATTACGGATCATATGGAGGCTTGCAAATATCACTTCTTCCGTCGCAGATATTGTAGTGTCCCTTTTTGGGAGGAAGAACGTGGTGACTTTGACGGTGATGGGCTCTTTCACCATAGTGTGATGATTGGAGAGCGATGTGCTGCAATCACCATTGATAAAAACTCTACTGTCAATTTAATCAGCATTGAGGTCGTGGAGAAGTTGCACCTCGTGACACGTGCCAGTAAAGTGCCGTATCTATTGCATTCATCATATGGCACCTTGTTGATTTCACTCATAGCTGAAGTTCCTCTTACTTTCGGAGGGCATACCGAGGTTGTTCCTTGTGGTGTATCTCCTATGCCACTTGACTCTTGTCACATTCTATTGGGATATCCTTGGTGCCACAACTCTCAAGTTCATCCTTGTCGTGATGTGGCAAAAGTTTCTTTCAAGTGGAATAAGAAGCGGCGTGCTTTGCTACGTCTAACAGCTGAACAGTTTCATAAGAATCATCTTCTTCGCAAGGAGAGGACAAAGGAGTTCTGCTTGTCGCCTAAGCACAAGGTCATGATGGATGGTGGCATTCCCATTATTTGCCATCTTGACCATGGTGTGTTTCACAACCCATGTGAGAATGAGAGCCACATAGCCAAATTGAGTGAGAGTGTTATAAAAAGTGAGCTGTGTGATTCCACCAAACGTGAGGTTGAGAGCATACACTTTGAGAGTATGAGCGAAAATGAAAACACAAGAGTAGTCGACGATAGGATATGTGAGGATATTGCAACTAATATAACTCTGTCTACTCCTAGTGTTGTTTCTTGTGATATGCAGGTTGCTTTTGAAGAAAGGGAGCCGCCTATTTTACAACCTGCATCACCGGTTTGTGCATTATCACTTGAGGAGGATGTTCCGGTGCCTACTTTTTCTGAAGAGCATGTCATTGAAATAGGTACTGATTTTGAGTCGCAACCAGCAACTATGGATAATCTTTGTGAGTCTATTCCTTTGCTGGTTCCTTCTAGTGATTTATCTTGCATTAATGTTTCAGCACCATGTGATAATTTGCATATTTCGAATTTTGATCATGTGGTCGTGCTGACACATAAGGAAGTACTTGCTAGAATACCATCGAATGAAATTGTGTATTCCATCATGCTAAAAGAACCTCTTAGTTTGCGTTGTGCTCTGAATAAGATTTCTGACATTTCATATTTAAATTCTCACACACATGCCTATTGCTTCATGTTTTACTTGATTGGTGAATATAGCATGAATGATAATTTTCTAGTCGATCACATCTGCATAACTTGTGATAGAATTACTGAACTGAAACTTGATGTTCTCAGTCCTATATGCAATGTGTCGTAGTCCTTTTGTTGTGGGACACTAGATTATGTTCGAGATAATATGCAACTATATTCTGGCCTAGTTGATATACTGCAACCAACCAACTTACTTTTACCTGTGTTGGAGTGTTCTAATTCTGCTAGAATAGAATCAGATTTCTCATATCCGTTTTCTTTGTCCCAACACATGCTGCATTTATATGCTACTAAAATATACTTCACTTATATTTGCAAATTGAGTTGTATCTTATGCACTGCAAGTATTGATCATGATAGGTCTATTTGTTCTACATATCAGTGCAGCGCAGCTGAGGCATGGCATAAATCAATTTTGTTTTCACATATTTTGGATTGGTTTGACCTTGTTCATCATAAATTTGATCATCGATCTTCTTTGAGAAAACTGAATTTAATACTGAACAACAAGATTCTATATCTCTTTGTTTTTCACCATGATCATGATTCTTTACACTGCACTTGTACCTGCAATTTAAGTTGCTTGATGTATAGTAGATATATTTTTCACGTGAACAAAAATAATACAACATGTTATGTATACATATACTCTGTGTACACGTTGTTCTTCTTGTTCCTACCACTTTCAGCTTACCCAAAGCCGAGGACGGCTTTTCTTGAAGAAAGGGAGGATGATGAGGATACAATCATGGATCATGCTGATTTTGACTGTTTGAGCTGGAAGGAAATATTGAGTCTAATTGATGATTATTATAAGGTATGTCATCTGTCAAGATATCGCCAGCGGGAGGAGAGGGAGGACGGCGATCGAGAGACAAGCGGAGATCAAGTCTGCATGAGCGAGAGCACGCGATGGCGCACTAGGACTACCTACGACACAATGTCTATATGTCTAAGGCGCGCCACACTCATGGCCTGCGTGCCAAAATAGGTCGAACCCATGTATGGGTCGGTATGTATCAGTTTGAGTCGAACCGAGTCCGTTTGGGCCCAAAACAGGTTGGTTTTGGGCCAGGTCTTTGCCCAGGTCGCCCCAACCCCTTTAAGTACCCCTAGGGTGCCCCCTTGTGTCGGGCAGACTACGTTTAGATTACCCCCAAACATCAGAACGAAATTGCTTGTAAGCTTTCCTCTGAAATCATATATTCCTCCGTGTTTCGCTCGGAATATCTACCCCACTCCAAGTTTGTTTCGATCTGGAGTTTTGCTACTGAGAATTCAAGTGTGATCTGCTGTTCCATTGGGAATTAGGAGATTACAGAACCGCTTCGTGGTCGGCGGCTACGTGCGCAGGTGTGTGGTGTCTCGAATATCCATAGGGTTGAAGATCTGTTGCATTGGCAACGGGGGAACAGCCGGAGAGTTCGTGTGCGTCTCACAGATTATCTACCAAGTTATCATCCATCTACATCGGCTCACTGAGAAGATCGGGCAACCCCTTATCACTCTTTCCATCGAGATATATACGCATAGTGGATTCGACAAGGTCCATATAGCATGTCTTCGGCCGAAGAGCCAGAGTATCTTGGCTTTTCTACTCCTTTTGCTTGAAACTTCCTATTTTCATAACCTTCCTCTTCCTTTGCTTCGTACCGCGGTTACCTGATTTCACCTTCCTTGGTTATCTCTGCTGCGGTGTCTTCTCCTCTGTCTACTTGTTCTGTCGGCTTCTGGTGAACGTCCTCTTTTGTTGTTATATGCATCCTCTCCGTCAGCAAATCTATTGGCTTCTTCCATTAATTAGGCTACTATTGTTGGCCTTGTTCTTCCTATCTCTTCCACGAGGTTTGAGCGACGAAGGCTAGCCGAAAAAGCGTCTATTGCTCTTTCGTCGGAGACGTCCTCTGCTGAGTTTTTGATTACACTCCATCGTTGTATATAAGAACGCAGAGTTTCGCCTTTCCTTTGCACGCACGCTTTGACTTCCTCCAGTGACGCTGGGCGCTTATATGCCGAGCGGAAATCTCTTACGAATTGGCTTTCGAGTTCTCCCCAGCTTCCAATGGATTCATTGGGTAGGGTATTCAACCAGGACCATGCTACGCCGGTGAGGTGTAATTGCAAACTTTGCATTGCTGTTGCTTTTGTTCCCCCTAATATCTGTACTGCCTGAAGGTAATCCGACAACCATAGGGTAGGTTCTTGTGCCCCATCATATTTTTGCTGGTCGTGTGGTAACTTGAATCCTTTGGGTACCCGCATTTTGTGAACCCTGTGGGTAAAGCACAACGCGCCCATCTCTTTTTCGTTGTCCTCATTATTTTCTTCCCTCCACGCGTGGCGCGATCTATTTACTCGAGCCTGCGCTATTATATTTCTCGCGTCCTCCTTCCTCTTTTGTCGCCTTTCTTCTTCTGATGATTCGCTAGACTCGTTTCGTTTGATTTTGTGCTTGAACTCCTCCTTTCGCCCTTCCTTGTAGCTTGTCGACTTTGCCTCTGGACCCTTTCCCCTGATCTTGTCTTCTACTATCCCGAGGCTTCATATTGCGTCTTGGTGCATGTCTTCCCGTGGATCTCCGGGTTCTGGCCGCGTGGTTAGTAGGTATGCCTGTGCTGCTATCAGCACTGCTTCCGGTGTTTCTTGTACAAAGTCTTCTTCCTCCTCCTCTAGCTGTGGAGTCATACTTCTTGAGTACCTTTCCTCTCTACTCTGCGTCGTTGTCCCTCTGTTGTGTTTTGGGTCTCCGCGCCTTTCCCTGCTGTACTCTAAATCATCACTATAATCATCCCAATATTCTTTCCTTGACATACTGTTATTATCTCGACTTCTCACAAACATGTCTCTTTCCTCTCTCAGTTTCTTCTTGTGCTGGTGTAATGCGTACTGATATCCCATTAGAACTTCTCTTCTTGAGCCTTCAGGTACTTCTGTGCCATGATTGATAGCTGACATGATGATCCTCCACTCTCCGGCTGAGACGTGAATTTTCTCCTTCTCCTTTTTATTGTGCTCCCTTATCTTGTCAACTTGCCTGTCGACCCCTTCGTTTCCCTCGTGATTGTTTTCTTCTTTTGCTTCAGTGATAATGACGCATAACTGGTGTACTCTTTTGGAGACGCCACTACTTCCAGCGGCGAAGTCCCTTGTACTATTGTGCGTTTTAAACGCTTTCAGTTCCGTGTCAAGCTTTGCCTGAATTTCGTCGCCTTCTGCGATTTGTGCTTCTCCTAAGGTGACCGGCGAGTTTACCTCGCTGGAAGAGCCTTTAGAATATTCCATCATTGCTACTGTTTTAGGCTCGCTTGCCGACGGATCTGATTTCGCCGGATCTGAAAGGCGAGTCGAACCCGAAGGCCCGATGAAGATGCTTAGACTTCCGATTGTCAACTCCACCTCTTGACTTTCGTCGAGTCTTGTGCTGCTATTGGCTAGAAGCGAAAAAGCCGTCGAATTCATGATTCCAACGCCCAGAGTCCCCACGGTCGGCGCCAATTGATGAGGGTTAACTCGACAAATGTCCTAAATGAAGGACTTAGGATCGGGGAGATAGGGCGTCGGATGAACTCGAAGGTAAAGTTAGTCGAAACAGGTGTATATCGAAAGTAAACTTGGGTGTTGAACCTTGCTCGCTTTCAATCTGTCCTACGCTGTCCCCTCCTGGCCCCTATATATAGGTGGCCAGGTCTCGAGGATCAGGTAGGGTCCGATACAGATTACAACATCGACATACGGTAAGAACTCGTATTTTGACTATTATGACAATTGGGCCTAGCTTAACGGGCCTCAGGGGTACTCAACTAGCGGGCTCTATTAGCTATAGCCTTGTTAGGCATGGTGATGAAGAAGGCCTCCGGTGATGATTCCCCTCTCCGGTAGGGTGCCAGGAAGAGCTTCTAGACCCTCCCAATCTCGAGATGATGATGGCGGCAGCTTGCAGTATGTTTCGTGGAAAAGTGTTTGTCTCCTTAGGGTTTTCCCATCGAAGGGAATTTATAGGCGGAAGGGTGATGTCAGGGGGTGGACCAGGCGCCCACACCACCTGGTGGTGCGGCCCGGGGGTGGCCTGCGCTAGCCTATGGTGCGGCCGCCTCCTGGTCTAGCTTCGTCTCTCCTTTGGACTCCGTCTTCTTTCAGGTAAATAGGAACTTTGGCTTTCATTTCGTTCAATTATGAAAATATTTCCTGTGTAACTTTTCTGAAACACAAAAATTGTAGAAAATAGGAACTGTCACTGTGGCATCTCGTTAATAGGTTAGTTATAGAAAATGCATAAAAATGCCACGAAGTGTAAAACAAAACAAGCATGGAGCATCAAAAATTATAGATACGTTTGCAACGTATCGAGCATCCCCAAGCTTAACTCCTGCTCGTCCGCAAGTAGGTAAGTGATAACAAAACAATAATTTTTGAGGTGACATGCACCAACACAGTGATGATCAACTTAAAGTAAAGCATTGCATGCTGAGATCAAAGTACTCTAAACATGGGCATAAGAGATATAATTCTAACCATAGAACATAGCAACCATGTTACAACATGAAAAGTAACACAAACAAAAGATCATGAGTAATAATGCATTGAAAGTCACTTTTTTTGTTTCGAACATATGGAAAACATAATAAAGTGGTATTCAGCTTGTCCCTCATGGAGTAGCAAAACATAAATGCATATGACACCTTCAAAGTTCAAGAGGGTGACTAGATACAAATAATTTGAGAATAAGCAATACCATAATCATGAATCAATCAATAATAAATTTTGGGACTATGCACATTATACTTAGAATTACAACTACGCTCTCTTAATCGGTGCATAAAGGTAGAAGATGAAGACTCAACATAAAAGTAAAAGAAAGGCCCTTCGGAGAGGGAAGTAGTGATTGCAATTTTTATAAACCTTCCAAAAATTATGGTACTTATTCGCTTTGACACTGGTAGGAAAACCCTTATAGGTGGGATGCAATTCTGTGGCGCACCAGCCAGCAGTGCGCCACAGAAAATAATTCTGTGGCGCACCTGGTAGGGTGCGTCACAAAAATACAGCATTTCTATGGCGCACCAGAAGGCCATGCGCCACAGAATTTGGGTGGGGCCCACTCCTTGCCAGCCCCAATCATTGGTTCCACTAATTCTGTGGCGCACCAGACCTGATGCGCCACAGAATGTACTAATTCTGTGGCGCATCTCGTCTGGTGCGCCACAGAATTAGTACATTCTGTGGCGCATCTCGTCTGGTGCGCCACAGAATTAGTGGAATTCTGTGGAGCACTTGACCAGATGCGCCACAGAATTAGCTCGTCCCACACCTTTAAAGTGCCAACCTCCCACACCTCCCACACTCCCAAGCCATTCATCTTCCTCTCCTCCATCTAGATCCAGCTCTAGCTCCCTTCCCTCTCATCCCATTTTGGCCATAGTTTTCACTTTCTTTGGTACTTATTATACTTACTTTGGTTGATACATAATTGGCGGTGAGGAGAAGCCTCTCCATACTCTCTTCTCCTCTCCAACTCATCGATCGCGGTCTCGTCTCGGTATCGAATCTACAAGGTGAGTATTTGGAGGGGACATGCATGCGCATGTTGATCTTGTGTATGGATGATTGTTGCACGTGAAGCGCTTGTGTGTGTGCCGGTGTGGTGCATGGATGTTTGTCGAGACGTTGATTCATTTCCGTTTCGGCAAATTTTTGCACTACCCATACGTCCTACCTTTAGGAGAGGTCATGCCGAATTTTTCCGCTCTATGTATACCTTTAGGAGAGGTCCATGCATGTGTGTGCATGTGTTGCGGTTCTAATTTTCTGCTCTATGTATACCATTTGCAGAAAACCATGGTCCTCTCGATTAGTTCCGCTCGAATTAGTAGATACAAGAAAGACGCGAAGGAGGACATGATTCGGAACAATAGGCGCCAGATAAGATGTCCGTGTCGATCATGCAAACTCGAGCGCTGGATCAACCCTGATTCCGGACAACTGGAGGAGCACCTGCTGAGGCGCGGTTTCATGCAGGACAACCAGGCGCGGCCGGCCCCAACAAATGGTGCGCATGAAGACCATGGTGGCGAGCGAGATGACGAAGCACCACATGTCGGTGGAGAATATCATCATGAAGAAGAAGTCAGCGGAGAAGATCATCATGAAGTAGAAGTTGCCGGCGGAGAAGATCATGATGAAGAAGAAGATTCTGGCGCGACTCCGCTAATTTCGACCTTGCGGGACTCTCATGTTCAAGATCTGCTCCTCCATGAGACGAGCAACGACAGAGCTGCAGCCAGAGAGAGAGCCAAGCTGGCGCAAATGGAGAAAGATGGGATGACTCCGATATTTCCTGGGTGCCGTCCGCAGGATACGCGCTTGCATGTAACGCTTGATTGTCTGCAGATGAAGACGCGGAACAAATGGACCGATTCCAGCTTCAGCAAGAACATGAAATTCTGGCACGATCGTCTCCCAGAGGGGAACACATTGCCAAGTAGTATCGAGGAGGCCAAGAAAGTTGTGTGCCCTCTTGACCTACCGCACGAAAGATACCACGCCTGCATCAATGATTGCATGATTTATCGGGGGGCGTACAAGGACATGACCACATGTCCGGTGTGCGGCCACGGACGGTACAAGGTTGGGAACAAGAAGGTACCTCGAAAAGTGGTATGGTACTTTCGTATCACTCCCCGTCTGCAGCGGTATTTCGTGGACCCTAAGGAAGCAAAGCTCATGCAATGGCACGCGGAAAGGGAGAAGCCCGAAGAAGATCCGGAGATGGGCTATATGCTGACACACCCTTCAGACGCTGGCCAGTGGGAAGCATTGGACATTGCCTTCCCTAGGTTCGGGGGCGACGGAAGGAACATCAGGCTGGGTATGAGCACCGATGGACTCAATCCGTTCGGCAACCAGAGTAGCACGCATAGCACCTGGCCTGTGTTTGTATGGCCTTACAACCTACCCCTGTGGCTGTGCACCAAGCAAAGGTACATACACCTGAGTATTCTCATTCAGGGGCCGAAACAACCAGGTGTCGACATGCATTTGTATCTCGGGCTGCTGAAAGAGGAGTTAGACACGTTGTGGAAGACGCCACCCCGTACGTGGGACGCCTACAGTAGAACTTATTTCGATATGAGAGCCGCGTTGATCACGACGGTCACAGACTATCCTGGTTGCGCATACGTATCTGCCCAGGTTAGCCACGGATTCTATGGCTGTGTGAAGTGCATGGATGAGACCCCGCATCTACAGCTACCAAGGGATCCCGGGTCCTCAAAAACCGTGTACCCAGGTGCTCGAAGGTGGCTTCGCTTGGATCACCCGTGGAGAAAACGCGGTGATCTGTTCAATGGTAAAGATGAGCCCGATGGACCCCCGCGACAGAGGAGCGGTGTAGAAATCGACGATCTTCTAAAAAATTGGAAGGAGTGCCCAGCGCCGGGAAAGAAGCGACCGAAGCCAGAGCCGCTGCTCGGTGTATGGAAAGCGAGGTCTATTTTCCATGACTTGGAGTACTGGAAGGTCCTCCACGCGCCCCACAGCCTCAATGTCATGCACATTACGAAGAACGTTACCGAGAGTCTGCTTGGCACTCTTTGCAACTCGGAAAAGTCCAAGGATGGGCCGAAAGCAAGATACGATCTGAAACATTTTGGCATCAGAAAAGCTCTTCAAGCCCCCGATACTGATGACAACGTCGACGATGATGATGATGATCAGACGGAAGGGACTCAACGTCTCCGTAAAAGGGCTAAGAAGAACGCGGTGGTGCTTCCCGCTGCCTGCTTCACAATGAGTCCGGAGGAGCTCGAGCAGTTTTTCAGGTGCCTCCTACGAGTGAAACTTCCTCACGGTTACTCGGGGAATATAAGCAGATATCTAGACGTAGCGAAGAAGAGGTTCACCGGGATGAAGTCTCACGATTGTCACGTGCTCATGACGCAGATACTTCCCGTTGCGATCCGAGGGATAATGGACGAGCACGTCCGTGATATGCTGTTTGGCCTTTGCAACTTCTTTGACGTTATCACCAGGAAGTCGATCGGCGTGAGGCAGCTCAAGATGCTACAGGATGAGATCGTGGTGATACTATGTGAGCTCGAGATTTACTTCCCGCCCGCATTCTGTGATATATGCGTCCATCTCCTTCTCCATGTCATTGATGACATCAGGCAGCTCGGCCCGACGTTCCTCCACAACATGATGCCTTTCGAAAGGCAGAACTGTGTCATGAAAGGATACGTTCGCAACAAGGCCCGTCCAGACGCAAGCATGGCCAAGGGGTTCCTAACCTACGAGTGCATCTCCTTCTGCCAGAATTATCTAAGCACCGAGGACGACCAGGATCATGTTGGTCTGCCCACCAGGACGCACCTCGGCAGGCTCACTGGAGTCGGTCACCGCGAGGGCTACCGCTCAGTCCATGTGGGCATTGTCAATCGACGCGACGACTTTGAAAGGGCTCACCGGGTCGCGCTACAACACTTAAAATTGGTCGAACCTTTTGTGCAAGAGCACAAAAGCATAATCGAGCAGAATTACATCGATATGAGCCGGCCAAGGAAGATGGGAGACGTAACCAAAGAGCACAACTCCGGCTTCACGCTTTGGTTTAAGCAAAGTCAACTGCTTCAAGCACAGAGCAGAAGGCCTTCTACCGAAGATGAAAAACTCATATACACCTTATCACAGGGCCCCGGGCATAATGTAAGGACCTATCAGGGGTACGACATCAACGGTTACAGATTCTACACCGAGGAAAAGGACAGAAATAGTGAAAATCAAAACTCAGGAGTAACTATGCTATCATACGCCGATGACGAGACTAGTGTCAAGGAAAGATTTTTTGGAAGGATCGAGGAGATATGGGAGCTCAATTACTGTGGAGAGACGGTGCCAATGTTCCGTGTGAGATGGGCCAAGAAGGTCGAAAAAGAAGGCCGATATTTCACCACCATGGTTATACCGGATGCCAAATCGAAGAGCGCATCCGCGAAAAATGAGCCATGGGTACTCGGTAGCCAAGTTGACCAATGCTTCTTCATCACCGACCCGTCGAGGCCTAGCCGTGTTGTCGTGAGGAGGGGCAAGAGGAGCATCATAGGAATGGAAGGAGACGCAAACGAGGAAGACTTGGACAAGAACTGTGACCCAAAGATCGAGGAGGAATTCGACAAGCACTTCGACATGCCTACTACTAGTAAAGTAAGAAGGAAGACCTCCCTACCTACTAAAGGTTGTCCGTTCACACGAAGAAATCTCAAGGTGGCCGGCATAAAGTATTCAACCGCCAACAAGAAGGGCAAGAAGATCGTGAAGAAACGCTAAGCTAGCTCGGAACCGGACGGAGAAGACTTTTTTGGTGTGTGTGATCGAGACTTTTTTGTGTATGCACATTCCAAAGCATAAGGCTTATATTTTTAGAAACTATCGACAACTATAATATTATATAGACATCATATGAAAATTTGGTCAAACTTCATGTTCTTTGAATTTTGGTCAAATTCGGAACCGGATAGAGGGAGTAATAACTAAAATAATTAAAAAAAAGGAAATAAATTCTGTGGCGCATCTACTAGTGGGATGCGCCACAGAATTAGCTAATTCTGTGGCGCATCCCACCAGTAGATGCGCCACAGAATATTGACACTTAGTAAAACTGGGGATCGATCCCCTCCCCCGCGCAACTGCTTCTTCTCTCTCTGTTCCCCTGCCAGATCGAGATCGACTCCCTGCATCGCGTCCACCCTCGCCGCCGCCCCTCTCGAGCGTCGTCCCTCCCGAGCGTCATCCCTCCTCCGCTCCTCGCCCCTCTGGAGTGCCGCCCCTCCTCGCCCCTCTGGAGCGCCGCCCCTCCGGATCGCCGAGTCAAGTACACCTACGCCCACGGCGCCGGCCGGCTCACCACCGTCGATTCCACCTTCGATACGGCCAAGAACGCCTGGGAGTTCGCCGTCGCCAGGAGGTTCGACAGCGGGGACGCTGTGAGGGGCACCTACCAAGCCTCCACGAAGCAGCTCGGGCTCGAGTGGACAAGGAGCTCCAGCATCGGGGGATCCTTCAAGGTATGTTGAATTGGTTGTGAGATCCGTCCATTGTCTTGCTTTTATCTGTGTCACTATACGCTTATTCGAAGATATAACGGAACTAATTTGCATGTGGTTCAGTAGAATTCCATGTATATAACTCAATTCGTAGATTGCCTTGCTTTTGTCTGTGTTAGTATGCATAGAAGATACTACACCTCTATTCCGTTCTAATCGATCCATGAGCTGTGGTAAGTTCACATGCATAGAAGATACTACACCTCTATTTTTTATGCTGCTCTGTGGATATGACAACGCATGATAATGGTTTTCTGTAGTATTGGATGAGAGCAATGTAGACTCCCAGTAGCTAATTCCCGTGTTTCAGTATTTTACATCGCTTGTGTTATTGGGGATACTTCATAGTACTTTGGAGTGGCTGTCCACAAAATACTTATATGGTTGGCTCAAAGTCGTGTGTTAATACCATTATGTAAAGAACTAAAGATCATGTTTCTCTTTTTTGTTTCTATGAAAATGAGGATTGAAACCGTAACTCATCCTTCCGCAAAAGCCAAGCACACAACAGAATGAATAAGCATTAGGTTGTCTAGTTAAGCAGCCGTTTTCTCTTAGTTATGCGTTTCCTGGCAACAATATTTCTTAAATTTGTTTCGCCTGCCTATGCATTGGTAAGTCCAAGTAGGATTTAGACTTAAACAATTTAGATACATAGCTAGCCCCATCCAAAATTAGTTTAGTCAATCTTTCTGCACTCACTATACACAGCCATAATATCATTTTGATGGGGACTTAGGTAGAATTTCATGTGCATAACTCTATTTTCAATCGTTTAGTATCCACGAGAAATTCATCGCAAGGAATATATGGTTTACATTATACATTTTGGTTTTAATTAATATCTTATGCTAGTCTGTGAATATTGCTGCTGTTATGTGTTATGCAATGAGATATTTTGACCATAATCTGCTGTTATATATGCTTATGAGATGCTGTCAAGTGTGGATGAATAAACTGAGTTGCCCATTTCTCCCGAAGTGTTGATTCGCTTCCGTTTCGGTTGAGAAATGGGCACTCATAGGTAGAAAAATTAGCAAAAGTCATGCCGAAATTTTGAATTTTTCCGTTGCATTATGTACTAACTATTTGCCTCTTTTTAATGAAGTGCAAATAAACATGTCGGGCACTTCTAACCCTAAGAGCCAGGAGGAAGTCGCCAGAGAGACCAACAAGGAATGGTGGGAGGAATACGATGAGGGAGAGGGCCAGGGGGGCGCCGCCGATCGCGGCGATGAGGAAGAGAGCTGGGGGGCCGCCTCCGAGAGCGGCGATGAGGAAGAGGGCCGGGATGGCGCCGCCGAGACCGGTGAAGAGACCACCGACCGCACGGAAGGTGATAGCGGCGGCAACCCTGAGGAGGCCAAGAAGAAGAGGAAGGCGAAGAGGCCAAGGGCGGATCGGAGGCCGCAAGTGCTAGCCAACATCACCGATCCTTTCATGTTGGTCACCGAAAGTGGCCTACCCTTGGAGCCTTCTAAGATTGCCAAAGGGTACGCGATGCAACTAGGGTGCATCGTCCGTGAAACCGTGCCGCTCAACACTCAAGACCTCAGAAGCGAGGCCAACGCGGCTTTGGCCGCAACCCTCCTCCAGAAGCTTCACCAACGATACATGTTCCCACAGCCGTTCAATAAAAAGGTGGACTCTTTAGCTCTCACGAAGATGAGCACCGCCTTGAGCAGCTGGAAAACCCGGCTGAAGGACAAGATCAAGAAAGGTAAAAGCTGGGAGCAGATAAGTCGCAAAGACCCGACGCTCTCTAGAGAAGACTTCGAAGCATTCAAGTCGTCCTTAGAGACTGATGAGGCTAAAAAATGGACCGCCTGGGGGAAGAAAATGCGGGAATTGAACCTAGGGGCTCACCGTTGCGGAAGCGGCGGTTACCGAGGAAAACAGCCCACTTGGGACAAGGAGGATGCCGAGATGATACGTCTGGGCAAAGAAAACCCCTGGCTAAAAATCGCGGATATACAGACTAGGAACTATGTCCGGTCCCGCTACTACTTAGACTGGGAGACGGGGGAATTTGTTACGGATTACCCCGACGTGAAGAAGTTCGAGAAACTCCTGGTAAGGATAGTCTATATTATTATTGCGCTGATCTTATTAAGCAATGAAGCCAAATGGGCTAACCTTAAGTTCCTTTGTCTGAAGGACGATGAGTTTAAGGCTAGTTCTACGGCTGGCCCGTCGTCCCAGGGGTCGACGGAACAGTGGGACACGCCTTTCAACAGGGCGACGAACGCATACAAGGAATGGGACCTGGACAAGCCATCGACGTCGGCTGGCCGTGTGTCCGGCTTTGGCACAAGTATGAAGGTATCCGAGTACTACGGATCGGATGCCAAGTCGAGAAAGGAGAGGAGGTCGACTAAGGATAAAGCCGAGGTTCAGGACTGAAGAAGAAGGTGGAGTCACTAGAGAAAATAGTGGACCCCACCGAGATGAGTAAGTTAGTGGACGAGAAGCTGCAGGAGAAGCTCCGGCAGATCATCCCCCCTGGTTTGATGGAGGGGTTAGCTGCTTGGAATGCGGCAGGTCAACAGGGGCCGATATATGTGCCCAGTGTCAGCGGCAGTAACTCAAGTCACCAAGTGTCACCGCTGGTGACCCCAACGCCGCCGCTCCACCTGGTCGCATCGACGCCCCCAACCGCGAAAGCTGATAGGGTGGTGGTGCCTGATAATGCACTCGAGAGTGAGCGGCCCGGCACCGGCACCGACGCCCTTGTATCAACATTAGCAGAGATCAACGCCGTCAAGAAGGTAACTCATTAGTTAGTCCTCCGCGTCATCTTCTTTAACTATATATTCCTTGCGCTGATCTTATCCAACATGCCCCTGACTCAGGACGAACCTTGCATACTCCTGCATGTGGTGGAGCCCGGCGGCAAGTTGATGGATGTTGCTAGCGGCACTGTCATGCCCAGCCGAACTATGCACCACAGAAACATTGCAGATCATTTGGTGAAGGTGAAGTTGGCAATGGTAGTGCCGGAGTACCACAACCTCCTCCCCCCTGATCAACCTCCGGGCACAGACGAGGACGACATTATGGTCCTTGGGAATTGCATCGGCTGGCTTATGACATGGCCGAAGAACCAGATTTGTCTGGGTGGGGGTCTTCCGAGTGTCAGGTGCAACATCGGCGCCACCTCCCCTATCATTCGGCCCAAGGTCGTCCGGCCCGGCGCCGGCCCCACCCTTAAGGAACCGGCGGTCGCCGCCGCCACTACCCTGAAGGAACCGGCGGTCGCCGCCGCCACCCGAAAGGAACCGGCGGTCGCTGCCGCCACTACCCTGAAGGAACCGGCGGTCGCCGCCGCCACCCGGAAGGAACCGGCGATCGCCGCTACCACCACACGCCACCAACAGCTGTTGGGAAAGCTTCCGCAACGACCGTCGACCAAACGCAAGGTACGCCAAGCGGCGGCATCGCAACCGCCACCACCTAACTTCTAGGACATGGCGCCGCTTGATGGCAACGATGATGATGATGACGTCGATGCCTACATCAACACTGGCGCCTGCAGCCAAGATATGTACATGCCTCATATGGATGAAGAAGCCTTCCGCACTCACGGCGATCAACTTGGTCGTCCCACTACAGTCACGCAGCGCCTGACCTTCACGGGTCTTTCTCTGCAAGACACTCCTCCAGAGGCTGGCAATCCAGCTCAAGTCAAGCCGGCTACCATTTTCAGCCCTAACACGCTGTATAAGACGATCATCGGGGAGCCACGCGAATCAACCCCAACACCCCAAGCTCCACCAGCACCCCAAGCAACCCAAGCACCCGTTGCACCACCATCATCACCACCAGCACCCCAAGCAACCCCACCATCAGCACCACCAGCACCCGAAGCACCCCCAGCAGGTCAGGTGAAGAAGCCAAGGAAGAGAGGAAATAAGAAGGGCGCATCTTTGAGCCAGACTCTTCCTAAGAAGATGCGGGCCGACGACATGGTACCACGGACACCGGGTGGCTTGTCCCGGCTTCATGAAGCTGGTAAACTGATACTGCCTGAGGACCTCGAACATCTCGCAAGTGGACCAATGATCAGTTTGCAGCAAAATATTCAGTTTCTAGAGAGCCTCCTTCTTCAAGACAAGGATCCAAATTACCCGGTGTTCACGGTCAAGGTGCCAGCAGCAGACCTGAACTTCGTTCAAGCATACCCCGCGGATATCTTCTTCATAGCGTTCGAGGACGTCTTCAATCTATTTCACTGGAAATGGCTCGACTATAACTTGGTTCGCCTATACGCGATCAATCTTCAGATGAAGATCAAGAGAGAGAGACCCCCCAACGTCGCGGTAGCGGATCCCTACTACATGCGCGATAGCCAGCTGGTGGATGGCTCAAGCACACGGACCGCGGCGGTGCGGTACGTCCAGAGCTTCATGCTCATGAACAAAGAGAAGAACACCATTCTTCTGCCTGTCTTTCCCGAGTAAGTACACATTCGCTCTCGGCCGTCGTAACTTATGCTTTCTTATATATTTCTTCCATTGCCGATCATTTCCAACATTCCATTTAAATTGCATGTGTTGAGCAGGGACACATACTGCACACTCGTCGTTCTTTGCCCGAAGTGGTCACTAGCCCAGTACTTCGACTCGTCGAGTACGACGATGAAGAAAGACTACAACAGAATAAGGAGTGTTCTCGATGAGGCTATCCTTTTCTACTCCAAAAATGGAGGCATCTTCCACGAGAAGGGGAAATTTATCAGGTCGGACACTAAAGAGCAGGGGTTCAAGCACGTGATCAACTTCCCTTGCATCAAGCAGCCAGATGACAGCATGAAGGAGGCCTTCTATGTCCTCCATCACCTTAAAGGGTTTGTCGCGGATGCAGAGATGATGCGTCTGCCACCTAGTAAGCGAGACCCCAAAAAAATGGCGGGGGAGATCAGCAATGCTGATCTTAGAGAAGACTTCCATCGCATCCAAGTAAAGCTATCGGAAATTATCGTAGAAGATGTATGCAACAGATCGGGGCTCTTACACCAACTCAGAGGGTTGTGTAAGAGGGATATAGAAGAACGCCTACATAGGCAGGGTGATGGAAGGACGTGGACGACGAAGGACATGTACAAACCGTTCCCGGAGCCCATGAACAAGACGTCTCGTTGATCGAGAGGCCGGTGTGCCTACTGTGTTGTAAATAAACTTGCTTAGTGTCGTTGTTGGACTTCAATTACTATTGTAGTCGATGTAGTAGAACTTGATTACTTATGTGATACCGATGCTATATGACTTTTAGGTTTATTATTATTTCCTTGCTTTAATTCTTGTGAATATGTATGCATGTGAACCCTCTAATTCTTTCCATTGCATTATATACTAATATGCCTTGTGTCCATAGAGATGATGTGGTACGTCGTGTTCGAGGGGCGGGTTCCAGGAGTCTATGAGGAGTGGACGGACTGCAAGGAACAGGTGCACAAGTTCAGCGGCAACTGCTACAAAGGCTACCCGACTCAACAAGAGGCGGTTGCCAAGTGGAGGAAGCACCAAAGCACCAGTCGAACAAGAGCAAGATGAAGACCTTCATTGTGCTCTCGCTCTTGCTCACCATCGTCGGAGCGGTACTCTATTTCATCCTAGTGTAGGCGGCGGCTGGTGTCACTTCATTTGTATCTTGAGATGATGCACTTAATTTGCATGGATTATGAGTTGTATGGAGATATATATGTATGATGAGTTGTATATGCATGGAGCTATATGAAATCTGTTAATATTCTATATGAAATGAGTTGTATATGGAGATATATAATTGTGCTATATGAAATCTGTTGATATATCTGTATACTGCTATATTATATCTGTTAATACCTGTATATATACACCAGACAGAATAAGTTCTGTATAAAACCTGTAATATTTCTGTGGCGCACTAAAATGCAATTCTGTGGCGCACCTAATTCTGTGGCGCACCAAGCCATAATGCGCCACAGAATTTCTTAATTCTGTGGCGCATTAGGGCTTGGTGCGCCACAGAATTCCAAATTTCTGTGGCGCATGTACTGGTGCGCCACAGAATGCTTATTTTTGTGGCGAAGATTCTGTGGAGCACCACCCATGCGCCACAGAATGCATATATGGGTGCGCCACAGAAGAGGTTTTCCCTACTAGTGTGAGCTCTCATTGCCCCTATCATAGGCATCTGAGTGGTTAAGATTAATGCGAGTACAAATATGAGATATATGCTTTACAAGTCATAAGTTGAAAATCTCATGTCTCTTGAATACGAGTACTTAAACCATGCTAATCGACTTAGGTCCCAAGTAAGTTCTTGTCATTGTAAGCATACATGTATCATTGAGAACGCCAACGGGGTACCTCCTGCCCGATGATATGGAAACAGTCCCACATCAAAATGACAAGACAAACAGACAATGTACACCTCGACATCTCTTTTATTTACCATTGGGTATAGCTTTTTATTTTGAGATGCGTCATCACATGTCCACTATGGTTATGCTGTAAATTTCCACCATGAATGATGCATGGTTTAGATTAGCGGACCATGCGTTTCTCTAACACATATACAAACTCCATGAACATGAACTCACAAGTTTCCAACTCCTTTCACACAGATAAGCATCCATAAACAAAATATCATGATATCAACTAAATAGGAATAAGTGTAATGTTGAAAGCATGCCTGATGTCTACGCATGCGTCTGTTCTTGTAGACAGTGTTGGGCCTCCAAGTGCAGAGGTTTGTAGAGCAGCAGCAAGTTTCCCTTAAGTGGATCACCCAAGGTTTATCGAACTCAGGGAGGAAGAGGTCAAAGCTATCCCTCTCAAACAACCCTGCAATTACGATACAGAAAGTCTCTTGTGTCCCCAACACACCCAATACACTTGTCAGATGTATAGGTGCACTAGTTCGACGAAGAGATAGTGAAATACAAGTGGTATGGATGTTTATAAGTAGTAAATACAATCTAGAATAAAAATGGCAGCAAGCAAACAAGTAACAAAACAGCAAGTAAATGGTGTGCAATGCTTGGAAACAAGGCCTAGGGATCATACTTTCACTAGTGGACACACTCCCAACAAATATAACATGATTGAACCGGTAGAAAACTTCTCTTCACTATGGCACTCTGAATTACTCTCCTATTGAATAACACTAATCATTGCGTAGGGCTACGAAACACTCCTTAAAGTTCATCAAGTACTTGACAAACACCACTCATAGAGATATTCAAATCAGATCACAACTCAAGATAGATATTATTGCAACTTAGACCAAGTACTAACACGGTGCACACACTGTCAACATTACACCATGAAAGGAGGAATAGATCACTTCAATACTATCATAGTAATAATTATTCTCATAATCCATAAGAGATCACAATCATAGCCTAGACCAAGTACCACCATGATGCACGCACTGTCACCGTTACACCATGGCAGGAGGAATAGATTACTTTAATAACATCACTAGAGTACACATAATATCTGAATAATAACATCTACTTGTTCAACATGATACAAAGCTCACGATCACACAAAGATCACATCATGGGAGAGAGAGGTGAACCACATAGCTACCGGTAGAGCCCTTAGCCCCGGGGGAGAACTACTCCCTCCTCATCATAGGAGACAGCAAGGTTGATGGAGATGGCGGTGAGGTCGATGGAGACGGCGGAGACGGCGATGGAGACCGATGGAGATGGCTCCGGGGGCACTTCCCCGTCCCGGCAGGGTGCCGGAACAGAGACTTCTGTCCCCCGAAATTTGTCTTCGACGGCGGCAGAGTTGCGGAACTGATCTGGGAAAAACGTCGACTCCCTTAGGGTTTTCCGTCCCGAGGCTTCTTATAGGCGAAGGGGCGTCGTCAGGGGGCAGCCAGGGGCTCCTCACACCAGGGTGGCACGGCTAGGGCCTGGGCGGCGCCACCTATGTGTGAGGGCGGCCTCTGGCCCCCCTTCGGCTCTCTTTCGGTCTTCGGGAAGCTTCCAGGAAAAATAAGACTTCTGGCTTTTGTTTCGTCCAATTCCGAGAATATTTCCTGTGTAGCTTTTCTGAAACACAAAAATAGCAGAAAACAGGGAACTGGCACTGTGACAACTTGTTAATAGGTTAGTTCTGGAAAATGCATAAAAGTGCCACAAAGTGTAACGAAACACAAGGCAAATGGTGCAAAAACAAGCATGGAGCATCAAAAATTATAGATACATTGGAGACGTATCAGCATCCCCAAGCTTAACTCCTGCTCGTCCTCGAGTAGGTAAGTGATAACAAAAGAAATAATTTTTGAGGTGACATGCACCATCACAATCTTGATCATATAGGTAAAGCATTAAGTGCTGAGATCAAAGAACTTAAAACATGGGCATGAAAGATATGATCTTGATAGAAGAAACTTAGCAACCATGTTATAACATGAAAAAGAACACAAACAAAAGATCATGAATAATTAAACAATGAAAGTCAAACGTGTGTTCAAATCATAAGGAAAAACATACAAATGGTTTTCAGCTTGTCCTTCATGGAGAGCAAAACATAAATGCATAGGACACCTTCAAGTTTAAGAGGGCGACTAGATACAAATAATTTAAGAACAAGTGAAACCATGATCATGAATCAATCAATGAAAACTTTGGGACAATGTACATTATACTCAGAATGACAACTATGCTCTCTTAGATGGTGCATAAAGGTAGAAGGTGGTGACTCAACATAAAAGTAAAAGAAAGGCCCTTCGCAGAGGGAAGCAGTGATTGCAAGTTTTATAACCTTCAAAAATTATGGTACTTACCAGGTTTGAGCTCTCATTGCCCCCATCATAAGCATCTTGAATGGTTAGAGTTAATGCGAGAACAATTATGATGCATATGCTTGACAAATCATAAGTTGAAAACCTCGTGCCCCGTGAATACGAGTACCCAAACCTCATGCTACTTTACTTAGAGTCCCAAGCAAGGCTCTTGTCATTGTAAATATATGCATATCATTGAGAACCGCCAATGGGGTACCTCCGTGCCCGATGACATGGAACAAGCCCACACCAAAATGACAGGACAAGCAGACAATGAACACCTCGACATCTCTTTTATTTGCCATTTGTTTAGCTTTTTATTGTGAGATGCGTCGTCGAATGTTCACCATGGGTATGCTGCAAATTTCCACCATGAATTATGCATGGCTTAGATTGGCGGCCCGGCGTTTCCCTAACACATATACAAAATCCATGATCCCCACAAGATTCCCAATTCATTTCACACCGCGGGCATCCATAAACAAAAGATCACGATATCAACTCAAATAAGAAGTGCAATGTTAAAAGCTTGCCCATGACTGCATGGCTGGGCTAGTCTCCAACTTACAACTTGCAAGCATAACAACTCAACATAAGAGACCACAATGTCAAATTTTTAAGAACAGGAAAAAGTAAAGTGTGCCTTCCGGTTCGTGAGAGCTTTACTCACCGAATTTCGCATAACACTGGTAAGAGTTTAATTTGAAGATAAAATAAAAGCAAGTCAAATTTACTTGGAATAGCAAATTGCTAGTAGGTATGTATGGTGGACACTTTGGAAAACTTTGGCTTTTAGGAGTTGGATGCACGAGTAGAGCTCATACTCAGTACAAGGCGAGGGCTAGCAAAAGACTGGGAGCGACCAACTAAGAGAGCAATAATGGCCATAATCATGCAAAGCGACAAAGCGACATTAAAAGAAGCATAAGATGGCATCAAAAGTCAAAAACTAAATGATCATAGAGGCTATTGGCGACTTTGTAAGAGTCTAACATGTGTGAGCATGCGCCAAGTCAACCCAAATAAAGCATCAAGGAGAAAACCAAAATAATGCTTCCAAACAATAAAAACAACGCATGATTTTTTCAAAGGCTCATTAAGCAATCTCAATTATTTGAGACAAGTCATGCTACAGAAAAACCACTAAGCATACTATCAAAAAGACATCAAGCATGACATGAAAAAGCCTAAGCCGCAGTCTACACAAGCTCCTTCTTGTACCACTTTTTTGCATAAAGCTTTTTCTCTTTTCCAACACCATTCAAACTTTTTTAATCCAACCCTTTTGAGGAAAACCAACATGGTCCAGAGGCAAAAATACACCTTGATAAATAAATATAAGATCTGAACGCAAATCAAGGCGAAAACAAAAACCAAAAGCAGTAGCAGAAAAAGAGAACACTCATTGAATGATAAAAGTGAAAACTAGAGTGTTCTTGGCAAATGAAAAGCGAGTTCATCTCCTCCAAAAGAAACATGATGTGATATAACCATTTATTGCAGCAAACAAAACTAAACTAACTATGAAAACTAAAACAACTGACGCTCCAAGAAAAACACATAGTGCATGAAGCAATAAAAATATAGTGTCTTGAAAGGTGACCTGATTTTTGCCGATGAAGAAGGGGTGCCTCGGGGGCATCCCCAAGCTTTGACGCTTGTACTTCTTGGATATTTCTTGGGGTGATGCATGGGCATCCCCAAGCTTGAGATTTTGTCCATTCTTCAACTCATCTCATCATTCTCCAATCCCTACACTTGAAAACTTCCTTCATACAAAACTAAACACAAATCTATTAGCAACATTAGTGTAGCATAACATATAATCAACCTCTTTTTGCTTCAGGTTTCAACCTAAAACCACCACATATATAGCATATACTACTGTAGCAGCTTCACCAAAAGTTTCGTGATCAAAAGAACTCAAAAGAAAGTGATAAAGCGGCAAACACAAATATTGGCAGAAATCTGTCAAAACAGAACAGCTGACAAAGGCCGAATTTTTGAGGGGTTTTCTGTTGCTCAAATCAAAAAGTGTTCAACTAACTAAAGTTTGGATATAACCTGGGGCATATGCACAAGAAATCGCAGGTCCAAAATATATACATAGAATTTATACGAATTTTTACGGTGCAGCACCAAAAACTGTTTCAGGACAGCAACATCCCCAAATCTTACCTCACTCAAATTAGAGGCTTCTCTTGGCACAAAAACGAAATAAAAAGGATAAGGAGCGGTTATTACAGTAGTAATAACTTCCAAGACTCAAATAAAAGAAAAAGTACTGAAAATAAACAATGGGTTATCTCCCAAGAGTGCTTTTCTTTAACGCCTTTGAGCTAGGCGCAGTAATTTGCAAAGATGCTCATGTGGGCGCCATATAGGAGCTTGAGGCAAAGGCGCCATATAGGAACTTAAAGCAATAGAGAGCATCAAAAAGCAAATGTGAAAGACATTTATATCTGAACCACTTCCTATGCATAGGAATCTTGTAAGAAAATAAATCAACGAGGCACATAGTAGCAAGCATGGATAGATAAAACAAGTGCCACTTCAAGATTTGAAACATAAAGAGGGGAAACTCAATATTGTTGAGATCCATCAAACCATGTTTCCCTCTCTCATAATAACTTTCAGTAGCATCATGAATAGAACTAACAATATAACTATCACATAAAGCATCCCTATCATGAGCCACATGCATAAAAGAATTAATACTCACCACAGGAACAATAGTAGTAGGAGCAGATTCAACAGAATAATTATTCTCATCACCATAATCACCATAAATAGGAGGCATATTGTAATCATAACTAATTTTATCCTCAATAGTAGGTGGACTAAAAATAACATAATCATCATTGTAATCATCATAAATTGGAGGTAAAGTATCATCAAAGTAAATTTCCTCCTCCAAAGCTAGGGGACTAAAAAGATCATTTTCATCGAAACTAGCTTCCCCAAGCTTAGACTTTTCCATAGCATTAGCAATAATGGTGTTCAAAGAGTTCATACTAATAACATTACCATTAGCATGCAAATAAAGTTCCATAGGTTTTTTAATTTTCTCTTCAAACACTTCATGTCCTAACTCAAGATAAATACTATAAAGCTCTCTAATTTTTTTGTTGTTTTCCATTAAGCCTAACTAGTGAAAATAAAAACAAGAAACAAAAAGATGTAATTGCAGAATCTAAAGGAAATAAGTTCAAGCACTCACCAGCAACTAAAAGACTTAGCAGCCAAAGAATGTGAGTACCTTTTACCTTACCTCCCCGGCAACGGCGCCAGAAAAGAGCTTGATGTCTACGCACGCGTCTGTTCTTGTAGACAGTGTTGGGCCTCCAAGTGCAAAGGTTTGTAGAGCAGCAACAAGTTTCCCTTAAGTGGATCACCCAAGGTTTATCGAACTCAGGGAGGAAGAGGTCAAAGCTATCCCTCTCAAACAACCCTGCAATTACGATACAGAAAGTCTCTTGTGTCCCCAACACACCCAATACACTTGTCAGATGTATAGGTGCACTAGTTCAGCGAAGAGATAGTGAAATACAAGTGGTATGGATGATTATAAGTAGTAAATACAATCTAGAATAAAAATGGCAGCAAGCAAACAAGTAACAAAACAGCAAGTAAACGGTGTGCAATGCTTGGAAACAAGGCCTAGGGATCATACTTTCACTAGTGGACACACTCCCAACAAATATAACATGATTGAACCGGTAGAAAACTTCTCTTCACTATGGCACTCTGAATTACTCTCCTATTGAATAACACTAATCATTGCGTAGGGCTACGAAGCACTCCTTAAAGTTCATCAAGTACTTGACAAACACCACTCATAGAGATATTCAAATCAGATCACAACTCAAGATAGATATTATTGCAACTTAGACCAAGTACTAACACGATGCACACACTGTCAACATTACACCATGAAAGGAGGAATAGATCACTTCAACACTATCATAGTAATAATTATTCTCATAATCCATAAGAGATCACAATCGTAGCCTAGACCAAGTACCACCATGATGCACGCACTGTCACCGTTACACCATGGCAGGAGGAATAGATTACTTTAATAACATCACTAGAGTACACATAATATCTGAATAATAACATCTACTTGTTCAACATGATACAAAGCTCACGATCACATAAAGATCACATCATGGGAGAGAGAGGTGAACCACATAGCTACCGGTAGAGCCCTTAGCCCCGGGGGAGAACTACTCCCTCCTCATCATAGGAGACAACAAGGTTGATGGAGATGGCGGTGAGGTCGATGGAGACGGCGGAAACGGCGATGGAGACCAATGGAGATGGCTCCGGGGGCACTTCCCCGTCCCGGCAGGGTGCCGGAACAGAGACTTCTGTCCCCCGAAATTTGTCTTCGACGGCGGCGGAGTTGCGGAACTGATCTGGGAAAAACGTCGACTCCCTTAGGGTTTTCCGTCCCGAGGCTTCTTATAGGCGAAGGGGCATCATTAGGGGGCAGCCAGGGGCTCCTCACACCAGGGTGGCGCGGCCAGGGCCTGGGCCGCGCCACCTATGTGTGAGGGCGGCCTCTGGCCCCCCTCCGGCTCTCTTTCGGTCTTCGGGAAGCTTCCGGGAAAAATAAGACTTCTGGCTTTTGTTTCATCCAATTCCGAGAATATTTCCTGTGTAGCTTTTCTGAAACACAAAAACAGCAGAAAATAGGGAACTGGCACTGTGGCAACTTGTTAATAGGTTAGTTCCGGAAAATGCATAAAAGTGCCACAAAGTGTAACGAAACACAAGGGAAATGGTGCAAAAACAAGCATGGAGCATCAAAAATTATAGATACGTTGGAGACGTATCAGTGCCCCATGACAACATGGCTGAGCTAACTCCCAACTTACAACTTGTAAGCATATAATCATCATAACAGAGCCACAATGGTCAAGTTTATTAAGTGCAAGAAAGTAAATGTGCCATCAAGTTCGTGAGAGCGTTACTAACTAATTTTCTCATAACAAAAAAATTAATTTGGAAGATAGATAAAAGCATGATGAATATACTTGGAATAGCAAAATGCTAATAGGTAGATATGGTGGACACATTGGAAAAACTTTGGTTTTTGGGAGTTGGATGCATGAGTAGAGCTTATACTCAGTACAAATGAAGGCTAGCAAAAGACTAGGAGCGACCAACTAAGAGAGCAATACAGCCATAATCATGCATAGCGACAAAACATTATTAACCAAAGCATAAAGTGATATCACAAGTCAAAAACCAAATGATGATAGAGGCTTGAGGCGACTGGTTTGAAGTCAAACATGGTGTAAGCATGTAACGTCCCAAGATTTTATCAAGTTTTGGGGGAACTTTTTTGCTTTTGTTTTGCATGTTGATGACCCACAAGTATAGGGGATCGCAACAGTCTTCAAGGGAAGTAAAACCCAAATTTATTGATTCGACATAAGGGGAGCCAAAGAATATTTATAAGCCTTAACAAATGAGTTGTCAATTCAGCTGCACCTGGAAACAGACTTGCTCGCAGCGGTTTATCAGTAGCAACAGTTTTATAGTGGTGATAGTAACGAAACAGTAACAACAATAGTAAAATAAAAGCGGTAATAGTAGCAATAGTAAATAGTAGGATGGAATATTGTAGGCATAGAGATGGATGTACGGGCGTTGCATGGATAAGATAATTCATGAAATCAGTGAGACATGGGCAATTGCAGATAAATAATGATAAATATCCTAGTACTAACAATCATAGGCATGTGTTCCGTATATAGTCGTACGTGCTTGCAATGAGAAACTTGCACGACATCTTTTGTCCTACCAGCCTGTTGCAGCAGGGCCTCAAGGGAAACTACTGGTAATTAAGGTACTCCTTTTAATAACGTACCGGACCAAAGCATTAACACTCGGTGAACACATGTGATCCTCACATCATAGCCATCCCCTCCGGTTATCCCAATTTCTGTCACTTTGGGGCCTCAGGTTCTGGACAACAATATGTGTATACAACTTGTAGGTAAGACCATAAACAACAAGTATCATCATATAACAATAACAAGTTCAGATCTGAAATCATGGCACTCGGGCCCAAAGTGACAAGCATTAAGCACAACAAGTTGCAACAATGTCACAAGCACTAATAAAAGATACTAGGCACTATGCCCTAACAATCTCATAGCAAATTACATGAATGATCTCATCCAATCCCTACCATCCCCTTCGCCTACAGCGGGAATTACTCACACATGGATGGGGGAGTCATGGATGGTTGATGGAGAGACGTCGGTGATGATGGTGATGAAGATCTCCTCCAAATCCCCATCCCGGCAGGGTGCTAGAACGGAGTTTCTGGTTCTGAATCGCGGTTTCTGATGGCGGCGGCACAGCGGAAGTCTATCTGGGAAAAACGCCGAACCCCCGCTCCTTTCAGGTCAGAGGGTATATATGGGCGGAAGGAGGGGTCGAGGCGACGGCCGAGGTGGCCTCACCACAGGTGGGCGCGGCCAGGCCTGGGCCGCGCCCCCTGGTGGTGAGCCCAGGCCACTGCCCCCCTTCGTCTCTCCTTCTGGCTTTGTGGGTCTTCTGGCAAAATAGAATTTTTGCAATATTTTCCGGGATTTTTCCTGAAAGTCGGATTTCTGCACAAAACCAAGACACTAGAGCAATTCTGCTGAAAATAGCGTGAGTTCATGTTAGTTGTATTCAAAACACACAAATTAGAGGAGAAATAATAGCAAAAGTGTTCGGGAAAGTACATACGTTTTGGACGTATCAACTCCCCCTGAGCTTAGCTATTTGCTTGTCCTCAAGCAATTTAGTTAACAAATGAGAGCGATAAAAGAAACTTTCATGAACACATTTGCTTCATGGATGTATATATACTAACTATATGATCAAGTACTCAGGCAATTCATAATAAGAAATATGCTACTAATGTTACCTCGTAGTCAAGCAAGCTATGAAAGAGTGCCAATATACTAATAACAAGTAACATGAACATAAGAAGCTACAAGATTGTAATGCTCAGAAATGATATGAAAGAGTGGTATCCCGCTTGCCTTTATTTGTAGAGCAAAACATAAATGCTGAGGCACCTCTGAAGTCCAAAGGAAGACTAGAAGTAAAAATATCAAAGATACAAGCATCAAAGTTATACCACAATTAACCGTGTTCTGGGACAAGCACATTACACTAAGAATAACAGCTATGCTCTCAAGAAGGTGCTTTAAAGTTAGAAGATGAAGACTCAACATAAAAGTAAAAGAAAGGCCCTTCGTAGAGGGAAGCAGTGATTTAACATGTGCTAGAGCTTTTCATTTGTAAAACAAAGATAAAAATTTATTTTGAGAGGTGGTTGTTTTATGTCAATGACTGGCAATGGTCACTTGCTATCTTCCATAATAAACAAGTGAGAGCGGTTCCGAGTTCTTTGAAAATTTGGCACATTGGTGCTCTTTTATAAAGCTTTGGCACTCCTCCCCACTTCCTTTCTCAAACCATGGCTAGCCGATTCCATCGGGGGCCCACCAACTTTCACATACCATGGAGGAGTGCTCTTTTTCTTTTCTTTTTAAAATTAGATTACAATGGTCTGACCAGCTCCCTTGCAAAATTAATGACGAGCAGATGAAGCTGCCTAGTCGAGGGGTACTCAATTTAATATGGAAGATAGCAATTTCGACCACTACGTCCCCATGAGCTAAAAATAGTGGCACAAAATGAGAAGTAGTTGAAAGTTTTGAAAGGTAGCACATGAAAATTTACTTGGAATGGCTTTGAAATACCATGCATAGGAATTTATAGTGGACTCTTTGGTAGACTTGGTTTTTGGTGATTAGATGCACGAGAAGTATTCCCTCTCAGTACAAGTGAAGGCTAGCAAAAGACTGGGAAGCGACAATCGAGAGAGCAATAACTATCATAATCATGCTTGCGACAAAATAAAATTAATATAGGCATAAAAATGATAGAAGAACTCTGAGGCAAAGTAAATCATCGAGGCTTAATTGACTTTTTGTTCAGTCATATGCATGCTTGAGCATGTGCCAAGTCGATTCAAATGAAACTTTCAGAGGAGGATACCACAATAACATACCATATTATGAATAAAACAATGCAAGCAAGCGTCTACATGACATGCTACAAATTATTAGTAAATTGGAACTAATCATATGAGAGCAAGAACTACAAAGCATCCATTAGATAACATATACCTTACATGAACCGACTAAGCATGTCCACATAGATGAGTATATGTACAAAAATGAAAACAAATAGAGTTCATACCAGCCTCTCACCACATCTCGGGTTGTCATATGTCATCATTATTGCCTTTCACTTGTGTGGCTTGAATAATATGAAGTGAATACCAAGCTCCAATGGAGTCACGGGAGACTGAACTCTGCAACAAACTTTACAAAACCGAAGAAGAACAACAAATATTTTTGGGTTTTCGATTTTTGAAACAAGAACAGAAGGAAATAGCAAACAAAGCAAAATATTTTTGGATTTTTTGTGGGGACCCCGGCTTACCACCCGGGATTCCCGTTATGCATACAATTCACGATCCCAGGAGACCGTTGTGAATCCACATAATAGAGTTGGACTTACAGATTACATCATCCATTACATAACGAGTATTAAAGTCTTACATAAGCCGCTTGGCTGAATATAAATGCCACACAGGGCAAGTTCAACTGACACACTTAGTCATATATAGCAGCGGATACATGCAGCATAGTGACCCTAGTCAGGCCTACTACCCTACGGGCGACTGACCGGGAAACGGTTCATAATTCGCACCGGCATCGTCATACTCCTCGTCATCCTCCTCATAGTCATCGCCAAAGTCTGGCCAAGTTAATAGCCAGGGACAAAGCCGTGAGTACATTTTGGAATTGTACTCGCAAACCATTTAAGAGAGAATCATTCACATGCTATATGGCTGTAGCAAGGTTGGGTTGGTTTCAAGTAACCATGCGTTACTAGCTTTCTCGTGTCGATATAGCATGTCCCACGACATTTCTATATCCCTATTAAAGAAGACGTTGATAAGTCTCTCGTGTCGATATAGCATGTCCCACGACATTTCTATATCCTTATTAAAGAAGACGTTGATAAGCATTTAGTAAAGTCTCTAGGAAAGGAGGAAACTCCTTTGAAAGATAAGGTCGGTGGTCAATCAGACGTGACCACCACAAGTCATCGGCAGTACCCTCCAAGTACTCCGACCCATACCCGTGCCACGGCCGTACCCTCCAAGTACTCTGTCCGGCACAAAACTCCATCTTTTTAAAAAACCATTTATAAAACCAAAACCTGACATTGGGCAATGTAGTGATCTTCACAACCGTCCATGACCGAGGACTCGACTATTCGAATAGGTTTACACTCTGCAGAGGTTGTACACTTTACCCACACCATTTGATAAACCCGCTGGGATACCACCAAGGACCGTCATACCTAAGTATGCGGGGTTCGGGTAATCGATCAAAGCCCTCCATCTATCTTCCTTAGTACGGGTGCCTACCCTATGGAGTTTACCTCCCCGGCACGTCCCGGCAGTACCTCCTCCAGAGCGTAACTCCGGTGCCACGGCGGGAGAACCCAAGTGTCTTTCGGCGGCTCGGGATATGCCGTGATATGTGTTGACCTCTTTTGGCGTCAACCCAGATTCTGGGGTCCTGCAGACCCTTATATAGTTGTGAGGCTCCCTGCACTAAAGCAGGCAGACTTCAAACTAGGCCCCGTCCCATACCGGGGTAATGCGGTTGCACGGGTTAATTGCTTCGAGCGACTACAAAGAAACACCAATGCCTTTTTCTAAAACCACCAACTCCTTTCTTCCATATCCCCAAGTTTCCATTTGTCCCAAAAATCCTTTAGTAAACACTTCAGTGGAGTAGGTACTACTCCAAGGTTTTCGAAAACCATTTTCGAAACTTTTCCGAGAGTTTTTCCCATCCTAGAGTTTTTGGCTCCACTACAAGTTTTCCAAAGACTTCGATGCTAATCATCAAGCCTCTACCTTCAGGGGTATTGAGTGGGTGTCAAAGTTGTCATCCTTAATAGATGATATCAAATTGACTCGTGGAGCTAAGTCGCCAACTATTGCTATATAAGGGAAATAGCAATATAAGAAAAACAATGCATAGTAATAGAAGCAAGAGTAGAAATGTGCATAGTGACTTAATAGGATTCAGATATGCAACAAGTAGATGGCTTGCCTTGGTTGGCTTGTCCCTGATCACCTTCCTCCTGATACTCAAACACTTCCCCTTCCTCCGCATAGTCGTCGTTCAATTCTATCGCCGGAAAAAGAAACGACAACACACATGATAAGCATTCATGCATACATGAATCACACCCAAGACATGCATCACACCACTCAACCATTGAGTATCAGAAGCAAACAAGTTTAAATGTCTGAACTAATATTCATTTTACAAAAAGAGTAATCTAATAAAACAATATCAAGCAATAACTATTTGTATGGTAACCCTAACCACACACAAACAACTTGCAGGTATCAAGTTTAATCAAAACATGGCATCCAACACTCTTACAGGTAGCTAACAATATTACAGGAGCAACACAATTGGAATCAACCCAAAAGATTAAAATGGTGAATTAATAAGATTTCCTATTCCCAATAATCACTAGAATAGCAAAATAATCACTAGAATATAACAAATAGAAATAGCACAGGGAAAAAAAGAGAAACAGGCCGGATCTGGCCGGGCTTCGCCAGATCTGGGCCAGATCGGCCCAGTTGGCTCGCCGGCCAGCCCGGGGCGGTGGCCGAATCGGTACGGCGCCTCGGCCGTCCGATTAGGATGCGATCGACGGCCGAGGGCCGTCGTCCTCGCCCGATACTGCATGCGCGCGAGGGGGCTCAGCTCCGGCTAGGGTTTCGCGGGGAGTGTATTTACCGAGGCCGTCGAGGTCAGGTGAGTGCTGGAATCGGTCGAGGCGAGGTCGAGGAAGGCGGGTGCAGGCGCAAATCTTGCATGCAGGAGCTGGGGTTGGGGTCGCGGGTTCCACCGGGTTTCAGACGTCTACGGCGATGGCGACGTCGGCTCTGCCTCTTCTTGCATGAGATCGAGAGCAGGTGAGATCTAGGTGCTGTGACGGTGCTCCAAGTGTCTAGAGAAGAAGCAGAGAGGGAGCGAGGAATGGTCGACGGCAACCTCCTCCTCTGCCGTCGATCTACCGTAGCTCCGATGAGCTCCGGCAGTGGATTGGCGTCGGCTTTGAGGTGGAGAGGCTGGGTGAGTGAGAGAGAACGGGGAGGGGGCAAATGAGCGTCACCGGAGTCCTCGAGAGGGGGCCTCAAGCTTATATTCAGAAGCTATAGGCTCAGTCTAGGGTGGTTTGCGTCGGACGCGATTGGACGGCAAGGGCAGTGCTTTTGGACGGCGTTGTGGTCTGAGTGCAGGGGTAGGGGTGGCGGTGTCGGTGGCTGGCTGGCTTGGTCGCTAATCGTCCGGTTTTAGAGACGTTGCGGCCGATTCGGTGTGTGCTGGGGTCGGTTGCGGTGCACCACGGGGCTGGGCGAGGGTGGCGTCATGATGGCATCACCATGCCGTGCAGGCGTGCGTGTCGAGCAGGGCCAGGGGAGGTCGCGGCGCACGAGAACGGCGTGCTCGCTCTGGACGCGCTGGGCGGCCAGGTGGCGTCGCTCTGGCATGGTTGGGCGTCGGTGCACGGTCAGCCTCATGGGTTTCTGCTGCAGGGAATTGGTTCCCTGGGTCGTGATGGTGCTAGCGGCGAGGTGATGGGTCGGGGGATGGTTGGTGGCTCACTGCCCACGTTGGGTGCCCACGGTGGCCATGGCGACGACCAGGGGCTGCGTGGGGTGGCTGGGACGGTCGCTGCTGGCTGGGGTCGAGCTAGGGTTCCCGCAGAACGGTGCTCAATGGCTGGGGCTCGACGGCGGTGGGTTGGTCGAAGATCAGAGGGAGAGGGAAGGCTCTGGCAGGATTTGGCCTCGGGCTACCCCCTCTTCCTCGATGCCAAGCAAAAATGACAAGGGGAAGGGAGTTTAGAATCCCTGGACTCCAGAGAGAGATCCCCAGCAGATCTTCCCCTTCCCTTGGTCGGTTTGCAAAACAAATAAGAAATAAAGAAAGAGAGATATGGCAAGGGCTTAGGGGATTTGGCCAAAGTTCAAATTCAAATTTGAATCTGATTGAAAAAGTTTTGAAAACCTACCAAAATAGTTTCCAAGGGTTTCACACATCATCAATAAGTCATAGCCAAGGTTTGGTGAATTTTTGAATAGTTAAGCTAGGGTTTTAGAGAAGTCTCTATTTTCAAACAAAGAAGCAAAAGAAAAAGAAATAAAAGAAAAAGAAGTGTGATCAAGCAAGGAATCCCATGCTAGGTTTTATGGTGTGAACAAGTTAAGTCTAGGTTTAATATTTCATGCATAAAATCATAACACTAACTCTAGTTCCTATTGCCCAAGTGTTTGGACATTCTAGATTTAAATACATGAAATAAAGCACACACATACACACATAAAATCATGCTCATGCAATCATATGAAATCACACATGATAGAACACACATGAAATCATGCATCATAGTTTACAAGCACACTGCCTAGCAAAATTTTTAATTCACTCCAAACAAAGCACTTAAACCAGGTTTAAATTTCTGGTCACCAAAAGTGGGGTGTTACAGACCTTCCCCCCTTAAAGAGAATCTCGTCCCGAGATTCGGTAGCTAAGCGCGAAGTAGACCGGGAAATTCTCGTCGAAGATAATCCTCACGTTCCCAAGTGGCTTCGTCTTCGATGTGGTTACTCCATTGCACTTTATACATCTTGATTTTGCGTCTACGGGTAAGACGGATGTTTTCTTCAAGAATGCGGATGGGTCTCTCCCGATAGGTGAGGTCGTGGTTTAAGTCGACGGAGTTGTGGTCAATTGGTGTAAAGGTCTCGGGCTTGTTGGGAACTTGAAGACACTTGCGGAGTTGTGAAACATGGAAGACATCATGAAACTCGGATAGTTCTGGGGGCAACTCTAGCTTGTAGGACATGGCGCCTTTACGGTCCAAGATCTTGAATGGTCCGATGTACCAGGGTGCAAGTTTACCTTTGACATGGAAGCGTTGCATACCCTTGAGTGGTGTGACTCGAAGGTAGACAAAGTCTCCCACATTAAAGGTGACAGGTCTCCTTTTTGGGTCAGCGTAACTCTTTTGTCGGGACTGGGCTGCTTTCAAACGGTTGCGGATGAGCTGGACTTGCTCTTCGGCCTCCTTGATAACATCGGGCCCAAATACTTGGCTTTCTCCAGTCTCAGACCAGTTGAGAGGGGTACGGCACTTGCGTCCATAGAGAGCTTCAAAAGAGGCCATCTGCAAACTAGCTTGGTAGCTATTGTTGTAAGAGAACTGAGCAAATGGCAGGCAGTCTTCCCACTTGGTTCCATAAGACAAAACACAAGCTCGCAACATATCTTCATGGATTTGGTTTACTCGCTCTGTTTGACCTCCAGTCTGTGGGTGATAGGCTGTGCTAAAGGAGAGTTTTGTTCCCAAGGCTTCGTGAAGTTTGTTCTAGAATCTTGAGGTGAATTGAGTGCCCCGATCAGACACAATCACCTTGGGCACTCCATGAAGGCTAACAATCCTGGACATATACAGGTCGGCTAGGTCTCGGCCTTTATGGGTGGTCTTGACAGGTAGAAAGTGGGCGACCTTGGTCTGGCGATCAATAATAACCCAGATGGATTCATGGCCTCTATTCGATCTAGGCAGCCCCGTTATGAAATCCATTCCAAGTTCCTCCCACTTCCACATGGGCACCTTTAATGGCTGCAGTAATCCCGCAGGTCTTTGGTGCTCAGCCTTGACACGTTAACAGATGTCACATCGAGCAATAAAGAAAGCTATCTCCCGCTTCATACCATGCCACCAAAAATGTTCCTTCAAGTCTTGGTACATTTTGGTGCCTCCGGGATGAATAGAGTAAGGGGTATCATGTGCCTCCGCCAGAATAAGCTGTTTTAACTCCTCGAGGCTAGGGACGCATAGGCGGCCATTATACCATAGCATACCTTCCTAGTCGATGGAAAACCCAGGTACTTCCTCTCGTCCCATCCTATGTTTAATACCTTCGATACTCTCATGACCCTTCTGAGCTTCCTTGATCTGGTCAAAGAGAGTGGGTCGGACTTCAAGGTTTGCCAAGAAACCATGGCTTACTAGCTCAAGTCCAAACTTCTCGAACTCCTCGCATAGGGTTGGTTGGCTGGTCTTTAGCATGGCATTTAGGGAACAGGGCTCTCGGCTGAGGGCGTTGGCGACCACATTCGCTTTACCGGGATGGTAATGAATGCCTAGGTCATAGTCTTTGATAAGCTCTATCCATCTCCTTTGCCTCATGTTCAACTCTTTCTGGGACAAGATGTACTTAAGGCCCTTGTGGTCGGTGTAGATCTCACAGCGATTTCCCATAAGGTAGTGTCGCCATGTTTTGAGGGCATGGACAATAGCGGCAAGCTCAAGGTCGTGGGTAGGGTAGTTCAGCTCGTGAGGGCGTAGTTGGCGGGATAGGTAGGCGATGACCTTGTCGTCTTGCATTAAGACACTTCCAAGACCAAGCTTGGATGCATCGCAGTAGACATCGAAGCTCTTGGTAATGTCGGGCATGGTTAGGATAGGCGCTGACACAAGTCTCTTCTTGAGCTCTTGGAAACTCTGCTCGCACTTCTCGGTCCACTCAAAATCTTATCTTTCTTGAGCAGCTGAGTCAATGGGCGGGCAATGCTGGAAAATCCTTCTACAAACTTTCGGTAATACCCGGCTAATCCAAGGAATGCTCGGACTTTGGTGGGGTTGGTTGGGGCTTTCCTTTCCATGATGGAAGTGATTTTTTAGGGGTCAATGGATACTCCGCCAGCTGAGAGTACACGGCCTAGGAATCCAACTTCTTTCAGCCAAAACTCACATTTGCTGAACTTGGCATAGAGTTGGTGTTCGCGCAGGGTTCCCAATACTAGCCGCAGATGTTCCGCGTGCTCTTCCTCAGTCTTAGAATAGAAGAAGATGTCATCGATGAAGACCACCACAAACTTGTCGAGGAACTTCATGAATACCTTATTCATGAGATTCATGAAATAGGCGGGGGCATTGGTTAGGCCGAAGGACATGACGGTGTACTCGAATAGGACGTAGCGAGTGGTGAAAGCGGTCTTAGGGATATCAGACTCTCGGACTTTCAGCTGATGATATCTAGTGCGGAGATCAATCTTGGAGAACACTTTGGCTCCATTCAGCTGATCAAACAGGTCTTCAATCTTTGGGAGAGGGTATTTATTCTTGATGGTCACCTCATTGAGTTTACGGTAATCCACACACAGTCGTATGGTACCGTCTCGCTTGTCCACAAACAGAACAGGTGATCCCCAGGGTGAAGCGCTGGGATGGATAAGGCCTTTGCTGAGCATGTCAGCGAGTTGCTTCTTTAATTCCTCAAGTTCTTGGGGGTTCATATGGTAAGGTCGCTGAGCAATGGGAGCTGCTCCGGGAATCAATTCAATCACGAACTCGATATCGCGGTCAGGGGGCATACCTGGCAACTCCTCAGGGAAGACGTCGGGGTACTCACATACCACCGGAACTTGATCAAGAGTCGGCCCAGAGACAGACTTCTTGTAGTAGGCTTTGCGGGATGGCATGGTGGCTACGTGCTCAATCTGAACTCCACTACTGCTGGTCACGGTTATAGCCTTTCGAGCACAATCAATGTGCCCCTGGTACTTGGACATCCAGTCCATTCCAAGTACCACATCCAATCCTTTTGTGCCTAGAACAATCAAATCCGCTTGAAACTTCCCACCGTAGAGCTCTACTGGGATGTTTCTGCAGGATAGCTGGGTCTTGACCGATGACCCAGGGATTTGTACTATCATGAGTCTATCCCTGCGACTAGGTTTCAATCTACCCTTATCCATGAAGTTCTCCGTGACAAACGAATGCGACGCGCCAGAATCAAATAGAATTTTTGCAGGCACGGAGTTGACGAGAAACGTACCAAGCACAACATCGGGTGTCTCCTCAGCTTCAGCTGCGTTGACGTGATTCAGGCGGCCACGAGCAACATTGGCTTGACTCTTCGGGTTCCGTCCAGGGGGTCCACGGCCTTGACCCTGATTGGGTTTCGGCGCGCTGAGGCTCGGCGCAGAGGGTTTCTTCAGGGGGCACTCCTTAGAGAAATGCCCTGGCTGTCCACAAGTATAGCAGCCACTTCCTTGGCTGCGGTTGGTAGGGTTGAAGGTGTTGTGGTTTCCTCTAGAAGGATTCCCACTGGTGGGGCGGTTGCTTGAGTACTAGCGGTTGGGGTTATTGGGCCTGGGGGCTTGAGAGGCGAACCTCTGAGGGGGTGGTGCAGACCTTGATGGGGGCATGCTGCGGGACCTCTGACTACTCGATCCACCCTGACTCATCATTCTCCTCTTCCAGCTTTCGCGGGCAGCTTTGTTTTTGTCCTCAACCATGATAGCAGCATCTACCAGGGATTCCAGATCATGGTAAGGCACAACGACCAGATAGGGCTGCAGGTCTTTCTGAAGTCCATTCATGAAGCATTCCCTCTTCTTCTCATCGGTGTCGATGTCGTTAGGAGCATACCTCCACCAAGTGGTGAACTTGTCGAGGTACTCGGTGACACTCATACCACCTTGCTTGAGGTTGAGAAACTTGTCGCGCATGATCTTGATAAGTCCGGAGGGAATATGGGCCTTCCAGAACTTGGTCTTGAAGGCTTTCCAAGTCATTACTTGGCCCTCGGGCTGTATGGCACGGATGTTCTCCCACCATGCACCCACTGCACCAGCTAAGAAATGGGTGGCGTAGAGCACCTTCTCGTTCGCTCCAACTCCCGCATATTCGAGCTTGTTCTCGATGGTGTGGAGCCAATCGTCGGCGTCCAAGGGTTCGGTGGACTTTGTGAATGTTGGCGGGTTGGAGTTTTGGAAATCCCCATGCTTGTTGCGGGGTTCCTCGTCGTCATTGCCACCGTGGTTGTTGTGGTGGGTGGCAATTTGTGCAAGGTGCTGCAGGGTCGCAAGGTTGGCTTGGCGCTCGGCTCGCGTGGCTTCGCGGTCTTCAAGCATGAGCCGCAGCTGCTGCTCCATGCTTGGCTCAGTGGGTGGTGGCGGATTGCCTCCAGCTTGGCCTCGCGTTTCCGGAGCCATTCTGGAGAGAAGTGAGTTGGTGAGATTTATAACAAGGAAACTTATGCATGCTTCACATAGAAAGAAAAGAACTATACACATGCATAACATACATCCACGACAACCATACATAACACGCTCAACCATGCATAACAAGTCCAGGCATACATAATATATACAAGCAAAAGGGTGCCAAACATGTCCAGGCACACTCATACCACATAGTCTCATACATCACACATAGCAAATGGTTCTAGATAGACCATACAACACCGATACGCAAAAGGGAGTAAACTAACAGCTACGCGGCAGCCTACGTGAGAGGTAGAGTGGTGGGATCTACTCGTCGCCGCTAACGTGGGGGACTAACTCCTCGGGGTCCTCCTCACTAGGAGTCTCAGGAGCGTAGAAGTCAAGAATAGCGTTGCGGTCATCACCGCTCTCGCTACCTCGATCGTTGTCGTCGGTGCTAGCGGGCTCCTCATCGAAGGCCTCCTGGTGGTCGTCGTCGCGGCCAAGTACCGCCTCGTTCTCCTTGCGGAGCTCGGCAGTCTCCTCCTCCAGCTCGGACACGTGGCTCTCAAGAGAAGCCAAGTGGTCCTCCAACTCGTGGACGCGCCTCCAAAGAGCCTTGTTCTTCTTCACGATCTTCCTCTTGGCAGCAAGGAGACGGTGTCGTGAGAAGATAGACTCCTGGAGGTCCTCATGAAGAACGGCGAGCTCAAGTCCTCTCTCGTCGGCGACCATCCGGACATGGTGCAGATGCTCCTGCGTGTGGTGCAGGCGAGCCTCGGTGTGGCAGAAGTGGCGGCCAAAGGGGGTGTGCGCGGCAGCCTGGTAGGGAAGGCCATCAGCGTCGACCCTCCCATAGTGCTCGTAGCGGGTACCAAGTAGCTCGTCATAGTGGAGGTGGACGAGGCGCGAGATGGCATGACACAGAATGTGCATCAAGCCATCACCCCAGTTGCGCTCGATCACCTCGAAGGTGAACTCCGGTGAGGTAGGCGGGACCTCCTTCCCGCGGACCTGGCAAACCACACGGATAGCCAGCTCCCGGGTACCCTCCTCAAATAGGCAGTGGCCTCGCACCTTAGGACGCGGGCGTCCAAGGCACGCGGCCAACTCCACCAAGTCTCTCTCGAAGACCAGCACGTCCTCGTGGGTGCCGATCTGACGGTGTGCGGTAGGAGCGTCCATCTACACAAATTTTAAAGTAGAGTTTATTAATGACTTACCCAAGTATGCAAAATTTATACATAAGTAAAAACTTGAAATTAAATGCAAGTAATTAAAGATGCTTAAAGAATAAGGGAAGAGATGAGAGCAATATATATTTACCTTTGATATATATAGCCATCGCTTTTATTTGAGGAAAATAGTTTTTTGTTCGGTCTAATGCCCATGCTAAACTAGGGTTTCCTAAGGTTAGGATGGCTCTGATACCAACTCTGTGGGGACCCCGGCTTACCACCCGGGATTCCCGTTATGCATACAATTCACGATCCCAGGAGACCGTCGTGAATCCACATAACAGAGTTGGCATTACAGATTACATCATCCATTACATAACGAGTATTAAAGTCTTACATAAGCCGCTTGGCTGAATATAAATGCCACGCAGGGCAAGTTCAACTGACACACTTAGTCATATATAGCAGCGGATACATGCAGCGTAGTGACCCTAGTCAGGCCTACTACCCTACAGGCGACTGACCGGGAAACGGTTCCTAATTCGCACCGGCGTCGTCATACTCCTCGTCATCCTCCTCATAGTCATCACCAAAGTCTGGCCAAGTTAATAGCCAGGGACAAAGCCGTGAGTACATTTTGGAATTGTACTCGCAAACCATCTAAGAGAGAATCATTCACATGCTATATGGCTGTAGCAAGGTTGGGTTGGTTTCAAGAAACCATGCGTTACTAGCTTTCTCGTGTCGATATAGCATGTCCCACGACATTTCTATATCCTTATTAAAGAAGACGTTGATAAGTCTCTCGTGTCGATATAGCATGTCCCACGACATTTCTATATCCTTATTAAAGAAGACATTGATAAGCATTTAGTAAAGTCTCTAGGAAAGAGGGAAACTCCTTTGAAAGATAAGATCGGTGGTCAATCAGACATGACCACCACAAGTCATCGGCAGTACCCTCCAAGTACTCCGACCCATACCCGTGCCACGACCGTACCCTCCAAGTACTCCGTCCGGCACAAAACTCCATCTTTTTAGAAAACCATTTATAAAACCAAAACCTGACATTGGGCAATGTAGTGATCTTCACAACCGTCCATGACCGAGGACTCGGCTATTCGAATAGGTTTACACTCTGTAGAGGTTGTACACTTTACCCACACCATTCGATAAACTCGCCGGGATACCACCAAGGACCGTCATACCTAAGTATGCGGGGTTCGGGTAATCGATCAAAGCCCTCCATCTATCTTCCTTAGTATGGGTGCCTACCCTGTGGAGTTTACCTCCCCGGCATGTCCCGGCAGTACCTCCTCCAGAGTGTAACTCCGGTGCCACGGCGGGAGAACCCTAGTGTCTTCCGGCGGCTCGGGATATGCCGTGATATGTGTTGACCTCTTTTGGCGTCAACCCGGATTCCGGGGTCCTGCAGACCCTTATATAGTTGTGAGGCTCCCCGCACTAAAGCAGGCAGACTTCAAACTAGGCCCCGTCCCATACCGGGGTAATGTGGTTGCACGGGTTAATTGCTTCGAGTGACTACAAAGAAACACCAATGCCTTTTTTTAAAACCACCAACTCCTTTCTTCCATATCCCCAAGTTTCCATTTGTCCCAAAAATCCTTTAGTAAACACTTTAGTGGAGTAGGTACTACTCCAAGGTTTTCGAAAACCATTTTCGAAACTTTTCCAAGAGTTTTTCCCATCCTAGAGTTTTTGGCTCCACTACAAGTTTTCCAAAGACTTCGATGCTAATCATCAAGTCTCTACCTTCAGGTGGGTATTGAGTGGGTGTCAAAGTTGTCATCCTTAATAGATGATATCAATTGACTCGTGGAGCTAAGTCGCCAACTATTGCTATATAAGGGAAATAGCAATATAAGAAAAACAATGCATAGTAATAGAAGCAAGAGTAGAAATGTGCATAGTGACTTAATAGGATTCAGATATGCAACAAGTAGATGGCTTGCCTTGGTTGGCTTGTCCCTGATCACCTTCCTCCTGATACTCAAACACTACCCCTTCCTCCGCACAGTCGTCGTTCGATTCTATCGCCGGAAAAAGAAATGACAACACACACGATAAGCATTCATGCATACATGAATCACACCCAAGACATGCATCACACCACTCAACCATTGAGTATCAGAAGCAAACAAGTTTAAATGTCTGAACTAATATTCATTTTACAAAAGGAGTAATCTAATAAAACAATATCAAGCAATAACTATTTGTTTGGTAACCCTAACCACACACAAACAACTTGCAGGTATCAAGTTTAATCAAAACATGGCATCCAACACTCTTATAGGTAGCTAACAATATTACAGGAGCAACACAATTGGAATCAACCCAAAAGATTAAAAAGGTGAATTAATAAGAATTTCCTATTCCCAATAATCACTAGAATAGCAAAATAATTCTCTAAAATTTTCTGTAAGTCCTAAAATTCTATCAGAGACTATTCTAGAAAGCTAATGAAACGAACAACACACCAGAAGTGGAATCATCTAAAAATAATTAATATACTGCACACAATAATTAATTCTAGGCAGAAATCTAATATCACTAAAATAATTCCTGCAGGCAATGTACAACTCCTAAATTAGCAAATCCAATTTCTATAACTCAACTCAATAGTAATGCACCTCTGAAAATTGGAATCAAAAATTTTCACTGCACAGAATACTATATTTACAGATAAGAGTGAAAATCCATAGTTTTGCACTATTTAATTACCAGAAATTATTTAAAACCCTAAAAATTACACATGCAGTACCAGTGGCTAGACAATATTGTATAGATCACAGCAGACTTTGAATCAAAAAAATTTGAGGTCGACAACATTTTCAAATCGATTTTATTTGCAGCATTCATATAACAAATAGAAATAGCACAGGGAAAAAAAGAGAAACGGGCCAGATCTGGCCGGGCTTCGCCAGATCTGGCCTAGATCGGCCCAGTTGGCTCGCCAGCCAGCCCGGGGCGGTGGCCGAATCGGTACGGCGCCTCGGCCGTCCGATTAGGACTCGATCGATGGCCGAGGGCCGTCGTCCTCGCCCGATACTGCATGCGCGCGAGGGGGCTCAGCTCCGGCTAGGGTTTCATGGGGAGTGTGCTTACTGAGGTCATCGAGGTTAGCTGAGTGCGGGAATCAGTCGAGGCGAGGTCGGGGAAGGCGAGTGCAGGCACAAATCTTGCATGCAGGAGCTGGGGTTAGGGTCGCGGGTTCCGCCGGGGTTCAGACATCTACGGCGATGGCGACGTCGGCTCTGCCTCTTCCTGCACGAGATCGAGAGCAGGTGAGATCTAGGTGATGTGACGGTGCTCCAAGTGTCCAGAGAAGAAGCAGAGAGGGAGCGAGGAACGGTCGACGGCAACCTCCTCCTCTGCCGTCGATCTACCATAGCTCCGACGAGCTCCGGCAGTCGATTGGCGTCAGCTTCGAGGTAGAGAGGCTGGGTGAGTGAGAGAGAATGGGGAGGGGGCAAATGAGCGTCACCGGAGTCTTCGAGAGGGGGCCTCGAGCTTATATTCAGAAGCTATAGGCTTGGTCTAGGGTGGTTTGCCTCGGACGCGATTGGACGGCGAGGGTGGTGCTTTTGGACGGCGTTGTGGTCTGAGTGCAGGGGTAGGGGTGGCGGTGTCGGTGGCTAGGTGGCTTGGTCGCTAATCGTCCGGTTTCATAGATGTTGCGGCCGATTCGGTGTGTGGCGGGGTCGGTTGTGGTGCACCACGGGGCTGGGCGAGGGTGGCATCGTGACGGCGTCACCGTGCCATGCAGGCATGCATGGAGAGCAGGGCCAGGGGAGGTCACGGTGCATGGGAACGGCGTGCTCGCTCTGGACGCGCTGGGCGGCCAGGTGGCGTCGCTCTGGCACGGTTGGGAGTCGGTGCATGGTCGGCCTCGTGGGTTTCTGCTGCAGGGAATTGGTTCCCTGGGTCGTGACGGTGCTGGCGGCGAGGTGATGGGTCGGGGGATGGTCGGTGGCTCGCTGCCCACGTTGGGTGCCCACGGTGGCCATGGCGACGACCAGGGGCTGCGTGGGGTGGCTGGGACGGTCGCTGCTGGGTGGGTCGAGCTAGGGTTCCTGCAGAACGGCGCTCAACGACTGGGGCTCGATGGCGGTGGGTTGGTCGAAGATTAGAGGGAGAGGGAAGGCTCTGGCAGGGTTTGGCCTCGGGCTACCCCCTGTTCCTCGATGCCAAGCAAAAACGACAAGGGGAAGGGGTTTAGAATCCCTAGACTCAAGAGAGAGATCCCCAGCAGATCTTCCCCTTCCCTTGGTTAGTTTGCAAAAGAAATAAGAAAGAAAGAGAGATATGGCAAGGAATTAGGGGATTTGGCCGAAATTCAAATTCAAATTTGAATCTGATTGAAAAAGTTTTGAAAACCTACCAAAATAGTTTCCAAGGGTTTCACACATCATCAATAAGTCAAAGCCAAGGTTTGGTGAATTTTTGAATAGTTAAGCTAGGGTTTTAGAGAAGTCTCTATTTTCAAACAAAGAAGCAAAAGAAAAAGAAATAAAAGAAAAAGAAGTGTGATCAAGCAAGGAATCCCATGCTAGGTTTTATGGTGTGCACAAGTTAAGTCTAGGTTTAATATTTCATGCATAAAATCATAACACTAACTCTAGTTCCTATTGCCCAAGTGTTTGGACATTCTAGATTTAAATACATGAAATAAAGCACACACATACACACATAAAATCATGCTCATGCAATCATATGAAATCACACATGATAGAACACACATGAAATCATGCATCATAGTTTACAAGCACACTGCCCAGCAAATTTTTTAATTCACTCCAAACAAAGCACTTAAACCAGGTTTAAATTTCTGGTCACCAAAAGTGGGGTGTTACATTTTTCAAATATCAAACCGAAAATAGCAAGTAAAGAAAACCAAAGCTAGAAATTAAAAAGGCAAACAAAGAGAAACAACAGAAATATTTTTGGTCTTTTTGTGTTTTGGGAAAGTAGAAATAAGAACTAGAACAACAAATAAAAGAAAGCAGAACATGGATATACAAAGGACCGACAAAATATGATATGTAGATGAGTGAATCGTCGGCGTACCTCCCCCCTAGCTTAGGCTTTTGGCCTAAGTAGAGATCAACATCGTCTCCAAAACATGCCCCATGCTGGTGGGTCATCATTGGCATAGTCATAGCCTGGCTCTTGCGAAGATGAAGCAGATGGTGTATAATCATAATAAGGCTGCTGGTATAGAAACTCCGCAATGTTAGAGGGCTAACATGCATCAAAATAACATTTCTATGCAATAGAACAAGCATGCAAACTCATTTCACCTGTCACCTATAGAGCTAAAATAATCAAGAAATACTTCACTAAACAAAATTCTACTTGGACAATCAGAGGAGTCACATACAGGAGAACAAATGCTCCAAATCTCAGCAACAATGATGGGCTGAGCAAGGAGATCAAAAAATCGAAATGAAGGGCACCAAGAACACGAGTTTGAGTAGGTGTGTCGTTGTTTTCGGGAGAGAGAAAGAGCTGGGGAGGAAGAGATAAGTGAGGGGCCAGGGGGCCCCCCTCACCATAGGTGGGCGCGGCTAGGGCTGGGCCACGCCCCCTGGTGGTGAGGTGGCATGGCAAGTCCCCCTGAGGTCTCCCAGGTGCCTCTCTGCCCCATTTTTGACATAAAATTTTAAAAAGATTTTTCTGGAATTTTTCGAGAAACTTTATTTTTGAGGATTTTTTAGAAATTGACAACAGATTAAAAAGTCGGGAAAACGAAGATGGCATGATTGCAAGCAAATCAAAACCAAGTATGCAGCAGCTCTAAGATATTCTAATCATTTAACTAACAAAGGGAACAAAAATAAACAAGTAAATATGAGTGAGGTTGAGTAAATGCGGTGAAAACGAAGTTTTGTTCATATAAAATCACTTTGTAACAAGGTTGATCAAGTCTTGTTACCAAACTAACTTTTTATGAGGCAAAACTTTGCATTTCACTATATGCTTATGTTACCTCGACCTTGATAGGCATAGTCCCAATCATGACAATTTTATATTCTTCCTTGGGCTTTTGCTTTGAACAAATAATTTGACCAACTCGAATGGTCTCAACATTCTTGATTGAATTTAGAGCATTCTTTCTATCAATTTTCTTGGGAAAATAGACCGTGTACTCTTTGTCATTGACAATAAAAGTTACATTTCCCTGATTGCAATTAATAATAGTACCTGCAGTTTTAGAAAAGGTCTTCCAAGAATAATAGACATATTATCATATTCGGGCATTTCCAACACAACAAAGTCAGTTAATATCAAACAACTGTTAGCAACTTGAACAAGAACATTTTCACATATACCAATAGGAATAGTAGTAGACTTATCAGCCATCTGCAAAGATATATCAGCCGATACCAATTTTTCTAGATCAAGTCTCTTATAAAGAGAAAAAGGCATGACACTAACTCCAGCTCCCAAATCACATAAAGCAGTTCTAACATAGTTATTTTTAATGGAGCAAGGAATAGTTGGTATACCTGGATCTCCAAGCTTCTCTGGAACTTTACCATCAAAAGAATAATTAGCAAGTAGAGTGGAAATTTCCTCATTAGGAATCTTCCTTTTATTAGTAACAATATCTTTCATATACTTTGCATAAGGAGGCATTCTAATAGCATCAGTCAAAGGAATTTGCAAAAATAAAGGTCTCATCCATTCACAAAACCTGTTGTAGTGTTCTTCTTCCTTGGACTTGTGTTTCTTACCAGGAAAAGGCATTGGTTTCTGCACCCAAGGTTCTCTCTCTTTACCATGCTTGTTGGCAATGAAGTCTTCTTTGGTATACTTTTTGCATTTTTATCAATCTTTTTTGGTTCCTCTTCAACTTCTTCTTTATCGGAAGCATCTCCTGGTTCAATTTCAGCATCAGAAATAGAAACACTATTAGGATCTTTACCTGCTTCAGAGGATTCTGTAGTTATTTTATGCTTCTTCTTCTTCCTCTTAGAAGGAATATCATCTCTTGAAGTGCGTTGAGAATCTTGCTCGATCCTCTTAGGATGTCCTTCAGGATATAAGGGGTCTTGAGTGGTAGCACCTCCTCTTGTGCGTATTTCACAAGCTTGTTTTTCTCTTGCAGCATTAACTAGCAAATCTTTTTTCACCTTCGTAAGCTGATCAATTTGAGTCTGAACCATTTGAAAATGTTTAACAAGTATCTGCACATCATTGGAGGTTCTCTCCACAATATCCTGCGACTTGTTAATAGCTCTAGAATTTTCCAACAAATGATTATGCACCATTCTATTAAAATTATCTTGCTTAACAATAAAATTATCTAATTCATCTAAGCATTGATCAGGCGGGTTAGAGTAAGGAATATCTCTATCATCAAAGTGTTGGAGAGAGTGTACCTCAATAGTGGATGAGCGAGGGATTGGCTTACATAATTCTTCTATAGGAGGTAAATTCTTCACATCTTTGGCCTTAATACCTTTCTCCTTAAGAGATTTCTTGGCTTCCCTCATAATTTCATCATTTAATTCAATCATTCCTCTCTTCTTCGGTGTCGGCTCAGGGACTGGCGCAGGTGTTGGTGCTGGTGTTGGCTCAACTAGAGTCCAATCATCATGATTCCGGCTTATTTTAGCCATTAATTCTTCAGCTTCAGCCGGAGTTCTTTCCCTAAAAACACAACCAGCACAACTATCCAGATATGACTTAGATTCATCAGTTAGTCCATTATAAAATATACCAAGGAGTTCATTTTACGCAATGGCTCTTTAGGCAAAGCTCTAATTAAAGAACAAAACCTTGTCCAAGATTCAGGCAATATCTCTCCTTTTCCCTGTTCAAAGTCAAAGATTTTCAGCACAACAGCATGTTGAGCACTAGCAGGAATATATTTCTAAAAGAAAGCATTAACCAAAGCAATAGGACTATGAATAGATCCAGGAGACAAGCTATTAAATCAAGTTTTAGCTGCATATTTCAACGAGAAAGGAAAAATCTTAGCAACAAAGTAAGTGCGAAGCTTAATATCATCAGAAAACAAATTACTCAAAGTAGAAAGCTCATTCATGTGCTCCATAGCACTTTCATTCTCAGTACCACAAAAAGCCTCTTTCTCAACAATAGATATGTAAGATAAATCTAAAGAGAAATCATAATCCTTGTCTCTAATATTTATGGGAGAAGCAGCAAACTTAGGATCAGGAGACAATTTATATCTAACAGCACGTCTCGCTAGAAGTTCCTTAACAGCTTTAGCATCACGAGTAGCACGAGCTTCAGCAATAAAATCATCGTCAAGCTCAATATAAGCATCATCAAAATCATCACTAGGACATTCCCTAGACTCAGGTGAACTAACAGGTGTAACAATGGTGTTTCCCATCTTAGCTCTAGCAATTGTAGCATCTAAAAAGGAACCTAGCGAACCACTCTCATCAAGCACAGTAGAAGCATCATCTAAATTATCTGTTGCATTTTCAAACTCAGCAGAAGTAGTAGCAGTAGCATGTGCGTGTGGTGGTGTAAGCAACTTACTCATAACAGATGGTGAATCAAGGGCAACAGAAGTGTTCAAAGTCGTACCTCTTCTTGTAGTGGATGGCAATATAGGAACTTTTCCATCACAAGGTTTACCCATGATGAAAGGATTGCAGCGAACAATATGAATTCCAAGTGAACTTACAAATAAAGCTATGCCCCCCGGCAACGGCGCCAGAAAATAGTCTTGATGACCCACAAGTATAGGGGATCGCAACAGTCTTCGAGGGAAGTAAAACCCAGATTTATTGATTCGACACAAGGGGAGCCAAAGAATATTTATAAGCCTTAACAGATGAGTTGTCAAATCAGCTGCACCTGGAAACAGACTTGCTCGCAGCGGCTTATCAGTAGCAACAGTTTTATAGTGGTGATAGTAACGAAATAGTAACAACAATAGTAAAATAAAAGCGGTAATAGTAGCAATAGTAAACATTAGGATGGAATACTGTAGGCATAGGGATGGATGTACGGGCGTTGCATGGATAAGATAATTCATGAAATCAGTGAGACATGGGCAATTGCAGATAAATAATGATAAGCATCCTAGTATTAACAATCATAGGCATGTGTTCCGTATATAGTCGTACGTGCTCGCAATGAGAAACTTGCACGACATCTTTTGTCCTACCAGCCTGTTGCAGCAGGGCCTCAAGGGAAACTACTGGTAATTAAGGTACTCCTTTTAATAAAGTACCGGAGCAAAGTATTAACACTCGGTGAACACATGTGATCCTCACATCATAGCCATCCCCTCCGGTTATCCCAATTTCTATCACGTCGGGGCCTCGGGTTCCGGACAACAATATGTGTATACAACTTGTAAGTAAGACCATAAACAACAAGTATCATCATATAACAATAACAAGTTCAGATCTGAAATCATGGCACTCGGGCCCAAAGTGACAAGCATTAAGCACAACAAGTTGCAACAATGTCACAAGCACTAATAAAAGATACTAGGCACTATGCCCTAACAATCTCATAGCAAATTACATGAATGATCTCATCCAAGCCCTACCATCCCCTTCGCCTACAGCGGGAATTACTCACACATGGATGGGGGAGTCATGGATGGTTGATGGAGAGACGTCGGTGATGATGGTGATGAAGATCTCCTCCAAATCCCCGTCCTGGTAGGGTGCCAGAACGGAGTTTCTGGTTCCAAATCGCGGTTTCTGATGGCGGCAGCGCAGCGGAAGTCTATCTAGGAAAACGCCAAACCCCCACTCCTTTCAGGTCAGAGGGTATATGTAGGTGGAAGGAGGGGTCGAGGCGACGTCCAAGGTGGCCTCACCACAGGTGGGCGCGGCCAGGCCTAGGCCATGCCCCCTGGTGGTGAGCCCAGGCCACTGCCCCCCTTCGTCTCTACTTCTGGCTCCGTGGGTCTTCTGGCAAAATAGAATTTTTGTAATATTTTCTAGGATTTTTCCTAAAAGTCGAATTTCTGCACAAAAACAAGACACCAGAGCAATTCTGCTAAAAACAGCGTGAGTTCGTGTTAGTTGTATTCAAAACACACAAATTAGAGGAGAAACGATAGCAAAAGTGTTCAGGAAAGTAGATACGTTTTGGACGTATCACATGTGTTGATTGAAAATTCACAGGGATTTAAAACTTTTGAGTTTATTTAAAAGCCCTATTGTAAAAAAAACTATTTTAAAATCTCTATTAATTCTCGAAGAGTTTCCTTAAGAAAATAAAAGAATTAAAAATACTATTTTATTTCTTTATTCAAACTTATGCAAGCTATCTTGCAGAGAAATAATTTACAAAATGTGCTGTATTTATTCAAGGAGGCCTTAAATAAAACAATATTTGCAAAAGAATCTCAAAATATTGTTTTATCCTCTCAGATTTCAAAGGATTGCTATTAAAACCATAACCCTATTTTTCCCTTATGCAAATATAGCCACTTTGTCCAAGTAATAGGTTTATTAGGAATCTTATTTTCATTTGAAAACTTATGGCTTACTGTTTCAAAACATTGTTTTGAATATTTGAAAAACACCATGCCTTGATTTGAATTGATTTGCTTCTAATTTGCAAAATATATGAAATAAACCAGAAAATAGAAAAAGAAAAAGCAAACGAACAAAAAAATATAAAAGAGGCCGAGGGGGAACCGAAGCAGCCCAGTCTCAGATTCAGCCCCGGCCCAACCTCGACCAAACCCGAAAGGGTATCTCGCCCGGCCTCTCCCCCACTGATGAGTGGGACCCACTCATCGGTTATCTTCCACCTCTGGAAGGTGTCCACCGCGAGCACGGCTTCCTCCTCGACCATCCAAAGTCGCCCAAACCCAAACCGCAGCCCCCTCCGCAAGGTATCGGCCCTCCATATATAGCCCGACACCCCCTCCCTCGCCCCTCCCTTTTTCTGCTTGAGTTGTGCCTAGCCGGAGCTCCTAGCATCTATGAGCTTCCCTGCCCGAAACCGACGCCGTCAGTGAGCCTACGCCCTTCTCCTTCCGCCCAAACTTCTTCTCTCCCTCCGGCGTTCCCCCTGATATTTTTCTTTTGCCAAATCTCGCAGAGAATCAAGCAGAGCGTCGGGTGGCCGAAGCTCACCATCGCATGCGCCTCATCCAGCCGCGCCCTTCTCCTACGCCTGGACACGATCCTTGACGCCAATCAAACGGGCGAGCCCACCTCGTCCTCCCGAACGTCGTCGTATCCTTGCCATCATCCAGAACCTCCTGCAAGCTCACCGGAGCTCGGTGTCTGGCCATCTCACTGGAGTTCCACGTCGGAACCTGTACTGACCTCACCTTTTAAAGATGGCGATCCCTGTGCTTTTCAGTGCTAGTCCCTGGATCAAACGCTAGCACACATAGTTTAAGATGTAATATCAAGAAACAAAAGTCATTTTATTACATCGCATGATCTAGCAATTACATAAAGAAACTTTACAATACTCGTAGCATAAAGCTATCAGAGTTTACAACGAAATCAAAAATAGCATGGAGTCCTTCTTCTTCATGTGCCACAGGCGAACATGCTGCGGATAGACTCGTAACCCTGTCGTACCTTTCTTATCGTCAAAACCTGCAACATGAAATGTTGCAGCCACAAAGGGTCAATACACTTGAATTGTATTGGCAAGATGTCACTTTTGGTGGACACAAATGGAACCTAACACTTAAATGAATACTTGGCTAAGTGGATCTTTAGGCTGAGCTTGCAGAAAAGTAATTGCTTATCCTAGTTTTCAAAAGTTCTCATTTCTCTTTTAAAACACTATTGGACACACTGGAATCCACCAGGTGCTCCTAGTTAATTATGCACACACAGGAATCCACCAGGTGCACATAATTATGATCACACAACAATCCCTTATTATCCGCTCAAGTTTTAATTTAAAGAAGTTGGGATAAGGAGATCCTTGAACAGCTTCAAAATTATGTCGCTCAAAATTGTCCGTACGGGGGACACGGCTAAGTAGTTAGTTTTTAACCCTCTGCAGAGGTGGTGCACTTTTCCCACAAGACTCAGTCAACCTCTTTTGCCATGATGCTCATTTTGCTCAAATGGCCAAGTGAAGACTAAGACGAGACTTTTCAGAAGCAATCCCTGAGACCAACCTGGACGCGCTCCATCCTACAAATCACTACCACCCTCTCTCCGTCTGGCTGAGTTCTCGCAACTTAGTTAGTCAAGACAGAGCCCATATGACTCGTGCTTGCACTGGAAGCTTCATGACTTGAACGTCTCCAATCTCTTTGTTCCTGGGTGGCCGTCCACAAGTGAGATACACATGACCGCCATAGAGATGGCTCCGGTGTAACCACTCAACATAAATCCATCTTACCAATTTCCACCCAGGTGTTTCATTAACTTAGTTGTTTTCTTAGTTTTTGCAAAACATAGTTTTCAAACTTAATAAAAAACATGTGGAATCCCAACCACGATTTCTATAGCACAACTAAAGCCATCTACACTTACGATGTTTCTTCTAACAGGGTAATCAGGGGTATCCTAAATAGGAGATAGCAAGCATAACAATCTACACATGCATAATTTTAAAAGAAAGGAAACACTACATGCATGGTAAAAATATCAGGAATTTTATGAACAAGAGTGACACTTGCCTTAGAAATTTCTGAAGATTGTACTTCTCCTAATCAACACATGTGGCTCTCCGTACAACTATAAGATAGAAAGTAACACAACATAAACACACCATTTAAAGCATCATAACCAAGAAAGACAAACATAGGTGTTTCTTTGTTTTAGCTTAGTCTTCAAAGTCTTAGTGATAATTGGACGAAGATTGGGGCATGAAGTTGACTTGATATGGATGGAGAGATTGGCTAAGTCAAGGACTTAAAAATTGATTGGGTGTTTTCTAATTTGTTTAAGAAGTGTCAAACATTTAGCAAAAATAGTTTTAGGGGAAAACTTAGGCTTGGGTTGAGAAGTTGGATAAATTCTAAGTCATGAGGTCTAACACTTTCATCTTCTTGACTTGGGCTCTCTTCTCTTGATCTTCTTCTTTTGACTTCAACTCCTTGTGTTCTCTTTCAACTTCTTGTTTTGCCTTCAACTCCTTGACTTCTCTTCAACTTCTTATCCACGGTCTTGATATGGGAAAACTTCTATGTCACATTGTTGGATGGGGTAGTCAAAAACACTTAGAAGAATTTGGATAAGATGGAGATGATAGTTTTGCACTTGGCAAGGATAGAGTAGATTTTTCACTAAGTCACGGTAGAGTTGAGTGATCATTAGGGCTTAGAATTATTCACACCATTGCAAAGTGGAACAAAGTCAAATAGAACAAAGTGCCTGATTTGGATTGATTTTTGCAAGGTGCCCAAATAACACAACTTTGCAAAAAGGATGTTCTAGAGGAGTTGACTTTGAATACCTAAGATATGTGTGTGAAGTGTTCTGGTGGTTTTTCACTACCAAGGTAAGCAATTTTTACAAAAAGAATTATGCCAAAAATATTTATAGAATTAAATCTAGAGGGAAAATACTCAAATCCTCATTTGAATTTGAATACTTGATAAAATTGGTCCAACTAATTTGTGCAGCAGTTCTACTGGATAGGGGATAACAATATGATCCTATTGCAAAAAGAATCAATTCAAAAGGATTTATAGAATTTGAACTATACTTAAAACACTCAAACTCACATATTTAAATTTGAATGTTTTTTACGATTTCAAAAGTCAAATTTTATTTCAGAAATGTGTTCTACCCAATTTTAGGAGTTCAGGGATATATCATTTGCAATTTTTGGATCAGTAGAACTCGAGATATGAATTTTACAAGATTCAGTCATTTTCTGTTTTCAAAATCTAATTTTGAAATCCTGACTCAACAGGGCTGGCCACGTGGCTACTTCTGATAGGCCCGTACCATTTCGGACGGATCCACGTTTTAAGCCGTTAGATTTAAAGAAGATTGGATGGACCAGATCTGAATGTACCGATTCATTAACTTATTCTATCCTAGCCAGAAGATCTGGATCTAACAGCGAGGAGGCTATTGAGCTCACCTAGGGTTCCGGTGGTCGCCAAAAATGGTGCAGGCGGCGGCGCTGCACTCCGATGATTGTCTGCGACGACGATCCCGAGGTCTCTGGCAACAGCGGAGGCATGTACGGTGTTTAGCTCGACGAGGGGAAAATGGAGGTGTGGTCGACGTCTCCGCTCGCGTCCAGGAGCGGTGAGGAGGCGCGGCCAGAGATGGCGCGGCACTGGTGAGATACAGGCAAGGTCCTAGCTTGTCGATCCACTGCAAAATAGGAGGAACAAAACACATCAGGAGGTGTGCATGATCAAAGGGGAGATGAGGGGTGCCAAATCTGGCGGCAGGGTCACCTTACTCCGCCGAAATTCGAGCGATGACGGCCGCAGATGCAGCGGACTCCGACGAGGAATCTCGTCGTTCTGGTGTCCTCTCTAGCTCAGGAAAAAGAGGGGAAAGGGAGAGGAGGAGGAGGGCAATTTATAGGCGCGGGAGTGTCATCGAATTAGGTAGGCACTGATTCGAATTGAAGGGGCGAAAAATCCTCCCGGTGCGGTGTCTCCTGAGGTGATTGCGGCTAGAGGAAGAAGACGCTGAGCTGGCCTAACCGGTGGGGCCCACACATCAAAGGGAGAAAGAGGAGATACGTACCAGTTCGGGGAGGGAAAGAAGATGGGTCGCGGGCTCATTCGCTGTTGGGCCGAAAGGGATGCCCCGGGGCCCTTTTATATTTTTTTTCCTTTTTTTCTTTTTTCTTTTTCTGTTATTTTGATTCATTTATAACTTTTGCATTTTGGATCCAAATTGATTCAAACCAGTTTCTAAAATCTTCTAAAATTCAAAGCAACAAGTTAGGACAGTAAGAAACATGTTTCCATAATAAAACAAGATTTTTAATAAAAAAATTATAAATTGACTTAAGGGGCTTTATTGCATAAGGTCAAATATAATTTGGGCTTTCAAAATCATTCCCTTTAAAAACAAAGAATAATCTTCAATAATATTATTTGAACTTTATTTTCAAAAACGTTTTTAGAAATGTGAACCTTATTTGATATGATTCAATTTGTTAGTATCCTATTTGCAATAAGCTTGTCTAGGTTTGCATAAATACAAAATAGTATTTTGAAGTTTTATTTTTCTCAAAAGAGTTCTTCAAGAAATAATAGAAGGTTTGAAATGGTTTTTCCACTAAGGCTTTTGAATAAAGCAAAAAGTTTTAATTCCGTGTGAAATTTCAATCAATTCAAACATACATGGTTTCTATTTTATTTTATTTTTTCAGATTCCAAAATTTTGGGATGTGACAGACTACCACCCTTAAAAGAAATCTCATCTCGAGATTTGGAGAGGCTAGAAAGAAAGATGGGTTTGGGATACTAGGTGGGCTAGCACCCTTAAATGGAACTTTTGTGGGTAGTCTAGGTATTGGGTTCATTGTAAGCACATTTGGGATATGACTTGACACTGGGTTATTTTTTTGTACCACATGTAGCTTCCATCTTCATTTCCAATAGGTGGGTGTCTATTCACATACTATAGCGTCCATTTTTTCCGCAAGGTGGCTTGAGTATAACTTTCCTCCATTGTAGTGCTTCAATCCAACAATGACATTTGTTGAACTACTTTGGACACTGAAGGGTCACTCTTTGGGTCAATCAGAAGACCAAGCTAAGATGTTCTCATATCTTCATTTCATACCCTTATTTGATCTTTATAGTCTTTCCATCTTAGGATTGAAACTTCTTATGCACCACTATCTTCCATTGCAAGTCATCTTCAATGGTAAGCTTGTGGTTCATCCTCAGTGAATTCCTACATTTGGCAACACTTGCCTATTATGAGGGTATAGTATCTTATCCATCCTAAGGTTTAGGCTTAACGACGTCGTCTCTCTTGTAGGTATGTCTCTCTAGATTTACCATTCCTCATATCAAGAGCGGACAACTTGAGTAGTCTTCATGAGGGCCAATCCATAACACACCCAATCGTTACCCTGTATTTCAGTTTGGTACATCTCGTACACTAACTCTTGGTCAACCTCACTAGTTTTGACAAAAGATTCTATGGATATTGAATCCATGTTTCAATTCCTGTTGAGAATTTTAAAAACAAATATATCGATCCTTAGCTAGTGGTTTGCGTAAAATTCCTATATGGTATTATCTCACAGGTGGTAGAATCCTTCAATGATCCTTTTCTTTGGCGAAATTTGCTTTCCATACAACCTCATCTTATGGGCATTAACATCATTACTAAAACGAGATCTGTATAAAAGATTTATTTGAAAAGATACATGAAGATTTTCATTCCACCTTATTACATCATGAGAGTACTACCCACACCACATAGTGTTTTATTTCACTCCTTATATGACATCTATTCGAGGACAACAGTTGCATACGACATCTTCTACGTTGGTTGCTCATCAATGCGTTATCGTATCCCACTATAGTGTGTCATCCTTCAGTTGGCGCTCTGAAGTACTTCTCAGGACACTTGTCTACATAATGTCCTTTGTTGCCACATTTGTAACAAGTGACAAGGCTGAAATCCTTTCCACTATACTTTTCTGGGCAATTATTAGCATAATGTCTAGACCCGCGACAATTGAAACAAATATCTTGAGCATGATCCTTCTTTTGCCCCCCATTGATTACATAGCCCCTTTTCTCACGTTCTTTGCATTTCTCCTTATCTAGGCAGTCCCATGAATAGTGTCCTAACCTTTTACATTCTCGGCACTCTACTTGGCTGATATCTTTCCTCTTCTATGGCTTCTCCAGGGCTAGAAGATCTTCCAATTCTTGCTTCTCATACTCCATTATGATTGAGGGAAACCTTTCTCTCTTCTTGTGGTTATTTTTGGTTACTTGTAGTCTTCCGCTCGGGTTGTTTCTCTTGGTGGTGATAAAATGTTTCGCCTTCTTAGGCTCGAATTCAGCACCTGCTTTCCCGAGTGAGTGATGTATCTTATGCTTGACTTGTTGATTCAATTTATCCACCATAGCATTGAGATGACATTCTGCGAGGACGTGATTTGTTCCTTCACACAAAAGACACGTAAACTTTGACAAGAGACATTCTCTATTACAATGATCTCTTCCACAACTATGGCACTGCTCTTACAATCCTTAGATATATGTCCTATATCTCCATAGGGTTTGCAAGCTTGGTTTCTTGTCACAACATGTTCTTCGGGCTTGTCATTGCTTAGATCACTTGGTGATACGTTGTTGTTGTTAGTCATGATCTGAGACGCCATTTGCACAATGTGAGTATGTGCATCTAACAGTTGCTGCACTCCTGGGGGTAACTCATTGCTCTTGCTGCTGATCATATTTTGGGTTACCACTTGAGTCAACTAGGTATGCGTCTCTATCATCATCTGCATCACTAAGTGCATCTGAGAGTTGTTGAGGCTGCTCTGGCTTTGACGATGCATCTGTTAAAGTTTTTGGGTAGGGTTTAGGTTTTTAACAAGGAGAAGAATAGAGTGGAAAACTTCTAAAGAATGTTCCTACCAGTTAGCAACAATTCAAGTCAAATCACCTTACAATCAATAAACATTCAACAAGCATTCAACTCATCAAGCAATCAGGTTTTAATACAAACGAAAGGTACGATAATTCCACAAGTCGGTATGATCATAAACATTTATTACAATGACGTCGCTTATTTAAAAGTCTTAAATGGAGGTCCAACTAAAGCTTCTTGGTCCCCTTCGAGGCAGATCCATTGGTTTGGTCCATCTGCTTCTTCAGAGCTACAATCTGATCATCCTTGGTGATGTTGAGATCATTTTGAAAACCAAGTTTGAATGCAAGCTCTACCATGTCACCTTGAAGTTGACTTATGGTTTCCTTCAGTTCAGTAGTATCCTCATTTTCTTCTTTGAGGTCCTTTTGAGTATTATAAAGTCTCCACTTGAGTCTCTCTCCAAGTTCTTTTATAGCTTCCCATGCAGCACATCTTGCGGAGTCAAAGAATGATGGATACATCTCGGAGCTGGTGAACATCCAGAGTCCCATCTTCTTGTGGTCGTCTTCTTTGTTCTTGTATAGGTGGAGTTGTACCCACCAATATTTCCGACCTTCATCAATCACGGGAAATCCCTTGTAGACAGCTTCTCCTTGCATTCCCATGCTCAACATGAGGTTCTTCAGTGCTTTGGGAAACTCAGTCTCACTCTTCAGGGCCATGGTCATCACGGGTCCCTTCTTGACGGATTCGTTGATGCTGGCCATCTAAAAGATTTTAAAACAATGGAATAAGTAGTGAAAGAAAATTATAACAAGAAAGTAAAACTTGGATAACCTTTTAAATCCTAGGCTATTTCCTAAGGTCATCATCTTTTCCTTCTCCTTGAGTGGGGCAAGTAGCTCATCATTTGCAAAATAGTTCGTTGGTCCTATTGTTATCAAGATCCTTCATAAGAATTTCTAAGTCCGAGAACTATTGATGCATAGACTCTTTCTTCTAGACTTCTTTAATTCGCTTCCTTTGATGATGTGGGTGGGTGGGTCTTGAAGTCCTTGAGGTGTTGAAGTTGAAGCTCTTTCCCTTTGGGTTGAAATGAAGAGTAGGGACAAAAATGACTAAGGAAAGAGTTTAAGAGATAATGAGTGTGTAGGGTTTTAACTTATAGGTAAAACAACTCCTATTTTCTAAGGGGTTTTTGTCCAATCCTAGGGTTACGAACCTAAGGGCAACACTTTGCTCTGATACCATCTGTACTGACGTCACCTTTTAAAGATGACGATCCATGTGCTTTTCAGTGCTAGTCCCTGGATCAAACGCTAGCACACACAGTTTAAGATGTAACATCAAGAAACAAAGGTCATTTTATTACATCGCATGATCTAGCAATTACATAAAGAAACTTTACAATACTCGTAGCATAAAGCTATCAGAGTTTACAACAAAATCAAAAATAGCATGGAGTCCTTCTTCTTCATGTGCCATAGGCGAACATGCAGCGGATAGACTCGTAACCCTGTCGTACCTTTCTTATCGTCAAAACCTGCAACATGAAACGTTGCAGCCACAATGGGTCAATACACTTGAATTGTATTGGCAAGATGTTACTTTTGGTGGACACAAATGGAACCTAACATGTAACGGCCCAGAAAAATCCCCTTTTTTAGAAATTGTTTATTTGTTTTTTCTTTTGTGCATCATGCATCATCATGCATTGTCACCTTGCATTTTTTTTATCTAAAGTTATTTAAATTAACATCTACTATTGTTATTTTACTGGTATGGGTTTATAATAAACCTTCCTCTTCTTTTCTTTTCTTATTTTAATTTAAAATTAAAACTATAATGTTTACAACCCTTGCTATTGTTTTGTAATAATAAATCAAGTTTTATAAATCTTTTCTCCTTCTCTCTTCTACTCTTTTCTCTCCATCGCTCTTTCTTTAAAAGGTCATTTTTTTTTAAATTCTGGCGTGCTGCTTCCTTCGCTCTTTGGCCCACTCGAGTTCCAGTCCACCGAAGCCCGCTTGTTCTTTGTCTTTTCTCCCACCTGTACGGCAGGAAATCCACCGGAGCCACGTCGACTGTGTAGCGATGGGACGGACGTCCTCGCCTCTGTCCGCCTATAAGAAGTCGATCCTAGCCCTACAACCCTAGTCCGTTTCTGTGTCGCCGCGACTCGCTCTTCTCCCTCTCGCTCCGCTTCCTGTCTACCCGCCCGTCACCCTCACCTCGCCATGGGCGTCTCCAACGTTCGGCGCCCGTCCTTGCTCAGCCCGCGACCAGGAGCTTGCTGCTCGTTTCTCCGCTGCCGCACGGACGTCCTCGACAGTAGCAGCTCGACAGCCTTTGGTTTCTACACGGCCATGCGCTTCTTCCACCTCCGACTTCAACTGCGAACGCACGCCTACAGATGCCGACCTTGCTGCTCTGCTCCAACGCCAAGCTGTGTGCTTGCACGCTCTGCAGCGTGTCTCCGCGGCCGAGTTCCGCCTGTCTCCATCCTCCCCCGACCTCTTCGTCCACGCTCTTGCCCTACCGGTGAGTTTCAGAACCTTTTCCTCCACTCCACCGTCGACTTTGCGCCTCACAGCAGCCGTTTCCTTTCTTCCCGAGGTCCTCTCCGCCATGGCCCATGGACTCGCTCATGTCGCTTCAAGCTCTGCGCTCTGCTTGCTCGTCCGCGACCCGGCGCCAATTCCTTCGCCAAGCTCCACTGCCTTCTGGATATCTCTGACCGGCCGGTGTTGGCCACGTCGCGCGTACGTCCGTCCGCCTCGCTCTCCTGCAGTTACAAGCACACTGCCCAGCAAATTTTTTAATTCACTCCAAACAAAGCACTTAAACCAGGTTTAAATTTCTGGTCACCAAAAGTGGGGTGTTACATTTTTCAAATATCAAACCGAAAATAGCAAGTAAAGAAAACCAAAGCTAGAAATTAAAAAGGCAAACAAAGAGAAACAACAGAAATATTTTTGGTCTTTTTGTGTTTTGGGAAAGTAGAAATAAGAACTAGAACAACAAATAAAAGAAAGCAGAACATGGATATACAAAGGACCGACAAAATATGATATGTAGATGAGTGAATCGTCGGCATACCTCCCCCCTAGCTTAGGCTTTTGGCCTAAGTGGAGATCAACATCGTCTCCAAAACATGCCCCATGCTGGTGGGTCATCATTGGCATAGTCATAGCCTGGCTCTTGCGAAGATGAAGCAGATGGTGTATAATCATAATAAGGCTGCTGGTATAGAAACTCCGCAATGTTAGAGGGCTAACATGCATCAAAATAACATTTCTATGCAATAGAACAAGCATGCAAACTCATTTCACCTGTCACCTATAGAGCTAAAATAATCAAGAAATACTTCACTAAACAAAATTCTACTTGGACAATCAGAGGAGTCACATACAGGAGAACAAATGCTCCAAATCTCAGCAACAATGATGGGCTGAGCAAGGAGATCGAAAAATCGAAATGAAGGGCACCAAGAACACGAGTTTGAGTAGGTGTGTCGTTGTTTTCGGGAGAGAGAAAGAGCTGGGGAGGAAGAGATAAGTGAGGGGCCAGGGGGCCCCCCTCACCATAGGTGGGCGCGGCAAGGGCTGGGCCACGCCCCCTAGTGGTGAGGTGGCATGGCAAGTCCCCCTGAGGTCTCCCAGGTGCCTCTCTGCCCCATTTTTGACATAAAATTTTAAAAAGATTTTTCTAGAATTTTTCGAGAAACTTTATTTTTGAGGATTTTTTAGAAATTGACAACAGATTAAAAAGTCGGGAAAACGAAGATGGCATGATTGCAAGCAAATCAAAACCAAGTGTGCAGCAGCTCTAAGATACTCTAATCATTTAACTAACAAAAGGAACAAAAATAAACAAGTAAATATGAGTGAGGTTGAGTAAATGCGGTGAAAACAAAGTTTTGTTCATATAAAATCACTTTGTAACAAGGTTGATCAAGTCTTGTTACCAAACTAACTTTTTATGAGGCAAAACTTTGCATTTCACTATATGCTTATGTTACCTCGACCTTGATAGGCATAGTCCCAATCATGACAATTTTATATTCTTCCTTGGGCTTTTGCTTTGAACAAATAATTTGACCAACTCGAATGGTCTCAACATTCTTGATTGAATTTAGAGCATTCTTTCTATCAATTTTCTTGGGAAAATAGACCGTGTACTCTTTGTCATTGACAATAAAAGTTACATTTCCCTGATTGCAATTAATAACAGTACCTGCAGTTTTAGAAAAGGTCTTCCAAGAATAATAGACATATTATCATATTCGGGCATTTCCAACACAACAAAGTCAGTTAATATCAAACAACTGTTAGCAACTTGAACAAGAACATTTTCACATATACCAATAGGAATAGTAGTAGACTTATCAGCCATCTGCAAAGATATATCAGCCGATACCAATTTTTCTAGATCAAGTCTCTTATAAAGAGAAAAAGGCATGACACTAACTCCAGCTCCCAAATCACATAAAGCAGTTCTAACATAGTTATTTTTAATGGAGCAAGGAATAGTTGGTATACCTGGATCTCCAAGCTTCTCTGGAACTTTACCATCAAAAGAATAATTAGCAAGTAGAGTGGAAATTTCCTCATTAGGAATCTTCCTTTTATTAGTAACAATATCTTTCATATACTTTGCATAAGGAGGCATTCTAATAGCATCAGTCAAAGGAATTTGCAAAAATAAAGGTCTCATCCATTCACAAAACCTGTTGTAGTGTTCTTCTTCCTTGGACTTGTGTTTCTTACCAGGAAAAGGCATTGGTTTCTGCACCCAAGGTTCTCTCTCTTTACCATGCTTGTTGGCAATGAAGTCTTCTTTGGTATACTTTTTGCATTTTTATCAATCTTTTTTGGTTCCTCTTCAACTTCTTCTTTATCGGAAGCATCTCCTGGTTCAATTTCAGCATCAGAAATAGAAACACTATTAGGATCTTTACCTGCTTCAGAGGATTCTGTAGTTATTTTATGCTTCTTCTTCTTCCTCTTAGAAGGAATATCATCTCTTGAAGTGCGTTGAGAATCTTGCTCGATCCTCTTAGGATGTCCTTCAGGATATAAGGGGTCTTGAGTGGTAGCACCTCCTCTTGTGCGTATTTCACAAGCTTGTTTTTCTCTTGCAGCATTAACTAGCAAATCTTTTTTCACCTTCGTAAGCTGATCAATTTGAGTCTGAACCATTTGAAAATGTTTAACAAGTATCTGCACATCATTGGAGGTTCTCTCCACAATATCCTGCGACTTGTTAATAGCTCTAGAATTTTCCAACAAATGATTATGCACCATTCTATTAAAATTATCTTGCTTAACAATAAAATTATCTAATTCATCTAAGCATTGATCAGGCGGCTTAGAGTAAGGAATATCTCTATCATCAAAGTGTTGGAGAGAGTGTACCTCAATAGTGGATGAGCAAGGGATTGGCTTACATAATTCTTCTATAGGAGGTAAATTCTTCACATCTTTGGCCTTAATACCTTTCTCCTTAAGAGATTTCTTGGCTTCCCTCATAATTTCATCATTTAATTCAATCATTCCTCTCTTCTTCGGTGTCGGCTCAGGGACTGGCGCAGGTGTTGGTGTTGGTGTTGGCTCAACTAGAGTCCAATCATCATGATTCCGGCTTATTTTAGCCATTAATTCTTCAGCTTCAGCCGGAGTTCTTTCCCTAAAAACACAACCAGCACAACTATCCAGATATGACTTAGATTCATCAGTTAGTCCATTATAAAATATACCAAGGAGTTCATTTTACGCAATGGCTCTTTAGGCAAAGCTCTAATTAAAGAACAAAACCTTGTCCAAGATTCAGGCAATATCTCTCCTTTTCCCTGTTCAAAGTCAAAGATTTTCAGCACAACAGCATGTTGAGCACTAGCAGGAATATATTTCTAAAAGAAAGCATTAACCAAAGCAATAGGACTATGAATAGATCCAGGAGACAAGCTATTAAATCAAGTTTTAGCTGCATATTTCAACGAGAAAGGAAAAATCTTAGCAACAAAGTAAGTGCGAAGCTTAATATCATCAGAAAACAAATTACTCAAAGTAGAAAGCTCATTCATGTGCTCCATAGCACTTTCATTCTCAGTACCACAAAAAGTCTCTTTCTCAACAATAGATATGTAAGATAAATCTAAAGAGAAATCATAATCCTTGTCTCTAATATTTATGGGAGAAGCAGCAAACTTAGGATCAGGAGACAAGTTATATCTAACAGCACGTCTCGCTAGAAGTTCCTTAACAGCTTTAGCATCACGAGTAGCACGAGCTTCAGCAATAAAATCATCGTCAAGCTCAATATAAGCATCATCAAAATCATCACTAGGACATTCCCTAGACTCAGGTGAACTAACAGGTGTAACAATGGTGTTTCCCATCTTAGCTCTAGCAATTGTAGCATCTAAAAAGGAACCTAGCGAACCACTCTCATCAAGCACAGTAGAAGCATCATCTAAATTATCTGTTGCATTTTCAAACTTAGCAGAAGTAGTAGCAGTAGCGTGTGCGTGTGGTGGTGTAAGCAACTTACTCATAACAAATGGTGAATCAAGGGCAACAGAAGTGTTCAAAGTCGTACCTCTTCTTGTAGTGGATGGCAATATAGGAACTTTTCCATCACAAGGTTTACCCATGATGAAAGGATTGCAGCGAACAATATGAATTCCAAGTGAACTTACAAATAAAGCTATGCCCCCCGGCAACGGCGCCAGAAAATAGTCTTGATGACCCACAAGTATAGGGGATCACAACAGTCTTCGATGGAAGTAAAACCCAGATTTATTGATTCGACACAAGGGGAGCCAAAGAATATTTATAAGCCTTAACAGATGAGTTGTCAAATCAGCTGCACCTGGAAACAGACTTGCTCGCAGCGGTTTATCAGTAGCAACAGTTTTATAGTGGTGATAGTAACGAAATAGTAACAACAATAGTAAAATAAAAGCGGTAATAGTAGCAATAGTAAACATTAGGATGGAATACTGTAGGCATAGGGATGGATGTACGGGCGTTGCATGGATAAGATAATTCATGAAATCAGTGAGACATGGGCAATTGCAGATAAATAATGATAAGCATCCTAGTATTAACAATCATAGGCATGTGTTCCGTATATAGTCGTACGTGCTCGCAATGAGAAACTTGCACGACATCTTTTGTCCTACCAGCCTGTTGCAGCAGGGCCTCAAGGGAAACTACTGGTAATTAAGGTACTCCTTTTAATAAAGTACCGGAGCAAAGTATTAACACTCGGTGAACACATGTGATCCTCACATCATAGCCATCCCCTCCGGTTATCCCAATTTCTGTCATGTCGGGGCCTCGGGTTTCGGACAACAATATGTGTATACAACTTGTAAGTAAGACCATAAACAACAAGTATCATCATATAACAATAACAAGTTCAGATCTGAAATCATGGCACTCGGGCCCAAAGTGACAAGCATTAAGCACAACAAGTTGCAACAATGTCACAAGCACTAATAAAAGATACTAGGCACTATGCCCTAACAATCTCATAGCAAATTACATGAATGATCTCATCCAAGCCCTACCATCCCCTTCGCCTACAGCGGGAATTACTCACACATGGATGGGGGAGTCATGGATGGTTGATGGAGAGACGTCGGTGATGATGGTGATGAAGATCTCCTCCAAATCCCCGTCCTGGTAGGGTGCCAGAACGGAGTTTCTGGTTCCAAATCGCGGTTTCTGATGGCGGCAGTGCAGCGGAAGTCTATCTAGGAAAACGCCAAACCCCCACTCCTTTCAGGTCAGAGGGTATATGTAGGTGGAAGGAGGGGTCGAGGCGATGTCCAAGGTGGCCTCACCACAGGTGGGCGCGGCCAGGCCTAGGCCGTGCCCCCTGGTGGTGAGCCCAGGCCACTGCCCCCCTTCGTCTCTACTTCTGGCTCCGTGGGTCTTCTGGCAAAATAGAATTTTTGTAATATTTTCCAGGATTTTTCCTAAAAGTCGAATTTCTGCACAAAAACAAGACACCAGAGCAATTCTGCTGAAAACAGCGTGAGTTCGTGTTAGTTGTATTCAAAACACACAAATTAGAGGAGAAACGATAGCAAAAGTGTTCAGGAAAGTAGATACGTTTTGGACGTATCACATGTGTTGATTGAAAATTCACAGGGATTTAAAACTTTTGAGTTTATTTAAAAGCCCTATTGTAAAAAAAACTATTTTAAAATCTCTATTAATTCTCGAAGAGTTTCCTTAAGAAAATAAAAGAATTAAAAATACTATTTTATTTCTTTATTCAAACTTATGCAAGCTATCTTGCAGAGAAATAATTTACAAAATGTGCTGTATTTATTCAAGGAGGCCTTAAATAAAACAATATTTGCAAAAGAATCTCAAAATATTGTTTTATCCTCTCAGATTTCAAAGGATTGCTATTAAAACCATAACCCTATTTTTGCCTTATGCAAATATAGCCACTTTGTCCAAGTAATAGGTTTATTAGGAATCTTATTTTCATTTGAAAACTTATGGCTTACTGTTTCAAAACATTGTTTTGAATATTTGAAAAACACCATGCCTTGATTTGAATTGATTTGCTTCTAATTTGCAAAATATATGAAATAAACCAGAAAATAGAAAAAGAAAAAGCAAACGAACAAAAAAATATAAAAGAGGCCGAGGGGGAACCGAAGCAGCCCAGTCTCGGATTCAGCCCCGGCCCAACCTCGACCAAACCCGAAAGGGTATCTCGCCCGGCCTCTCCCCCACTGATGAGTGGGACCCACTCATCGGTTATCTTCCACCTCTGGAAGGTGTCCACCGCGAGCACGGCTTCCTCCTCGACCATCCAAAGTCGCCCAAACCCAAACTGCAGCCCCCTCCGCAAGGTATCGGCCCTCCATATATAGCCCGACACCCCCTCCCTCGCCCCTCCCTTTTTCTGCTTGAGTTGTGCCTAGCCGGAGCTCCTAGCATCTGTGAGCTTCCCTGCCCGAAACCGATGCCGTCAGTGAGCCTACGCCCTTCTCCTTCCGCCCAAACTTCTTCTCTCCCTCCGGCGTTCCCCCTGATATTTTTCTTTTGCCAAATCTCGCAGAGAATCAAGCAGAGCGTCGGGTGGCCGAAGCTCACCATCGCATGCGCCTCATCCAGCCGCGCCCTTCTCCTACGCCTGGACACGATCCTTGACGCCAATCAAACGGGCGAGCCCACCTCGTCCTCCCGAACGTCGTCGTATCCTTGCCATCATCCAGAACCTCCTACAAGCTCACCGGAGCTCGGTGTCTGGCCATCTCACTGGAGTTCCACGTCGGAACCTGTAGTGACCTCACCTTTTAAAGATGGCGATCCCTGTGCTTTTCAGTGCTAGTCCCTGGATCAAACGCTAGCACACATAGTTTAAGATGTAATATCAAGAAACAAAAGTCATTTTATTACATCGCATGATCTAGCAATTACATAAAGAAACTTTACAATACTCGTAGCATAAATCTATCAGAGTTTACAACGAAATCAAAAATAGCATGGAGTCCTTCTTCTTCATGTGCCATAGACGAACATGCTGCGGATAGACTCGTAACCCTGTCGTACCTTTCTTATCGTCAAAACCTGCAACATGAAATGTTGCAGCCACAAAGGGTCAATACACTTGAATTGTATTGGCAAGATGTCACTTTTGGTGGACACAAATGGAACCTAACACTTAAATGAATACTTGGCTAAGTGGATCTTTAGGCTGAGCTTGCAGAAAAGTAATTGCTTATCCTAGTTTTCAAAAGTTCTCATTTCTCTTTTAAAACACTATTGGACACACTGGAATCCACCAGGTGCTCCTAGTTAATTATGCACACACAGGAATCCACCAGGTGCACATAATTATGATCACACAACAATCCCTTATTATCCGCTCAAGTTTTAATTTAAAGAAGTTGGGATGAGGAGATCCTTGAACAGCTTCAAAATTATGTCGCTCAAAATTGTCCATAACGGGGGACACGGCTAAGTAGTTAGTTTTTAACCCTCTGCAGAGGTGGTGCACTTTTTCCACAAGACTCAGTCAACCTCTTTTGCCATGATGCTCATTTTGCTCAAATGGCCAAGTGAAGACTAAGACGAGACTTTTCAGAAGCAATCCCTGAGACCAACCTGGACGCGCTCCATCCTACAAATCACTACCACCCTCTCTCCGTCTGGCTAAGTTCTCGCAACTTAGTTAGTCAAGACAGAGCCCATATGACTCGTGCTTGCACTGGAAGCTTCATGACTTGAATGTCTCCAATCTCTTTGTTCCTGGGTGGCCGTCCACAAGTGAGATACACATGACCGCCATAGAGATGGCTCCGGTGTAACCACTCAACATAAATCCATCTTACCAATTTCCACCCAGGTGTTTCATTAACTTAGTTGTTTTCTTAGTTTTTGCAAAACATAGTTTTCAAACTTAATAAAAAACATGTGGAATCCCAACCACGATTTCTATAGCACAACTAAAGCCATCTACACTTACGATGTTTCTTCTAACAGGGTAATCAGGGGTATCCTAAATAGGAGATAGCAGGCATAACAATCTACACATGCATAATTTTAAAAGAAAGGAAACACTACATGCATGGTAAAAATATCAGGAATTTTATGAACAAGAGTGACACTTGCCTTAGAAATTTATGAAGATTGTACTTCTCCTAATCAACACATGTGGCTCTCCGTACAACTATAAGATAGAAAGTAACACAACATAAACACACCATTTAAAGCATCATAACCAAGAAAGACAAACATAGGTGTTTATTTGTTTTAGCTTAGTCTTCAAAGTCTTAGTGATAATTGGACGAAGATTGGGGCATGAAGTTGACTTGATATGGATGGAGAGATTGGCTAAGTCAAGGACTTAAAAATTGATTGGGTGTTTTCTAATTTGTTTAAGAAGTGTCAAACACTTAGCAAAAATAGTTTTAGGGGAAAGCTTAGGCTTGGGTTGAGAAGTTGGATAAATTCTAAGTCATGAGGTCTAACACTTTCATCTTCTTGACTTGGGCTCTCTTCTCTTGATCTTCTTCTTTTGACTTCAACTCCTTGTGTTCTCTTTCAACTTCTTGTTTTGCCTTCAACTCCTTGTCTTCTCTTCAACTTCTTATCCACGGTCTTGATATGGGAAAACTTCTATGTCACATTGTTGGATGGGGTAGTCAAAAACACTTAGAAGAATTTGGATAAGATGGAGATGATAGTTTTGCACTTGGCAAGGATAGAGTAGATTTTTCACTAAGTCACGGTAGAGTTGAGTGATCATTAGGGCTTAGAATTATTCACACCATTGCAAAGTGGAACAAAGTCAAATAGAACAAAGTGCCTGATTTGGATTGATTTTTGCAAGGTGCCCAAATAACACAATTTTGCAAAAAAGGATGTTCTAGAGGAGTTGACTTTGAATACCTAAGATATGTGTGTGAAGTGTTCTGGTGGTTTTTCACTACCAAGGTAAGCAATTTTTACAAAAAGAATTATGCCAAAAATATTTATAGAATTAAATCTAGAGGGAAAATACTCAAATCCTCATTTGAATTTGAATACTTGATAAAATTGGTCCAACTAATTTGTGCAGCAGTTCTACTGGATAGGGGATAACAATATGATCCTATTGCAAAAAGAATCAATTCAAAAGGATTTATAGAATTTGAACTATATTTAAAACACTCAAACTCACATATTTAAATTTGAATGTTTTTAACTATTTCAAAAGTCAAATTTTATTTCAGAAATGTGTTCTACCCAATTTTAGGAGTTCAGGGATATATCATTTGCAATTTTTGGATCAGTAGAACTCGAGATATGAATTTTACAAGATTCAGTCATTTTCTGTTTTCAAAATCTAATTTTGAAATCCTGACTCAACAGGGCTGGCCACGTGGCTAGTTCTGATAGGCCCGTACCATTTCGGACGGATCCACGTTTTAAGCCGTTAGATTTAAAGAAGATTGGATGGACCAGATCTGAATGTATCGATTCATTAACTTATTCTATCCTAGCCAGAAGATCTGGATCTAACAGCGAGGAGGCTATTGAGCTCACCTAGGGTTCCGGTGGTCGCCAAAAATGGTGCAGGCGGCGGCGCTGCACTCCGATGATTGTCTGCGACGACGATCCCGAGGTCTCTGGCAACAGCGGAGGCGTGTACGGTGCTTAGCTCGACGAGGGGAAAATGGAGGTGTGGTCGACGTCTCCGCTCGCGTCCAGGAGCGGTGAGGAGGCGCGGCCAGAGATGACGCGGCACTGGTGAGATACAGGCAAGGTCCTAGCTTGTCGATCCACTGCAAAAAAGGAGGAACAAAACACATCAGGAGGTGTGCATGATCAAAGGGGAGATGAGGGGTGCCAAATCTGGCGGCAGGGTCACCTTACTCCGCCAAAATTCGAGCGATGACGGCCGCAGATGCAGCGGACTCCGACGAGGAATCTCGTCGTTCTGGTGTCCTCTCTAGCTCAGGAAAAAGAGGGGAAAGGGAGAGGAGGAGGAGGGCAATTTATAGGCGCGGGAGTGTCATCGAATTAGGTAGGCACTGATTCGAATTGAAGGGGCGAAAAATCCTCCCGGTGCGGTGTCTCCTGCGGTGATTGCGGCTAGAGGAAGAAGACGCTGAGCTGGCCTAACCGGTGGGGCCCACACATCAAAGGGAGAAAGAGGAGATACGTACCAGTTCAGGGAGGGAAAGAAGATGGGTCGTGGGCTCATTCGCTGTTGGGCCAAAAGGGATGCCCCGGGGCCCTTTTATATTTTTTTTCCTTTTTTTCTTTTTTCTTTTTCTATTATTTTGATTCATTTATAACTTTTGCATTTTGGATCCAAATTGATTCAAACCAGTTTCTAAAATCTTCTAAAATTCAAAGCAACAAGTTAGGACAGTAAGAAACATGTTTCCATAATAAAACAAGATTTTTAATAAAAAAAATTATAAATTGACTTAAGGGGCTTTATTGCATAAGGTCAAATATAATTTGGCCTTTCAAAATCATTCCCTTTAAAAACAAAGAATAATCTTCAATAATAGTATTTGAACTTTATTTTCAAAAACGTTTTTAGAAATGTGAACCTTATTTGATATGATTCAATTTGTTAGTATCCTATTTGCAATAAGCTTGTCTAGGTTTGCATAAATACAAAATAGTATTTTGAAGTTTTATTTTTCTCAAAAGAGTTCTTCAAGAAATAATAAAAGGTTTGAAATGGTTTTTCCACTAAGGCTTTTGAATAAAGCAAAAAGTTTTAATTCCGTGTGAAATTTCAATCAATTCAAACATACATGGTTTCTATTTTATTTTATTTTTTCAGATTCCAAAATTTTGGGATGTGACAGACTACCACCCTTAAAAGAAATCTCATCTCGAGATTTGGAGAGGCTAGAAAGAAAGATGGGTTTGGGATACTAGGTGGGCTAGCACCCTTAAATGGAACTTTTGTGGGTAGTCTAGGTATTGGGTTCATTGTAAGCACATTTGGGATATGACTTGACACTGGGTTATTTTTTTGTACCACATGTAGCTTCCATCTTCATTTCCAATAGGTGGGTGTCTATTCACATACTATAGCGTCCATTTTTTCCGCAAGGTGGCTTGAGTATAACTTTCCTCCATTGTAGTGCTTCAATCCAACAATGACATTTGTTGAACTACTTTGGACACTGAAGGGTCACTCTTTGGGTCAATCAGAAGACCAAGCTAAGATGTTCTCATATCTTCATTTCATACCCTTATTTGATCTTTATAGTCTTTCCATCTTAGGATTGAAACTTCTTATGCACCACTATCTTCCATTGCAAGTCATCTTCAATGGTAAGCTTGTGGTTCATCCTCAGTGAATTCCTACATTTGGCAACACTTGCCTATTATGAGGGTATAGTATCTTATCCATCCTAAGGTTTAGGCTTAACGACGTCGTCTCTCTTGTAGGTATGTCTCTCTAGATTTACCATTCCTCATATCAAGAGCGGACAACTTGAGTAGTCTTCATGAGGGCCAATCCATAACACACCCAATCGTTACCCTGTATTTCAGTTTGGTACATCTCGTACACTAACTCTTGGTCAACCTCACTAGTTTTGACAAAAGATTCTATGGATATTGAATCCATGTTTCAATTCCTGTTGAGAATTTTAAAAACAAATATATCGATCCTTAGCTAGTGGTTTGCGTAAAATTCCTATATGGTATTATCTCACAGGTGGTAGAATCCTTCAATGATCCTTTTCTTTGGCGAAATTTGCTTTCCATACAACCTCATCTTATGGGCATTAACATCATTACTAAAACGAGATCTGTATAAAAGATTTATTTGAAAAGATACATGAAGATTTTCATTCCACCTTATTACATCATGAGAGTACTACCCACACCACATAGTGTTTTATTTCACTCCTTATATGACATCTATTCGAGGACAACAGTTGCATACGACATCTTCTACGTTGGTTGCTCATCAATGCGTTATCGTATCCCACTATAGTGTGTCATCCTTCAGTTGGCGCTCTGAAGTACTTCTCAGGACACTTGTCTACATAATGTCCTTTGTTGCCACATTTGTAACAAGTGACAAGGCTGAAATCCTTTCCACTATACTTTTCTGGGCAATTATTAGCATAATGTCTAGACCCGCGACAGTTGAAACAAATATCTTGAGCATGATCCTTCTTTTGCCCCCCATTGATTACATAGCCCCTTTTCTCACGTTCTTTGCATTTCTCCTTATCTAGGCAGTCCCATGAATAGTGTCCTAACCTTTTACATTCTTGGCACTCTACTTGGCTGATATCTTTCCTCTTCTATGGCTTCTCCAGGGCTAGAAGATCTTCCAATTCTTGCTTCTCATACTCCATTATGATTGAGGGAAACCTTTCTCTCTTCTTGTGGTTATTTTTGGTTACTTGTAGTCTTCCCCTTGGGTTGTTTCTCTTGGTGGTGATAAAATGTTTCGCCTTCTTAGGCTCGAATTCAGCACCTGCTTTCCCGAGTGAGTGATGTATCTTATGCTTGACTTGTTGATTCACTTTATCCACCATAGCATTGAGATGACATTCTGCGAGGACGTGATTTGTTCCTTCACACAAAAGACACGTAAACTTTGACAAGCGACATTCTCTATTACAATGATCTGTTCCACAACTATGGCACTGCTCCTCACAATACTTAGATATATGTCCTATATATCCATAGGGTTTGCAAGCTTGGTTTCTTGTCACAACATGTTCTTCGGGCTTGTCATTGCTTAGATCACTTGGTGATACGTTGTTGTTGTTAGTCATGATCTGAGACGCCATTTGCACAATGTGAGTATGTGCATCTAACAGTTGCTGCACTCCTGGGGGTAACTCATTGCTCTTGCTGCTGATCATATTTTGGGTTACCACTTGAGTCAACTAGGTATGCGTCTCTATCATCATCTGCATCACTAAGTGGATCTGAGAGTTGTTGAGGCTGCTCTGGCTTTGATGATGCATCTGTTAAAGTTTTTGGGTAGGGTTTAGGTTTTTAACAAGGAGAAGAATAGAGTGGAAAACTTCTAAAGAATGTTCCTACCAGTTAGCAACAATTCAAGTCAAATCACCTTACAATCAATAAACATTCAACAAGCATTCAACTCATCAAGCAATCAGGTTTTAATACAAACGAAAGGTACGATAATTCCACAAGTCGGTATGATCATAAACATTTATTACAATGACGTCGCTTATTTAAAAGTCTTAAATGGAGGTCCAACTAAAGCTTCTTGGTCCCCTTCGAGGCAGATCCATTGGTTTGGTCCATCTGCTTCTTCAGAGCTGCAATCTGATCATCCTTGGTGATGTTGAGATCATTTTGAAAACCAAGTTTGAATGCAAGCTCTACCATGTCACCTTGAAGTTGACTTATGGTTTCCTTCAGTTCAGTAGTATCCTCATTTTCTTCTTTGAGGTCCTTTTGAGTATTATAAAGTCTCCACTTGAGTCTCTCTCCAAGTTCTTTTCTGGCTTCCCATGCAGCACATCTTGCGGAGTCAAAGAATGATGGATACATCTCGGAGCTGGTGAACATCCAGAGTCCCATCTTCTTGTGGTCGTCTTCTTTGTTCTTGTATAGGTGGAGTTGTACCCACCAATATTTCTGACCTTCATCAATCACGGGAAATCCCTTGTAGATAGCTTCTCCTTGCATTCCCATGCTCAACATGAGGTTCTTCAGTGCTTTGGGAAACTCAGTCTCACTCTTCAGGGCCATGGTCATCACGGGTCCCTTCTTGACGGATTCGTTGATGCTGGCCATCTAAAAGATTTTAAAACAATGGAATAAGTAGTGAAAGAAAATTATAACAAGAAAGTAAAACTTGGATAACCTTTTAAATCCTAGGCTATTTCCTAAGGTCATCATCTTTTCCTTCTCCTTGAGTGGGGCAAGTAGCTCATCATTTGCAAAATAGTTCGTTGGTCCTACTATTATCAAATGAAGAGTAGGGACAAAAATGACTAAGGAAAGACTTTAAGAGATAATGAGTGTGTAGGGTTTTAACTTATAGGTAAAACAACTCCTATTTTCTAAGGGGTTTTTGTCCAATCCTAGGGTTACGAACCTAAGGGCAACACTTTGCTCTGATACCATCTGTAGTGACCTCACCTTTTAAAGATGACGATCCATGTGCTTTTCAGTGCTAGTCCTTGGATCAAACGCTAGCACACACAGTTTAAGATGTAACATCAAGAAACAAAGGTCATTTTATTACATCGCATGATCTAGCAATTACATAAAGAAACTTTACAATACTCGTAGCATAAAGCTATCAGAGTTTACAACAAAATCAAAAATAGCATGGAGTCCTTCTTCATGTGCCATAGGCGAACATGCAGCGGATAGACTCGTAACCCTGTCGTACCTTTCTTATCGTCAAAACCTGCAACATGAAACGTTGCAGCCACAATGGGTCAATACACTTGAATTGTATTGGCAAGATGTTACTTTTGGTGGACACAAATGGAACCTAACATGTAACGGCCCAGAAAAATCCCCTTTTTTAGAAATTGTTTGTTCTTTTTTTCTTTTGTGCATCATGCATCATCATGCATTGTCACCTTGCATTTTTTTATCTAAAGTTATTTAAATTAACATCTACTATTGTTATTTTACTGGTATGGTTTTATAATAAACCTTCCTCTTCTTTTCTTTTCTTATTTTAATTTAAAATTAAAACTATAATGTTTACAACCCTTGCTATTGTTTTGTAATAATAAATCAAGTTTTATAAATCTTTTCTCCTTCTCTCTTCTACTCTTTTCTCTCCATCGCTCTTTCTTTAAAAGGTCATTTTTTTTAAATTCTGGCGTGCTGCTTCCTTCGCTCTTTGGCCCACTCGAGCTCCAGTCCACCGAAGCCCGCTTGTTCTTTGTCTTTTCTCCCACCTGTACGGCAGGAAATCCACCGGAGCCACATCGACTGTGTAGCGATGGGACGGACGTCCTCGCCTCTGTCCGCCTATAAGAACTCGATCCTAGCCCTACAACCCTAGTCCGTTTCTGTGTCGCCGCGACTCGCTCTTCTCCCTCTTGCTCCGCTTCCTGTCTACCCGCCCGTCACCCTCACCTCGCCATGGGCGTCTCCAACGTTCGGCGCCCGTCCTTGCTCAGCCCGCGACCAGGAGCTTGCTGCTCGTTTCTCTGCCGCCGCGCGGACATCCTCGACAGTAGCAGCTCGATAGCCTTTGGTTTCTACACGGCCATGCGCTTCTTCCACCTCCGACTTCAACCGCGAACGCACGCCTACAAATGCCGACCTTGCCGCTCTGCTCCAACGCCAAGCTGTGTGCTTGCACGCTCTGCAGCGCGTCTCCGCGGCCGAGTTCCGCCTGTCTCCGTCCTCCCCCGACCATTCGTCCACGCTCTTGCCCTACCGGTGAGTTTCAGATCCTTTCGTCCACTCCACCGTCGACTTTGCGCCTCACAGCCGCCGTTTCCTTTCTTCCCGAGGTCCTCTCCGCCATGGCCCATGGACTCGCTCATGTCGCTTCAAGCTCTGCGCTCCGGCTTGCTCGTCCGCGACCCGGCGCCAATTCCTTCGCCAAGCTCCGCTGCCTTCTGGATATCTCTGACCGGCCGGTGTTGGCCACGTCGCGCGTACGTCCGTCTGCCTCGCTCTCCTGCAGTTACGCGGACGTCCTCGTCTCCGGCGTCCTCTGCATCTGCGTCAAATCTCCAGATCTCGGCTTATTGGTTCAAAAAGTATCGGCTTTCTCCATTGATAAAATCCGCTGCTAGCTCCACTGGTCCGTTCCTTGATTCCTACATGGGCAGACCAAAGTTCGAATCCCATCTGTGGCATATAAAGCCCACCCTTTTGTCTCATTTTAATCTCTTCTAGCTGACATGTAGGGACACCTCGTCAGTGACCATAGGAGCCTTGTGTCCGGTCAGCATCCAGTCAACGCTTCAGGCCGTAGTCAGCCACTCAGGCTGGTATTCTTCTCGGTATAAAAAGTTTCAACCGTCCCTCTGTTCTCTTTAGAAAATTCCAGAAATTGTTTGAAAATTGTAATATTCATATCTTTCAAACCGTAACTTGGAATAAAATGTTTTCTATATGAAATTTTATCAGAAAAATGTAAAGAATCTGAATATGGCATTCATATCCTTGTTTGCATCTCGCATCATGTAATGACATGGTAGTTTGCATATCACCTAATAAGTAACATATGAAGTATATGGGAAATGCTTATAATGTTTTCCCCGCTTCATTTAATTTTGTGTAGATCACCTATACCTTGTCTTTGTCATGCTAATCAACATTTAAATTGCCGGTAGTAAAGCAACTTGAACCACATAAATGTGTGCCGGGATTCCGATTCCGCTTAATTTTGATAAGTTGCATTGCATCATAATTCCCATGTCATGCATGCTTGCATATGATCATGCTGATTCTTTTGCCGTAGTAGTAAGTGTTGCATCCGTTGTTTGTTGTAGCGTTTTGCTACTTCGCGGATAGGACGTTTCGTGATGATGTGAGCAACGACAAGTTCTGCGGGTGTTCTTCGACAATCTTGCCAGGCAAGCTTTCCCACCCCTTGCCTACCTATAGGGGTACTTATCACCTATTTATGATTATGCTTTCTTCTTTATGCTAGCTTTGTGTTCCGATGCTTGTTTCGAGTCACGAAACCTATCCACATGTTTCCCCAAAGCAAAACTATATACTCGCCACCTCCCGCCTATTACCTTTTGCTTGTTGTTTGAGTTGGCCTTGCGAGTCGTAGGCATGCTTAGGTTCTTTCAAGTTGTATTATCATAACGGGTTGTTGGGAAGTTTATCACATGCTCTACTTGGTTATGAGATGGATACTAATTGGAGATTAGTTGGTTATAAGATGTTGGAGATAAACATGATTTAATTATGTTACAACTACACTTGTTTAAGCAGAGGCATCGGTGAGTCTTTTTGCCCGTTTTACGACGGCTCACTTGTGTCCCCTAGGACCCCGAGTTCGCATGAACTGTTCTAAGATGAGCGCACTAACCACTCGTGGAGATGCCTTGGGATCTCCCTTGACTTACTACTTTTTCTCGAGTTAGTTTACCGGGGGCCACAACACCGTGTTTTACATTTGGATCTGCATTTGGTTTGGGCTACCAGTGATGGTGCTTTAGGTTCTAAGCCCCCCTCCGATGGGTGTGGTTGTGCCGCCTCCGATGGTTGGCAGGTTTATTTGTCTGCGGCGCGTTTTTATGTGAAGCTAGCGGATCCCTCCGATGGGCTCTCTTCTAGTCTTCTCCGTTCTCGCAAACTTCTGAGTCCGTCTTCGGAGCTCCGCCGACTTCGTTACGGGTAGCTTAGTAGGGTGGCCCCCCTAAACTCTCTCGTAGAACTAGCAACGGTCTTGTCGTGATATCTGGCCCTTGTCTAGGTTGGATTGATCGAGCGTGTATGGGTACATTGGTGCACCCCTGCAGGGTAAATCTTTTCGAAAAGCCGTGTCCGCGGTTATGGACGACTTGGAGCCGTTCTACTCGATCATAGAACAATTTGCACCTAATTGATGATAAAAAGTGGCGTAGTAAATAGTTCTACTACAATATTAAATTGTTATCAAATTGTCAACCGTGTGAGTGCCTTTGATATTGCTTCTTCGTGTGGTGCGATGAGGTGATTCATCGGCTGGGTTATGTTTGTTGTAGTATTCTAGTTGGTTCCTTTATGCGCTCTCTTATCTTATTCTGATTAGACGGAAGTTGTAGAGTGTCTCTATAGGTTCTTTAGTGCTTGCTCGCTGCCGCTTAACCCCACCATACAGCTGACGTCCTTTTTGAGTCTCTCGAGTTGTCTGTGTACCTCACGTACAAAGGCGGCTTATTGACTACGCTTTATACGTCTTGAAGTCTTGCTAAGTACTTCGTACTTATTGCTGCTCGTCTCGGATTTCTCGCCGGAGCAGGTTTGAAGACAGGTACATGGGAGCGACGACGTTAGCAAGGTTACCCTTCCGGCTTGGCCTGGGCAGGGTTATGGACGCCATCGATTATCTTCAGGCCTCTTAGGCCCATTTGTATTCTTGTCTGTACTCAGATACTATTTTGCTTTATGTATGATTTGGATCTTTGTATGTATATTTGGATCTTGACTCGTGGAGTATTTGCGGTTATATTATATTCTTTTGTGGGTTCCATCGTGAACTTGAGTAATGTTACTACCTTGATTCCACCCGCCTAATGTGTATGTTGCGACGTGCACATTTCGCTTGGTGGGCGTTTCCAAAGCGACATCGTGCGAATTGTGGCGTGATTGCTATAATTCGCAAGGTGCCGATTTTGGGGCGTCACAAGTGGTATAAGAGCCAAAGTTTTGTCGATACCCGCGGGTCCGCTCTGCCTGTAGGTTAACCTTGCCAATGGTCATTGTTGAGTCTAGTACAAAACTATTTTTGCTACAAATGCGTTGGATAGCTCTAAGTAGGTCTGCATTTTACTCCTTACCTCCGTGCTTCTCTCCTCTTACCTTTGCGAGTTTTGAGTCTTCTCTATCTTACCTTCTTTAAGTTTTAGGATCCTGCGTGGGTGGACGATCTCTTGCCTTTAACCTAATAGGTCCGCTCTTCGGAAGTTCATCATCATCAACATGAGCAAGAATACTTTGTTGGTGGTGTCGAGAAGGAACCTTTTGTTGGTGGTGTCGACGACATCTACACGGTGCAAGAATATTCGATAGTCTAACCAACTCTTCCCCCTACACGAGCGTGGATCTCGGGGCGAGATCCCTTGTTGGTGGTGTCGATTGTAACGGCCCAGAAAAATCCCCTTTTTTAGAAATTGTTTGTTCTTTTTTCTTTTTTGCATCATGCATCATCATGCATTGTCACCTTGCATTTTTTTTAATCTAAAGTTATTTAAATTAACATCTACTATTGTTATTTTATTGGTATGGTTTTATAATAAACCTTCCTCTTCTTTTATTTTCTTATTTTAATTTAAAATTAAAACTATAATGTTTACAACCCTTGCTATTGTTTTGTAATAATAAATCAAGTTTTACAAATCTTTTCTCCTTCTCTCTTCTACTCTTTTCTCTCCATCGCTCTTTCTTTAAAAGGTCATTTTTTTTAAATTCTGGCGTGCTGCTTCCTTCGCTCTTTGGCCCACTCGAGCTCCAGTCCACCGAAGCCCGCTTGTTCTTTGTCTTTTCTCCCACCTGTACGGCAGGAAATCCACCGGAGCCACGTCGACTGTGTAGCGATGGGACGGACGTCCTCGCCTCTGTCCGCCTATAAGAACTCGATCCTAGCCCTGCAACCCTAGTCTGTTTCTGTGCCGCTGCCACTCGCTCTTCTCCCTCTCGCTCCGCTTCCTGTCTGCCCGCGCGTCACCCTCACCTTGCCATGGGCGTCTCCAACGTTCGGCGCCCGTCCTTGCTCAGCCCGCGACCAGGAGCTTGCTGCTCGTTTCTCCGCCGCCGCGCGGACGTCCTCGATAGCAGCAGCTCGACAGCCTTTGGTTTCTACACGGCCATGCGCTTCTTCCACCTCCGACTTCAACCGCGAACGCACGCCTACAGATGCCGACCTTGCCGCTCTGCTCCAACGCCAAGCTGTGTGCTTGCACACTCTGCAGTGCGTCTTCGCGGCCGAGTTCCGCCTGTCTCCGTCCTCCCCCGACCTCTTCGTCCATGCTCTTGCCCTACCGGTGAGTTTCAAAACCTTTTCCTCCACTCCACTGGCGACTTTGCGCCTCACAGCCGCTATTTCCTTTCTTCCCGAGGTCCTCTCCGCCATGGCCCATGGACTCGCTCATGTCGCTTCAAGCTCTGTGCTCCGGCTTGCTCGTCCGCGACCCGGCGCCAATTCCTTCGCCAAGCTCCGCTGCCTTCTGGATATCTCTGACCGGCCGGTGTTGGCCATGTCGCGCGTACGTCCGTCCGCCTCGCTCTCCTGCAGTTACGCAGACGTCCTCGTCTTCGGCGTCCTCTGCATCTGCATCAAATCTCCAGATCTCGGCTTATTGGTTCAAAAAGTATCGGCTTTCTCCATTGACAAAATCCGCTGCTAGCTCCACTGGTCCGTTCCTTGATTCCTACATGGGCAGACCAAGTTCGAATCCCATCTGTGGCATATAAAGCCCACCCTTTTGTCTCATTTTAATCTCTTCTAGCTGACATGTAGGGACACCTCGTCAGTGACCACAGGAGCCTTGTGTCCGGTCAGCATCCAGTCAGCGCTTTAGGCCGTAGTCAGTCGCTCAGGCTGGTATTCTTCTCGGTATAAAAAGTTTCAACCGTCCCTCTGTTCTCTTTAGAAAATTCCAGAAATTGTTTGAAAATTGTAATATTCATATCTTTCAAACCGTAACTTGGAATAAAATGTTTTCTATATGAAATTTTATCAGAAAAATGTAAAGAATCTGAATATGGCATTCATATCCTTGTTTGCATCTCGCATCATGTAATGACATGGTAGTTTGCATATCACCTAATAAGTAACATATGAAGTATATGGGAAATGCTTATAATGTTTTCCCCGCTTCATTTAATTTTGTGTAGATCACCTATACCTTGTCTTTGTCATGCTAATCAACATTTAAATTGCCGGTAGTAAAGCAACTTGAACCACATAAATGTGTGCCAGGATTCCGATTCCGCTTAATTTTGATAAGTTGCATTGCATCATAATTCCCATGTCATGCATGCTTGCATATGATCATGCTGATTCTTTTGCCGTAGTAGTAAGTGTTGCATCCGTTGTTTGTTGTAGCGTTTTGCTACTTCGCGGATAGGACGTTTCGTGATGATGTGAGCAACGACAAGTTTTGCGGGTGTTCTTCGACAATCTTGCCAGGCAAGCTTTCCCACCCCTTGCCTACCTATAGGGGTACTTATCACCTATTTATGATTATGCTTTCTTATTTATGCTAGCCTTGTGTTTCGATGCTTGTTTCGAGTCACGAAACCTATCCACATGTTTCCCCAAAGCAAAACTATATACTCGCCACCTCCCGCCTATTACCTTTTGCTTGTTGTTTGAGTTGGCCTTGCGAGTCGTAGGCATGCTTAGGTTCTTTCAAGTTGTATTATCATAACGGGTTGTTGGGAAGTTTATCACATGCTCTACTTGGTTATGAGATGGATACTAATTGGAGATTAGTTGGTTATAAGATGTTGGAGATAAACATGATTTAATTATGTTACAACTACACTTGTTTAAGCAGAGGCATCGGTGAGTCTTTTTGCCCGTTTTACGACGGCTCACTTGTGTCCCCTAGGACCCCGAGTTCGCATGAACTGTTCTAAGATGAGCGCACTAACCACTCGTGGAGATGCCGTGGGATCTCCCTTGACTTACTACTTTTTCTCGAGTTAGTTTACCGGGGGCCACAACACCGTGTTTTCCATTTGGATCTGCATTTGGTTTGGGCTACCAGTGATGGTGCTTTAGGTTCTAAGCCCCCCTCCGATGGGTGTGGTTGTGCCGCCTCCGATGGTTGGCAGGTTTATTTGTCTGCGACGCATTTTTATGTGAAGCTAGCGGATCCCTCCGATGGGCTCTCTTCTAGTCTTCTCCGTTCTCGCAAACTTCTGAGTCCGTCTTTGGAGCTCCGCCGACTTCGTTACGGGTAGCTTAGTAGGGTGGCCCCCCTAAACTCTCTCGTAGAACTAGCAACGGTCTTGTCGTGATATCTGGCCCTTGTCTAGGTTGGATTGATCGAGCGTGTATGGGTACATTGGTGCACCCCTGCAGGGTAAATCTTTTCGAAAAGCCGTGTCCGCGGTTATGGACGACTTGGAGCCGTTCTACTCGATCATAGAACAACTTGCACCTAATTGATGATAAAAAGTGGCGTAGTAAATAGTTCTACTACAATATTAAATTGTTATCAAATTGTCAATCGTGTGAGTGCCTTTGATATTGCTTCTTCGTGTGGTGCGATGAGGTGATTCATCGGCTGGGTTATGTTTGTTGTAATATTCTAGTTGGTTCCTTTATGCGCTCTCTTATCTTATTCTGATTAGACGGAAGTTGTAGAGTGTCTCTATAGGTTCTTTAGTGCTTGCTCGCTGCCGCTTAACCCCACCATACAGCTGACGTCCTTTTTGAGTCTCTCGAGTTGTCTGTGTACCTCACGTACAAAGGCGGCTTATTGACTACGCTTTCTACGTCTTGAAGTCTTGCTAAGTACTTCGTACTTATTGCTGCTCGTCTCGGATTTCTCGCCAGAGCAGGTTTGAAGACAGGTACATGGGAGCGACGACGTTAGCAAGGTTACCCTTCCGGCTTGGCCTGGGCAGGGTTATGGACGCCATCGATTATCTTCAGGCCTCTTAGGCCCATTTGTATTCTTGTCCGTACTCGGATACTATTTTGCTTTATGTATGATTTGGATCTTTGTATGTATATTTGGATCTTGACTCGCGGAGTATTTGCGGTTATATTATATTCTTTTGTGGGTTCCATCGTGAACTTGAGTAATGTTACTACCTTGATTCCACCCGCCTAATGTGTATGTTGCGACGTGCACATTTCGCTTGGTGGGCGTTTCCAAAGCGACATCGTGCAAATTGTGGCGTGATTGCTATAATTCGCAAGGTGCCGATTTTGGGGCATCACCTCTCCTTATCTTACTTAAAATAAAACTAAAACTCTATTGTTTGCAAATCTTTGGAATTGCTTTCAGACTATAACTCATGATTTCAAATGTTGTTTGAACCTGTTTCAAATGTTTCCAAACCATTTCTTGGTTTCCCTAAAAAAAATGCAAGGTGACAATGCATGGAGTTGCATGATGCACAAAAGAAAAAAGAACAAACAATTTCTAAAAAAGGGGATTTTTCTGGGCCGTTACATAACACTTAAATGAATATTTGGCTAAGTGGATCTTTAGGCTGAGCTTGCAGAAAAGTAATTGCTTATCCTACTTTTCAAAAGATCTCATTTCTCTTTTAAAACACTATTGGACACACTGTAATCCACCAGGTGCTCCTAGTTAATTATGCGCACACAGGAATCCACCAGGTGCACATAATTATGATCACACAACAATCCCTTGTTATCGGCTCAAGTTTTAGTTTAAAGAAGTTGGGATGAGGAGATCCTTGAACAGCTTCAAAATCATGTCGGTAAAAATTGTATGTAACTGGGGACACGGCTAAGTACTTAGTTTTTAACCCTCTGCAGAGGTGGTGCACTTTTCCCACAAGACTCAGTCAACCTCTTTTGCCATGATGCTCATTTTGCTCAAATGACCAAGTGAAGACTAAGACGAGACTTTTCAGAAGCAATCCCTCAGACCAACCCGGACGTGCTCCATCCTACAAATCACTACCACCGTCTGTCCGTCTGGCTGAGTTCTTGCAACTTAGTTAGTCAAGACAGAGCCCATATGACTCATGGTTGCACTGGAAGCTTCACGACTTGAACGTCTCCAATCTCTTTGTTCCTGGGTGGCCGTCCACAAGTGAGATACACACGACTGCCATAGAGATGGCTCCGGTGTAGCCACTCAACATAAATCCATCTTACCAATTTCCACCTAGGTGTTTCATTAACTTAGTTGTTTTCTTAGTTTTTGCAAAACATAGTTTTCAAACTTAATAAAAAAACATGTGGAATCCCAACCACGAATTCTATAGCACAACTAAGCCATCTACACTTACGGTGTTTCTTCTAACAGGGTAATCAGGGGTATCATAAATAGGAGATAGCAAGCATAACAATCTACACATGCATAATATTAAAAGAAAGGAAACACTACATGCATGGTAAAAACATCGGGAATTTTATGAACAAGAGTGACACTTGCCTTGGAAATTTCTGAAGATTTTACTTCTCTTAATCAACACATGTGGCTCTCCATACAACTATAAGATAGAAAGTAACACAACATAAACACACCATTTAAAGCATCATAACCAAGAAAGACAAACATAGGTGTTTATTTGTTTTAGCTTAGTCTTCAAAGTCTTAGTGATAATTGGACAAATATTGGGGCATGAAGTTGACTTGATATGGATGGAGAGATTGGCTAAGTCAAGGACTTAAAGGTTGATTGGTGGTTTTCTAATTTGTTTAATAAGTGTCAAACACTTAGCAAAAATAGTTTTAGTGGAAAATTTAGGCTTGGGTTGAGAAGTTGGATAAATTCTAAGTCATGAGGTCTAACACTTTCATCTTCTTGACTTGGGCTCTCTTCTCTTGATCTTCTTCTTTTGACTTCAACTACTTGTCTTCTCTTTCAACTTCTTGTTTTGCCTTCAACTCATGTCTTCTCTTCAACTTCTTATCCATGGTCTTGATATGGGAAAACTTGTATGTCACATTGTTGGATGGGGTAGTCAAAAACACTTAGAAGAATTTGAATGAGATGGAGATGATAGTTTTGCACTTGGCAAGGATAGAGTAGATTTTTCACTACGTCACGGTAGAGTTGAGTGATCATTAGGACTTAGAATTATTCACACCATTGCAAAGTGGAACAAAGTCAAATAGAACAAATTGCCTAATTTGGATTGATATTTGCAAGGTGCCAAAATAACACAATCTTGCAAAAAGGATGTGCTAGAGGAGTTGACTTTGAATACCTAAGATATGTGTGTGAAATGTTCTGGTGGTTTTTCATTACCAAGGTAAGCAATTTTTTAAAAAATAATTATGCCAAAAATATTTATAGAATTAAATCTAGAGGGAAAATACTCAAATCCTCATTTGACTTTGAATACTTGATAAAATTGGTCCAATTAATTTGTGCAGTAGTTCTACTGGATAGAGGATAACAATATGATCCTACTGCAAAAAGAATCAATTCAAAAGGATTTATAGAATTTGAACTATATTAAAAACACTCAAACTCACATATTTAAATTTCAATATTTTTAACTATTTCAAAAGTCAAATTTTATTTCAGAAATGTGTTCTACCTAATTTTAGGAGTTCAGGGATATATCATTTGCGATTTTTGGATCAGTAGAACTCGAGATATGCATTTTACAAGATTCAGTCATTTTTTATTTTCAAAATCTAATTTTGAAATCCTGACTCAACAGGGCTGGCCACGTGGCTGCTTCTGATAGGCCCGTACCATTTCGGACGGATCCACGTTTTAAGCCGTTAGATTTAAAGAAGATTGGATGGACCAGATCTGAACGTACCTATTTGTTAAGTTATTCTATCCTAGCCACAGGATCTGGATCTAACGGCGAGGAGGCTATCGAGCTCACCTAGGGTTCCGGTGGTCACCGGAAATGGTGCGGGGGGCGGCGCTGCGCTCTGGTGATTGTCGGTGATGGAGATCCCGAGGTCTCTGGTAACGGCGAAGGCATGTACGGTGCTCGGCTCGATGAGGGGAAAATGGAGGTGTGGTCGACGTCTCCGCTCGTGTCTAGGAGCGGTGAGGAGGCGCGGCTGGAGATGGCGCGGCACCGGTGAGATGCAGGCGAGGTCCTAGCTCGTCGATCCACTGCAAAATAGGAGGAACGGAAGACATCAAGAGGTGTGCGTGATCAAAGGGGAGATGAGGGGTGCCAAATCTGACGGCGGCGTCACCTTACTCCGCCGGAATTCGAGCGACGACGGCCGCAGATGCAGCGAACTCCAACGAGGAATCTCGTTGTTCTGGTGTCCTCTCTGGCTCGAGAAAAAGAGGGGAAACGGAGAGGAGGAGGAGGGCAATTTATAGGCGCGGGAGTGTCGTCAAATTAGGCAGGCATTGATTCGAATTGAAGGGGCGAAAAATCCTCCCGGCGCGGTGTCTCCTCCGGTGATTGCGGCTGGAGGAAGAAGACGCTGGGCTGGCCTGGCCAGTAGGGCCCACACATTAGAGGGAGAAAGAGGAGATGCGTACCAGTTCGGGGAGGGAAAGAAGATGGGCCACAGGCTCATTCGCTGCTGGGCCGAAAGGGATGCCCCGGGGGCCTTTTATATATTTTTTTCCTTTTTTTCTTTTTCCTTTTTTGTTATTTTGATTCATTTATAACTTTTGCATTTTGGATCCAAATTGATTCAAACCAGTTTCTGAAATTTTCTAAAATTCTAAGCAACAAGTTAGGACAGTAAGAAACATGTTTCCATAATAAAACAAGATTTTTAATAAAAAAAAATTTATAAATCGACTTAAGGGCCTTTATTGGATAAGGTCAAATATAATTTGGGCTTTCAAAATCATTCCCTTTAAAAATAGAAAATAATCTTCAATAATAGTGTTTGAACTTTATTTTCAAAAACCTTTTTAGAAATGTGAACCTTATTTGATATGATTCAATTTGTCAGTATCCTGTTTGCAATGAGCTTGTCTAGGTTTGCATAAATACAAAATACAATTTTGAAGTTTTATTTTTCTCAAAAGAGTTCTTCAAGGAATAATAGAAGGTTTGAAATGGTTTTTTGCCACTAAGGCTTTTGAATAAAGCAAAAAGTTTTATTTCCTTGTGAAATTTCAATCAATTCAAACATACATGGTTTCTTATTTTTTTCACATTCCAAATTTTTAGGATGTTACAGAACCCTAGACCACCCCGGTGAGCTCCCTCTTCTTTAAGTCACAGCCGTCAGATCTTGATCCAACAGCCCAGATCTAATCACTTAACCGAAATGGTACGGGTTAATCTCGTGCGTCCAATCTTCTTTTAATCCGACGTCCCATGTTCGTAATCCGTACGAACCGGTACCAACCAATCAGACACAGCCACGTGGCCAGCCCCGGTTCAAACAGAGTTTAAAACAGAAATTTGAATCAGATTTGTGCCTAATCTTTGGAAATTCATAACTTTTGATCTGTAACTCGAAAAATAACAATGAATATGTCATTGGAATCCTTAGAACATATAGAATCCATTAGTGCACAAAAACTTCATAGTTTCAGTATCCAATTTGAATTCATTATCAAATTGAATCAAACTCATCTGTTAGTTCATTTAATTCATATCTTTTGTTCTGCCCATCCAAAAATTATAAATTTGTAGTCTATGGAATCCTCCGAACTTGTAGAACATCATAAAATCAAGAAATTTCAAAGTTGATACATGCACACACTTTGTGCATTCAAATTTGTCCAAACCACTAATTTGATCATAGTTTGAATTATAAAATTTATTTTGGGATGATTCCAATTGCAGTGACTTTGTTTTACTGCAAGCTATCCATTAGTATCACCTCCATATTTTCTTGAATTACTTCACAATTATTCAAATTCTAATATGAGGATTTGAGTAATTCCACCATAGAAACAATTCTATATTTCTTTCAACATTGTTTCTTTCTACATTAGTAAATCCTATGATCATACCCATTCATCAATATCATATTGAGATGACCTTGATCCAATGTCATGTCTAACTAAATCTATTTTGTCTATCTCACATATGATACGGGGTGGCCTTTGGATACCTCCGCCTCAAGACCACCAAGTCCCCCACAAAGACCATGACAAGAGCTCGAGCTAAAGCCCTCCATGATAAGGTGAATTTGCTCCTAAACACACTTGATCTAGAGCATACATTGAATGGTTCGCTACCTCATGGCAACACCTTTTCTGTAGTCCAATACGAACCACATGGAACGAAGACCAAGGGCGAGGAACACGAAGAGGAAGCCTGGAAACACCGGAAGAAGAAGTCGGAGAAAACGCCAAACCGGCTAAAGCCGGCCACCAGCTTAAGCCGGCCGGACTTAACACCGGCTATAGCCGGTCTGGTAGAGTCAACGCGTCCTTAGCCCTGAAGCGACCTATGTAATCTCCCCTAATTTACCAAATTGCCCCCAGGTCGTGGCTGCCTATTTATATGGCTCTCTTTCCCCACTCTAGACATAGATAAGAATTAAGATAAGACATGGCTTCATTCCTCCTCCCTTAGGGAAACTTGCTACTAGATCTCACATCTAGAGTAAACCATCATCCCTCTTTGTTTGGGATCTCTTCTAATTGGGGAATTCTACCTTGTAGTGGATCTCTTGCATACTTGTGTGTGTAATTCTATCCATTGGATTGGTCTCTTCCCCAAGTGGAATTCTATCCCTAGCAAATCAATCTCTCACAAGGAATTCTACTCTTGGAGTCTCTTCCTTGTGATTCTATTGAGTTGGTGAATCGGGCCAACAAGGACAACCGGTGTGTATCTTGTGTCTGTGTTTGCCTTCGATTTGTTCATCGTGTTCATCCTCGTTCCCCGCCACAAATCTCGTGAATCCATGAAGATCGGGCCACATCCCCGGGGTCACCCCGTATCATATGGTATCAGCAGCTTTTGGTTGCCATGGATTTACTCTTGTTTGTGATTTCCACCATAAATTTTGAAAATACAAAAAATAGCCCCAAAATTGCCTCAAATTTTGATCTCAAGATTTGTTGAGTTTTTTGTGGTTTTTGATCCAAAGATTTCGTGTCTCAAGTGCTGATCTACCTTCCTTTGCGTTCCCTTAGCCTAATTCTTTCTATTTCTTCCGGATTTGAGGATTTTTGTGCCCAATTTCCGCCACCAAAGACGAACTGCTCGCGAAAATGCCTGATCCGGCTAAAGTCTGTCTGCGCAGCAAATAGCTGGTCTATCCAAATTTCTCAAAAAACACCGAACTGGCTAAAGCCGGCCACCGGCTAAAGCCGGTCCACACACCGGCTAAAGCTGGCCTAGACTGGTTCCCGCAAATTTTCTTCTTCTTTCAAAACCTCTCTTCCTTTTGGTGACCTTGTCCTTTGAGAATGGCTTTCTTCGAGTTACGAAGCATCGTACACTTGACCCCACATTGTGAGAGTGTGTGTTTATACCAAGCCCTACCAAGTTTTGAAGTGGACCAAGAGAAAGAGAAAAGAGATACTCCCAGTCAAAAAAAAGAGAAAGAAAGAGAAGAAACAAATAGTGTGTGTGTATGTCATCCATAGTCCACAAATACAAAAGAGTCCACAAGCTTGTAAGCAAAAGAGAGAGTGAGAAGAGAGGCAAGTGTGCAAATCTCGGTGCTTCTCCTTTTTGCAACCAAGCCACAGTCTCTCGAGTGTTAGTGCGACATTGAGCGTAGTCTTTGTTAGGACCATTTTGTTGTGCTCTTTTTGTCTGTCGCACTAACCCCATCCATCTCCACGTGTGTGTTCTTTTTGATCGCCCTTTTGACTTTTGAAATTTTTGTCTCACCTCCACATTTAACAATACACTTTTCTTTTGATCTTGTTCATTTGGCATTGCCACCTTTCCTCCCCATCCAATAGATAGCCTTTTGCGTGTGTTCTAACTTGTGCACAACAGTTGTCCTTGGGTGTTTTTCATCAATTCAATTGTTTTATGGGACGTGTTTCAAGTGTATTTTCCTCTAACCAACTCACCTTTCACCCAATTTCTCCACTATTGTGACCATGCCTAGGAAAGACACCTCAGAACAAGGTGAGGAGTCCTTGGCCGAGCGACTCGACGCCGTGCAAGCTACCAATGCATCCAAGTTCGGTGACATCAATGACACACTACAATGACTTGACGACCACATACTCGCCAATGCCAACCATATATTCACCACAAACGCACATCAACAAGCCACCGACAAGAACCTCGCCAACCTCAAGTGCGACATCGACAAAAGGTTCAACGACGTCACTGCAAGATTGGAGGACTCGCAAGCGACGCAAGCAACGCTCACCGCTAGAATGGAGCAACTCATGTCGTCTTTCAACAACTTTGCGCGCCAATGTCACTGCTCAAGGTCGCGCTCATCAAGATATTCTTCCCGCTCCAACCATGTGGATGACCATGCGCGTCCCCAACAACCTCGTCCTCAACCTCACAAGCATGGTACTCATGGTGCACACCGCCACGATGGCGAAAAAAAGACCATCATGAACATTTTCATCAAGCTCGCGGGCAACCACAACAAGATGCTCCACGTGGGGTGCATCAAGAGCGTCCCCAAGCGGACCACCCACCCCAAGGCCAAGCACACCAAGGAGCTCCACCCATTGTCAATCAAGATCGGCCCCAAGCGGAGCATCCTCCTCAAGGTCAAGCTCAACATGATGTTCCACCTATCATCAATCAAGAACGACAACTTCTCCATGTGGACCACCCACAACTTCCCCATGCCACCGGGCATGTCGGCTGACCTCCACAACAAGATGGACGACGCCATCTCCCACATGACCATGATGGTCATTGTCCCATTCTCCATGATCAAGATGGATGCCGACACCATGACCACCACCACCGCCATGAGTTTCACCATCAACATGATCACCACGGGGCGTTAAGTGAAGATAGTGTGCAACCTCGCCGACACCGTCCACACCATGATGAGGAACCGCGATTCCATCGAAACCATCGACACCGTGACCAAGACCTACATGCTAATGCAAGACCTCCGCGTCGACCATTTGATGATGATGCAAGACCGCCTCACCACCAACATGATGATGATGCAAGACCTCCTCGCCGCCCACATGATGCGGACGACAAGTTTGGCAAACTCAAGTTCACCATACCCAAGTTCACGGGTGACGATGACGCCGACGCCTATCTCTCATGGGTCATCAAAGTTGACAAGATCTTCCAGATGCACAATTACTCCGAAGAGAAGAAAGTCGCCATGGCCTCCGTTGAGTTTCAAGGCTATGCCAATATTTGGTGGGAGCAAGTGGTGGTCGTACGTGAAGAAAACCTACAAGAACCAATTGCAACTTGGGAAGAAAGGAAGCTTGAAATGCACACGCGCTTCATGTCGGACCATTACACCCGCGATCTCTTCAACAAGCTTCAAAAGCTAACACAAGGTACCAAGTCCGTGGAAGAATACTTTAAGGAAATGGAAATGACTTGGAAATGACTATGATGCGCATCAAGTTGGAGGAGAGACACGAACATACAATGGCACGTTTCTTCAATGGAGTGAACTTTCACATCAAGCGCATTGTGGAGTTCCTACCTTACTCTACCTTGAGGGACCTTTTACACAAAGCGACTCGAGCCGAGCGCCAACTCCAAGAAGATGCCAAGTATGAGCGCACCAAGGGCTTCTTCGCCTCCCATAACTCTTCGGCAAGCACACCAACGACACCCAAGCCGTCGTTTACATCTTCGTCCAAGATGTTCTCCAAGCCGCCACAACCAACAACTCAAGCTCACGCACCTACTACAACAACCTCCTCCAAAGCATCATCGACACCACTCAAAGTGGCTTGCTTCAAGTGTGGCGTTCAAGGATACAAGTCATTTGAGTGCAAAAACACTAGGGTGATGATCACCAAAGACAATGGCACCATTGACTACTATGATGAAGATGAGTATGAAGCTTTTGTCCAAGCGGTCGTCGCTGATGCCGAGTAAATGACCGGCCCATTGGGAACCCGAAGAGGAAGGTGTGATGAATATAGAGCAAGATTTTCCCTCAATAAGAAACCAATGTTTATCGTTCAGGAGAGGAAAGAGCCAAACGACTGAAGGTGATGCCCACTAGCGTGCGACAGCTCCGGACAATTTATAGGGCGCCTCGTCCAAGCTTTGCTTTGCGAGCGGCAACGTGGAACCTGCACAGAACACAACCAAATACTTTGTTCCCAACTTACGATGAGGTTGTCAATCTCACCGGTTTGCTTGAAACAAAGGGTATGAGCGTATCGAGTGGAAAGCGATAATAATATGCGAGTAAAGTAAATAGTGCGAGTAAAGTAAATAGGTGATAGCAATATAAAGGGAATAGGACCGGGATCCACAGTTCACTAGTGGGTCTCTCCATAAGATAAAATAATACATGCTGGGTAAACAAATTACAGTTGGGCAATTGATAGAATAAAGACAACATGCATATGATGAGAGGATCACTATGAGATTTACTCTGGGCATTACAACAAGATACATAGACCGCCATCCAACTGCATCTATGACAAATAATCCACTTGTGGCGAATCAATCTGAGAACTCCACAAGTATATTAAGTTGCGAACAACAGATAATTGCATTAAGCAAAGTGTGTAATGTAAACAAAGCATATGCCCTCGAGCATATGAATGTTGTTTTCCCCCTAGTAGCAACAGCACATCTACAACCTTAGAGGTTTATGTCACTCCCCCAGATTAAATAGAGGCATGAACCCACTATCGAGCATAAATACCCCCTCTTGGAGTCACTAGCAACTACTTGGCCAAGATAGCTACTAACAACGGAGATCATGCAAGATCACAAACAACATAGAGATAACATAAGATAAATTTCAGTACATCAACTAAAGCATAACACCAATATTCATCGGATCCCAACAAACCAAACATGTAGAATTACATAACGGTGATCTCAATCATGTAGGGCAGCTCATGAGATCTAAACATGAAGCACATGGTGGAGAAGACAACCATCTAGCTACTGCTATGGACCCATAGTCCAAGGTAGACTACTCACTCATCACTCCGGAGGCAAGCATGGCAATGAAGAAGACCTCCGGTGGCGATTCCCCTCTCCGGCAGGGTGCCGGGAAGAGCTTCTAGACCCTCCCGATCTTCGGGTCGACGGCGGCGGCGGATCGCGATGTGTTCTGGAAAAGTGATCGGGTCTTTAGGTTTTTCCTGTCGGGGGGTCTTTATAGGCGAAGGGGCATTGTCAGAAGTGGACCGAGGAGGTCTCACACATAGGGGGCGCGGCCAGGGCCTGGGTCGCGCCACCCTGGTTTGTGGGGCCCTTGTGGCCCCACTCCGTCTCCTCTTCGGTTCTCTGGAAGCTTCGGTGAAATTCTGGGCGACTGGCTTTGGTTTCGTCCAATTCCGAGAATATTTCCTGTGTAACTTTTCTGAAACACAAAAACAACAGAAAATAGGGAACTGGCACTGTGGTGACTTGTTAGTAGGTTAGTTCCGGAAAATGCATAAAAGTGCCATGAAGTGTAACGAAACACTAAGCAAATGGTGTAAAAACAAGCATGGAGCATCAAAAATTATGGATACGTTGGAGACGTATCAGCATCCCCAAGCTTAACTCCTGTTCCTTCTCGAGTAGGTAAGTGATAACAAAAGAAATAATTTTTGAGGTGACATGCACCTACACAATCTTGATCATCTATGTAAGCGTTGTGCGCTGGGATCAAAAGAACTTAAAACATGGGCATGAAAGATATAATCTTGATAGAAGAAATTTAGCAACCATGTTATAACATGAAAATGAACACAAATAAAAGATCATGACAATGAAACAACGAAAGTCAAATGTGTATTCAAATCATATGGAAAAACATACAAATGGTTTTCAGATTGTCCTTCATGGAGAGCAAAACATAAATGCATAGGACACCTTCAAGTTTAAGAGGGCGACTAGATACAAATAATTTGAGAACAAGTGAAACCAACAATATGAATCAATCAATGAAAACTTTGGGACAATGCACATTATACTAAGAATGACAACTATGCTCTCTTAATGGTGCATAAAGATAGAAGGTGGTGACTCAACATAAAAGTAAAAAAGAAACGCCCTTCGCAGAGGGAAGCAGTGATTAAACATGTGCTAGAGCTTTTCAGTTGTAAAACAGAGAGATAAAAATTGGTTTTGAGAGGTGGTTGCTTTTGTCAACGACTAGCAATGGGGTTCTTACTATCTTCCATACAAAAATGAAGCAAGTTTTTGAGAGAGAGTTTGGCACTTTTGTGCTCTTTTATAAAGCTTGGCACTCCTCCCCACCTTTTTTTCCTTTCTCAAACCATGGCTAACCGATTCCATCGGGTGCCCACCAACATTCACATACCATGGAGGAGTGCCTTTTTTCTTTATTTTTTCTCTTTTTTTCTTTTTGGAATAAGCAATATGGAAGATAGCAAATCCGACCACTACGTTCCCATGAGCTCTACGTTCCCATGAGCTGAAAACAGTGTCACAAAACGAGAAGTGTTTTGAAGGTTTTTTGAAAGGTAGCACATGAAAATTTACTTGGAATGGCTTACAAATACCATGCATAGGAATTTATAGTGGACACAATGGCAAACTTGGTTTTTAGGAGTTGGATGCACGAGTAGAGCTCATACTCAGTACAAGGCGAGGGCTAGCAAAAGACTGGGAGCGACCAACTAAGAGAGCAATAATGGCCATAATCATGCAAAGTGACAAAGCGAACTTAAAAGAAGCATAAGATGGCATCAAAAGTCAAAAACTAAATGATCATAGAGGCTATTGGCAACTTTGTAAGAGTCTAACATGTGTGAGCATGCGCCAAGTCAACCCAAATAAATCATCAAGGATAAAACCAAAATAATGCTTCCAAACGATAAAAACAACGCATGATTTTTTCAAAGGCTCATTAAGCAATCGCAGTTATTTGAGACAAGTCATGCTACAACAAAACCACTAAGCATACTACCAAAAAGACATCAAGCACAACATGCAAAATCCTAGGCCGCAGTCTACACAAGCTCCTTCTTGTACCACTTTTTTGCATAAAGCTTTTTTCTCTTTCCAACACCATTCAAACTTTTTATAAACACCTCTTTTGATGAAAACCAATAAAGACCAGAGGCAACAATACACCTTGATGAAAAGATATAACAAGATCTGAACACAAATCAAGGAGAAAATCAAAAACTAAACGCAGTTCTAGAAAAAGAAGAACACTCGATCAAGTCTGTTTTTCACTCTATCATTCAACGAGTGTTCTTGGCAAATGAAAAGCAAGGCAACTTCTCCAAAAGAAATTTGTTGGGGTCCAACCATTTATTGCAGCAAACAAAACAAAACTAAACTGAAAACTAAAAACAACTGACGCTCTAAGAAAAACACATAATGCATGAAGCAATAAAAATATAGTGTCTTGAAAGGTGACCTGATTTTTGCCGATGAAGAAGGGGTGCCTCGGGGGCATCCCCAAGCTTTGACGCTTGTACTTCTTGGATATTTCTTGGGGTAATGCATGCGCATCCCCAAGCTTGAGCTTTTGTCCGTTCTTCAACTCATCTCATCACTCTCCGATCCCAACACTTGAAAACTTCCTTCATACAAAACTAAACACAAATCTGTTAGCAACATTAGTGTAAGCATAACATTGAATCAACCCTTTTTGCTTCAGGTTTCAACCTAAAACCACCACACATAAATCATATACTACTGTAGCAACTTCCCCAAAAGTTCCGTGATCAAAAGAACTCAAAAAGAAAGCGATAAAGCGGCAAACACAAATATTGGCAGAAATCTGTCAAAACAGAACAGCTGACAAAGGTCGAATTTTTGAGGGGTTTTCTCTTGCTCAAATCAAAAAGTATTCAACTAATGAAAGTCTGGATATAACCTGGGGCATATGCACAAGAAATTGCAGGTCTAAAAGATATACAGAGAATTTTCAAGAAATTTTACGGTGCAGCACCGAAAACTGTTTCAGGACAGCAACATCCCCAAATCTTACCTCACTCAAATTAGAGGCTTCTCTTGGCACAAAAACAAAATAAAAAGGATAAGGAGAGGTCATTACAGTAGTAATAAGTTCCAAGACTCAAATAAAAGAAAAAAACTGAATGTAAAAACATTGGGTTATCTCCCAAGAGTGCTTTTCTTTAATGCCTTTGAGCTAGGCGCAGAAAATTGCGAATCAAGTAATTATGAAAGAAGCATTAGGATCCACTATAGGAGTATTTTCAACAATGAAAGAGATTGTGTCCAAATGAGTTTTTGAAGATCCTTTATGATCACGCTTTGGTACACTTCTTTCATCGAAAGGATTTTCAGGGCAAATCCAACTAGAATTCTTTTCCCAAGCATCATGAATTCCTACAAGTTTATAAGGTATTGGCACTCTAAAATCTTCATTGGGTGTACCAACAACCGCTACAGGTGAGCCAAGCTTATTAAATTTCTTAAAAACTTTCCTAGCCTCAATTGCAACATCTCTAAATTCTATGCGCAAGGTTTCCAAGATAAAAGCTTTCTTCTCAGGATCTTCAATTTCATGAAGCTTAAGGAACATGTATTGCATAAAAGGATTAAGGCTAGCAAACCTAGCTTCTAACATGTGAATTAAATAAGGAGAAGCAACTTCATAACTAGGAGCAAGCTCAACCAAAGACTTTTCCTCAACTTCTTTATGCATAATAATATGATTAAAGAACTCCTCAATGTTACTTTTTCCAATAATCGAACCACTACCTACTGAGAGGTCCTCCAAAACATACTTAGGGAACAACATAATGAACTAGAGTAAAGAACTAACAACTACCAAGGATTCTAATTTTTTTTCGGGTTTTTCATAAAACGATGCAAGTAAAAATAAAGTAAAGCAAAACTTAAAACAAAGTAAAGGATGTGCGTGCGAAAACTCCCCTCGCAGAAGTCTTCTTCCTCCCCGGCAACGGCGCCAGAAAATATGCTTGATGCCGAGTAAATGATCGGCCCGTTGGGAACCCCAAGAGGAAGGTGTGATGAATATAGCAGCAAGATTTTCCCTCAGTAAGAAACCAAGGTTTATCGTTCAGGAGAGGAAAGAGCCAAACGACTGAAGGTGATGCCCACTAGCGTGCGACAGCTCCGGACAATTTATAGGGCGCCTCATCCAAGATTTGCTTTGCGAGCGGCAACGTCGAACCTGCACACAACACAACCAAATACTTTGTTCCCAACTTACGATGAGGTTGTCAATCTCACCGGTTTGCTTGAAACAAAGGGTATGAGCGTATCGAGTGGAAAGCGATAATAATATGCGAGTAAAGTAAACAGTGCGAGTAAAGTAAACAGGTGATAGCAATATAAAGGGAATAGGACCGGGATCCACAGTTCACTAGTGGTGTCTCTCCATAAGATAAAATAATACATGCTGGGTAAACAAATTACAGTTGGGCAATTGATAGAATAAAGACAACGTGCATATGATGAGAGGATCACTATGAGATTTACTCTGGGCATTACAACAAGATACATAGACCGCCATCCAACTGCATCTATGACTAATAATCCACTTGTGGCGAATCAATCCGAGAACTCCACAAGTATTAAGTTGTGAACAACAGATAATTGCATTAAGCAAAGTGTGTAATGTAAACAAAGCATATGCCCTCGAGCATATGAATGTTGTTTTCCCCCTAGTAGCAACAATACATCTACAACCTTAGAGGTTTCTGTCACTCCCCCAGATTAAATAGAGGCATGAACCCACTATCGAGCATAAATACCCCCTCTTGGGGTCACTAGCAACTACTTGGCCAAGATAGCTACTAACAACGGAGAGCATGCAAGATCATAAACAACATAGAGATAACATAAGATAAATTTTAGTACATCAACTCAAGCATAACACCAATATTCATCGGATCCCAACAAACCAAACATGTAGAATTACATAACGGTGATCTCAATCATGTAGGGCAGCTCATGAGATCTAAACATGAAGCACATGGTGGAGAAGACAACCATCTAGCTACTGCTATGGACCCATAGTCCAAGGTAGACTACTCACTCATCGCTCCGGAGGCAAGCATGGCGATGAAGAAGACCTTCGGTGGCGATTCCCCTCTCCGGCAGGATGCCGGGAAGAGCTTCTGGACCCTCCCGATCTTCGAGTCGACGGCGGCGGCGCATCGCGATGTGTTCTGGAAAAGTGATCGGGTCTTTAGGTTTTTCCCATCGGGGGGTCTTTATAGGCGAAGGGGCATCGTCAGAAGTAGACCGAGGAGGTCTCACACATAGGGGGTGCGGCTAGGGCCTGGGCCGCGCCGCCCTGGTGTGTGGGGCCCTCGTGGCCCCACTCCGTCTGCTCTTCGGTTCTCTGGAAGCTTCGGTGAAATTCTGGGCGACTGGCTTTGGTTTCGTCCAATTCCGAGAATATTTCTTGTGTAACTTTTCTGAAACACAAAAATAGCAGAAAATAGGGAACTGGCACTGTGGCGACTTGTTAGTAGGTTAGTTCCGGAAAATGCATAAAAGTGCCACGAAGTGTAACGAAACACGAAGCAAATGGTGTAAAAACAAGCATGGAGCATAAAAAATTATGGATACGTTGGAGACGTATCAGTCGCCATGGAAGCGGATGACATGGGTGATGAAGAGGAACATGTGCTATGCACTCATGACACTAGCCCATCTCTTGTCATCACAAAGGTTTTGACTACTCACTCCCAAGACTTGGAAGACCAAAGATGCAACATCTTCCAAACAAAGGCCGACATTCATGGAAAGTCAATCAAGGTGATCATTGATGGAGGAAGTTGCCACAACCTTGCAAGCACCGAGTTATGTTCCAAGCTCAATATCCAACTACGCAAGCATGCTCACCCATACCATGTGCAATGGTTAAGCGACAACGGCAATGTAAAGATTGAACACACCGTCTCTGTTACATTCAAGATTGGAGCTTATGAAGACACGGTGGAGTGTGATGTTGTTCCCATGACGGTGTGCCACGTGCTCCTTGGCCGCCCTTGGCAATTTGACAAGAAGGCTATACACAATGGCTATTCCAATGCTTACACCTTCAAGGAAGACGACAAGACCTTCACACTTTGCCCAATGCCTCCTAGCCAAATTATTGCGGACAATGCAAAGGCTTTAGCAAGGGTCCAACAAGTTTCCATTCCAAGTGAGATGAGCGATTAGCGACCTAGCCACAACAAAGAAAGTGAGCGCCACAAGCCATACATGAGCGATAAAATCACCCATGCCTTGATTGCCACCAAAACTGAGATGAGGGATTTACACCACAACCCATCCACCATGCACTTTGTGCTCATTTGCAAGGGCACCGTTCTAACTACTAATGATCATTCCACGATTCCTTCTCCTTTGTTGTCTCTTTTGAAGGAATTCCAAGATGTCTTTTCGGACGAACTTCCTCATGGACTACCACCTCTACGCGGCATTGAGCATCGGATCGACCTCATCCTGGGCGCACCCCTTCCAAACCGCGCCGCGTACCGCACAAATCCGGACGAGACAAAGGAAATCGAACGTCAAATTCATGATCTTCTACAAAAAGGGTATGTTCGTGAAAGCCTATCTCCTTGTGTCGTTCCGGTAATTCTTGTCCCCAAGAGTGATGACACACTTCGCATGTGTATGGATTTCCATCCCATCAATGCCATTACCGTTCGTTATTGCCATCCTATTCCTCGCTTAGACGACATGCTTGATGAGCTTGCGGGTTCCACTATATTTTCTAAAATTGATGTTCGTAGTGGATACCATTAAATACGCATGGCCATAGGCAATGAATGGAAGACGGCATTCAAGACCAAACTTGGTCTCTATGAATGGCTTGTCATGCCTTTTGGATTGTCTAATGCACCATCAACTTTTATGCGTCTTATGAACCACGTTTTGCAATCTTTCATTGGCAAATTTGTTGTGGTTTATTTTGACGACATCCTCATTTATGGCAAGTCATTTTCGAACCATGTTTCCCATGTTGAGCAAGTCTTGCACATTCTTCGCAAAGAAAAGCTTTATGCAAACCTCCCAAAGTGTAACTTTGCTCAAAACAAGTTGGTTTTTCTTGGATTCGTTATCTCTCACAATGGCATTGAAGTAGACACTTCCAAAATTGAGGCCATACGAAATTGGCCAACACCAACAACGGTTGGCCAAGTGAGAAGTTTTCAAGGCCTAGCCGGTTTTTACCGTCGTTCTGTTAAAGATTTTAGCACCATTGCTTGCCCTCTAAACGAACTTACAAAGAAAAATGTACCTTTCGTTTGGGGCAAAGCTCAACAACATGCTTTTGATGAACTAAAGAAACGCCTTACGGAGGCACCATTGCTTGTTTTACCCGATTTCCAACAAACCTTTGAAATTGAATGTGATGCTAGTGGAATTGGAATCGGTGGTGTTCTCATGCAAAATGGGCGCCCCATTGCTTATCATAGTGAGAAGTTGGATAGTGCACGCCTAAACTATTCGATCTATGACAAAGAACTCTTTGCTCTTGTTCGTGTTTTGGAAGTTTGGCAACATTATCATTGGCCAAAAGAATTTGTCATCCATTCGGACCACGAATCCTTGAAGTTTTTGAAAAGCCAAGCAAATTTGAACAAACATCATGCGAAGTGGGTTGAATTCATTGAATCTTTCCCTTATGTCATCAAGTACAAAAAAGGCAAAGAAAATGTGGTCGCGGATGCTCTATCCCGCAAAAATAACACACTTCTCACTCGCATTGACACACATATTTTGGGTTTGGATGAGCTACCGAATTTGTACCCTTCCGATTCTTTCTTTGGAACCATATTTGAACAATGATCGAACTCCCGGAGGGTCGATGATTTCTATTTGCATAAGGGTTTCCTTTTTAAAGCTAACAAATTATGCGTACCCGAGTCTTCTCTTCGTATATTGTTATTGCAAGAGGCACATGGTGGAGGACTCATGGGACATTTCGGATGCGAGAAGACTTATGCCATGCTTTCCACGCACTACTTTTAGCCAAGGATGTACCGCGACGTCGAGAGACATGTCCAACGATGCACTACATGCATACAAGCTAAGTCCAAACCTAATTCCTTGGGTCTCTATATGCCTTTACCTATCCCACACGCACCATGGTCGGACATTAGCATGGATTTCGTTTTGGGTTTGCCATGTACACAAAATGGACATGACTCAATTTTTGTGGTCGTTGACCGTTTTTCCAAAATGGCACACTTTATTCTATGCCATAAGACCGACGATGCTTCACATATTGCTAATTTTTTTTTAGGGATATCATTCGACTTCATGGGTTTCCAACAAGCATCGTGTCGGATCGCGATGTCAAGTTCATGAGCTACTTGTGGAAGACCCTAATGGCCAAGCTAGGGATCAAGCTCCTCTTTTCTTCATCATCACATCCTCAAACGGACAGACAAACCGAAGTGGTGAATCGGAGTCTTGGAAAACTCCTACGCGTGTTGATCAAGAAGAACCCCAAGTCATGGGAGGAATGCATTCCTCATGCGGAGTTCGCCTACAACCGCACCGAACATAGCCTCACCAAGCAAAGCCCCTTCGAGATTGTCTATGGGTTCAACCCACCAACGGCACTCGACCTTCTACCACTACCACTTCACGAGCGCGTCAACATGGACATCACCAAGCGCGCCGATGTCATGAAGAACTTGCACGACAACACACAGAAGACAATTGAAGAACATGTCAATCGCCATACCGCCAAGATCAACAAGAACAAGACTGCACACATCTTCGAGGAAGGCGACCTTGTTTGGATTCATTTCAGCAAGGATCGGTTCCCACATGACCGAAATTCCAAACTCAAGCCACAACGTGATGGCCCCTTCAAGGTTCTCAGGCGCATCAATGACAACGCATACGTCATCGACATTCCAACCTCCAAGTACCTTGTGAGCAACACTTTCAACATCAAGGATCTCTCCCCCTTTCATGGTGAGATGGTCAATGAAGAATCGAGGTCGAATCTTTCCCAAGGGGGGGAGATGATACGGGGTGGCCTTTGGACACCTCCGCCTCAAGACCACCAAGTCCCCCGCAAGGACCCATGACAAGAGCTCGAGCTAAAGCCCTCCATAAAAAGGTGAATTTGCTCCTAAACACACTTGATCTAGAACATACATTGAATGGTTCGCTACCTCAAGGCAACACCTTTTGTGCAGTCCGATATGAACCACATGGAATGACGACCAAGGGCAAGGAACACGAAGAGGAAGCCTAGAAACGCCGGAAGAAGAAGTCGGAGCAAACGTCGAACCGGCTAAAGCCGGCCTCAGCACCGGCTATAGCCGGTCTGGTCGAGTCAACGCGTCCTTGGCTCTGAAGCCACCTATGTAATCTCTCCTAATTTACCAAATTGGCCCCAGGTCGTGGCTGCCTATTTATATGGCTCTCTTTCCCCACTCTAGACTTAGTTAAGAATTAAAATAAGACATGGCTTCATGCCTCCTCCCTTAGGGAAACTTGCTACTAGATCTCACATCTAGAGTAAACCATCATCCCTCTTTGTTTGGGATCTCTTCTAATTGGGGAATTCTACCTTGTAGTGGATCTCTTGCATACTTGTGTGTGTAATTCTATCCATTGGATTGGTCTCTTCCCCAAGTGGAATTCTATCCCTAGCAAATCAATCTCTCATAAGGAATTCTACTCTTGGAATCTCTTCCTTGTGATTCTATTGAGTTGGTGAATCGGGCCAACGAGGACAACCGGTGTGTATCTTGTGTGTGTGTGTGTGTGTGTTTGCCTTCGATTTGTTCATCGTGTTCATCGTGTTCTTCGTGTTCTTTGTGTTCATCATTGTTCCCCGCCACAAATCTCGTGAATCCGTGAAGATCGGGCCACATCCCCGGGGTCACCCCGTATCAACATATATTCAAATTTCAATTGAGTTAATTGAGTATAGTGTGAATACATTGCAATTCTAGAATCTACTCTTGCTAACATGGTGTTGATTTTTATCAAATACCATAGTACATGACCATGTTCATAGGGTTTAGTGAAATCCTTGAGTCATATTTCCAAGTGTCATCCATTCATACCCAATCCCATGCCCACTTACTCTTGTTTACTTAAACTTGTTCTCTTGTGTTGAACGATTCAGTTAGCAAATGAGTTAAATGAGTAATACAATGCATTATAAAACTATCTTATATCTTATATTTACTAATTGGAGGCACCAAACGAAGCACCACGTTGATTCTCATGCTAAACGAAATTATGTCCGTCTGATATACCTCTTATCATTTGTCATCCGTTGGATAAGATCTCTTCACAACCCTCCGTCATAGCTATCGTTGAGGGCAAGAACCCTCAGCTTAAAGATCAATCGATCCGTCATGCGCGAACCTCCGTAGCGCTTCATTGCCGCCGCCGATTCCCATCCTGCTAGGACCCGTGACAGCAATCTCACAGGTAGTGTTCATGATGTTGTGCTATATGCATCGAGCTTGCACTCCCGATCTGTGCGTTGTTGTGTGTGCAGGCATCGTGGATACATGTGCAAACACGACACTTCAGGTAATCAGATCGATTCGTTTCATGTATAGTTTGTTTCTTGATGTCTACTTCTGATTTGCAGATAGCCTTTAATGATTGAACAGCTTGAGGTGCAGTTTTTAATAAAGAGCTGATTGCAATCGTATTGTGTTCGCCTATTTAGGATCAATACATCCATGACAGATGTGTCTCACCAACTAGTAGCAGCACATTTGATCGGCATAGTACATGGAACGCAACAGCAGGGGTACGCATTCGGTCCATCTACATAGTTTGACAGCAACGCACATCCACGTAGTATAGATGTAGTACTACAGGCTCCGCTGCACGTGCAATAATTTATTATGGAAGTGTATTCATGTAGGCATGGCTCTATCGATGGGGTGGGATCGATGGACTGATTGGTTGATGGTATAAGTATTGGTCTCAGCTGTACATTTATCCTCTATATGTTATGCTATTATATTAATCTGTGCTGCCTGTCATCATGCTTTCCATGAAAAACTGAACCTAAATTCGCTTGACTATGGAGATGATGTTTCTAGGTGACCTGGTAGGATAGCACGTCCATGTGGTTTCTGGGAGGAATCAGAATTTTGATTATTCTCGAACAAATATTTAAATTATTTGTCTTTTCCGTTGAAATTCTTTCTGCTTGCTGATCTTAAATTTGATTCATTGCGGCCAAAAAATAATGTAGGGAACAAAATTTGTGGCTTAATTCATTGAGGTAATGAGAAAAGTTAGGGCACAGATAACTGAAATTTATTATTTGGTGAGGGTGATATTTCTACAACCTATCTCTTTAAAGACTTTGATGTCTGATTAAATAGGTGTTTGTCTAAGATGTGCATGTATTCTCTTTTTTATATTATTATGCTATTATTATTCCATGCATGTCTCTCATCATCTCTACAAAAAAACTGAATTTAGAAATCTCTTGACCATGAAGGTGATGATTCTAGGAGACTGGGTAGGACAAGACGCTCATACGGTTTTCAGGTAAGTATTGGATAATTTTGTTTTTATATAATGGTAACGGTAATACTCTTCCTACTGCAGCACATAATACCAGTTTGAAAACGCCGGAAGGCTATTCTATCAAGAGAGGATTACTCATGTGGAATACTAGCTACACACAATTTGTCTATATCATAATACATATTTCCATATTTACGAAAGCAACAAAGTTGACTTATTTGGAGATCATCAGGATTACCTTTTCTTACAAAACCCGAGGTATTTAGAATTTAAGATCATGCAGTCCACATATATAGCATAAAATATGTTAAAATAAATTACTTTTAAATACATACATATGTGTACACTTGAAACATAAATACATTAGACATTCTATTGCAAAATTATATCTGCAACTTCAATAATAAAAATAAATTTAAGTGATTATAAAATTTAAACCTAAAATCATACCACACACGCGACGCAAAGAGTCCCATCCAACTTTAAATAAACTAGCCCGAGCGAACGCGCGGGTTGTCGACTAGTACCCAAAGCCTAAGTGTAATGCATACTATTTAAGAATAATTGTTGTCACATTTATTAAATAGTATTATTGTTACACTAATTGACCCTTATGTGATTTAATTCATATGAGTCTTATCCAGATTTATTCATGCTTTAGTAAAGCATAAAGACTTCATCAATGATGTCTTGTTTAGCCAATTCTCATCAAACATATTGGTCTTCCCCAACTAAGCTCTCAAATTCATATCTCACAACTCATGATTCTTTTGCCATATCTCTCATGTCATAACATCTCAATAAAACTAAATTGCTAAACAAACACTTTTCAATTGTTTGATTGTGCTTCTATGGTATGTTTATGTTATGTTAATTTGTGTTATAGTTTGTGCGAAGAGCTACGTGCTTAGTTGAGAGAAGTGAAAGATCGTATTCTTCAAAAAGGCAAGTGACACACATATCTTCTACCTACTTTACTACTTCATTAGTGTTTTTCAGTAGTATGCATGATAGGTGGAATATTCAGCTATTTTATAAATTGCTAGATCCCAGTAGTGAGTAGCCAACCTCAAACCCCATTTGGTAGGATGCTAGAATATATGAATATTGATGCTATGCTTTGATCATATGAAAAGTTATTTTGTGAACAAATTAACAACTTTAACTAAAATGAACTACCTGGGTGGATTGGTTTGATAAGATGAGGCGAGGAAGGTGGGTCCTGGGGCACATGCTAGGAAAGATGTGTAACTCAGGAAACCGCTCGGGACGGCCACTCAGGTTTCAAGAGATTAATATGGCTTCCATGATTAAAGTACTTCCAGTGCAGCCTTATGACATTATGGGCTCTGTCTTGATTGAGTAGGATTAAGGGTTTAGCCATAGGGTACTGACAGCAGGTGGTAGCAGAATATAGGGGGTATGGTCAGATCCAGATGGTTGAATGCTTTTTCTGAAAGGTCTTGTCTCATTTTATGTATGGGCGTAAAATGAGTCTTAAGGTGAAAGTGCACAACCCTTGCAAGGTGTTAAAATCTAATCGATTAGCCGCGTCCTCGGAATGGACAATTGAGTCTCTAGCCATGGAATGTTCGGAAGAATCTCATCATCGTTTCTGAATGCTTTAAAATTTGACTAGCAACAATCAGGAGAAGCACAGGGCCATACACTCCGAGGGGTGGTGGTTTCTGTTGTTTCAAAAACTATGTTGAGTTTCGCCGAGAAACTACATACCGGCCAGAATGTAATGTATGGGGGTTATTTCAGCCCTTCATAAATAAAGTTTTGATAAAAAGATTTTGCAAAGATAGTAGGATAAAATTGGCTTTATGCAAATTAGCCTATGAGATCCACCAAGCCAGATGTCATGTAGTATAGTCTTTTCACAAATGCCACCAAATATGTGTCATTTGCCAGCATGTTGTTTTACTGACCCCTCTGGGGCTGCATATTCAAACACGCAGATTTTTATTCGAGTAAGGAACCAGGAGTAGGATCTCGAGTCTACATTCCAACATGTATGCTTGTGGCACTTGATGAAGATGGAGGCTCATTGCTACTATGCTTTATGTTGTGTACTCGTAAGGTTGAAGACCTATGTAACTGGATTTATGTTAAAATATTGATCTTATTGCAATGATTACTATATTTTGTACTGTGGTGCTATGTACTGATCCAGGGAATGGCACAGCTACACAGGAGTTCTGCCTTTAGGTAAAGGTAGGGTGCTACAGAATGGTATCAGAGCATAGTGTTGCTTGTAGGATCGAGACCCTAGGTTTGGATATAGACTAGGAAGCCATAGGAATTCTTTCCTCTACAAAAGAAAATCTTCTCTTCAGTTTTCCAAATAAAATTTATCTACTTATCTGTCTGAATCTTTCTAGTAAGACTTAAGACATTCATTTGTTTTACACTACTTTTCTTTCTATTTTTAGATGACCAACCTCACCGAATCCATCATGAAAGGACCAGTGATGATCATGACTCTGAAGTTCGAGACTGAATTTCCCAAAGTACTGAAGAACCTCATGTTAAGTATGGGAATGCAAGGAGAAGCTGTTTACAAAGGATTTCCCGTGATTGATGAAGGCCAAGAATACTGGTGGGTACAACTCCACCTATACAAGAACAAAGAAGATGACCATAAAAAGATGGTATTGTGGATGTTTACCAACTCTGAGATGCATACATCATTCCTTGACTCAGCAAGATGTGCTGCATAGTCGGCTATAAAGGAACTTGGAGAAAGACTCAAGTGGAGACTTCATAATACCCAGAAGGACCTCAAAGAAGAAAAGGAGGATACAACTGCATTGAAGGAAACCATAAGTCAACTTCAAAGCGACATGGAACAGTTGGTATCTGAACTTAGTGTTCAAGGAGACCTCATCACAACCAAGGATGAACAGATTGCCAGGCTACAGAAGCAGCTGGACCAGAACAATGGATCTACATAAAAGAAGCCTTAGTTGGACATCCATTCAGAAATTCTAATAAGCAATAACGTGTAATAGACGTTTATGGTCATACCAACTTGTGGATGATCATACTTTTCGTGTGATTTAGAACTAGTTTGATTGATGTGATGAATGCTTGTTAGATATTGTTTGCACAGCAGATCAAGAGAATTCATCTTGCAAACAATCTGCCATTTTTGGGTAGGAATTTCTCTTTAGATCTCTTCCATCCACTCTCATCTATGCTAAGACATAAACTTGCCCAAAACCCAAACCGAAGTATTTCCAACAACAAAACAACCACCCTTAGATGGAGAAAATGGTACAAAGGACAACAGCAAGGTTCTAGGTTTCAATTACAAGGAACTAGGACATTACCCATCCAGATGTCCGGAAAGATACAACAAAGCAAACACACAAGGTAGCATGAAGAAGGACCTCAATATTATCACTTGTTACAAGTACAAGCAGAAGGAACACTACACAAGAAGATGCACAAAGGAAGGTACTCGAGGACTTTAGTGAGATGGAATAACTGAAGGATACCACAAATACAAGAAGAAGACACCACAAGGTGTAACTAACATGGAAGAAATGGTATTCGACTACTACCCGTAATGGAGGATGAAAGGACACCAACTTAATGGAATGGATTTTTATTCCTCCTGATGGAATGAACAACCGAAGGAACTACAACCCGAAGAGTTATTGCCATGAGCTTTGTTGCAAAACCTCTAGCTAGGAACGATAGATTCTGCTTTTGAAATTCAAAAATAGAATTTAGAACTTGGTTCCATTTTTAATAAAACTTTTGTCAAAACCAGTGAGGTTGACCAAGAGTTAGAATGAGAGATGCACCAAACCAAATGCAAGATAATGATTGGGTGCGACATGGATTGGCCCCCATGACGACTACTCATATTGTTCGCTCTTGTTATGAGGAATGGTTAATCTAGAGAGACATACCCATGAGAAACGACATTGTTAAGCCCTAAACCTAGGAAGATAGCGTAATATACCCTTATAGTAGGCAAGTGCTGCCAAAACGTAGGAATACGGTAAGGATGAATCTCAAGCTTACTGTTGAAGAAGACTCATAATGGAAGATGTACATCGACATGGAAGATTACAAGGACATAATGGAAGGTTACCAGAAATAAAATAGAACGGTATCATAAGGAAGTAATCATAAGATGAAGGACCTCTAAGGATGATGATGAGGAAGTTGAGAGGAAGATAGGAAGACCTCTCAGCTTGGTCTTCTAATTGACCCAAAAAGGAGACTTCTCAGCTTGGTCTTCTGATTGACACAAAGAGTGACTCTTCAGTGTCCAAAGTAGTTCAACGGAACCGAAGAGTGACTCCTCAGTGTCCAAAGTAGTTCAACAAATACCCGCTGGATAGAAGCTCTACAAGGGAGCAAGGTTGTCCTCAAGCAACCCTAAGGAAGGTTGGTGCCCGGATTTGTCAATAGACACCCACCTATCGGGAATGAAGATGAAGACTATCTATGGGTTCAAAAGATGACCTAGTGCCAAGTCAAAAGACGACCCAGTGCCAAGTCAACACCAAGGTGTTTTGGTTGGACCCCAAGTATCTAGACTACCTGCAAAAGTTTCTTTTAAGGGTGGTAGCCACCTAGGTAACCTAAGCCTACTTTCTTTCTAGCCTCTCCAATCTAGGGGATGAGATTTCTTTTAAGGGTGGTAGTCTGTAACATCCCAAGATTTTATCAAGTTTTGGGGGAAATTTTTTGCTTTTGTTTTGCATGTGTTGATTGAAAATTCACAGGGATTTAAAACTTTTGAGTTTATTTAAAAGCCCTATTGTAAAAAAAACTATTTTAAACTCTCTATTAATTCTTGAAGAGTTTCCTTGAGAAAATAAAAGAATTCAAAATACTATTTTCTTTCTTTATTCAAACTTATGCAAGCTATCTTGCAGAGAAATAATTTACAAAATGTGCTGTATTTATTCAAGGAGGCCTTGAATAAAACAATGTTTGCAAAAGAATCTCAAAATATTGTTTTATCCTCTCAGATTTCAAAGGATTGCTATTAAAACCCTAACCCTATTTTTGCCTTATGCAAATATAGCCACTTTGTCAAAGTAATAAAGTTTATTAGGAATCTTATTTTCATTTGAAAACTTATGGCTTACTGTTTCAAACCATTGTTTTGAATATTTGAAAACACCATGCCTTGATTTGAATTGATTTGCTTCTAATTTGCAAAATATATAAAATAAACCAGAAAATAGAAAAAGAAAAAGCAAAAGAACAAAAAATATATATAAGAGGCCGAGTGGGAACCGAAGCGGCCCAGTCCCAGATTTGGGCCCGTCCCAACCTCGACCAAACCCGAAAGGGTATCTCGCCCAGCCTTTCCCCCACTGACGAGTGGGACCCACTCGTCAGTTATCTTCCACCTCTAGAAGGTGTCCACCCCGAGCACGGCTTCCTCCTCGACCGTCCATCGTCGCCCGAACCCAAACCCTAGCCCCCTCCGCCAGGTATTGGCCCTCCATATATAGCCCGGCACCCCTCCCTCGCCCCTCTCTTTTTCTGCTCGAGTTGTGCCTCCAGGCTGCTCAAATTGCTCGCCGGAGCTCCTAGCATCTGCGAGCTTCCCCGCCCGAAACCGGCGCCGTCAGTGAGCCTACGCCCTTCTCCTTCTGCCCAAACTTCTTCTCTCCCTCTGGTGTTCCCCCTAACATTTTTCTTTTACCGAATATCGCAGAGAATCAAGCAGAACGTCGGGTGGCCGAAGCCCACCGTCGCCTATGCCTCATCCAGCCGCGCCCTTCTCCTACGTCAGGACACGATCCTCGACGCCGATAAAACGGGCGAGCCCACCTCGTCCTCCCGAACGTCGTCGTATCCTTGCCATCGTCCAGAACATCCTGCAAGCTCGCCGGAGCTCGGTGTCTGGCCGTTGATACGTCTTCAACGTATCAATAATTTTTGATGCTCCATGCTTCTTTTTACACCATTTGCCTACTGTTTCGTTACACTTCGTGGCACTTTTATGCATTTTCCGGAACTAACCTATTAACAAGTCGCCACAGTGCCAGTTCCCTGTTTTCTGCTGTTTTTGTTTTTCAGAAAAGCTACACAGGAAATATTCTTGGAATTGGACGAAACAAGTTAATGAAGTCTTATTTTTCCCGGAAGCTTCCAGAGATCTGATGAGGTGTCGGAGGGGGGCCACAAGGGCCCCACACACCAGGGCGGCGCAGCCTAGCCCCTGGCCGCGCCCCCTATGTGTGAGGGCACCTCGGTCCACCTCTGACGATGCCCCTTCGCCTATAAAGACCCCCCGACGGAAAAAACCTAAGTACCCGATCAATTTTCCAGAACACATCGCGATCCGCCGCCGCCGTCGACCCAAAGATCGGGAGGGTCCAGAAGCTCTTCCTGGCACCCTGCCGGAGAGGGGAATCGCCACCGGAGGTCTTCTTCATCGCCATGCTTGCCTCCGGAGCGATGAGTGAGTAGTCTACCTTGGACTATGGGTCCATAGCAGTAGCTAGATGGTTGTATCCTCCACCATGTGCTTCATGTTTAGATCTCATGAGCTGCCCTACATGATTGAGATCATCGTTATGTAATTCTACATGTTTGGTTTGTTGGGATCCGATGAATATTGGTGTTATGATTGAGTTGCTATACTGAAATATATCTTATGTTATCTCTATGTTGTTTATGATCTTGCATGCTCTCCGTTGTTAGTAGCTATCTTGGCCGAGTAGTTGCTAGTGACTCCAAGAGGGGGTATTTATGCTCGATAGTGGGTTCATGCCTCTATTTAATCTGGGGGAGTGACAGAAACCTGTAACGTTGTAGATGTGCTATTGCTACTAGGGAGAAAACAACATTCATATGCTCGAGGGCATATGCTTTGTTTACATTACACACTTTGCTTAATGCAATTATCTGTTGTTCGCAACATAATACTCATGGGGTGTTCGGATGATATCCCCGTGAGTGGATTATTAGTCATAGATGCAGTTGGATGGCGGTCTATGTATTTTGTTGTAATGCCAAGAGTAAATCGCATAGTGATCTTCTTGACATATCATGTTTATCTTTATTCTATCAATTGCCCAACTGTAATTTGTTTACCCAGCATGTGTTATTTATCTTATGGAGAGACACCACTAGTGAACTGTGGACCCCGGTCCTATTTCCATCATATTGCTATCACCTGTTTACTTTACTCGCATTGTTTACTTTACTCGCATACTATTATCACTTTCCACTCGATACGCTCATACCCTTTGTTTCAAGCAAACCGGTGAGATTGACAACCTCATCGCAAGTTGGGAACAAAGTACTTGGTTGTGTTGTGTGCAGGTTCCACGTTGCTACTGGCCGAAGACGAGTCAACAAGTATCGTTAAACGGCGCCCTTGTTGGAGTGTTATTAAGCCAGTCCGCATCACCTTCAGTCGTATTGTCTGCTCTTCTCCTGAACGATTAAACCTTGGTTTCTTACTGAGGGAAAAGACTTGCCGCTGTGCTCATCATACTTTCCGCTTGGAGTTTCCCAACTGCCTGGCCATAATAATCATCAACTACATGCCAGCCATCAAGCCCTTTTCTAGCGCCATTGCCGGGGAAGAAGTGGAAGACCTCTGCAAGGGGAGTTTTTCGCACGCACATCCTTTACTTTGTTTTATTGTTTTGCTTTACTTTATTTATTTTTACTTGCATTGTTTTATATCAAAAACCCAAAAAAAAATAGAATCCTTGGTAGTTGTTAGTTCTTTACTTCTAGTTCATCATGTTGTTCCCTAAGTATGTTTTGGAGGACCTCTCAGTAGGTAGTGGTTCAATTATTGGAAAAAGTAACATTGAGGAGTTCTTTAATCACATTAGTATTCATAAAGAAGTTGAGGAAAAGTCTTTGGTTGAGCTAGTGATGAGGACATCCCTTCTATTGATACACCCGCTTCACCTACAGCGGAACACATACAAGGACCTATCACTCGAGCTCGTGCCAAGCAACTTAACTATCAGGTACTTTCGTTTCTTGGAACTCTTTCTCACATACATGAGAATATGATGCTGCCTAAATCAGATATGTTTGTTACTCTTAGGAATGATGGACCTAGCATGGATGAGAGGGACAAGCATTGGAGCATGATCGTGCATGGAGATGGCAGCAAGCGTTTGAGGATGGAAGAAGATGCCACGAGTGGAGATTTCAGAACTTTGAAGCCACCATAATGAAGGATGAAGACTTGGACGAAATATACAAAGAGCTACTTCATAAATTCATCCATAGATAAATATGGTGCTGCGTCACTTCTATTTTTGGGCCAGGCCCATGTAATTTTCGCAGCAAATAACACAGCCACTTTTAGGAGTCCGAATTTGAGGAGAAAAGGCCTGTTAGGGTTCCGTTCGACCACCATACCCATGGCTGGTCGCACCCCTACCTTTTCCTCCTCAAATACCCCCCGTAGCCGTCATTAGAACTCGGATTTTGTTTAGACTAAAGTTAGCCCTTGCTGCAACTACGAGCTCGACTTTTGAGGCCAATCGCCCAGAAGAAGACCGCCTATTCGGAATCCCACCTTTTGAATAAAGCATACATCTTTCATCCGCAATATCTTAATTGCTGTATTAGTTTTTACTTGTTCTCAATTTCAGGTAGGAATTAAGACCCTCGCTGGTCAGGCTGATCGTGCATCCGCAAGATCAGTAACTCCCGGAGATTGTCCTAGCGATTGCATTGGCGCATGAGCTTCGCACGTGTAGTCGGATTGTCAAGCACGAACTCCACCCACCAAATCGACATATCAAGATCTCATCGAAAGATCGGACACCTTTGCCCCATCAAGTGGTATCAGATTTCAGGTTGCTCGGTGAGATTTACTATTTTCGTAGTTTAGATTGCATCTGTGTTCATACCTATAAACCACGAAAAAGCCAAAAATACAGTTAGGGTTTAGATCATCTCGTCCCATAAACCATCCGAGCCTTTGCATTGTCTTTTCAGTTTGCATCGTTGAATTTGTGTCTGCATCCGTGTGTCGAGTTGCTGGTCTTAGTGTCTGTTCCTTTAGAGTTTCGAGTTCGAATCACCATAGTCACGCCGCCGCCGCACGCTTGCACCACTGCTCCACCATATCCTTCCACCACCACGCCATATACTTCCGCCACCGATTTCACATTAGATTTTGTTCGTTCCTCCCAATTTCATCCGTGCCTTTTTCAGAGTCCGTGAGTTAAGTTTCGTTCACCAGGCAAGAGGAAGAAGAAGAGAAGAGCAAAAAAAATACCGATGACAAACATAAGAGTGAGAATCAGATTATTGGTAGACCATGGCAATTTGATAGAGAATCTGTTTTCATTTGAGGATAAAAACGATGACAAACATAAGAGTGAGAATCAGATTATTGGTAGACCATGGCAATCAGATTATTGTTATGCCATTGTTTGCAAAGAAGTTCTGTTTTCATTTGAGGACATGCCTCCTTCTTTGCCACCTGCGGTTGCTAACCTTTTGAAGGAATACATGGACGTTTTTCCACAAGATGTTCAACCTGGACTTCCACCTATTCGTGGGATAGAACACCAAATTGATTTGATTCCAGGAGCCTCGCTGCCCAACCGTGCGCTATATCGCACCAATCCTGAAGAAACAAAAGAGATCCAACGACAAATCCAGAGTTTATTGGACAAAGGTTATATTCGTGAGTCTCTTAGTCCATGCGCTGTTCCTAGTATTTTAGTACCTAAGAAAGATGGTTCTTCGCGCATGTGTACTGATTGTTGAGCTATTAATAATATTACCATTCGATATCGTCACCCTATACCTCGTTTGGATTGACATGCTGGATGAGTTGAGTGGTTCTATTATGTTCTCTAAAGTTGATTTGCGTAGTGGTTACCACCAAATTCGTATGCAATTAGGAGATGAATGGAAAACAGCTTTTAAAACTAAGTTCGGTTTATATGAGTGGTTAGTAATGCCGTTTGGTTTAACTAATGCACCTAGTACCTTTATGAGACTGATGAATGAAGTTTTACGTATTTTTATTGGTCATTTTGTGGTGGTATATTTTGATGACATTCTCATATATAGCAAATCTTTAGAGGACCATTTGGATCATTTACGTGCTATTTTCAATGCTTTACGTGATGCACGTTTGTATGGTAATCTTGAGAAGTACACCTTTTGCACAAATAGAGTTGCTTTTCTTGGTTATGTTGTTACAGAACAGGGAATTGAAGTTGATCCAGCCAAGATTGAAGCTATTGAGAATTGGCCGTAGCCCAAGACGGTCCCACAAGTGAGGAGTTTTCTTGGTCTCGCTGGGTTTTATAGGCGCTTTGTCAAAGATTTTAGTTCTATTGATGCGCCATTGAATGAGCTCACAAAGAAGGATGTGCCCTTTGTTTGGGGCGATGCACAACAAGAGGCCTTCATGATACTGAAAGATAAGTTAACACATGCTCCATTACTCCAACTTCCTGATTTTAATAAGACGTTTGAACTTGAATGTGATGCTAGTGGAATTGGTTTGGGAGGTGTGTTATTACAAGAGGGCAAACCTGTAGCATATTTTAGTGAAAAATTGAGTGGGCCTAGTCTGAACTATTCTACTTATGATAAAGAATTATATGCGCTGGTTCGGACATTAGAAACTTGGCAACATTATTTATGGCCTAAAGAATTTGTTATACATTCTGATCATGAATCTTTGAAGCATATTCGTAGTCAAGCAAAACTGAATCGTCGCCATGCAAAGTGGGTTGAATTTATTGAATCTTTTCCTTATGTTATCAAACACAAAAAGGGTAAAGATAATATTATTGCTGATGCTTTGTCGCGCCGTTATACTATGTTATCTCAGCTTGACTTCAAAAATTTTGGGTTGGAAACTATCAAGGAACAATACTTGCATGATGCTGAATTTAAAGATGTGTTGCAGAATTGTAAAGATGGTAGAACATGGAACAAATTCATCCTTAATGATGGATTTGTGTTCCGTGCTAACAAACTATGCATCCCAGATGGTTCCGTTCGTCTTTTGTTGTTACAGGAGGCGCATGGAGGAGGATTAATGGGACACTTTGGTGTCAAGAAGACGGAGGATGTTCTTGCTGCACATTTCTTTTGGCCACGCATGCGGCGAGATGTTGAGAGATTCGTGGCATGCTGCACTACTTGTCAAAAAGCTAAGTCTCGCCTTAATCCACATGGTTTATATATGCCTCTTCCTGTTCCTAGTGTTCCTTGGGAGGATATTTCGATGGACTTTGTTTTGGGATTACCTCGTACGCAGAAGGGGAGGGATAGTATTTTTGTTGTTGTGGATCGGTTTTCTAAGATGGCACACTTTATTCCTTGTCACAAGACCGATGATGTTGTGCACATTGCTAATTTGTTTTTTCGTGATATCGTTCGTTTGCATGGTGTGCCAAATACTATTGTTTCTGACCGTGATACTAAATTTCTTAGCCACTTTTGGCGATGTTTATGGGCTAAGTTGGGGACTAAATTGTTGTTTAGTACTACATGTCATCCCCAAACTGATGGACAAACTAAAGTAGTTAATAGAACTTTATCTACCATGTTGCAGGCTGTTTTAAAGAAGAACTTAAAATTGTGGGAAGAGTGTTTGCCTCATATTGAATTTGCTTATAATCGTTCGCTGCATTCTACCACAAAGATGAGCCCTTTTCAGATTGTCTATGGTTTTGTTCCACGTGCACCTATTGATTTGTTGCCTTTACCATCTTCAGTGCGAAATAATTTCGAGGCTACACAACATGCTGATTTGATTTTAAAATTGCATGCAACTACTAAAGACAACATAGAACGCATGAATGTTAAGTATAAAGTTGCTGGGGATAGAGGACGAAAGCATGTTGTGTTTGAGGTTGGTGATCTTGTTTGGTTGCATTTGCGCAAAGATCGTTTTCCTGATTTGCGCAAGTCTAAGTTAATGCCACGTGCTGATGGTCCTTTTAAGGTGATAGAGAAAATCAATGATAATGCATATAAACTTGAGCTTCCTGCAGATTTTGGTACGGTAAGTCCTAAATTTAACATTGCAGATTTAAAGCCTTACTTCGGTGAAGAAGATGAGGTTGCGTCGAGGACGACTTCAATTCAAGAAGGGGAGCATGATGAGGACATCCCTTCTATTGATACACCCGCTTCACCTACAGCGGAACACATACAAGGACCTATCAGTCGAGCTCGTGCCAAGCAACTTAACTATCAGGTACTTTCGTTTCTTGGAACTCTTTCTCACATACATGAGAATATGATGCTGCCTAAATCAGATATGTTTGTTACTCTTAGGAATAATGGACCTAGCATGGATGAGAGAGACAAGCATTGGAGCATGATCGTGCATGGAGATGGCAGCAAGCGTTTGAGGATGGAAGAAGATGCCACGAGTGGAGATTTCAGAACTTTGAAGCCACCATAATGAAGGATGAAGACTTGGACGAAATAATACAAAGAGCTACTTCATAAATTTGTCCATAGATAAATATGGTGCTGCGTCACTTCTATTTTTTGGGCCAGGCCCATGTAATTTTCGCAGCAAATAACACAGCCACTTTTAGGAGTCCGAATTTGAGGAGAAAAGGCATGTTAGGGTTCCGTTCGACCACCATACCCATGGCTGGTCGCACCCCTACATTTTCCTCCTCAAATACACCCCGTAGCCGTCATTAGAACTCGGATTTTGTTTAGACTAAAGTTAGCCCTTGCTGCAACTACGAGCTTGACTTTTGAGGCCAATCGCCTAGAAGAAGACCGCCTATTCGAAATCCCACCTTTTGAATAAAGCATACATCTTTCATCCGCAATATCTTGATTGCTGTATTAGTTCTTACTTGTTCTCGATTTCAGGTAGGAATTAAGACCCTCGCTGGTCAGGTTGATCGTGCATCCTCAAGATCAGTAACTCCCGGAGATTGTCCTAGCGATTGCATTGGCGCACGAGCTTCGCACATGTAGTCGGATCGTCAAGCACGAACTCCACCCACCAAATCGACATATCAAGATCTCATCGAAAGATCGGACACCTTTGCCCAATCAGCTAGCTCCTAGTTATGAAATTGCTTCTGCTTATTTAGTTCACATGTTAGAAGCTAGGTTTGCTAGCCTTAATCCTTTTATGCAATACATGTTCTTTAAGCTTCATGAAATTGAGGATCCCGAAAAGAAAGCTTTTATCTTGGAAACTTTGTGCATAGAATTTAGAGATGTTGCTACTGAAGCTAGGAAAATTCTTAAGCATTTTAATAAACTCGGTTCACCTATAAAGGTTATTAGTACAAACAATGAAGGAACCGAAATACCTATACCTAGCAAGCTCTTGGGACTGTACGAAGCTTTCGAAAATAATTTTGACTGGATCTGTCCCAAAAATCTTTTTAGTGATTTGAGTGAACCAAAGCGTGATCACAAAGGGTCTTCAAAAACTTATGTGTATGAAATACAATGCCTTATTGACAAGACCTCTGCAGTTGATCTTAATGCTCCTTCTAAAAATACTTGATTCACAATTTTCTGCGCCTAGCTCAAAGGCGTTAAAGAAAAGAACTCTTGGGAGATAACCCAATGTTTTCTTTTCAGTAATTTTTCTTTTATTTGAGTCTTGGAAGTCATTACTACTGTAATGACCTCTCCTTATCCTTTTTATTTCATTGTTGTGCCAAGAGAAGCCTCTAATTCGAGTGAGGTAAAGATTTGGGGATGTTGCTGTCCTGAAACTGTTTTCGGTGCTGCACCATAAAAATTCGTGAAAATTCTCTGTATATCTTTTGGACCTGAAATTTCTTGTGCATATACCCCAGGTTATATCCAAACTTTCTTTAGTTCAACACTTTTTGATTTGAGCAACAGAAAATCCCTAAAAAATTCGACCTTTGTCAGCTGTTCTGTTTTGACAGATTTCTGCCACTATTCGTTTTTGCCGCTTTATCGCTTTCTTTTGAGTTCTTTTGATCACGGAACTTTTGGAGAAGTTGCTACAGTAGTATATGCTTTATATGTGGTGGTTTTGGGTTGAAACCTGATGCAAAAAGAGGTTGATTATATGTTATGCTTATACTAATGTTGCTAATAGATTTGTGTTTAGTTTTGTATGAAGGAAGTTTTCAAGTGTAGGGATTGGAGAATGATGAGATGAGTTGAAGAATGGACAAAAGCTCAAGCTTGGGGATGCCCATGCATCACCCCAATAAATATCCAAGAAGTACAAGCGTCAAAGCTTGGGGATGCCCCCGAGGCACCCCTTCTTCATCGGCAAAAATCAGGTCACCTTTCAAAACACTATATTTTTATTGCTTCATGCACTATGTGTTTTTCTTGGAGCATCAGTTGTTTTAGTTTTCTTTATTAGTTTAGTTTTGTTTGCTGCAATAAATGGTTGGACCCCAACAAATTTCCTTTGGAGAAGTTGCCTTGCTTTTCATTTGCCAACAATGCTTTAGTTTTCATTCTTTTCAAAAACCGAGTGTTCTTCTTTTTCTGCTACTGCTTTTGGTTTTCGTTTTCGCCTTGATTTGCATTCAGACCTTGTCATATCTTTTCATCAATGTGTATTTTTGCCTCTGATCTTTATTGGTTTTCATCAAAAGAGGTGTTTATAAAAATTTCAAATGGTGTTGGATAAGAGAAAAAGCTTTATGCAAAAAAGTGGTACAAGAAGGAGCTTGTGTAGACTGCGGCTTAGGCTTTTTCATGTCATGCTTGATGTCTTTTTGATAGTATGCTTAGTGGGTTTTGTTGTACCATGACTTGTCTCAAATAACTAAGATTGCTTAATGAGCCTTTGAAAAAATCATGCATTGTTTTTATTGTTTGGAAGCATTATTTTGGTTTTCTCCTTGATGCTTTATTTGGGTTGACTTGGCGCATGCTCACACATGTTAGACTCTTACAAAGTTGCCAATAGCCTCTATGATCATTTAGTTTTTGACTTTTGATGCCATCTTATGCTTCTTTTAATGTCGCTTTGTCGCTTTGCATGATTATGGCCATTATTGCTCTCTTAGTTGGCGCTCCCAGTCTTTTGCTAGCCCTTGCCTTGTACTGAGTATGAGCTCTACTCGTGAATCCAACTCCTAAAAACCAAGTTTTCTAAAGTGTCCACCATACATACCTACTAGCAATTTGCTATTCCAAGTAAATTTGACTTGCTTTTATTTTCTCTTCAAATTAAACTCTTACCAGTGTTATGCAAAAATTGGTCAGTAAAGCTCTCATGAACCGGAAGGCACACTTTACTTTTTCTTGTTCTTAAAAATTTGACATTATGGTCTCTTATGTTGAGTTGTTATGCTTGCAAGTTGTAACTTGGAGACTAGCCCAACCATGCTGTCATGGGGCAAGCTTTCAACATTGCACTTCTTATTTGAGTTGATATCGTGATCTTTTGTTTATGGATGCCCGCGGTGTGAAATGAATTGGGAATCTTGTGGGGATCATGGAGTTTGTATATGTGTTAGGGAAACGCCTGGGCCGCCAATCTAAGCCATACATAATTCATGGTGGAAATTTGCAGCATACCCATAGTGGACATTCGACGACACATCTCAAAATAAAAATCTAAACAAATGGCAAATAAAAGAGATGTCGAGGTGTTCATTGTCTGCTTGTCCTGTCATTTTGATGTGGGCTTGTTCCATGTCATCGGGCATGGAGGTACCCCGTTGGTGGTTCTCGATGATACATATATACTTACAATGACAAGAGCCTTGCTTGGGACTCTAAGTAAAGTAGCATGAGGTTTGGGTACTCGTATTCACGGGGCACGAGGTTTTCGACTTATGATTTGTCAAGCATATGCATCATAATTGTTCTCGCATTAACTTTAACCATTCAAGATGCTTATGATGGGGGCAATGAGAGCTCAAAGCCGATAAGTAACATAGTTTTTGAAGGTTATAAAACTTGCAATCACTGCTTCCCTCCGCGAAGGGCCTTTCTTTTACTTTTATGTTGAGTCACCACCTTCTATCTTTATACACCATTAAGAGAGCATAGTTGTCATTCTTAGTATAATGTGCATTGTCCCAAAGTTTTCATTGATTGATTCATAATGTTGGTTTCACTTGTTCTTAAATTATTTGTATATAGTCGCCCTCTTAAACTTGAAGGTGTCCTATGCATTTATGTTTTGCTCTCCATGAAGGACAAGCTAAAAACCATTTGTATGTTTTTCCTTATGATTTGAACACACGTTTGACTTTCATTGTTTCATTTTCATGATCTTTTGTTTGTGTTCATTTTCATGTTATAACATGGTTGCTAAGTTTTTATTGTCAAGATTATATCTTTCATGCCCATGTTTTAAGTTCTTTTGATCCTAGCTCACAAATGCTTACATATATGATCAAGATTGTGTAGGTGCATGTCACCTCAAAAATTATTCTTTTGTTATCACTTACCTACTCGAGGACAAGCAGGAGTTAAGCTTGGGGATGCTTGATACGTCTTCAATGTATCTATAATTTTTGATGCTCCATGCTTGTTTTTACACCATTTGCCTACTGTTTCGTTACACTTCGTGGCACTTTTATGCATTTTCCGGAACTAACCTATTAACAAGTCGCCACAGTGCCAGTTCCCTGTTTTCTGCTGTTTTTGTGTTTCAGAAAAGCTACACAGGAAATATTCTCGGAATTGGACGAAACAAGTTCCTGAAGTCTTATTTTTTCCAGAAGCTTCCAAAGATCCGAAGAGGAGTCAGAGGGGGGCCACGAGGGCCCCACACACCAGGGCAGTGCGGTCCAGCCCCTGGCCGCGCCCCCTATGTGTGAGGGTACCTCGGTCCACCTCTGACGATGCCCCTTCGCCTATAAAGACCCCCCGACGAAAAAACCTAAGTACCCGATCAATTTTCCAGAACACATCACGATCCGCCGCCGCCGTCGACCCTAAGATCGGGAGGATCCAGAAGCTCTTCCCGGCACCCTGCCGGAGAGGGGAATCACCACCGGAGGTCTTCTTCATTGCCATGCTAGCCTCCGGAGCGATGAGTGAGTAGTCTACCTTGGACTATGGGTCCATAGCAGTAGCTAGATGGTTGTCTCCTCCACCATGTGCTTCATGTTTAGATCTCATGAGCTGCCCTACATGATTGAGATCACCGTTATGTAATTCTACATGGTTGGTTTGTTGGGATCCGATGAATATTGGTGTTATGATTGAGTTGCTATACTGAAATATATCTTATGTTATCTCTATGTTGTTTATGATCTTGCATGCTCTCCGTTGTTAGTAGCTATCTTGGTCGAGTAGTTGCTAGTGACTCCAAGAGGGGGAATTTATGCTCGATAGTGGGTTCATGCCTCTATTTAATCTGGGGGAGTGATAGAAACCTCTAAGTTTGTAGATGTGCTGTTGCTACTAGGGAGAAAACAACATTCCTATGCTCGAGGGCATATGCTGATAGGGCTAAGGTGTCCGATCTTTCGATGAGATCTTGATATGTCGATTTGGTGGGTGGAGTTCGTGCTTGACGATCCGAATACACGTGCGAAGCTCGTGCGCCAATGCAATCACTACAACAATCTCCGGGAGTTACTGATCTTGCAGATGCACGATCAGTCTGACCAGCGAGGGTCTTAATTCCTACCTAAAACCGAGAACAAGTAAGAACTAATACTGCAATCAAGATATTGCGGATGAAAGATGTATGCTTTATTCAAAAGGTGTGATTCCGAATAGGCGGTCTTCTTCTGGGCGATTGGCCTCAAAAGTCGAGCTCGTAGTTGCAGCAATGACTAACTTTAGTCTGAACAAAATCCCAGTTCTAATGATGGCTACGGGGGGTATTTGAGGAGGAAAAGGTAGGGGTGCGACCAGCCATGGGTATGGTGGTCGAACGGAACCCTAACAGGCCTTTTCTCCTCAAATTCGGACTCCTAAAAGTGGCTGTCTTATTTGCTGCGAAAATTACATGGGCCTGGCCCAAAACTAGAAGTGACGCAGCACCATATTTATCTATGGACGAATTTATGAAGTAGCTCTTTGTATATTTCATCCAAGTATTCATCCTTCATTATGGTGGCTTCAAAGTTCTGAAATATCCACTCGTGGCATCTTTTTCCATCCTCAAACGCTTGCTGCCATCTCCATGCACGATTATGCTCCAATGCTTGTCCCTCTCATCCATGCTAGGTCCATCATTCCTAAGAGTAACAAACATATCTGATTTAGGCAGCATCATATTTTCATATATGTGAGAAAGAGTTCCAAGAAATGAAAGTACCTGATAGTTAAGTTGCTTGGCACGAGCTCAAGTGATAGGTCCTTGTATGTGTTCCGCTGTAGGTGGAGCGGGCGTATCAATAGATGGGATGTCCTCATCATGCTCCCCTTCTTGAATTGAAGTCGTCCTCGACGCAACCTCATCTTCTTCACCGAAGTAAGGCTTTAAATCTGCAATGTTAAATGTAGGACTTACCGTACCAAAATCTGCAGGAAGCTCAAGTTTATATGCATTATCATTGATTTTCTCTATCACCTTAAAAGGACCATCAGCACGTGGCATTAACCTAGACTTGCACAAATCAGGAAAATGATCTTTGCGCAAATGCAACCAAACAAGATCACCAACCTCAAACACAACATGCTTTCGTCCTCTATCCCCAGCAACTTTATACTTAACATTCATGTGTTCTATGTTGTCTTTAGTAGTTGCATGCAATTTTAAAATCAATTCAGCACGTTGTGTAGCATCAAAATTATTTTGCACTGAAGATGGTAAAGGCAACAAATCAATAGGTGCACGTGGAACAAAACCATAGACAATCTGAAAAGGGCTCATCTTTGTGGTAGAATGCAGCGAACGATTATAAGCAAATTCAATATGAGGCAAACACTCTTCCCACAATTTTAAGTTCTTCTTTAAAACAGCCTGCAACATGGTATATAAAGTTCTATTAACTACTTCAGTTTGTCCATCAGTTTGGGGATGACATGTAGTACTAAACAGCAATTTAGTCCCCAACTTAGCCCATAAACATCTCCAAAAGTGGCTAATAAATTTAGTATCACGGTCAAAAACAATAGTATTTGGCACACCATGCAAATGAACGATATCACGAAAAAAAATCAGCAATGTGCGCAGCATCATCGGTCTTGTGACAAGGAATAAAGTGTGCCATCTTAGAAAACCGATCCACAACAACAAAAATACTATCCCTCCCCTTCTGTGTACGAGGTAATCCCAAAACAAAGTCCATCGAAATATCCTCCCAAGGAACACTAAGAACAGGAAGAGGCATATATAAACCATGTGGATTAAGGCAAGACTTAGCTTTTTGACAAGTAGTGCAGCGTGCCACGAATCTCTCAACATCTCGCCGCATGCGTGGCCAAAAGAAGTGTGCAGCAAGAACATCCTCCATCTTCTTGACACCAAAGTGTCCCATTAATCCTCCTCCATGCGCCTCCTGTAACAACAAAAGACGAACGGAACCATCTGGGATGCATAGTTTGTTAGCACAGAACGCAAATCCATCATTAAGGATGAATTTGTTCCATGTTCTACCATCTTTACAATTCTGCAACACATCTTTAAATTCAGCATCATGCAAGTATTGTTCCTTGATAGTTTCCAACCCAAAAATTTTGAAGTCAAGCTGAGATAACATAGTATAACGGCGCGACAAAGCATCAGTAATAATATTATCTTTACCCTTTTTGTGTTTGATAACATAAGGAAAAGATTCAATAAATTCAACCCACTTTGCATGGCGATGATTCAGTTTTGCTTGACTACGAATATGCTTCAAAGATTCATGATCAGAATGTATAACAAATTCTTTAGGCCATAAATAATGTTGCCAAGTTTCTAATGTCTGAACCAGCGCATATAATTCTTTATCATAAGTAGAATAGTTCAGACTAGGCCCACTCAATTTTTCACTAAAATATGCTACAGGTTTGCCCTCTTGTAATAACACACCTCCCAAACCAATTCCACTAGCATCACATTCAAGTTCAAACATCTTATTAAAATTAGGAAGTTGGAGTAATGGAGCATGTGTTAACTTATCTTTCAGTATCATGAAGGCCTCTTGTTGTGCATCGCCCCAAACAAAGGGCACATCCTTCTTTGTGAGCTCATTCAATGGCGCAGCAATAGAACCAAAATCTTTGACAAAGCGCCTATAAAACCCAGCGAGACCAAGAAAACTCCTCACTTGTGTGACCGTCTTGGGCTGCGGCCAATTCTTAGTAGCTTCAATCTTGGTTGGATCAACTTCAATTCCCTGTTCTGTAACAACATAACCAAGAAAAGCAACTCTATTTGTGCAAAAGGTGCACTTCTCAAGATTACCATACAAACGTGCATCATGTCAAGCATTGAAAACAGCACGTAAATGATCCAAATGGTCCTCTAAAGATTTGCTATATATGAGAATGTCATCAAAATATACCACCACAAAACGACCAATAAAAGCACGTAAAACTTCGTTCATCAGTCTCATAAAGGTACTAGGTGCATTAGTTAAATCAAACGGCATTACTAACCACTCATATAAACCGAACTTAGTTTTAAAAGCTGTTTTCCATTCATCTCCTAATTGCATACGAATTTGGTGGTAACCACTACGCAAATCAACTTTAGAGAACATAATAGAACCACTCAACTCATCCAGCATGTCATCCAAACGAGGTATAGGGTGACGATATCGAATGGTAATATTATTAATAGCTCGACAATCAGTACACATGCGCGAAGAACCATCTTTCTTAGGTACTAAAATAATAGGAACAGCGCATGGACTAAGGGACTCACGAATATAACCTTTGTCCAATAAACTCTAGATTTGTCATTGGATCTCTTTTGTTTCTTCAGGATTGGTGCGATATGGCGCACGGTTGGGCAGCGAGGCTCCTGGAATCAAATCAATTTGGTGTTCTATCCCATGAATAGGTGAAAGTCCAGGTGGAACATCTTGTGGAAAAACGTCCATGTATTCCTGCAAAAGGTTAGCAACCGCAGGTGGCAAAGAAGGAGGCACATCCTCAAATGAAAACAGAACTTCTTTGCAAACAATGGCATAACATGGAGTAATATTGACATCAATTTCAGCAAGATCAGATTTGCTAGCAAGTAAACAAGGATTCTTCAAACGAATTTCAGTAGCATGGTTAGAATCAGATTTAGAAGAATGCTTAGGGGGTACAAAATCTGCAGCAATAATCTGATTCTCACTCTTATGTTTGTCATCGTTTTTAAATCTACTAGCTCTAGCAAGATCATCTTTCAAAATTTGTTCCGGAGTCATGGGTTTAAGTCCAATTTTCTTGCCAGCATGTGTAAGAGAATACTGATTGGTTTTACCATTATGTACAGATTCTCTATCAAATCGCCATGGTCTACCAAGTAACAAAGAACAAGCTTGCATAGGTACAACATCACAATCAACAAAATCTGAATAAGTACCAATAGTAAAATGCACGCGTGCAGTTCTTGTTACCTTGAGCTTACGGGAGCTCTCAAACCATTGAATGTAATAGGGATGAGGTCGTTGTCGTGTGGGTAGAGCAAGCTTCTCCACCATGTCAATACTAGCCAGATTGTTACAACTCCCTCCATCAATGATGATCCGGATAGCTCTCTCCTTAACAACGCCTCTTGTTTGAAACAAATTGTGGCATTGATCATGCTCGGCTTTGCTCAATTGCACACTCAAGACACGTTGTGCAACTAAACTCTTGTATTGATCAGCAGTCTCATCTCCCATTACCTCCATCTCCTTGTCAGAATCAGAATTGGCACCATCACGTGCCGCAATAAGTGCCAATGTATCATCATCAAAATCACTCGCAGAGTCATATTCGCCATCTTCAAGCACCACCATCACACGTTTGGTTCTACATTCTTTTTCGATGTGACCAAACCCAAAACATTTGCGACATTGAATGTCGTGAGTCTTCCCCGTGGAGGCCATGGAAGAAGAACTCCGTGTTGGACCAGCAGATGGTGATGGAGCAGGAGCAGGTGGCGTTCTTGACGTCGCGTGGTATACCTGGAGGTGGAAGGACCTAGTGCATCCCCACGAGAAGGTGGAGCTGATTGGCGCGCAGACCATGAAGGAGTACGACCTGCAGAATTATTAGCTCTTCTCCATGATGGTTGATGATCCTACACTTCAAGTTCAGCTTTGCAAGCAAGGTGAAATAAACGAGTAATAGTGTTGTACTCCTTATAGTCTAAAATATGCTGAATCTCCTTATTTAAACCACCAAAGAAACGTGCTAGCATAGCTTCATTATCCTCTACAATACCACAACGACTCATGCCCGTTTGTAACTCTTGATAATAATCTTGTACGGAATTTTTGCCTTGTTCTAAACGAGCAAATTTTTTAAGCAAGTCCCGTTGATAATGTGGAGGTACAAAACGAGTACGCATGGCATGTTTTAGACCAAGCCAAGTAGCAGGAATATTAGCATGATTGACTCGACAATGTTCAGACCACCAGATAGAAGCAAAATCTGTAAATTCACATGTAGCAGCACTAACACGCAAATGCTCAGGGTAGCGTAAACATGCAAAACGTTGCTCTACTTCTAATTCCCAAGTGAGATATGCATCAGGATTATATCTACCCTCAAAGGGCGGAATATTTAATTTCAGCTTGGCCACATGTTCATCATCACGTACCGGACGTGGAGGTGGACGAGCGTTGCGGTTGTATTGCCGCGGACGGCCAGGTGCAGGTTGTTGGACCTCATCCTCCTCGAGCTCGTTTTCATCTTCGAACTCATTTTCCCCCTCGTCAGCAGCATATCCATCCTGGGTGGTCGCCTCTGTAGCGGCCGCAGCAGCTGCCGTGGCTGTAACGGTACCCGCAGATGGCGGTATGAGAGGAACGTGGCGAGCACGTGGTACATGGATGCCCGGCTATGGCTGTGGTGGTAAACGGGCCAGGACTTCCTAGAACCGGGCATCGAGCTTGGTGTTGAAGGATGCCTCAAGACCAGCAATCTTGTCTATCGCATCAGAAAGCTTGGAATCAACATCACCCAAGCGTGTGTCCACATCTTGTGCACGCCCCACCAACAGCCGAGTGAAGTGGGCATGCAACTCTGCAGTAGTCATCTTCTCCGGATCAACATCATCCTTCGTGGTTCCTATCATGGTTAGCGTAGAAGCAAGCACAAATATATATACCTACGCACTATGGAATATGGTGGAATCACGTGTAATCCATCAAGCGGTATACAAAGCTCTTACAAGTTCTTACCAAACAGGAGGAAGGTGATATGCAACCAGCAAAGAGCAGCGACTCCCAAAATTGCACAAAGCGATTACCAGGTGTCGATACAAAGCACGTTGATACGTCTCCAACGTATCTATAATTTTTGATGCTCTATGCTTGTTTTTACACCATTTGCCTAATGTTTCGTTACACTTCATGGCACTTTTATGCATTTTCCAGAACAAACCTATTAACAAGTTGCCACAGTGCCAGTTCCCTGTTTTCTGCTGTTTTTGTGTTTCAGAAGTGATACACAGGAAATATTCTCGGAATTGGACAAAACAAGTTCCTGAAGTCTTATTTTGTCCGGGAGCTTCCAGAGATCCAAAGGAGAGTAGGAGGGGGGCCACAGGGGCCCCACACACCAGGCTAGCGCGGCCCAGGCCCTGGCCGCGCCGCCATGGTGTGAGGCCACCTGGCTCCACCTCTGACATCGCCCCTTCGCCTATAAAGAACCCCCGACGGGAAAAACCTAAGTACCCGATCACTTTTCCAGAACACATCGCGATCCGCCGCCGCCGTCGACCCGAAGATCGGGAGGGTCCAGAAGCTCTTCCCGGCACCCTACCAAAGAGGGGAATCGCCACCGGAGGTCTTCTTCATCGCCATGCTTGCCTCCGGAGCAATGAGTGAGTAGTCTACCTTGGACTATGGGTCCATAGCAGTAGCTAGATGGTTGTCTTCTCCACCATGTGCTTCATGTTTAGATCTCATGAGCTGCCCTACATGATTGAGATCACCGTTATGTAATTCTACATGTTTGGTTTGTTGGGATCCGATGAATATTGGCGCTATGATTGAGTTGTTGTACTGAATTATATCTTATGTTATCTCTATGTTGTTTATGATCTTGCATGCTCTCCGTTGTTAGTAGCTATCTTGGCCGAGTAGTTGCTAGTGACTCCAAGAGGGGGTATTTATGCTCGATAGTGGGTTCATGCCTCTATTTAACCTGGGGGAGTGACAGAAACCTCTAAGGTTGTAGATGTGTTGTTGCTACTAGGGAGTAAACAACATTCATATGCTCAAGGGAATATGCTTTGTTTACATTACACACTTTGCTTAATGCAATTATCTGTTGTTCGCAACTTAATACTTGTGGAGTTCTCGGATTGATTCGCCACAAGTGGATTATTAGTCATAGATGCAGTTGGATGGCGGTCTATGTATTTTGTTGTAATGCCCAGAGTAAATCTCATAGTGATCTTCTTGACATATCACGTTTATCTTTATTCTATCAATTGCCCAACTGTAATTTGTTTACCTAGCATGTGTTATTTATCTTATGGAGAGACACCACTAGTGAACTATGGACCCCGGTCCTATTTCCATCATATTGCTATCACCTGTTTACTTTACTCGCACTGTTTACTGTACTCGCATACTTCTACTGTTTTCCACTCGATACGCTCATAACCTTTGTTTCAAGCAAACCGGTGAGATTGACAACCTCATCGCAAGTTGGGAACAAAGTACTTGGTTGTGTTGTGTGAAGGTTCCGCGTTGCTACTGGCCGAAGACGAGTCAACAAGTATCGTTAAACGGCGCCCTTGTTGGAGTGTTACTAAGCCAGTCTGCATCACCTTCAGTCGTTATTGTCTGCTCTTCTCCTGATCGACATACCTTGGTTTTTTAACTGAGGGAAAACTAGCTGCTATATTCGTCATACCTTCCTCTTGGGGTTCCCAACTGGCTGGTCATTCACCACGCACAAGGAATCTTCTGGTGCCATCACCCACGCGCCAGTAGCTCTTTTTCTGGCGCCGTTGCCGGGGAAGAGTGGAAGACTTCTGCGAGGGGAGTTTTCGCACGCGCATCCTTTACTTTGTTTTGTTGTTTTGCTTTACTTTATTTATTTTACCTGCATCATTTTATATCAAAAACCCAAAAAAATTAGAATCCTTGGTAGTTGTTATTTCTTTACTTTTAGTTCATCATGCTGTTCCCTAAGTACGTTCTGGAGGACCTCTCAGTAGGTAGTGGTTCAATTATTGGAAAAAGTAACATTGAGGAGTTCTTTAATCACATTAGTATGCATAAGGAAGCTGAGGAAAAATCTTTGGTTGAGCTAGCTCCTAGTATTGAAGTTGCTTCTGCTTATTTAATTCACATGTTGGAAACTAGGTTTGCTAGTCTTAATCCTTTTACGCAATACATGTTCCTTAAGCTTCATGAAATTGAAGATCCTGAAAAGAAAGCTTTTATTTTGGAAGCTTTGCGCTTAGAATTTAAAGATGTCGTTATTGAAGCTAGAAAAGTTCTTAAACGTTTTAATAAACTCGGTTCACCTATAAAGGTTATTAGTACTAACGATTAAGGAGCCGAAATACCTATACCTAGCAAGCTCTTGGGATTATGTGAAGCTTTCGAAAATAATTTTGATTGGATCTGTCCCAAAAATCTTTTTTGTGATTTGAGTGAACCAAGGCGTGATCACAAAGGGTCTTCTAAAACTTATGTGGATGAAATACAATGCCTTATTGACAAGAATTCTGCAGTTGATCTTAATGCTCCTTCTGATGTTACTTGATTCGCAATTTTCTGCGCCTAGCTCAAAGGCATTAAAGAAAAGCACTCTTGGGAGATAACCCAATGTTTTATTTTTAGTACTTTTTCTTTTATTTGAGTCTTGGAAGTCATTACTACTGTAATGACCACTCCTTATCTTCTTTATTTCGTTTTTGTGCCAAGAGGAGCCTCTAATTCGAGTGAGGTAAAGATTTGGGGATGTTGCTGTCCTGAAACTGTTTTCGGTGCTGCACCGTAAAAATTCGTATAAATTCTATGTATATCTTTTGTACCTGCAATTTCTTGTGCATATGACCCAGGTTATATCCAAACTTTCGTTAGTTGAACACTTTTTGATTTGAGCAACAGAAAACCCCTCAAAAATTCGACCTTTGTCAGCTGTTCTGTTTTGACAGATTTCTGCCACTATTCATTTTTGCCGCTTTATCGCTTTCTTTTGAGTTCTTTTGATCACGGAACTTTTGGAGAAGTTGCTACAGTAGTATATGCTTTATATTTGGTGGTTTTGAGTTGAAACCTGAAGCAAAAAGAGGTTGATTATATGTTATGCTACACTAATGTTGCTAATAGATTTGTGTTTAGTTTTGTATGAAGGAAGTTTTCAAGTGTAGGGATTGGAGAATGATGAGATGAGTTGAACAATGGACAAAAGCTCAAGCTTGGGGATGCCCATGCATCACCCCAAGAAATATCCAAGAAGTACAAGCGTCAAAGCTTGGGGATGCCGCCGAGGCACCCCTTCTTCATCGGCAAAAATCAGGTCACCTTTCAAGACACTATATATTTATTGCTTCATGCACTATGTGTTTTTCTTGGAGCGTCAGTTGTTTTAGTTTTCTTTGTTAGTTTAGTTTGTTTGCTGCAATAAATGGTTGGACCCCAACAAATTTCCTTTGGAGGAGATGTACTCGTTTACATTTGCCAAGAACACTCCGTTTTTCATTCTTACAATTTCACCGGGTGTTCTTCTTTTTTCGCTACTACTTTTGGTTTTCGTTTTTGCCTTGATTTGCGTTCAGACCTTGTCATATCTTTTCATCAAGGTGTATTTTTGCCTCTGATCTTTATTGGTTTTCATCAAAATAGGTGTCTTTAAAATTTTCAAATGGTGTTGGAAAAGAGAAAAAGCTTTATGCAAAATAGTGGTACAAGAAGGAGCTTGTGTAGACTGCGGCTTAGGCTTTTTCATGTCATGCTTGATGTCTTTTTGATAGTATGCTTAGTGGTTTTGCTGTAGCATGACTTGTCTCAAATAACTGAGATTGCTTAATGAGCCTTTGAAAAAATCATGCGTTGTTTTTATTGTATGGAAGCATTATTTTGGTTTTCTCCTTGATGCTTTATTTGGGTTGACATTGCGCATGCTCACACATGTTAGACTCTTACAAAGTCGCCAATAGCCTCTATGATCATTTAGTTTTTGACTTTTGATGCCATCTTATGCTTCTTTTAATGTCGCTTTGTCGCTTTGCATGATTATGGCCATTATTGCTCTCTTAGTTGGTCGCTCCCAGTCTTTTGCTAGCCCTCGCCTTGTACTGAGTATGAGCTCTACTCGTGCATCCAACTCCTAAAAGCCAAAGTTTGCCAAAGTGTCCACCATACATACCTACTAGCAATTTGCTATTCCAAGTAAATTTGACTTGCTTTTATTTCTCTTCAAATTAAACTCTTACCAGTGTTATGCGAAATTCGGTCAGTAAAGCTCTCACGAACCGGAAGGCACACTTTACTTTTTCCTGTTCTTAAAAATTTGACATTGTGGTCTCTTATGTTGAGTTGTTATGCTTGCAAGTTGTAAGTTGGAGACTAGCCCAGCCATGCAATCATGGGCAAGCTTTCAACATTGCACTTCTTATTTGAGTTGATATCGTGATTTTTTGTTTATGGATGCCCGCGGTGTGAAATGATTTGGGAATCTTGTGGGGATCATGGAGTTTGTATATGTGTTAGGGAAACGCTGGGCCGCTAATCTAAGCCATCCATAATTCATGGTGGAAATTTGTAGCATACCCATGGTGAACATTCGACGACGCATCTCACAATAAAAAGTTAAACAAATGGCAAATAAAAGAGATGTCGAGGTGTTCATTGTCTGCTTGTCCTGTCATTTTGATGTGGGCTTGTTCCATGTCATCGGGCACGGAGGTACCCCATTGGCGGTTCTCAATGATATGCATATATTTACAATGACAAGAGCCTTGCTTGGGACTCTAAGTAAAGTAGCATGAGGTTTGGGTACTCGTATTCATGGGACACGAGGTTTTCAACTTATGATTTGTCAAGCATATGCATCATAATTGTTCTCGCATTAACTTTAACCATTCAAGATGCTTATGATGGGGGCAATGAGAGCTCAAAGCCGGTAAGTACCATAATTTTTGAAGGTTATAAAACTTGCAATCACTGCTTCCCTCTGCGAAGGGCCTTTCTTTTACTTTTATGTTGAGTCACCACCTTCTATCTTTATGCACCATTAAGAGAGCATAGTTGTCATTCTTAGTATAATGTCCATTGTCCCAAAGTTTTCATTGATTGATTCATATTGTTGGTTTCACTTGTTCTCAAATTATTTGTATCTAGTCGCCCTCTTAAACTTGAACGTGTCCTATGCATTTATGTTTTGCTCTCTTTGAAGGACAAGCTGAAAACCATTTGTATGTTTTTCCTTATGATTTGAACACACGTTTGACTTTCATTGTTTCATTTTCATGATCTTTTGTTTGTGTTCATTTTCATGTTTACAACATGGTTGCTAAGTTCTTATTGTCAAGATTATATCTTTCATGCCCATGTTTTAAGTTCTTATGATCCCAGCTCACAAATGCTTACATACATGATCAAGATTGTGTAGGTGCATGTCACCTCAAAAATTATTCTTTTGTTATCACTTACCTACTCGAGGACGAGCAGGAGTTAAGCTTGGGGATGCTTGATACGTCTCCAACGTATCTATAATTTTTGATGCTCCATGCTTGTTTTTACACCATTTGCCTAATGTTTTGTTACACTTCGTGGCACTTTTATGCATTTTCCGGAACTAACCTATTAACAAGTTGCCACAGTGCCAGTTCCCTGTTTTCTGCTGTTTTTGTGTTTCAGAAGTGATACACAGGAAATATTCTCGGAATTGGACGAAACAAGTTCCTGAAGTCTTATTTTGTTCGGGAGCTTCTAGAGATCCAAAGGAGCGTAGGAGGGGGGCCACAGGGGGCCCACACACCAGGCTGGCGCGGCCCAGGCCCTGGCTCCACCTCTAACATCGCCCCTTCGCCTATAAAGACCCTCCGACGGGAAAAACCTAAGTACCCGATCACTTTTCCAGAACACATCGCGATCCGCCGCCGCCGTCGACCCAAAGATCGGGAGGGTCTAGAAGCTCTTCCCAGCACCCTACCGGAGAGGGGAATCGCCACCGGAGGTCTTCTTCATCGCCATGCTTGCCTCCGGAGTGATGAGTGAGTAGTCTACCTTAGACTATGGGTCCATAGCAGTAGCTAGATGGTTGTCTTCTCCACCATGTGCTTCATGTTTAGATCTCATGAGCTGCCCTACATGATTGAGATCACCGTTATGTAATTCTACATGTTTGGTTTGTTGGGATCCTATCAATATTGGTGCTATGATTGAGTTGCTGTACTGAATTATATCTTATGTTATCTCTATGTTGTTTATGATCTTGCATGCTCTCCGTTGTTAGTAGCTATCTTGGCCGAGTAGTTGCAAGTGACTCCAAGAGGGGGTATTTATGCTCGATAGTGGGTTCATGCCTCTATTTAACCTGGGGGAGTGACAGAAACCTCTAAGGTTGTAGATGTGTTGTTGCTACTAGGGAGAAAACAACATTCATATGCTCAAGGGCATATGCTTTGTTTACATTACACACTTTGCTTAATGCAATTATCTGTTGTTCGCAACTTAATACTTGTGGAGTTCTCGGATTGATTCGCCACAAGTGGATTATTAGTCATAGATGCAGTTGGATGGCGGTCTATGTATTTTGTTGTAATGCCCAGAGTAAATCTCATAGTGATCTTCTTGACATATCACGTTTATCTTTATTCTATCAATTGCCCAACTGTAATTTGTTTACCTAGCATGTGTTATTTATCTTATGGAGAGACACCACTAGTGAACTGTGGACCCCGGTCCTATTTTCATCATATTGCTATCACCTGTTTACTTTACTTGCACTGTTTACTGTACTTGCATACTTCTACTGTTTTCCACTCGATACACTCATAACCTTTGTTTCAAGCAAACCGGTGAGATTGACAACCTCATCGCAAGTTGGGAACAAAGTACTTTGTTGTGTTGTGTGCAGGTTCCGCGTTGCTACTGGCCGAAGACGAGTCAACAAGTATCGTTAAACGGCGCCCTTGTTGGAGTGTTACTAAGCCAGTCCGCATCACCTTCAGTCGTTATTGTCTGCTCTTCTCCTGATCGACATACCTTGGTTTCTTAACTAAGGGAAAACTAGCTGCTATATTCATCATACCTTCCTCTTGGGTTCCCAACTGGCTGGTCATTCACCACGCACAAGGAATCTTCTGGTGCCATCACCCACGCGCCAGCACACGTGCAGAAATATGTGGAGCTGTAGGAAGGCTTATATGGTAGCAAAAACAGCAAATATCAAAACAGCAATGCAATGTTGAAAGAATGCTCAACCACGGTACTATGCTGGTCCTAGGCTATACCGTGCTAGAGACGCGAGTCGAGAACACTAAGAAAGCCACGGCGTGGCACAACAAGCAGAAAGAAACAGCTCGAAAGCAAGATATAAGTGAAGATCTGCAGGAATTTTTGGGTCCAAAACTTCAGAGGGAAAAAACTCGACCTTCCCGGACTTTTTTGGGCGTTCCGAGTGTCGTCACTGTGGTTAGATAGAACTTTTTGTGCGGAGCATTTTGAGTGGTCGCACGTCGAAAACGGAGTTCGTATGCAAAAGTTATGGCCAGTTGAAGTTTACTGTCGAAAACTGTCAAAAACTGATGAAACTGTCCAAATCGGAGTAGATTTTGTCGATGGATTTCGTGTCGCAAGAACACGGGGTACCACGCGACGGACCCAAAGATTCGAACACAGGGGGCTGAACGTGTGAGATCTAGGATCGCAGCGAAGCACGGTGACGGAAGCCTCGAGTTGTCGAACGCGCTACGCACTGCAGAGAGAGACGCCGAGTCTTACCCAGGTTCAGGGCCCTCGTGGTGAGGTAAAACCCCTACTTCCTGCCTTCTTGTATTGCAACGCGACACCTCGCGAGGAGTACAAGGTCTTGGTTACAAAGCTCTAGCTGGCCAGAGGTTGAAGAACCTGCGTGCCCAGCTAGCAGCCTAAAGAAGATGAAGATCCGATCCCCCATAAGGGGTGGCCTCCCCCTCCTTTTATAGCGCCAAGGTCCTCCTTCCCCTTATCTTCTTGGGGAAGGGGTTGCCACACACGGCCAAGGAGGGAGGACAGCTATAGACTCTATTCTTCTGTGGACGTAGTCTTCGTAGAGTAGTGGCGCCGGTCCACTGGAGTGGGTGGAGGAAGCTGACGTCTTCCCCTGGCGCCCTGCACCGTCCACGCTATTTTTAGGGGGGTGGCCAACAACCACTGTGCTGCTTTGGGCAGGCACAGCGAAAGTTGGTCTCCTCCCTGTCGGGGGTAGCGTGGGCGATACGCGGTCTTCTGCCCGTTATCTTCTTGCTCTGCACGCAAACGTGCCGAGCTGACGTGGGTGTGCTTCCTCTCCTCACCAGCAGGGGCTCGTGAGGAGGTCTTCTGGTTCTTAGCAGTTTTGGTCGTCGTTCTCCTCATGAGGCGCCTCCTCGTGAGGGTCTTCTCCGCAGCTTGGGTTGTTGCCTTACCCCTGGGCTGAAGATGGGCCAATGACGGGGCCCAGGAGCAGGTGGACCGGGATACCCCGGTATCCAGAACACCGACAGTAGCCCCCGGGAGCCCGGCCCGCGAACGCGCCCTCTTGAGGAAGCAAAGGGCCGGGGGCCCCAGAAGCTGCTGGGCCATCCAACGGCACGCATCAACTGCGCGGTCAGAGGACCATGCGAAGAAGCGGAGGTCGTGGGCACGTGGCGCCCTTGCAGTTGGCGAAGCGAGGCGGCGTGGAGATCGTGCGTAGTGGGTGGGGTAACGGGCGTTTTTTTGAACCGTCGCGTCAAGGCCGACGCTTCGGAAACCGCGCCCTGGCCGTCCCCTTAAAAGCTTGGCAGAGAAGGATCCTTCCTCTTTCCCACAGCACACCGCCGCCGCCACCTCCCCTCTGAAGATCTTGGGCATCCAAATCTTCCTAGCCTCCAATCTTCTCGCCGCAACTCGCCCCCGCCCAGAGCCATGGCACCGCGCAGGGCCGTTGGAGCAGCGAGGTCTTCCGCAACTGCGCCGCGGCCGGCGGCGCCCCTGCTCGACTCCCGCATCAAGAGCAGCCGCGAGCTCCAGACCGTCCGAGAGATGGTCGGGAGCAGGAACAATGAGTGGGGCGCCACCCGCATCTGGCACGGCCGCGCGCCGCGGGACACTCTGCCCCCGACGGCGCAGCCTTTCTTCCTCTTCTCCGTCTTCGCCGGCCTGCTACCGCCGTTCTCCCCCTTCTTCCTGGCGATCTTGGAGACTTACGGGATCCAGGCCATCCACCTGCATCCCAAGTCCGTCACCTTGCTGGCGGTCTTCGCCTACGCCTGCGAGGCCTGGATCGGCATCAAGCCGTCGGTGGCGTACTTTCGCCACCTCTTCTCTCTCCGGTCCTCTGGGCTGAACCAGAGTTCCGGATGTGTTTCCTTCATCACCACCGCCGGGACGGAGGGCGACTTCATCGACTTGAAGTGGATGAAGAAAGTTGAAGACTTTCGAAGCCGTTGGTTCTTCGTCGACATCCTCGAAGAATCGGAGCTCTTCCTTGTCACCGGGATCCCTCCCATCAAGCTCACCACCTGAGCCAGCGAGGCCCTTCCTGAAGAAGCACTGAGGACGCTCCGCCCGCGAATCCGAGATCTCCGGGAGGCAGGCATCACAGGGACCATGGTCGGGGTGGAGTTCGTCACCCGACGCATCGCCCCCCTGCAGGACCACCGCCGGGAGATCTGGAGGCACAGGGCCGGGGATGACCTCAGGCTCCACGTCAGCGAGCTCAACGCCGATGCTCGGGAGGAGGTAATAAGAGCCTTCTTCTCTTCCGTTGCCATCCCCGCCATCCCGCGCAATGCCCTGCCGATCTACAATTTGGACGCTCGGGAGACCAGCCGCGTCACGGCGGGGATCTTGAAGTTCAACGCCTGGGGCCCGTTCCTTGCCGACGGCGTCGTGCCTGGTCCCCTCCCGAGCGCACCTGCGGCCAGCTCGAAGCAGGACTCGGCAGCAAGGGGAATGGGGCCCTCGGCCTCTGGAGACCTTGACGACGATGATGCAGAGTCTGGCGATCAGCTGGTCCGTCGGAGGCGCCCCGCGGGCACAGTGGTGCTTTCCGACTCCTCCGATGACGACTCCTCCTCAGCGGACCAGCCCACCGGGGGAGATGTCGACGCGTCCTCCTCGCGAGACTTGGAGGAGGAGGGGCGCCAAGCCCGCCTGGAGGCGGAGCGCCGCTCCAAGTTCAACGACGAGCGCGCCAGCCGGCGATCGGAGGGCGGGGTCTCCCACGGCAAGAAGCCGGCGAGCGAATCCTCCGCACCTCCACCGGCATCCTCTGGCCTCCCGAGCAAAAGAGGATGGGTGGAGCGAGACGCCTCGTGAGTGTCCCTGCACAGAAAACTCCTTTCTTTGACTTACCTTTTTTCCTCATCTCTCTTCCCCCTGCTCTCTCCAGGGACGCCGAGGAGAAGAAGGAAGAGAAGAAGAGGAGGAAGAAGAGGAAGACTGGGCAGACCACGCCTGGCCCCAACCCGGCAACCACTGCCACCCCGGCGACGCCGCCGCGCGCCGCCGGAGAAGAAGATCGCGCGTCCACGGACGCGCAGCCCGCCTCGGGAGCCACTACGGCTCCCAGCGCGGCCGAGCCCCCTAGCGCAGGGGGCACACCAGAGACGATGGGGGCAGCTCCTGCTGCCCCCTCTGTAGCCAGCACCACCACCACCCCGGAGGCTCCTCCGGCAAGAACCGCCGCACCGCCCAGCTCAGGGACAGCCCCCGAGCCCAGCGGCGAGAGGGGGGCGACCCCCACCGAGCCGGGGCCCTCCAGGGCTACATCGCCTCCCCTGCGGGAGATATTGGGGAGGCCCGCGAGGATCGCCGCCGAGCCCCACGCTGCCGACCCATGGGCGAGGGTGCTCGCGACCGTGACCGGCGCCCTCCGCGACGAGGTCGTCAGGGCGCATACTGCCGAGGAGGCGCGCATCAACGAGGGCTGGGCCCTCCTGCACCAAGCCACGGAGAGATGCCGTCTCCTGGACCAGCGTGCCGCCGAGCGCCGCGAGCAGGCGAGGAAGGAGGCGGAGGAGATCCGCGCCAGCGCGGTCGAGGAGGCCGAAGAAGCTCTGGCGAACGCCAGGGAGTCGGCGAGGGGAGTCCTGGCCAGGGCGCATCAAGAAGCCATGGAGATCATCTCCGAAGCATGCCAGAAGATTCCCCCCACCGTCGGGCCCCCCAACCCAGCCTTGACTGGGGAGGAGGCTAAGCGGGCAGCCCAGCGCCTCCTGGACGAAGCCAGGACCAATGCCGATGGCCTTCTCGCCAATGCCCAGCAGAGGCTGGACGAGGTCGAAGACCGGGAGGCCCTCCTTCATGCTCGCAAGGAGAGCGCTGATTCCCGGGCGGAGAGCCTGAGCCTGCAAGAGGCTGGGCTCACTGTCCGAGAAGCAGAGGCTCGTGAACGCGAGCGGGGACTTCGTCTCCGAGAGGAGCAGCTCCATGCCCTCGAGGACCGGCTCAACAGGGAGCGAGAGGCCCTCGAGAGCCGGGAGGCAATGGCCAGCCGGTCCAATGACGAGCTGACTCGGCGCCAAGAAGCGCTGAACCAGCGCGAGGCTTCCCTTCAGGCGAAGATGGACCACATGCTGAACCAACGACGGATCAGCATGGAGCAGGAGTACGAGCGGAGGCGCGCCGAGACCACTGAGGCGTGCCGCGCGGACTTCCGCTCCAAGACCGACGCCGCCCTGGTGATGTACAAGCAGAAGCGCGAGACCCTGGAGCGCCAGGTCCACGACCTGGAGACCGAGCTGAGGGGGGCGCACGAGGTGCGCCAGGGCGCCGAGCGCACCCTTGCTAAAGCGGATGCCACCATCGCTTCACTCCGGCGCGACGTGCAGAGGCTTGAGGAGGAGAACTTGGCGTCGGTCCTGCAGGGCGTGGAGACCTCCAGGGAGCTTCAGGAGGCTAGGGACTCCGAGGAGGAGGCACGCGTGCTGCGAAGGCAGCGGGTGCAGATGTTCCGCGGGTTCTCGGCACGCGTCATGGCGGCGGCGCACCGGCTGGGCATCCACGGGCTGACCCTGCCCACCGTCCCTGAGGACGATGGGTCGATCTTGCTCTTCTTCAGCCAGCTGGCTGAAGAGCTAGATGGCGCGTCGGCGAGGGTCTTGGAGCTCATCGACTCCGAGTGCCGGGAGCTGCTGGGGCTCGCGGGGACGAGGATCTTCTCCAACATCCAACACCTTCGCCCCGACCTCAACCTGGAAGAGGTGCTGCAGAGGCCGCCGCCTCCTCCGCCAGGAACTCCTGACCGCGCAGCGGTGGCCAGGGCAGGGCGTCGGGACATTGCCCTGCGACGGTTGCAGGCCATCTACGCCCGCCCTGGAGCACCCGCGCCGGAGAGCTCCTCCAGCGGCGACACCTCCGGCTCCGGGGAGTCCGGCAGCGGGGAAGCTGAGGAGGAAGACGACGGGTCGTCAGAGTCCAGCGGAGAGGCGTCCTCAGGCTCCAGCCAAGGCACCGGCGATGGCGAGGGCGAAGCAGCGGTCGCCCAGTAAGCTCCTCCTAGACCTCCAGAAGAACTAAGTTAGCTGCACACTTGGCAGCCGTCAGACATTGCCCTACTGGGCCAGTTTAAGTTGTAATCGCACTTAAGGCGTCATTCGCCAAATTGTCCTTATTTGCACCCTTGCACATTTTTCCTCGTCTCGTCTTTGTCTGGGGAATGCTCAACGCCGTTTAGGGGCCAGCCTCCGAGCGGGACAGCAGCCTAACGCTTAGTATGCAGCTCGTGGTGCAAGGCTAGCGGGCACTGGCGCTCCAGAGGTGACTGTAATGGCATACATGACTATCTCCTTGTAGCCCCCCAGGCGTCCAAACACAACAAAGGCGATTCCAGGAGAAGGAACACAAGGCCGCAGACAAGGACAGCAGAAGACTTGGAGAAATCTACACGAATTGTGCGACTCTCGCGCGCTCATGCGCCTTCATTCGAGTGTCGCTCGAGAGGAGAGAGCACCATGGATCGTATGAGGTGACTGTAGCGGGTCCCTTCCCTAGTCAGAGCTCGATCCGTTCTGGGTTTTGCGGGCCTGCTATTTTCCGGGCGAAGGCCCCAGCGCGGACACCGTGCTCCGGCTCTTTCTCGAAAGGCAGTCGAGCGAAAACTCATGTTCGCGTTAAGCCGCAATTAGCTGAAATTGCGAGGCTGGTGGAGCCAAAACTCACAATTCCAAGCAGTTTCTATAGATTAGAAAAGATTAGTGGCGAGTGAGACTGCCGTTACACTTTCGTCCTTGCGTAGACGAAGAGTTCCGTTTCCTCAGGCGAAGGCAAGGGGGTGAGCTCCTCAAGCCCCCCTGCCCCATCGCTTCAAGCACCAGGGGACGGGGCCATCGAGGACAGCGCAGGCCTACGCGTCCTCTGGCTCAGGCCCCAGGGATGCGTATCTGTCAAGGAAGCGCTCGCGGAGGTCCCTCCAGGACGAGATGGATCTTGGCGGTAGCCCGTAGAGCCACTGGCGAGGCTCTCCCTTTGTCGCCATCATGAACCAGCCGGCCATGACACGCCCGTCACCTCCCGCTGACCGTATGGCGGCCGCGTAATGCTGCAAAAACTCCACGGGATCGGAGGTCCCGTCGTAACGCGCACCAATCTCCGGCCGGAAGCAAGACGGCCATGTCGCGCGGCGAAGTGGCCCGTCGAGCGCCGCGAAGCCCTCGAAGCCGAGGTCGCCGGGAGCCGGCGCGCCTTCTCCAATGGCCTCCAGGCCATCAAGGACCTGAAGACGATCTTGGCGACGGCTCGCGTAGACAGCGCGAAGGCGAAGACGGCGACGATGATCGTCACTCATGTCGAAGCAGATCTGGAAGAAGTCACACCACAGCCCCCTACCTGGCGCACCAAATGTCGATGGATTTTGTGTCGCAAGAACACGGGGTACCACGCGACGGACCCAAATATTCGAACGCAGGGGGCTGAACATGTGAGATCTAGGATCGCAGCGAAGCACGGTGACGGAAGCCTCGAGTTGTCGAACGCGCTACGCACTGCAGAGAGAGACGCCGAGTCTTACCCAGGTTCAGGGCCCTCGTGGTGAGGTAAAACCCCTACTTCCTGCCTTCTTGTATTGCAACGCGACACCTCGCGAGGAGTACAAGGTCTTGGTTACAAAGCTCTAGCTGGCCAGAGGTTGAAGAACCTGCGTGCCTAGCTAGCAGCCTGAAGAAGATGAAGATCCGATCCCCCATAAGGGGTGGCCTCCCCCTCCTTTTATAGCGCCAAGGTCCTCCTTCCCCTTATCTTCTTGGGGAAGGGGTTGCCACACACGGCCAAGGAGGGAGGACAGCTGTAGACTCTATTCTTCTGTGGACGTAGTCTTCGTAGAGTAGTGGCGCCGGTCCACCGGAGTGGGTGGAGGAAGCTGACGTCTTCCCCTGGCGCCCTGCACCGTCCACGCTATTTTTAGGGGGGTGGCCAACAACCACTGTGCTGCTTTGGGCAGGCACAGCGAAAGTTGGTCTCCTCCCTGTCGGGGGTAGCGTGGGCGGTACGCGGTCTTCTGCCCGTTATCTTCTTGCTCTGCACGCAAACGTGCCGAGCTGACGTGGGCGTGCTTCCTCTCCTCACCAGCAGGGGCTCGTGAGGAGGTCTTCTGGTCCTTAGCAGTTTTGGTCGTCGTTCTCCTCACGAGGCGCCTCCTCGTGAGGGTCTTCTCCGCAGCTTGGGTTGTTGCCTTACCCCTGGGCTGAAGATGGGCCGATGATGGGGCCCAGGAGCAGGTGGACCGGGATACCCCGGTATCCAGAACACCGACAGATTCGGACTGGACTAGTAGGAACGGGTTAAACCGACTTGGATGCAGATGTAACTTTTTTTTTGCTCTTCTTCTTCCTCTTGCCTGGCGACCGAAACTTAACTCACGGACTCTAAAAAAGGCACGGATGAAATTGGGAGGAACGAACAAAATCTAATGTGAAGGCGGTGGTGGAAGTATATGGCGTGGTGGTGGAAGGATATGGTGGAGCAGTGGTGCAAGCATGTGGCAGCGGCGTGACTATGGTGATTCGAACTCGAAACTCTAAAGGAACAGACACTAAGACCAGCAACTCGACACGCGGATGCAGACACAAATTCAATGATGCAAACTGAAAAGACAATGCAAAGGCTCGGATGGTTTATGGGACGAGATGATCTAAACCCTAACTGTATTTTTGGCTTTTTCGTGGTTGATAGGTATGAACACAGATGCAATCTAAACTACGAAAACAGTAAATCTCACCGAGCAACCTGAAATCTGATACCACTTGATAGGGCCAAGGTGTCCGATCTTTCGATGAGATATTGATATGTCGATTTGGTGGGTGGAGTTCGTTCTTGACGATCCGACTACACGTGCGAAGCTCGTGCGCCAATGCAATCGCTAGGACAATCTCCAGGAGTTACTGATCTTGCGGATGCACGATCAGTCTAACCAGCGAGGGTCTTAATTCCTACCTGAAATCGAGAACAAGTAAGAACTAATACTGCAATCAAGATATTGCGGATGAAAGATGTATGCTTTATTCAAAAGGTGGGATTCCGAATAGGCGGTCTTCTTCTGGGCGATTGGCCTCAAAAGTCGAGCTCGTAGTTGCAGCAATGGCTAACTTTAGTCTAAACAAAATCCCAGTTCTAATGACGGCTACGGGGGGTATTTGAGGAGGAAAAGGTAGGGGTGCGACCAGCCATGGGTATGGTGGTCGAACGGAACCCTAACAGGCCTTTTCTCCTCAAATTCGGACTCCTAAAAGTGGTTGTCTTATTTGCTGCGAAAATTACATAGGTCTGGCCCAAAAATAGAAGTGACGCAGCACCATATTTATCTATGGACGAATTTATGAAGTAGCTCTTTGTATATTTTGTCCAAGTCTTCATCCTTCATTATGGTGGCTTCAAAGTTCTGAAATCTCCACTCGTGGCATCTTCTTCCATCCTCAAACGCTTGCTACCATCTCCATGCACGATCATGCTTCAATGCTTGTCCCTCTCATCCATGCTAGGTCCATCATTCCTAAGAGTAACAAACATATCTGATTTAGGCAGCATCATATTCTCATGTATGTGAGAAAGAGTTCCAAGAAATGAAAGTACCTGATAGTTAAGTTGCTTGGCACGAGCTCGAGTGATAGGTCCTTGTATGTGTTCCGCTGTAGGTGGAGCGGGTGTATCAATAGATGGGATGTCCTCATCATATGCTTTGTTTACATTACACACTTTGCTTAATGCAATTATCTGTTGTTCGCAACTTAATACTCATGGGGTGTTCGGATGATATCCCCGTGAGTGGATTATTAGTCATAGATGCAGTTGGATGGCGGTCTATGTATTTTGTTGTAATGCCCAGAGTAAATCGCATAGTGATCTTCTTGACATATCACGTTTATCTTTATTCTATCAATTGCCCAACTGTAATTTGTTTACCCAGCATGTGTTATTTATCTTATGGAGAGACACCACTTGTGAACTGTGGACCCCGGTCCTATTTCCATCATATTGCTATCACCTGTTTACTTTACTCGCACTGTTTACTTTACTTGCATAATATTATCATTTTCCACTTGATACGCTGATACCCTTTGTTTCAAGCAAACCGGTGAGATTGACAACCTCATCGCAAGTTGGGAACAATGTACGTGGTTGTGTTGTGTGCAGGTTCCACGTTGCTACTGGCCGAAGACGAGTCAACAAGTATCGTTAAACGGCGCCCTTGTTGGAGTGTTATTAAGCCAGTCCGCATCACCTTCAGTCGTATTGTCTGCTCTTCTCCTGAACGATTAAACCTTGGTTTCTTACTGAGGGAAAAGACTTGCCGCTGTGCTCATCATACTTTCCGCTTAGAATTTTCCAACTGCCTGGCCATAATAATCATCAACTACACGCCAGCCATCAGCCGTCTCGCCGGAGTTCCACGTCGGAACCCTAGACCACCCCGGTGAGCTCCCTCTCCTTTAAGTCACAGCCGTCAGATCTCGATCCAACAGCCCAGATCTAATCACTTAACCGAAACGGTACGGGTTAATCTCGTGCGTCCAATCTTCTTTTGATCCGACGTCCCACATTTGTAATCCATCTGAACTTGTACCAACCAATCAGACACAGCCACGTGGCCAGCCTCGGTTCAAACAGAGTTTAAAACAGAATTTTGAATCAGATTTGTGCCTAATCTTTGGAAATTCATAACTTTTGATCTATAACTCAAAAAAAAACAAATAATATGTCATTGGAATCCTTAGAACATGTAGAATCCATTAGTGCACAAAAACTTCATAGTTTCAGTATCCAATTTGAATTCATTATCAAATTGAATCAAACTCATCTGTTAGTTTATTTAATTCATATCTTTTGTTCTGCACATCCAAAAATTATAAATTTGTAGTATATGGAATCCTCCGAACTTGTAGAACATCATAGGATCAAGAAATTTCAAAGTTGATACGTGCACACACTTTGTGCATTCAAATTTGTCCAAACCACTAATTTGATCATAGTTTGAATTATAAAATTTATTTTGGGATGATTCCAATTGCAGTGACTTTGTTTTACTGCAAGCTATCCATTAGTATCACCTCCATATTTTCTTGAATTACTTCACAATTATTCAAATTCTAATATGAGGATTTGAGTAATTCCACCATAGAAACAATTCTATATTTCTTTCAACATTGTTTCTTTCTACATTAGTAAATCCTATGATTATACCCATTCATCAATATCATCTTGAGATCACCTTGATCCAATGTCATATCTAACTAAATCTATTTTATCTATCTCACATATATTCAAATTTCAATTGAGTTAATTGAGTATAGTGTGAATACATTGCAATTCTAGAATCTTCTCTTGCTAACATGGTGTTGATTTTTATCAAATACCATAGTACATGACCATGTTCATAGTGTTCAATGAAACCCTTGAGTCATATTTCCAAGTGTCATCCATTCATACCCAATCCCATGCCCACTTACTCTTGTTTACATAAACTTGTTCTCTTGTGTTGAACTATTCAGTTAGCAAATGAGTTAAATGAGTAATACAATGCATTATAAAACTATACCCAAAGCCTAAGTGTAATGCATACTATTTCAGAATAATTGTTGTCACACTTATTCAATAGTATTGTTGTTACACTAATTGACCCTTATGTGATTTAATTCACATGAGTCTTATCCAGATTTATTCATGCTTTAGTAAAGCATAAAGACTTCATCAATGATGTCTTGTTTAGCCAATTCTCATCAAACATATTGGTCTTCCCCAACTAAGCTCTCAAATTCATATCTCACAACTCATGATTCTTTTGCCATATCTCTCCTGTCATAACATCTCAATAAAACTAAATTGTTAAACAAACATTTTTCAATTGTTTGATTTGTTTGATTGTGTTTTGTATGGTATGTTTATGTTATGTTAATTTGTGTTATAGTTTATGCGAAGAGCTACGTGCTTAATTGAGAGAAGTAAAAGATCGTATTCTTCAAAAAGGCAAGTGTCACACATATCTTCTACCTACTTTACTACTCCCTTCGGTCGGAAATATCTGTCGGTGCCGACCATTTTGCAAAAAAAATCATCAACTTTTTGACCATTAACCCGCGGTCAACCCGGTCGTGACAGTGAGGAAGCGCGACGCCCCGACCCCCGAGGCCCCCTCCCACGACGCCCACTCTCTCTGCTCTCCCACTCGCTGCTAGGCATGCTCCCGTCGCCGCCGCCCTCCCCTCGCCTCGCCGCCGTCCTCCACCTTCCCTCGCATCGCCGCCGTCCTCCACCCTACCTCGCCTCGCCGCCATGCTCCACCTTCCCCGCCGCGTTCTCCTCCACTTTTCCCCGGCTCCCTGCGCTCCCTTGCAGCGAAAGATTGGACCTTTCGGTCCAGCCGGCAACGAACCGCCGAATCCTGCGTCGGCGAGGTCAGATCCGGTGGCTGCGAGTCCGGACGCGCCGGATCCGGTGGCCCCGACACTGGTTGCAAGGAGGCAGCACGGAGGCAGGCCACCGTCGCGTGGCTACCCACCACCCCGTGGCGCGGAGACGGGGCAGATCGACGTCCTCGACATCTGCAGCGGAGGGAGCAGGCGAGCCGGAGGTGCTACTCCTCGAGCTCCTCACCGTTCAAGGCAGGCGCGCGCGCGGGGATGCCGTCGGCGTTCGGGCACGAGGCCGGGCGTCGCGCGCTGGAGGAAATCCCCGCAAGGACGAGTACACTGTCGACCTCCACAAGCGCCTCCATTCTCACCCATACCCACCATTCCCGATAGTCAGGTGTCTACCTTCTAAATCATGTGGCTGCGCACAGTTACATGCCCGATAGATTAACCCTGCTCATGCGTGCTGCACCTGTGCTCTGCCAAGCTATAAAACACTGCAGACTGCAGTGATCGTTGATGTAATGTGTGGATTCAGTTCGAGCTGAAAGAAAAAGCTGTCTGTGCAGCTGGGCGTTCGTCGCCGGAAAAACTCCAGTGTCTTCTTCCACCTCCGTCTGTGCGAGAGAGAGAGCCACAAAGGGGCTGCCCTCCGGCAGCCCCAACAATTTCTGCTCTAGGATGGATTTTGGTAGGCGTTTATTTTGCAGCTTAGGTTACATTTTGTCAATTCAGTCAAACGAAATTCCCTTTCGACCGCTAGGTTGTTTTGTTATGATTGGAAAACTGTAGATGTTGCTTGCTGATTGGAGTACAAGTTTACGGTGCAGACAGTCTCACACCGCAATACAGAACAAACTCCAATAATTTCCCCTAATTATATGGGTCACCAAATTATTTCTATGCAGAAGGCAGATATTTCAGTACCCATAGACATCACCAGAAGAATTAATCGGCAATCATAACCACATGTCAAGCTCACAAAAGGAAGGTTATAATGGAGAAACGCAATTGCATAGGTTAAAGTACGTATAGTGCAAGTATATATAGTGCAAGTACATATAGTGCAAATACATATGGATGACAGTACAATATGTAATCTGCTCTTTTTAGACAAACTACTCCTTTCCTTTTCTTGTATGCACTGCTCCATCGGACAAGGACAATGACAAGAAAGAGTACTCCACTAGTGAGCAGCTATAATTTCCAAAGTTTTTTGATATAGTTCACCATCAACTTTTAGAGCCCTAGGCAAACTTTTTTCTTTCACCATTTTATCTTTGTTCATGTGTGGGATCTTATATCCCATGCCTCCCTCATCCTTCATAACTTCCTCCAAGACTGATTGTAGAGTTACGAACACTTTGTCTAGCTTATCAACATCATAGCTGTCAAATGCCACTTCAACAGATTCTATCAGCTCTTGGAGAGTGTTTGGTGCACTTTCAAGTGTTAAGGACTGGATAGAACTAAAATAACCAAGGTCCAACGCATTCATATCTGGTGAGTTTGCCGGCTGATTTATCAGTTCAATTTTTAGCCCTGTATTTTCTACAGCTGCTAGAAAACCTGGATCGTTAGACGGTACATGTGTTCGGGCATTATCTTGTTGTATGTAGATGGTTCCTTCATCATCTTTAGGCCATATGGCTTCAATAGCTGGAACTACCTTCTCACAAAGGTATTCTCTCATCACGTCTCGGGTAACTACCACTGGCTTTATTTCCATAGTGCCTTTGTCCCTATTCTTGGAATTTCGAACTGCTGGAGTTTCCTTGATAAATGCCCAAACTCCAATCTTCCCATCAAAAGTTGATTTTCCATTAGCATCAAACCTAGGTCTAGTCACAGCGCAAAGAAACATTACCTTGCCTATGCTATTTTTGTTCTGAACACTACGCTCAGGATCAGTTTCTTCAGGCAGAAGGTAGTAAGTTCTCTTTCTTTTGGTCATATCAAACCACTTTTCATCGATATGGACTATGTTTTGCATATTATTGAAGGCTGGCATAGCATTTGATAGGGTTCTTTGATCCAACATTGAGTTGCAAAACTTGAGCCTGCCTATTTTGTTTGCTTCTTTCAACAGGGGCTTCAAACTGCTTGTGTGTCGCCTAATCTCGCCCCATTTGAACCGACTCTGCAATGTTGTATAGGCAACATTGAAAGATAGTGCTAGTGCCCTCATTGTAGACCTTTTGTTGAGAGGAATTGTACGTATCCTCTCGAGACCAAGGTCTAGCCTCTTGCGACCACATCTCCCTTTCTTTTTACTTTTCACGTTAACTTCTTCGCCTCTTGCAATCTGCTCAGTTGCATCTTTCCATATTCTTTCTACGGTTCTCACAATTGTTTTCAATAGCTCAGCTACAACTATTTTGTCTGCCAAGAGTACTTCTCTGCCTTGACTTAGTGCTTTTAGTGCAAGATAAACTCCAAATCTTTGATCATTGGGCAGGTTTTTGCTTTTCTCTACACCTGATCAACTGAAAAATGATGAAAATGTGTTAGATACAGCCATAACATATGCATTTCTGTGTTATGCAGGTTAAATTGGAGCATATTGTGGAAACTGGCATTGCAAAAGAATGAGGGACAGAGCAGCTGTGAATACAGCTGTTGCTATTTCAAAAGTATGATGTACAACTTGTTGCTATTTCTGTCCTATCTGCCACCATTAATAAATCTATTTTCAAATTGAATTTGAATCCATGCATGTAACCGTATGCCTTAGCTGCACATGCATATTGCAGCGATGTATCCCTGGTAGTTATTCATGTATGCCAGAGTGTATGTCATCTGATACTTTAGTTAGCTAGTTAGCATGTGTATTGTCAGTAGAGCCATTTATATTTTAATTAGAGTGGAGTGCTTTTCTGTTCTGTACTCAAAGGTCAGGGGTGGACGGCGGTGATAAGGTTTATGCTGCTGCGGACCAGATATTGCGTGATCTGTAGAATAACCAGGACATGATGCCGTAGTGATTAGTGCTTCCAACACTTGACATTAAGTTATCCTACATGCTGTTGTGGCTCACTGGCTATGTTTTGAAATAGCTTTGACAATTTCTGTCTTCTCGAACATATGACCTGTTTTAAAACATTAAACTGTTCACTGGTTTTGAACTGTTCTTCGTCTTGTGCAGGAGTACCTGATGCTGATTCGGAGGCAGTGGAGGACGAGGATCCGGAGGCGGTGGAGGACGAGGATCCGGAGGCGGTGGAGGACGAGGATCTGGAGGCGGTGGAGGATGAGGATCCGGAGGCAGTGGAGGACAAGGATCCGGAGGCGGTGGAGGACGAGGATCCGAAGGCAGTGGAGGACGAGGATCTGGAGGAGGAAGAAGATACCGCAGCACTTGATGCATCATCCATCAATGGCACCGAGGCGTGGAGGCTGAGGAACGTTGGCTGGGTACTGGGGAAACTTGGACGGGTGTTGGCTGGACGTTGATTTTCCAGAGGAGGAGCTTGCTGGAGGACGAGGTGGCCGGTGGAGGAGCTTGCTGGAGGAGGAGCTGGCCAGAGGAGGAGCTGGCCGGAGGAGGAGCTTGCCGGAGGAGGAGCTTGCCGGAGGATGAGCTGGCCAAAGGAGGAGGTGCCTGGAAGAGGACAACCTGGAGCTCCTCCGACGATCTGACCTGTAGTTCCTACTAGAGAGGAGAGACGACCTGGAGCTTCTCCTCCGACCTGGAGCTTCTGCTGGAGAGGAGGGGGACCTGGAGCTCCTCCTCCGGCCTGGACCTGGAGCTCCTCCTCTGGCCTGGAGCTTCTGCGACGAGCTAGACGAGCGATGCGAGCGAGCGATGCGGGCGGACCGATTCCGAACTGGATCTGGAGGACATTTCCATTCGTTTTGAATTTAGAAGGTTTTTTTTGTAAAGTGGCATTATACTATCGCTCCCGACAGTTATTCCCGACTGGAGGGAGTACTATATTAGTGTTTTTCAGTAGTATGCATGTTAGGTGGAATATTCAGTTGTTTTATAAATTGCTAGATCCCAGTAGTGAGTAGCCAACCTCAAACCCCACATGGTTGGATGCTAAAATATATGAATATTGATGCTATGTTTTGATCATATGAAAAGTCGTTTTGTGAATAAATTAACAACTTCAACTAAAATAAACTACCTGGGTGGATTGGTTTGATAAGTTGAGGCGAGGAAGGTGGGTCCTAGGGCACATGCTAGGAAAGAAGTGTAACCCAGGAAACCGCTCGAGATGGCCACTCAGGATTCAAGAGATTAATATGGCTTCCATGATTAAAGCACTTCCAGTACAGCCTTATGACATTATGGGCTCTGTCTTGATTGAGTAGGATTAAGGGTTCAACCATAGGGTACTGACGACAGGTGGTAGCAGAATATAGGGGGTACGGTCAGATCCAAATGGTTGAATGCTTTTTCTGAAAGATCTTGTCTCATTTTATGTATGGGCGTAAAATGAGTCTTAAGGTGAAAGTGCACAACCCTTGCAAGGTGTTAAAATCTAATCGATTAGCCGCGTCCTCGGAATGGACAATTGAGTCTCTAGCCATGGAATGTTCGGAAGAATCTCATCATCATTTCTGAATGCTTTAAAATTTGACTAGCAACAATCAGGAGAAGCACAGGGCCATACACTCCGAGGGGTGGTGGTTTCTGTTGTTTCAAAAACTATGTTGAGTTTCGCCCAAAAACTACATACCGGCCAGTATATAATGTATGGGGGTTATTTTAGCCCTTCATAAATAAAATTTTGATAAAAAGATTTTGCAAAGATAGTAGGATAAAATTGGCTTTATGCAAATTAGCCTATGAGATCCACCAAACCAGATGTCATGTAGTATAGTCTTTTCACAAATGCCACCAAATATGTGTCATTTGCCAGTACGTTGTTGTACTGACCCCTCTAGGGCTGCATATTCAAACGTGCAGGTTTTTATTCGAGTAAGGAACCAGGAGTAGGATCTCGAGTCTACATTTCAACATGTCTACCTGTGGCACTTGACGAAGATGGAGCCTCATTGCTACTATGCTTTATGCTGTGTACTCGTAAGATTGAAGACCTATGTAACTGGATTTACGTTAAAATATTGATGCTATTGCAATGATTACTATATTTTGTACTATGGTGCTATCTACTGATCCAGGGAATGACACAGCTACACATGAGTTCTGCCTTTAGGTAAAGATAGGGCGCTACAAAGCATGCGCGAAGTCAACCCAAATAAAGCATCAAAGGAGAATAGCACAATATTATGCTTCTATAAGATAAAAATAACGAATGATTCTTTCAAAGGCACATTAAGCACTCTCAGTCATTTGAGACAAGTCATGCTATAATAATAACTACTACTACTAAGCATATAATCAACATAATATCAAGCATGACATGCTAAATTCTAAGCCACGGTCTAAACAAGCTCCCTTTTGCATCACTATAAGCATGAAACATTTTACTCTTTTCCAACACCAATCAACCTATTTGAAACAACTCTCAAAGATGAGAAGCAACAAAGACCAGAGGTTTAAACACACCTAGCTACAAAGAACTAACAAGTTCTGAATAAAAATAAAGGCAAAAAATAAAAGCTAAACACAGTACTAGAAAAAGAGAACACTCGTTGAACGATAAAAGTGAAAACTGGAGTGTTCTAGGCAATGAAACCAGATTGCAAAAGAAAAATGTTGGGGTCCAACCATTTATTGCAGCAATCAAAACAAAAGAAAACTGAAAGCAAAAATAAAGATTCTCCAAGAAAAACACATAGTATATGAAGCAATAAAAAATATATCTTGAAAGATGACCTGATATTTTTGTTGATGAAGAAGGGGTGCCATGGGGCATCCCCATGATTTGATGCTAGTACTTCTTGGATATTTCTTGGGGTGACATGGGCATCCCCAAGCTTGAGCTTTTGTCCATACTTCATCTCATCATTCTCCTTTCCCTACACTTGAAAACTTCGTTCATACAAAACTTCACACAATTCTCATTAGCAATATTAGTTTATGCAAGATAGTAAATCCACTTTTGGTTCAGTTTCAACTCAAGTACAACACTTATTAACAAATAAGCTACTGTAGCAACTTCTCTCAAAAGTTCCGTGATCAAAAGAACTCAAAAAGAAAGAGATCAAGAGGCAAATGCAAATAGTGCCAGAAATCTGTCAAAACAGAACAACTGGTAAAGATCAATTTTTTTCGAAAATCTTCTGTTGCTCAAATCGAGAAGTGCAAAACTAATGAAAGTTAGATAATAACCTGGGGCATGTGCACAAGAAATCGTAGATCAAAATGATGTTCTGGGAATTTTCACAAATGTTTACGGTGAAGCGCAGAAATCTGTTTCGGGACAGCAACTTCCCCAAATCTTACCTTCCTCCAATTAGAGGTTACTCTTGGCACAAAAACGAAATAAAAATGATAAGGAGAGGTCATTACAGTAGTAACAACTTCCAAGACTCAACAAAAAGAAAAAGTACTGAAAAGAGAACATTGTGTTATCTCCTAAGAGTGCTTTTCTTTAACGCCTTTCAGCTAGGCGCAGAAAGTAAGAATCAAGTATTTTCAAACGAAGAAGCATTAATACCAGATGCCTTACGTCTACCTCTCTTACCTTGCTCTTACCTTTAGGAAAATCATGATGATTGCCTGGTGGGGAAGTGAACTTCATGGTGCCTTTTCCCACATCTATTACTGCTCCCATGAGTTTTAGCAGAGATCTTCCAAGTGTGATTTGTCCATTTCCTACACATTCAAAACAAGATAATCAGTAGATACCATTCTCCTTAGGATTTTTGTAAACAATTTTCAGCTAATCCAATGGGTAATATAATGGAATTATTGGTAAGAGATATTTCTTCTCCATCCTCAGAAAGTCCCCAAAGATTCATAAATATCCTTAGGCATAAGGCAAAATTCAGACATAATATCACAACGAGCATGAAAAGTTTCACCATTGATAGTAACTTTCACCGTAGGGAACCATCTTGAGGGTTCGGAATTTATTGGCACATAATCATGATGCTCGCGTAGCATACCATAACATTCTTTTAAACAAGTAGTATGGGTCTCAAGAGTATTTAATCTAGCATAAATGCTCATAAGGGAAGAATCAAAATTACTCAGCGAGGTATATACTGCAATCAACTTTTTTATGACATTAAAAGCTTGATCTCCATCGCAATGAAGGAAATCTCATCCTTCTACAACATCCAAAGCATATCTATAAAAAAGAGCGAGACCAAAGTAAAAGCTACTAAGAAGCATGCCCAGAGTCATTTTTGGTTTAGTTTTACCATGGGAATCATAAATTCTAGACCAAGCTTTTTTAAAACTCTCTTTACTCCTTTGTTTAAAAGTGAAGATGATTTCCTCACGCGACATAGTGGTAGGAACTAGACTAGACATAAGAACAACTTGAAGTAGGAACTAATTTTTTTTGTATTTTTGATAAACAAGAAGCAAACAAAATCAAGTAAAGAAACAAAGCAAAACAATAACAAAGTAAAAAGATTGGAAGTGAGAGACTCCCCTTGCAGAAATCCTCTTTTTCCTCGGCAACGGTGCCACAAAACTTGTTGATGGTGCGGTGTTGATGGACCAGTTGGGAACCCCAAGAGGAAGGTGTGATGAGCACAGCAGTAAGTTTTCCCTAAGTTATGAAACCAAAGTTTAATCGACCAGTAGGAGAAAGAAACCACTTCTGAAGGTTGTTGCGAACTGGCTTTTGGCATGGCGCACTACCAGTGCCAGCAGCAACATGGAACCTGCACACAACACAACCAAGATACTTTGTCCCAACTTGCAGTGAGGTTGTCAATCTCACTGGTTTGCTGAAAACAAAGGATTAAACATATCGTGTGGAAAAAGATATTAGTTTGCAGTAAGTAAATAAATAATGCTTGCGGAAAAGAAAACGGTGCTTGCAGTAGATGGTAATATATGTGTAAAAGAATGGACCGGGGCCACAGTTCACTAGAGGTGCCTCTCCATAAAGAAAGATAACATGCTGGGTAAACAAATTACAGTTGGGCAATTGAAAAAATAGAGAATGCATAACAATGCATGTACATGTCACAAAGATCACCATGAGATTCACTTGGCATTACAACATAATACATAGACCGTAATCCAACTGCATCTATGACTAATAATCCACCCACATGATATCATCCGAACAACCCTTGGGTATTAAGTTGCAAGCAACAGATTATCGCCTTAAGCAAAGTGTGTAATGTAAACAATACAAATGACATTGAACAAAAGATTATTGTTTTCTCCCTAGTAGCAACAACATATCTACAACCTTATATGTTATTGTCACTCTCCCAAATTACTAGAGGCATGAACCCACTATCGAGCATAAATACTCCCTCTTGGAGTCGCTAGCATCTACTCGGCCAAGATATCTACTAGAAACAGAGAGCATGCAAGATCATAAATAACATAGACATGATAAATCAACAATCAACTTGACATAGTACTCAATATTCATCGGATCCCAACAAACACAACATGTAGAATTACATAACGATGATCTTGATCATAATAGGCAGCTCACAAGATCTAGACATGAAGCACCTGGAGGAGAAGACAACCATCTAGCTACTGCTATGGACCCATAGTCCAAGGTAGACTACTCATGCATCACTCCGGAGGCTAGCATGGTGATGAAGAAGGCCTCCAGTGATGATTCCCCTCTCCGGTAGGGTGTCGGAAGAGCTTCTAGACCCTCCCGATCTCGGGATGACGACGGCGGCGGCTTGCAGTATGTTTCGTGGAAAAGTGTTTGTCTCCTTAGGGTTTTCCCATCGAAGGGAATTTCTAGGCGGAAGGGCGATGTCAGGGGGTGGACCAGGGGGCCACACCACCTGGTGGCGCAGCCAGGGGATGGCCCGCGCCACCCTATGGTGCGACCGCCTCCTGGTCCGGCTCCGTCTCTCCTTTGGACTCTGTCTTCCTTTCTGGTAAATAGGAACTTCGTCTTTCGTTTCGTCCAATTTCAAAAATATTTCCTGTGTAACTTTTCTAAAACACAAAAACAGCAGAAAACAGGAACTTGCACTATGGCATCTCGTTAATAGGTTAGTTCCTGAAAATGCATAAAAATGCGACGAAGTGTAACAAAACACAAAGCAATTGGTGTAAAACAAGCATGGAGCATCAAAAATTATAGATACGTTTGCAACGTATCACGTACCCAGGTTCAGGGCCCTTCTCGCCAGAAGTAACACCCCTACGTCCTGCCTTGTTCTTTATTATGAGCACACGGTGGCTACAATGGTGCTCCTTGAGCTGTGTTGTCTAGAGGAAGAAGAAGACTAGGTCGATCCCCTACTCTAAGTGTCCAGGCCCCCTTATATAGGCAGGGGCCTGGTTACATGTTCTGGTCCGGATACCCGGCAGCCGGCTTCACAGTGGCCGTGACGTTGGCGTGGGTCCCACCTCTCCTGCTGCTCTGCCTGGTGCAGGCCGCTTTATAAAGTAACCTTGTCCCCTGGACTGGCATAAACGCGGTATATGCCCCCGGCTCACCTCGAAACCTCCTGTTGGAGGCTGGTTTACTAGGGCAATTGGTGGTGACGGTCCGTGGCTAGCGTCACCGCGGTCTCCGCCCTCTGCCGCTTTTGTCGAGTTCCTGCAGACTTTAATAAAGCGTCAGTTAGGAGTGGCGTCATCGTTGATGGCTTGGGCCGCCATCAGAGAAGACCGGAGCCGGCTACTGGCGCACTGGCCCGTCGAGCGGAGCCGGCCTTGTTGGCCGATCATAGCGCTGATCCCTGGGATGCCAGCCAGAAGGTTCCGCTGCCTTCGGCATACCTAGGAGGTCATCCCCACGACACTGTGCAACATGTCACTAGGTCACAGAGATGGATTAGCAGGTATGAGTAAACAACATTAGTCGGTGATAAGATTTAACGAGGTATTGGTAATACCGACGATCAGATTTTAGGTTATCCTAGTATCAGCGACTAAAAGAACTTCGTAGAACGCACAAGGATCATCACGGATTTCTAGATTCGACTGAAGATCATTTACAGGAGAGAGTTCTCGGTCTGTCACATTCTCGAACCGTCGGGTAACACACTTAAGGGATCACGATGCTAGAGATGATTTTGTTATTATCCGAAAACACCGTGTGAAGTTTTATGAGAGAGGGAAAAGTTCCAACTAAGTCCGAAATAGTTTCAGTGAAATGCGGAATAGTTTTGGTGGAGTCCAAAATGGTTCCGATGGAGTCCGGAAGTGTTTCAGAGTAGCAAGAAATTAATAATGAGTTAATTAATATTGATTAAATAATTAATAAATATTAAATCACCTAATGGGCCAATTTCTGGAAAGAAGCCCATAAGGGAGAAAGAAATAAAGGGGGGCGCCCTGGACCCTGGCCCAGGCCGGCCAGTGTTAGGTTTTGGAGGGCCGGCTGGGCCCTACCAACCCTAGACACCGCCTCCCACCTCCTCCCTTGGCCGCCGCCCTAGGGCTGCCTTGGGGAGGGGGTAAGGTGCACCCCATACCCCCGATATAAAGGGGGCCTTGGGAGGAGAGGACACACTATCCACGAGCCCCTCCTCCCTTAGCCGCCCACCTCCTTTGGCCGCCGGCCTCCCTTGGCCGCCGCCCTCCTCCTTGCTCACTCCCTCGTGGCCTCCCAAAGGGCTGCGTAGGGGAAGATAATCAACATCGCTGCACGTCGTCGTGTTGCAGAGTTTCTGAGTCCCTGTCCAAAGCCGTCTACTTCCGCATCTCGGCTGGAACGGGGATTCCGGGATTCATCATGGTCGCCGTACATTTGCGAGTACACGGAGGTGCCGCTCGTGCGACACCAGAGTCGTTGCTCCAAGATCTCCATCGACCTTGAGGTCGGCTACATTGTCTTCATCATTAATGCTTGTGCGAGAGTATAATCCCCGCATTTCAGTCTACGAGGGTTTGTGTCCGACCTCCTACCGTTACAACATTTCTAATAGATAGGTCCTTTGGCATATTTAGGGTTGAGTAGCCAATAATTTTTTTATTATTTGCACCGAACCCCAGCAGTGGTATCAGAGCCGGATGTATGCGTAGTATGCTTGCACGGTTAGAACGCATAGTGGTGATGCAGGCATTGATCGTCTTATTGACTTGGCACCGCACCGGTGGACGGATGGAGATCATACCGGAGGCTCGATGGAGATCAAGCACTTTGATGAAGAAACCATATCATATCACGCGTTATTTACATTTGATGTTATTGTGTGATTTCTTGTTTTTGCTAGTATTACATACACGATGGTAGCATAGAATAAGAAAATCCCTAATCAAATACCAATTAATTTGTGTTTTACCTTACATGTGCAGTCGTGACAAAGATCTTAGGTATGAAGCCAATCGTGATGATCGGGGGCTAGACATATCAAAGTTCATATAAGGCATGGGTACAAGCCATGTATGCACCACGTACAACACATAAATTTGAGTTGGCGAGCCCTAGTATGTGCAGACATAGCGTCGGGACATGGAAGACCAAAAGGTCGAGCATGGGTCGCAAAGATGTGCGATTGACATAAGTTATGTCTACCTTCGACGTTGCATCGTTTGGCCATGACGATCGGGGCAGTGTAATGAACAATTGTAGGGATGTTGTTCTAAGTGGGATTTCTACACAGTTAAATAGTTTAATAAAATTAAACTCATATTATGAACTTCAGTATTTATACCTTTTCAAATTTGTGTAGATGATCACGTCCCTTGATTTCACGCAGTTTTTCAATGGTCAAGTGCTTAGTGCCGATGGGTCTAATTTGACCAAATGGTACCTCGTTTGAGAACTTCAGTCCAACGTATTGAGACACTTTTTACGATAATTGAGCCATTAGGATTACTACTGGAAGAGCATTCGGACCAGGCAATGATTAACACATTTCGTTATAGATGAAACTATTACTTCATAGTCCGTACTGCAATCCTCAACAAGATGGTACCTGAGATGAGGAGTTTCTAGGAGACTGCCGCATCAAATGTGATCATAAGTGATCTAAAAGATATCTTTGAACCTGAAGTGCGCGTGATGAGACATGATTGCCTGAATGAATTCTTCTCATGCAAGATGGAGGAACATGGATGTGTGGGATTGCATCTTGCTAAGATGCTTAGAATCCATAGGTGTCTGACTGTAGAATTGCAGTTTGACCTGACGATCGACATTGCCAAAAGTGTGGTACTGCGTTCGCTCCCTCCAAGCTACAGGAGTTTCGTCAAAAGATTTCTGAGAAAGGCTAAACCAGTCAACCTTCATCAGCTCATGGCGAGGATCAGGCTTCATGAAATTGAGCCCTCTCACGTGGAGATCACCGATCTGACAAGTATATGTGTTATACAATGTTATAAATGTTCCATAAAAACTTATGCGGTTTTTGAAGTATGAGATACTAATTTTAGTTTTGTTGAAAACAGGAGTGTTCATGGAGGAGATGCCCATGGCGCCCTGCAGGAGGACATGCTTGATGTTTCGCTGGCGCCGATCTACCTCTACATTTATCTTCAAGATTTAGGAATTTGAATAAAGTTTTGTAATTAGTTTTGCATTAAAGACATTGTGATTGTCTCAAATGTATGAGACAAAGTTTATTCGTGTGTAATGAACAAGTCGGTTGTTTTAGAGCAATGAAAAACGTCTTTTGAATGACTTTGAATAAAATTATTCTTATTTATTCTTGTTGATATAATTGCAAGGATTTATTATATTATGATTAAAATCTTTATTATGTATTGTCCATGCTTAATAGTGAATTTAAGTTCTTTTATGAAAATACTTATGTGAATTTCATAGCGATGAAATTGAATATATGTTTTGAATTGTATCAATTACATATAAGTTTGTGGTAATTTCATATCGATGGAATTAAATGAGTGTTTGATATTTGATCGAATTCACATACGATCCACACTTCATTTATTTGAAATGAATTAAAAACCCTTCATGCTAAAGTGTAAAATACACAAGTATTCATATTATGTATAAAAGATGTGTAGTATTTTATAAAACTAAAGATATCATTATTTCACAAAAAATCTTTATTAAATATTTAATAACTATTTGAATTACTAAGTAAGGATTAAATTGTTTGATTTGTACAAATAGTTTAATGAAATAAAGAAAGTTTTGAGCTAAGTCAAATTTGAATCGGTAAAAAATGACTAAGTTCAAAATTTATTATTTGAAAGTAATTTGACGAATGAGTTCAACAAATAATAATGCTAAAAAAATTCAAATTATTGAAAAGTTCGCATTAAAATCATATTCCAACGGGCACTATTTATTAAAGAAATAAATCACTATAGTGGCATAAATTATCATTTAATGTAGCACATTTAAATAAACTCAATTTAAATAAATAGGAAGCCATATAATAATACTATATGAGTTATAGTGTGATTTATAAAAGTTTCTGGGTTATTCTGATAATTTGAAATTAAGAAATGTTTTGGGTGATTTCAATTAAATCTACATAAAATAAAAAGCTGCTCTGGTAGTAGCAAGTGTAATGTTTTGGTTCGAGAAAGTTCGACTTCTAGATGAGTGTGTTTCTATTTCGCATGGTTTATGAGAAAATCAATGTAATTAATCATACACCATTGCAACACTAGAATACAAAGGCTCACCCTTCTACCAAACATTAAACTTAAACAACATCATGAGATGATGATAAGGTGTCATACAATAGTGACAAGTTGCAAAGGGTATAATGATCTGATCTGTGCAGATCGCTAAGGTAGGTCCTCACAAGCATGCGTGATCAAAGGATCATATAAATGATATGCTCCATGATTAGTAAACAAAATGCGGATAGATTATTTGTACTCTAGTGCAAGTGGGATACTGAAGGAAATTTGCCCTCGAGGAAAATAATATTGGACTTATTTGCATATTTAATATAGTTCATAACAAATTTAATACTATGCTAGAACTATGTCAATAACAAACATTGATATAGGTGTGGTATTAAATGATTAGGTGTCCCTAGTAAATCCTCTATTTAGTAGTTCATTGATCAACCGACGATCGAGGTTTCCCGATCATGGAGCATTACGCCAATTGACAATGAGATCATGCCATTTGATAATGCCATGATGGATATTACCCAAGGTTTCTCTTGCAACACGATTGTGTCATGATGTTCACATTGCAATATGAAGAAAATGTTATAGCTTGATCCTTAGACTGTGAGGTTATACTTAATCACTATTTCTGGAGGAAACCTTGATTGCATAAACCGTCACATCATAACAGGGTGACTAAAAAAGGTGTCTCTTGGTTTCTCCAAAGGAGTAGGTTGAGGCGCATAAACCAATAGCGGGATTTGATACTCTATTTGCTCATCCGCATGACGTATTTGATACTCTAGGCCCACTCAGTGAGAATACATCAAAGCTGCACAGCATATGACTAGGTCACGGAGATGGATTATCACAGACAAGTAAAGAGCATTAGCCGGTGATAAGATTAAATGATGTAACATCCCAAGTTTTTATTAAATTTTGGAATTTTTTTTGATCTGTATTGATTGAAATTTCTCAAGGAAATTAAAACTTTCTAAGTTTACTTAAAATGACATATTAGAAAAAAACTTTTCAAACTTTTTAATATTTCTTGAAGAACTCCTTTGAGAAAATAGAATTTCAAAATGCATAGGAAGATTTTAGCAAATGCAAGCTTAATTGCATAGGAAGCATAGGAAGCATTTACCAAATGGTTCATCTATACCTAATAATAAAGGACGCAAGGGTTCCATGGTTTGGTTTTTCCGTTTAGTTCCGATCGTTAGATCTGGGCCGGCCCAGTTAAGAACGATGGCTGGTCTGGCCATGATCCAAGGAAGAGTCCCACGCAATGACCAAGACCTAAGTCTCATATATACACAGCTTGATCGGGGTCATTGACCAAAATAATCAACAAATTTTGGCTATTGGGTCGCAGATGAGGTCGCTTGACGATCGCCGTTAACCTTTGCTCTCCAGCGTGGGATCGGCGAAATCAAGCGCGGAGACCCTTGGATTGGTGACGCTGCTCATGAGGAAATTATAGAGGGCACGAAGTTCGTGGTGGGATGACGCTGACCGGAGTTGCCTATTCATCGAGATGATGTTGGCGCTCCAGCAATCCAGGCGTCTCAGAGCGCTGCGCTGCTCAAGATCGGCAGAAGGAAGGGGCCCAATTACTCATGCTGATTTCAATCTACACAAAACGATCAACATATTTGAAGTCGTTGGAGACCATTTGGACAGATCGTGAGTACGTCAGATGTGGCGTTGTGTAGCACTACACACCTATCCTCACGTCACCTCGACAGCTGAGAGGGATCAGGCTGAAAACAGATCACACCACACCAGTCCGCCTTTTCTCCTCCATACGCACAAAGCCAGACCGTCACCAAGAGCGGCGGCGGCGCAGACGCGATATGCCTCCTACTCATCAGCCGCCTACGGATCTCGCTCGATGTGGTCGCGGTGATCGTGATCGCTAGGATCTCGCTGGCGTCCGTCACCATCGTGCTCGTTAGTATCGTTGTGCTCCTTGCCTTTTGGTTCACGCTGCTTTCCGAGTAGACGATCTAGGTGTTGCTCGTGGCCATGGACATATACAACCTTGGGGACGTCCTCTTCCCAGGTGGCCCTTTGAGAGTCCTTCTTCAACTGGCCATGGTGAGGAACGAGTAGATACCGACATTGATCTATGAGGCAAGGGCTAATTGATGGTAAGCACAGCCAGAATTGGCACCGTCACCTGAATAGATTTGGATCCCACTTTCACGGTTGTTGAGGTGTTTGGCTGAAGAAGGAATTCAGCCTATTTGTTCACCGAATTGCTGGTGCCGCTTGTAACATGAGCCTCCGGGGGTTTTGCTACCTTTTTCTGCCTATTCGTTTCTTCTCACAACTTCCTCTGTCAATCTTTAGTTCCAAGGCAATATGTCTACTTGAAAACTCTGAAGTAATTTATGGTACAGGTTTGGCGGCTGTATATAAGGATATCAAGTCAGAAAGTTCAGGTGGATGGGAGCGCGCGTTTCGCCGCATTTACGTCTACATATGCTCCAATCGTTTCTGTCAATTGATTTGTGGCTTTTCGAAGCTTATTAGTTAAGCTTCATTTGTTGGTTTCAGTTCTAAAATTTTAGATGGCTAGATTTAAGCAATTATTATTCTGCTAATGCATGAGTACGAGAGGTGTTGGGCATTGAGTTCCACCGAGCGAGCGTGTGCAGTTATCCAGCCAGCTGCAGTGGGCATCAGTGGTGCGGCACTGAGAGTCTGAGACCAAGATGGCATCAGTGATGGGGCACCGAGAGACAAGAGGGTGGAGAGGGACAGAGGTGGCACGATGCCCTACAATGGTGTGAGGGCGCCGATGAAACCGATGCAAGCACCACAAAGGAGGATTAGCGCTAGCGAGAACCCTTGGGTATATAGAGTTAACATAATGAATGTGAGGATTTTATTGGGCTAGAACTATAGGAGCAATGTTACCCTGCTTCGCGATTGTATCAACGAGAATATATTTTATGTGTCTACACGATTTAGAAGTTTTCTCCCGTTGCAACGCACGGGCATATTTCCTAGTATAAAATAAAGGTTGCATTTTCAAAACTATGTTTGAAAATGAATTTCAAATATTATTTTCTCTAATTTTCAAAGGATTATCTCCCAAACCATATTTTTATTTTGCATTATTCACATAAACCCCTCATGGCCACTTAAGTAAAGTTTTGATGAAAATAAGTTTTACCTTTAGAAAACTAGTTTCTTACAGTTTTAAAAGGATTGCTTGAATAATTGAAAATTTTAGGATTTGATTTGAGTGGTTTTGAAACTATTTTGCAAAAGTTCTAAAAGAAATACAAAATAGAAAAAGGAAAAGAAGAAATAAAAGAAAAAATAGAAAGGGCCGCAGGGAGCCTTTTCGGCCCAGGCTCAGAACCAGCCCATGGCCTACCCGGGCTTTTTCTCCAAAGGGGTGCGCTACCTTCTCTCTCCTCTCACTGGCAGGTGGAGCCCACCTGTTAGATCCTCCTCCAATATTCGGCCAGACTCCTCTTCCCGCACGGCGTCCACTGCAGCCGTCCATTGCGCCACTAGCCCTAATACCCTAACCCCCTCCCCAAGCCAGAGCGGCTATAAAAGTCCCTCGAGCCCCTCTCCTCCTCTTTTACTTTTTCTGAACCGAGATGTCGCCAGACCGCCGAGATCGCTCGCCGGAGCTCACAGATACCGCCACCATCCCTGCTCAATTTCGACACCATTGCAAAACAAGCACGCCAACATAACCCGAAGCACACCGGTGCCACACCTTCTCCAGCCACGCCCCCTCGTCGCTAGAGGACCCATTCGACATTGTGGATCACGCACTCGAGCTCGCCGAGGTTTCCTGCATGCTGTCCAGCACTTCATCTCCTCCAGGAAGTCCCAGAAACACCGCCGTCATCGACCTCTAGGTGCACCTCGCCAGAAAACGTCGCTAGAACCCTAACCAAAAAACCCCCTTCCCATTCCCTTTCTTCGACCGTCGGATCGAGATCCAAGCGCCCAGATCAGCTCACTTACCCGAAGGAGTACAGGGCAATCTGGATCGCCCGATCCAACTTAAATCCAACGGCCACAGACCTTGATCCGCCCGAACCGGTACGAACCAATAAGATCGTGCCGCGTGTCAGCCCCAGGCCAGCCCCGAATTCAAATATGTTTTTAAATTGTTTTAAATTGCTAAAATTTGCAAAATTCATATCTTTCAAACCATAGATCCAAAAATTACAAACTTTATGTCTCTAGAAAGATAATAATGTGTAGAATCCATTAGTGCAATAAAATCCTATAGTTGCAATAATCAATTTGAATTCATTTTTAAATTGATTCAAATCTTTCTGCTACATGAATAAATACATAAATTTTGCTCTACACATCCTATTTTTACAAATTTGTAGTCTTTGGAATCCTCTGTTTATGTAGAACATCATAGAATAAAGAAACATCAAAGTTGATACATGCACACGCTTTGTGCATTCAAATTCATCCAAATCACAGCTCTGATCATAATTTGATTTCTAAAATTGATTTTGGAATGAATCCAATTGTAGTAGCTTTGTTTTACTGTACTCTATTCATTAGTATCACTTTTCAAAAAAAATTAACTTCACAATTATTCAAATTCAAATATGAGAATTTGAGTATTTTCCCATATAGGGTCACTTCTACTTCTTTTCAGCATTATTTATTTATACCAAAAGTAAATCCTATACCTATACACCAAGACCATCTTGACACCACTTTGATATAATACCATGTCTATCTAAATCTTGCTTGTTTAGTTCACATATATTCAAATTTCAATTGTGTTATTTGAGTAAAATGTGATATGTCTCTATCATAGGCTTTGTTCTACTTTTGTAGTACTGTTATACTCTACTACATATCCATACTCCATGTATCCAATAGAACCTTGTATCACATTCCCAGGTATCATTCATTCATATCCAACCCCATGCTCACTTATTCTTTTTCACTTGTATTGCACTATTCATTTTGCAAATGAGTTAAATGAGCAATGTAATGCTTCACTAATCCTTGCCCAATGTCTAAGTGTAATGTATACTATTTATGAGTAATTGTTGTCACACTTATTCAATAGTATTGCTTTTGCACTATTTGACACATATGAAGTTCAAATCACATGAGTCATTCTTAAAATTATATCTTGCCATATCTTCCTTGTTACTATATCATGGTAAGTTTAAAATGTTGAACCAGACTCTTTTCAATTGTTTATCTTGTTTGATTGTGTTGTATTGTATGCTGTGTTTATGTTATGTTATTATTATGTTATAGTTTGTACGGAGAGCTACGTGCTTTGTTGAGAGAAGTGAAAAGATCATGATCTTCAAAAAGGCAAGTGACACACATATCTTTCTACCTACTTTTTACTACTGCATTAGTGTTTTTCAGTAGTATGCATGATAGGTGGAATATCAACTGTTTTACAAAGTGCTTAGACCCTAGTAGTGTATAGCTATCCCTTAAACCCCACTTGTTAGGATGCTAAATATTTTGAAAAATATTGATGCCATGCTTTGATCAATTGTTAAAGTTGTTTTGTGAACAAATTAAGAACTTGAACTAAAATGAATCACCTAGATGGATTGGTATGTTGATGGAGGTGTAGTTGAGGGTCTCCCAGGGCCTCACGCCTCATAGAGGGTGGGGTGGACCTTGGGAGTACACTCGTGGATTGCCACTCAGGATTAAAGAGATTACTATGTCTTCTGTGTTTTAGAGTACTTCCAGTGCAGCCTTATGACACTATGTGCTCTGTCTCGATTGAGTATGATGTAAGGGTTCAACCATGAGTACTGACATGAGGTGGTAGCAGAATTATAAGGGGTACGGTCAGGCCAGTTTGGTTGAATTCTTCTTCTGAAAGGTCTTGTCTCATTTTACTCCTTGGGTAGAATGAGTCTTAAGGTAAAAGTGCACAACCCCTGCAGGGTGTCAATCTAATCGATTAGTTGTGTCCCTGTTTATGGACAATTTGAGTCTCTAGTCATGGGATATACGGAAGAATCTCATCGCCGTTTCTGAATGATTAAAACTTGACTAGTAAACCATAGGTAGGAGCTCAGGACCATGCAATCCGAGGGGTGGTGGTTTCTGTTGTTCCAACTTTGTTGATGTTTCACCCAGAACTACATACCGGCCAGTATGTAGAGTATGGGGGTTATTTCGACCCTTATAAACTAAAATTTTGAAAGAAAGTTTTGCAAAGTGGTGTAGGATCAAATTGTCTTTATGCAAGTTAGCCTATGAGATCCACCAGCCATATATCATATAGTATAGTCTTTTCACAACGGCAACCAAATATGTGTCAATTGCCAGTACGTTGTTGTACTGACACCTTTTTATTGGGGCTGCATATTCAAATGTGCTGGTTTGTTCGGATGAGGAACGATTTGTAGGATCTCGAGTCTACATTCCAACATGTCTACCTATGGCACGTGATGAAGATGGAGGCTCATTGCCACTATGCTTTCTGTTGTGTATCTGTAAGGTTGAGAATTATGTAACTGGATCTATGTTGTAATTTTGATACTATTGCAATGACTAATAAATTTTGTACTGTGGTGCTATCAGTGATCCAGGGAGTAGCACTTAACATAGGAGTTCTGCCTTTTTCAAAAGGTGGGGCTCTATAGAATGGTATCAGAGCATAGTGTTGCATGTATGATCGAGAACCCTAGGTTTGGAATAGACTAGGAAGACCTAGGATTCTTCCCTTCCTCAAGAAAAACTTCAATTCGGTTTTCCTAAATAAAATGTGTCTACATTACAGCTTGTTGCATATTTCCTATAAGCCTTACCATATTCATTTATTAAATCTTTTCTATTATTTTCATTGTTTAGATGGCCCATTTCACCAAGATGAAGACTCCCTTTGATGATGACATGGAGTACTTCAGTGTCCATCTTTCCCACATCTCTCGGATGCTAGACTTCGCCCCTCCCACTTTTCGTGGCAGAGCGTTGCTAAGTGGCATTCCAGGGAGAACTTGGTTGTTGATTGAGTCGAAGATCAAAGGACGTACCATCCATCCGCCCACCGAGACTATGGTATGCGCAAGAAGGTACTCATCCTCAGAGATAGGAGTTGTGATGGCCATGCAAGAGGCATTGGCTCACATTTGCAAGACATACTCCAAGGAAATATTCGACCTGGGTATGCCTTTCCACCTTTTTGGAAGACGCAACTCTGAAGAATGGCCTATGAGGACCCCGGGAAATCGTCCAGCAGTATCTTGGACCAAAATTCAATTTGAGGACATGGAGGTACATGTCTATAGCTTAGAGCATGCACTCCATGCCGAGATGGACACCATAGATGATGTGAAGTATTTACTCCAAGAAAGGCAGGAAAGGATTGAGCAATTGGAGGGCATCATACTGAAGATGAAGGATAAGCAGAAGACAATTGAGGCGACCAATGATAAGTTGGTATTCAAGACTGAAGCTCGGGAAGCACAGATTGCAGGACTGCAAGGTCAATGTGCATACCTCAACCAGCACTTGAAGAAGTTTGATCCATGGCCAATGAAGAAAGAAACATCGCAACCTAACAAGGATAAGGAGACAATCCCAGAGGCGCCCAAGGAGGACCTCAAGAAGCAACAGGTGCCCAAGTCCAATGAAGAGGAGACTTCTATGGAGATGAGCAGTGAGGAGCTCGTAGACATCAGGGTCAAACGCCGCCGGACTAGGAATCCAAAAGCATACCTTGCACAGTTCAAGTAGACTAGACCACCAATATCCCTAGATTATAGAACCAATGATTTATAGATGTTTTGTTGATCATACCAAAATGGTGTATGATCATACTTTGTCGTTTTTGTGATCTTCCAAAGATATATCAATAAAGGTTTACAATGCTTGTTTGACTTAATGTATGTAAGATGAATTGCCTTGATCTGCTACGTTTGAGTAGGAATCTTCCTTAGACCCCTTTTATCTATTCTCATCCATGCTAAGATCTAAACCTGTCCTAAAACCAAACAGATGCATCCTCAACATTAGAACAACCATGACAACTCTCAGATGGAAATAGTGATTCGACAAATGGTCGAAATACATACAGGAATGATGCGAGTAATGACCCAGTACATGGTCAACTATCATAGTAAAGAGTTACCTCCAGGAATGCAACAAGCACTAGATAATCATTCTCAAATGACACAAATGACACCCTAGATGTTGGCGGTTCCTAATAACAACCTGCCACAAAAACTCTCAGTAGCAAGGAATCAAGAGGTGATATTGAGATAACACTGCTAGCCTGCAAGAGCTGTGGAGAAATAGGACACACGTCTAAGGAATGTCATGAACAGTGCCCCTACTGTGATATGAGCCACCCAACTGGAGAATGCCCCATGGCCTAGGTTACTTGTTTCCTATGCGATGGAATCAACCATGTACCTACTGAATGTAAGTTTTACCCCACGGTACAACGAATGAACCAACAAGCCAAAGATGGATGGTGCCAGTTGCTGGAAGAGACCCCTGAAGATGAAAGAACCAAGATGAAGGTGGAAACGAAGGTCATGGAAATAGCAGCCCATGCCACCTCCAAGTGTTGCTTTTCATGTGAAGAAGAAGGACACTTATCTAGTAATTGCTCGAGGAAACAAGAAAGGCACCCCACCACTGTAGTGGAATATGAAGGAAATGAACTAAGGGATCTCCTAGCCTTAAAGAAACCCAAAAAGAAGAAAAAGAAGAAAGGCAATAGCAAGGTGTTATGTTTCAATTGCAAGGAAACAAGACATTATGAGAACAAATGTCCGGAAAGGAGCAACGAAGCAAACGAACAAGGTAGCGAGAAGAAAAACCTCAACCATATCACTTATTTCAAGTGCAAACAGAAGGGACACTATTCAAATCGATGCATAGAGAAAAGTACATCCAAACTCCCGTAAACTGGGATAACTGACGATGCCATAAATATAAGGAGAAGACACCAAAAGGAGTAGCCAACTAGAAGCAATTGTATTCAGCTACTAATTGTAATAAATGTTGAAAGGACATGTAAGAGCAAGGACCAACTGAATGGAATGGAATTTATTTTCTCTTTATGAAATGGCAAACCCAAGGATCTGCAACTCAAGGAAAATATGCCATACTAATGTTTACGCAAACCCCTAGCCAAGGAACGATAGGTTTTGTTTTCAAAAAAATTAGGATTGGAACATTGGTTCTATTTCCAAGAGAATTTTGTCAAAACTAGTGAGGTTGACCAAGAGTTAGAATGCGAGGTTTAATAAACCATGTATGGAGTAATAATTTGGGAGCAAGATGGATTCATCACCCTTCTTACTACTCATATTATTCACTCTCATAATATTGGCTTTGCAAACCTAGAGAGACATACCTACGAGTGGCGACGTAGTTAACCCTTGACCTTAGGAAGATAGGATATTACCCTTATAATAGGCAAGTGCTGCCAAAACGTAAGAATACGGTGAGGTTGAACCACCAGCTTACCGATAGAGAATGGCTTACAGTGGAAGATGGTCCACCAATTCTAAGAACTCCGAGTGGTTGCCAAAGAAGGAACCATAAGATGAAGGACCTACAAGGATACCAACTATGAGGGTGAAATAAAGACAAGAGACCCCCCTTAACTTGGTCTTCTGATTGACCCAAAGAGTGACCCCTTAGTGTCCAAAGTAGTGCAACAGAGATCTTGTTGGATAGAAGCTCTACAATAGAACGAGGTTATACTCAAGCAATCCTTGAGAAATACCGGATGTCCAAGTTTGTGAACACACACCTACCTATTGCAAATGAAGATAGAATCGAACTATAGATTCAAAAGATGACCCAATGCCAAGTCAAACCCAAGGTGTACCTGGCTGAACCCAAGGACCTAGACTACCTACAAAAGATTCTTTTAAGGGTGGTAGCCACCTAGATAACCCAAACCCTTCTTCCTTCTAGCCTCTCCGAATCTCGGGGACGAGATTCCTTTTAAGGGTGGTAGTCTGTAATATCCCAAGTTTTTATTAATTTGGAAAATAAATTGTTTGATTTGTATTGATTGAAATTTCTCAAGGAAATTAAAACTTTCTAAGTTTACTTAAAATTCCTTATTAGAAAAACATTTTCAAACTTTTTAATATTTCTTGAAGAACTCCTTTGAAAAAATAGAATTTCAAAATGCTACTTTCTTTCTTTTATTCAAAACATATGCAAGCTTATTTGCATAGGAAGCATTTACCGAATGGTTTATATAAAATAAAGGTTGCATTTTCAAAACTATGTTTGAAAATGAATTTCAAATATTATTTTCTCTAATTTTCAAAGGATTATCTCCCAAACCATATTTTTTATTTTGCATTATCCACATAAACCCCTCATGGCCACTTAAGTAAAGTTTTGATGAAAATAAGGTTTACCTTTGAAAAACTATTTTCTTACAGTTTTAAAAGGATAGCTTGAATAATTGAAAATTTTAGGATTTGATTTGAGTGGTTTTGAAACTATTTTGCAAAAGTTGTAAAAGAAATACTAAACAGAAAAATAAAAAATAAGAAATAAAAGGAAAAATAGAAAGGGCCATAGGGAGCCTTTTTGGCCCAGCCTCAGAACCAGCCCACGACCCACCTGGGCTTTTTCTATGAAGGGGTGCGCTGCCCCCTCTCTCCTCTCGCTGGCAGGTGGAGCCCACCTTTCAGATCCTCCTCCTAGCTCGGGCCAGACTCCTCTTCCGCATGCGGTCCACTGCAGTCATCCATCGCGCCGCTCGCCCTAATACCCAAACCCCCTTCCCAAGCCAGAGCGGCTATAAAAGCTCCTCGAGCCCCTCTCCTCCTCTTTCACTTTTCCCGAACCGAGACGTTGCCAGACCGCCGAGATCGCTCGCCGGAGCTCAGAGATACCGCCACCATCCCCGCTTGATTTCGACGCCATTGAAAAATGAGCACGCCGACGTAACTCGCAGCACACCGGCGCCACACCTTCTCCAGCCGCGCCCCCTCGTCGCCATAGGACGCATTCGACATCGTGGATCACGCACTTGAGCTCGCCGAGGTTTCCTGCATGCCGTCCAGCACTTCATCTCCTCTAGGAAGCCCTAGAAACGCCGCCATCGTCGAACTCTGGCCACACCTCGCCGGAAACGCCGCCATCGTCGAACTCTGGCCACACCTCGTCGAACTTTATGTCTGTGGAAAGCTAATAATGTGTAGAATCTATTAGTGCAATAAAATCCTATAGTTTCAGTAATCAATTTGAATTCATTTTTATGTGCACACACTTTTTGCATTCAAATTCATCCAAATCACTGTTCTGATCATAATTTGATTTCTAAAATTGATTTTGGAATGAATCCAATTGCAGTAGCTTTGTTTTACTGTACTCTATTCATTAGTATCACTTTTCAAATTTCTTGAACTTCACAATTATTCAAATTCAAATATGAGAATTTGAGTATTTTCCCCTATAGGGTTACTTCTATTTCTTTTCGGCATTATTTCTTTCTACCAAAAGTAAATCCTATACCTATATACTAAGACCATCTTGAGAACACTTTGATATAATACCATGTCTATCTAAATCTTGCTTGTCTAGTTCACATATATTCAAATTTCAATTGTGTTATTTGAGTAAAATGTGATTTGTCTCTATCATAGGCTTTGTTCTACTTTTGTAGTATTGTTATACTCTACTCCACACCACATATCCATACTCCATGTATCCAATAGAACCTTGTATCACATTCCCAAGTATCATGCATTCATATCCAACCCCATGCTCACTAATTCTTGTTCACTTGTGTTGCACTGTTCATTTTACAAATGAGTTAAATGAGCAATGCAATGCTTCACTAATCCTTGCCCAATGTCTAAGTGTAATGTATACTATTTATGAGTAATTGTTGTCACACTTATTCAATAGTATTGCTTTTGCACTATTTGACACATATGAAGTTCAAATCACATGAGTCATTCTTCAAATTATATCTTGCCATATCTGCCTTATCACAATATCATAATAAGTTTAAAATGTTGAACCAAACTCTTTTTGATTGTTTATCTTGTTTGATTGTGTTGTATTGTATGGTGTGTTTATGTTATGTTATTGTTGTGTTATAGTATGTACGGAGGGCTACGTGCTTAGTTGAGAGAAGTGAAAAGATCGTGATCTTCAAAAAGGCAAGTGACACACATATCTTTCTACCTACTTTTTACTACTGCATTAGTGTTAGTATGCATGATAGGTGGAATATCAACTGTTTTACAAAGTGCTTAGACCCTAGTAGTGTATAGCTATCCTTTAAACCCCACTTGTTAGGATGTTAAATACTTTGAAAAATATTGATGCCATGCTTTGATCACTTTGTTAAAGTTGTTTTGTGAACAAATTAAGAACTTCAAGTAAAATGAATCATCTGGATGGATTGGTATGTTGATGGAGGTGTAATTGAGGGTCTCCCAGGGCCTCATGCCTCGTAGAGGGTGAGGTGGACCTTGGGAGTACACTCATGGATTGCCACTCAGGATTAAAGAAATTACTATGTCTTATGTGTTTTAGAGTACTTCCAATGCAGCCTTATGACACTATGGGCGCTGTCTTGATTGAGTATGATGTAAGGGTTGAACCATGAGTACTGACATGAGGTGGTAGCAAAATTGTAGGGGGTACAGTCAGGCTAGTTTGGTTGAATTCTTCTTCTGAAAGGTCTTGTCTCATTTTACTCCTTGGGTATAATGAGTCTTAAGGTGAAAGTGCACAACCCCTGCAGGGTGTCAATCTAACCGATTAGATGTGTCCCCGATTATGGACAATTTGAGTCTCTAGTCATGGAATGTACGGAAGAATCTCATCACCATTTATAAATGATTAAAACTTGACTAGTAAACCATAGGTAGGAGCTCAGGCCATGCAGTCCGAGGGGTGGTGGTTTCTGTTGTTCCAACTTAGATGTTTCTCCTAGAACTACATACCGGCCACTATGTAGTGTATGGGAGTTATTTCGACCCTTATAAACTAAAATTTTGAAAGAAAGTTTTGCAACGTGTTGTAGGATAAAATTGGCTTTATGCAAGTTATCCTATGAGATCCACCAGCCATATATCATGTAGTATAGTCTTTTCACAACAGCCACCAAATATGTGTCAATTGCCAGTATGTTGTTGTACTGACCCCTTTTTATTGGGGCTGCATATTCAAATGTGCAGGTTTGTTCGGATGAGGAACGATTTGCAGGATCTCGAATCTACATTCCAACATGTCTGCCTATGGCACGTGATGAAGATGGAGGCTCATTTCCACTATGCTTTCTGCTGTGTATCTGTAAGGTTGAGAATTATGTAACTGGATCTGCGTTGTAATTTTGATACTATTGCAATGACTACTAAATTTTGTACTGTGGTGCTATCAGTGATCCAGGGAGTAGGACTTAACACAGGAGTTCTGCCTTTTTCACAAGGTAGGGCGCTACAAACGAGGTATTGGGAATACCGACGATCAGATCTTAGGTTATGCTAGTATCAGCGAAGCAAAGGGAAAGGCACATCGACTCTTACAGTTCAACGACTAAAAGATCTTTGTAGAATGCACATGGATCATCACGGATTTCTAGATCCGATTGAAGATCATTTAAAGGAGAGAGTTCTCGGTAATGTCTATCGCATTCTCGAACCATCGGGTACACACGTAAGGGATAACGATGCTAGAGATGATTTTGGTATTATCCGGAAACACCGTGTGATGTTTTATGAGAGAGGGGAAAGTTCCAACTAAGTCTAAAATAGTTTCAATGAAATCAGGAATAGTTTTGGTGGAGTCCGAAATGGTTCCGATGGAGTCTGGAAGTGTTTCGGAGTAGCGGGAAATTAATTATTAGTTAATTAATATAAATTAAATGAATTAATATTGATTAAATAATTAATAAATATTAAAATCACCTAATGGGCCAATTTCTGGAAAGATGTCCATAAGGATGAAAAAGGGGGCGCCCTCGACCCCTGGCCTAGGCTGGCCAGGGTTAGGGTTTTGGGGGCCAGCTAGGCCCCAGCAGCCCTGGTCGCCGCCCTCCTCCTCCCTTGGCCGCCACCCTAGGGCTGCCTTGGGAAGGGGGTAAGGTGCACCCCCTACCCCCTATATTAAGGGGGGCCTTGGGAGAAGAGGACGCACAATCCACGAGCCCCTCCTCCCTTAGCCGCCCACTCCACCTCCTCTAGCCGCCGGCCTCCCCTAGCCACCGCCCTCCTCCTCTCTCACTCCAACGTGGCCTCCCGAAGGGCTGCGTAGGAGAAGCCAATCACCACCGCTGCATGTCGTTGTGCTGTAGAGTTTCCGAATCCCTGTCCAAAGCCGTCTACTTCTGCATCTCGACTAGAACAGGGATTTCAGGAGTCATCGTGGTCGCCATACGTGTGCGAGTACGCGGAGGTGCCGCTCGTGCAACACAGGAGTCGTTGCTCCAAGATCTCTGTCGACCTTGAGGTCGGCTACGTCGTCTTCATCGTCAACGCTTGTGCGGGAGCGTAATCACCGTGTTTCGGTCTACAAGGGTATGTGTCTGAACTCCTACCGTTACAGCATTACTAATAGATAGGTCCTTGGGCATATTCAGGGTTGCGTAGACAATTTTTTTTTGTTATTTGCACCAAACCCCAACAAAAAACTCAGCTGAAGATGTCTCCGATAAGCGGGCAGTCCATGCTTTCATCATAGGGCTTCGCCGTCCAAATGTATCAAAGAGATGGGCTCCATCAAGCCAAAGACAGTATCAAAATTAATGGATGTGGCCAAAAAAATTGTAGATGGCAAAGACACTTATCACAACAAGAGAACACGGTCACTCGAGGATGATAGATCCCACCACTATAACAACCAGAAGCCAGGCCCCGTAATTACAAAGGCTATAGCTCACACAGTCAGGTAGCCGCGGGATACAAGGACTATAGAAACTAGGGAGACGAGTGCCGAGGACGACATGGTCCGGAGCTTCCTCGAAGACGGTGGCGGCGGGGTCAGCGAGCGGGCCGCCGCCGCCGCGCGCTGCTGCAACTGCTTCAACAGCGGCGACGCCTCTGACGATGAGGACGGGCCCGCCGCGGCCGAGGCGTCTGCCCTCTCTGACGCCGCAGACACCATCAAGGTGGCCTTCTTACGAACGCTTTAATAATTACAGTGGTTACCGCAATGACAACAGAGATGACTCAGGCCCCAACAAGCCATTCAGGCCAAGAACTTTGAAAGGCTACAATCAATCACCCGATGACATCTTTAATGGACCATGCCACATGCATTACACCTACGTCAAAGGAAAGAGAGTTTCGAATCACCTGATGAAAGTGATAGGACAAAGGTGTCCAATCTTTCAATGAGATCTTGATATGTCCATTTGGTGGGTGGAGTTCGTGCTTGACGATCCAACTACACGTGCAAAGCTCGTGCGCCAATGCAATCGCTAGGACAGTCTCCGAGAGTTACCGATCTTGCGGATGCACGATCAGCCTGATCACCGAGGGTCTTAATTCCTACCTGAAATCGAGAACAAGTAAGAACTAATACTGCAATCAAGATATTGCGGATGAAAGTTATATGCTTTATTCAAAAGGTGGGATTCCGAATAGGCGGTCTTCTTCTGGGCGATTGGCCTCAAAAGTCAAGCTCGTAGTTGCAGAAATGGCTAACTTTAGTCTAAACAAAATCCAAGTTCTAATAAAAGTGGCTGTCTTATTTGCTGCAAAAATTACATCGGCCTGGCCCAACAATAAAGGTGATGTAGCACCATATTTATCTATGGAAGAATTTATGAAGTAGCTCTTTGTATATTTTGTCCAAGTCTTCATCCCACATTTTGGTGGCTTCGAAGTTTGGAAATCTCCACTTGTGGCATCTTCTTCAATCCTCAAACGCTTGCTGCCATCTCCATGCACGATCATGCTCCAATGCTTGTCCCTCTCATCCATGCTAGGTCCATCATTCCTAAGAGTAACAAACATATCTGATTTAGGCAACATCATATTCTCATGTATGCGAGAAAGAGTTCCAAGAAACAAAAGTACCTTATAGTTAAGTTGCTTGGCACGAGCTCGAGTGATAAGTCCTTGTATGTGTTCCGGTGTAGGTGCAACAGATGTATCAATAGATGGGATGTCATCATCATGCTCCCCTTCTTGAATTGAAGTCGTCCTCGATGCAACCTCATCTTCTTCACCGAAGTAAGGCTTCAAATCCACAATGTTAAATGCAGGACTTACTGTACCAAAATCTACAGGAAGCTCAAGTTTATATGCATTATCATTGATTTTCTCTATCACCTTAAAAGGACCATCAGCACGTGGCATTAACTTAGACTTGCACAAATCAGGAAAACGATCTTTGCGCAAATGCAACCAAACAAGATCACCAACCTCAAACACAACATGCTTTCGTCCTCTATCCCCAGCAACTTTATACTTAACATTCATGTGTTCTATATTGTCTTTAGTAGTTGCATGCAATATTAAAATCAATTCAGCATGTTGTGTAGCATCGAAATTATTTTGCACCGAAGATGGTAAAGGCAACATATCAATAGGTGCACGTGGCACAAAACCATAGACAATCTGAAAAGGCCTCATCTTTGTGGCAGAATGCAGCGAACGATTATAAGAAAATTCAATATGAGGCAAACACTCTTCCCACAATTTTAAGTTCTTCTTTAAAACAGCCCGCAGCATAGTAGATAAAGTTCTATTAACTACTTCAGTTTGTCCATCAGTTTGGGGATGACATTTAGTACTAACCAGCAATTTAGTCCCCAACTTAGCCAATAAACATCTCCGAAAATGGCAAAGAAATTTAGTATCACGGTCAAAAACAATAGTACTTGGCACACCATGCAAATGAACGATATCACAAAAAAACAAATCAGCAATATGTGCATCATCATCGGTCTTGTGACAAGGAATAAAATGTGCCATCTTAGAAAACCGATCCACAACAACAAAAATACTATCCCTGCCCTTCTGTGTACGAGGTAATCCCAAAACAAAGTCCATCAAAATATCCTCCCAATGAACACTAGGAATAGGAAGAGGCATATATAAACCATGTGGATTAAGGCGAGACTTACCTTTTTGACAAGTAGTGCAGCGTGCCACGAATCTCTCAACATCTCGCTGCATGCGTGGCCACAAGAAGTGTGCAGCAAGTACATCCTCTGTCTTCTTGACACCGAAGTGTCCCATCAATCCGCCTCCATGCGCCTCCTGTAATAACAAAAGATGAATGGGACCATCTAGGATGCATAGTTTGTTATCACGGAACACAAATCCATCATTGAGGATGAATTTGTTCCATGTTCTACCATCTCTACAGTTCTGCAATACATCTTTAAACTCAGCATCATGCAAGTATTGTTCCTTTATAGTTTCCAAACCAAAAAAATTGAAGTCACGCTGAGATAGCATAGTATAGCGGCGCGACAAAGCATCAGCTATAACATTATCTTTACCCTTTTTGTGTTTAATAACATAAGGAAAAGATTCAATAAATTCAACCCACTCTGCATGGCGATGATTCAGTTTTTCTTGACTACGAATATGCTTCAAAGATTCATGATCATAATGTATAACAAATTCTTTTGGCCATAAATAATGTTGCCAAGTTTCTAATGTCCAAACCAGCGCATATAATTCTTTATCATAAGTAGAATAGTTCAGACTAGGCCCACTCAATTTTTCACTAAAATATGCTACAGGTTTGCCCTCTTGTAATAACACACCTCCCAAACCAATTCTACTAGCATCACATTCAAGTTCAAACGTCTTATTAAAATCAGGAAGTTGGAGTAATGGAGCATGTGTTAACTTATCTTTCAGTATCATGAAGGCTTCTTTTTGAGCATCGCCCCAAACAAAGGGCACATCCTTCTTTGTGAGATCATTCAATGGCGCAGCAAAATATCCAAAATCTTTGACAAAGCACCTATAAAACCCAGCGAGGCCAAGAAAACTCCTCACTTGTGTGACCGTCTTGGGCTACGGCCAATTCTCAATAGCTTCAATCTTGGCTGGATCAACTTCAATTCTCTGTTCTATAACAACATAACCAAAAAAAAGCAACTCTATTTGTGCAAAAGGTGCACTTCTCAAGATTACCATACAAATGAGCATCACGTAAAGCATTGAAAACAGCCCATAAATGATCCAAATGGTCCTCTAAAGATTTGCTATATATGAGAATGTCATCAAAATATACCACCACAAAACGACCAATAAAAGCATGTAAAACTTCATTCGTCAGTCTCATAAAAGTACTAGGTGCATTAGTTAAACCAAACAGCATTACTAACCACTCATATAAACCAAACTTAGTTGTATAAGTTGTTTTCCATTCATCTCCTAATTGCATACGAATTTGGTGGTAACCACTACGCAAATCAACTTTATAGAACATAATAGAACCACTCAACTCATCAAGCATGTCATCCAAATGAGGTTTAGGATGACGATATCGAATGGTAATATTATTAATAGCTCGCCAATCAATACACATGCACAAAGAACCATCTTTTTTAGGTACTAAAATAATAGGAACATCGCATGGACTAAGAGACTCACGAATATAACCTTTGTCCAATAAACTCTGGATTTGTCATTGGATCTCTTTTGTTTCTTCAGGATTGGTGCGATATGGTGCACGGTTGGGTAGCGAGGCTCCTGGAATCAAATCAATTTGGTGTTCTATCCCACAAATATGTGGAAGTCCAGGTGGAACATCTTGTGGGAAAACGTGCATGTATTCCTGCAAAAGGTTGGCAACCGCAGGTGGCAAAGAAGGAGGCATATCCTCAAATGAAAACAGAACTTCTTTGCAAACAATGGCATAACATGGAGTAATATTCACATCAATTTCAGCAAGATCAGATTTGCTAGCAAGTAAACAAGGATTCTTCAAACGAATTTCAGTAGCATGGTTAGAATCAGATTTACAAGTATGCTTAGGGGGTACAAAATCTGCAGCAATAATCTGATTCTCACTCTTATGTTTCTCCTCATTTTATAATCTACTAGCTCTAGAAATATCATCTTTCAAAATTTGTTCCGGAGTCATGGGTCTAAGTCCGATTTTCTTGCCAGCATGTATAAAAGAATACTGATTAGTTTTACCATTATGTACAGATTCTCTATCAAATTGCCATGGTCTACCAAGTAACAAAGAACAAGCTTGCATAGGTACAACATCACAATCGACAAAATTTGAATAGGTACCAATAGTAAAATGCACGCGTGCAGTTCTTGTTACCTTGAGCTTATGGGAGCTCTCAAACCATTGAATGTAATATGGATGAGGTCGTTGTCGTGTGGGTAGAGCAAGCTTCTCCACCATATCAATGCTAGCCAGATTGTTACAACTCCCTCCATCAATGATGATCCGAATAGCTCTATCTTTAACAACGCCTCTTTTTTGAAATAAATTTTGGCGTTGATCATGCTCAGCTTTGCTCAATTGCACACTCAATACACGTTGTGCAACTAAACTCTTGTATTGATCAGCAGTTTCAGCTCCCATTACTTCCATGTCCTTGTCAGAATCAGAATTGGCGCCATCACGTGCAACAATAAGGGCAAATGTATCATCATCAAAATCACTCGCAGAGTCATATTCGCCATCTTCAAGCACCACCATCACACATTTGATTCTACATTCTTTTTCTATGTGACCAAACCCAAAACATTTGTGACATTGAATGTCCCGAGTCTTCCTCGTGGAGGCCATGGAAGAAGAACTCCATGTCGGACCAGCGGATGGTGATGGGGCAGTAGCAAGTCACGTTCTTGATGTGGGCGCGGTGTACCTGGAAGTGGAAGGTGCGGGTGCATCCCAACGAGGAGGTGGAGCTGATTGGCGCGCAGACCATGAGGAAGTACGACTTGCAGAATTATTAGCTCTTCTCCATGATGGTTGACGATCCTGCACTTCAAGCTTAGCTTTGCAAGCAAGTTGAAATAAACGAGTAATAGTATTGTACTCCTTATAGTCTAAAATATGCTGAATCTCCTTATTCAAACCACCAAAGAAACGTGCAAGCTTCATTATCCTCTACAATACCACAATGAAACATGCCCGTTTATAATTCTTGATAATATTCTTGTATAGAATTTTTGCCTTGTTCTAAACGAGCCAATTTTTAAGCAAGTCACGTTGATAATGTGGAGGTACAAAACGAGTACGCATGGCATGTTTTAGACTAAGCCAGGTAGCAGGAATATTAGCATGGTTGACTCTATAGTGTTTAGACCACCAAATAGAAGCAAAATCTGTGAACTCACAAGTAGCTGCACTAACACGCAAATGCTCAGGATATCGTAAACATGCAAAACGTTGCTCTACTTCTAACTCCCAAGTGAGATATGCATCAGGATTATATCTACCCTCGAATGGCGGGATATTTAGTTTCAGTTTTGCAACATGTTCATCATCACGTACCGGTCGTGGAGGTGGGCGGGCATTGCAGTTGTATTGCCGTGGACGGCCAGGTGCAGGTTGTTGGACCTCGTTCTCCTCGAGCTCGTTTTCATCTTCGAACTCGTTCTCCCCCTCGTCAGTAGCATATCCATCTTGGGTGACTGCCTCCGTTGCGGCTACCGCAGCTGTAACGGTACCCGCAGGTGGTGGTACAAGAGGAACGCGCCGAGCACGTGGCACATGACGCCCGGCTGTGGCTGTGGTGGTAAACGGGCCAGGACTGGAACTTGGCATCAAGCTTGGCATTGAAAGATGCCTCAAGGACATAAATCTTGTCCATCGCATCAGAAAGCTTGGAATCGACATCACCCAAGCGTGTGTCCACATCTTGTGCATGTCCCACCAACAGCCGAGTGAAGTGGGCATGTAACTCTGCACTCGTCATCTTCTCCGGATCAACATCATCCTTCGCGGTTCCTATCATGATTAGCACAGAATCAAGCACAAATATATATACCTATGCACTATGGAATATGGTGGAATCACGCGTAATCCGTCAAGCAGTATACAAAGCTCTTACAAGTTCTTACCAAACAGGAGGAAGGTGATATGCAACCAGCAAAGATCAGCGACTCTTAAATTGCACAAAGCGATTAGCTGGTGTCGATACAAAGCACGTGCAGACATATGTGGAGCTGTAGGAAGTTTTATATGGTAGCAAAAGTAGCAAATGTCAAAACAGTGATGCAATGTTGAAAGAATGCTCAACAATGGTACTGTGCTGGTCCTAGGCTAGACCGTGCTAGAGATACGAGCCTAGAACACTAAGGAGGTCACGAAGCTATACAACAAGCACAAAGGAATAGCTCAAAAGCAAGATATAAGTGAAGATCACACCAAATTTTCAGGTCGGAAACTTCAGAGGCCAAAAACTCGACCTTAGAGGACTCTTTTGGCAATTCTGAGCGTTCGGAAGGGCTCTTTATTTTTAGTGGTCGCACGTCGAAAATGAAGTTTTTGTGGCTAGATAGAACTTTTCATGCTCTTTATTTTGAGTGGTCGCACATTGAAAACGGAGTTCGTATGCAAAATTTATGGCTAGTCATAGTTTGCTGTCGAAAACTGTCAAAAACTGACGAAACTGTCCAATCGGATTGATTTTGGACTGGACTAGTAGGAATCGGGTCAAAGCGACTTGGATATGGATTTGACTTTTTTTCGAAAAAAAAATTTGGAGTTTGTTTTTGTTTTTTGCTCTTCTATCTCTTGACTGGCGACCAAAACTTAACTCACGGACTCTGAAAAGCACGGACGAAAATTGAAGAAAAGAACAAACCCTTATTCGACGTGGATGGAGTCGCGGCAGGGATGGCTTTGGCGGTGGCAGAAGTATATGGTAGGGTGGTGGAAGTATGTGGTGCAGCGGTAGTGCAAGTGTGCGACGGCGGCGTGACTAAGGTGATTCGAACTCAAAACTCTAATGGAACTAGACACTAAGACCAACAACTCGACGCGCGGATGCAGACACAATTCAACGATGCAAACTGAAAAGACAAAGTAAAGGCTCGGGTGGTTTATTGGACGATGTGATCTAAACCCTAACAGTATTTTTGGCTTTTTCGTGGTTTATAGGTATGAACACGGATGCAATCTAGACTACAAAAATAGTAAATCTCACCGAGCAACCTAAAATCTGATACCACTTGATAGGGCAAAGGTGTCCGATCTTTCGATGAGATCTTGATATGTCGATTTGGTGGGTGGAGTTCATGCTTGACAATCTGACTACACGTGCGAAGCTCGTGCGCCAATGCAATTGCTAGGACAATCTCCAGGAGTTATCGATCTTGCGGATGCACGATCAGCCTGACCACCAAGGTTCTTAATTTTTACCTGAAATTGAGAACAAGTAAGAACTAATACTGCAATCAAGATATTGCGGATGAAAGATGTATGCTTTATTCAAAAGGTGGGATTCCGAATAGGCGGTCTTCTTCTGGCGTTGGCCTCAAAAGTCGACCTCGTAGTTGCAGCAATGGCTAACTTTAGACTAAAAAAAATCTGAGTTCTAATGATGGCTATGGGGGTATTTGAGGAGGAAAAAGGTAGGGGTGCGACCAGCCATGGGTATGGTGGTCGAACGGAACCCTAACAGGCATTTTCTCCTCAAATTCGGACTCCTAAAAGTGGATGTCTTATTTGATGCGAAAATTACATGGGCCTCGCCCAAAAATAAAGGTGACAAAGGTGACGCAGCACCATATTTATCTATGGACGAATTTATGAAGTAGCTCTTTGTATATTTCGTCCAAGTCTTTATCCCACATTATGGTGGCTTCAAAGTTCGGAAATCTCCACTTGTGGCATCTTCTTCAATCCTCAAACGCTTGCTGCCATCTCCATTTACGATCATGCTCCAATGCTTGTCCCTCTCATCCATGCTAGGTCCATCATTCCTAAGAGTAACAAACATATCTGATTTAGGCAGCATCATATTCTCATGTATGTGAGAAAGAGTTCCAAGAAACGAAAGTACCTGATAGTTAAGTTGCTTGGCACGAACTCGAGTGATAGGTCCTTGTATATGTTCCACCGTAGGTGCAATGGATGTATCAATAGATGGGATGTCCTCATCAGAAAGACTGCCGCACCTTTATCAAGTTGCAGAAGGCCGCTGGGTCAAAGCAACATAAGCAAGGAATCAAGGGTATGCAGGAACCCCCGGGACAACAACATACAATGCACCACCGCGTCCACTGTTGCCAACCAACGGAGCCGCGCCAGTTGAAGGACATCAAAACTAGGGTAATCAGAATGATGGATGATATATTCCGTCAAAAGGGCACATCGCCGCAATGATCCAACCTATGTCGAAGTCAAACAAAGAACAGAAGAGCATATCTCGACAAGTCAATTTGGCAGTAACTTCGCCTCCAGTAGCTACAGAGTACCTCCACTGGTCCGAGCAGCAAATTGAGTTCGGTAGGGAGGACCACCCGATAAAAGTACCTCTGCTAGGTAACGCGCCCTTGGTTCTAAAAGCGCGGATCGGGGGGTATGACTTTAGTAGAGTATTCATGGATGCATGAACCGACATAAACTTTATCTACGCAAAAACTCTGAAGGCAATGCATATATCACTCGAGTTCCTACAACCAACAGATTGCTCTTTCCACGGAATTGTCGCTGGAAGCGCAAATTACCCATTGTGTCGAATAGCACTCGAGCTTTACTTCCTGCAACCGGTGTAACTTCATGTGGGAAAAGCTAGAATTCGAGGTCATGGACTGGCCATCACAATATCACGTGATCCTCGAACGACCCGCATTTTCATGTTTTATGGCAGTTCCTCATCACACCTACCTCATGCTAAAAATGCCGGGACCAAACGGAATCATCACAGTTAAAGGAAGTTTCGAGCTCTCCGATAACTGCGACAAGTAATTTCACAAGACAGCTCAAACATTTGGGATGATAGCCAAATATGCAAGACTCAGTGAAGATGCAGAACACAATACATCGTCAACCGTAGTTCGATCCCCGCCAAATAAGGCTTTCGACATTATGCCGGATGCAAAGAAAGTTCGGGTCCACTCATCTGACCCGAATAAAGCCTCTCCAATCGAGTCCGAGACTCCTATCGTGTATGCAGAATTTTATATTAAAATAAGGCTTATTAGCCAGAAACTTCGAGTTAGTTAAATTAAGGCTTTTCAGCCATAGTTATAGAGTCCAGGCTCTCTGAACCCGAACACAAGCCACTGGTCGGGTTCCTTGAGCCGCCAATTTGTACCTCTATGTTTGGCATATGAAATTATGAATAAAGCTAAGTTCTTCATACTTTTCTTTCGATTGCTGTATATTTATGCTTGGGGGCTCAACCTCGCGATACCCACGGAAAACATACAAATAAAATATGGCTTTGCAAAGAGTACAAAAATTTATGTGTGGCAAACGCAAGTTATCTATATATATACCATGGCACGAATACAGTTCTATACATATTTTACACACATATTTATCTCCTAGAAGTTTTCGCCAACACATTGTCTAAATAATGGTGTTCAGTAAAAAACTCCTAGTCGACCTGAAGAAGTTTATTGATCATCCTCTCAGCTGGCTGAAGCGTAGCCTCCAGATGTTTCTGCAGCCGAACCTTATCCCCTGGTTTTGGAGGAAAACCTCGGGACATATAGTCAGTCTCCAGTTCAGAGATCCAAAGGCGAATCCACGCAAGAGCAAATTGGGCACCGACAATGAACTGAAGCTCAATCAGACGCTGGATTTTACTTACGTTTCTAAACTCCTCCAACAACTGGGCAAAATTTGAGGGTGGTAGATTTCGAGGAAGCATAACCATAAAAGTATTGGCTAATGCATTCTGGCAAGTTCCTACAATATTCGCAGTCTGGTCAACTCGATCTTCTAGCAACACCATAACCTGACGTCTTCGGGAGTTAGATCCAAAAAGTGTCTGTACCATCAGCAGTAGCTGCATTTTCCAAAGCCTGTATTCGAGATGAGACCCGCACATTTTTAGATGCTTTATTAAGGAAAACATCTGCAATAGTGGAACTCCAAGAAACTTACATTTGAGTTGATCGCCTACCTTCTGGAGGATCTCAGTCATATATTTATCACCATCCTCCAATTGGGCAATTGCAGATTTCAGGGTAGTCACTTGGTTTTCCAACAACACCCTTTTCAACAAAGCAGAGGATTTCTCGGCTTGTTTCATAGCAGTTATAACTTTTCTCTTCAAAGCCTTGACTCCACATTCAAGATCTGCGATCCTTCAGGTATGCTCAGTACTGAACTATGGATTTCTCGACGGGATACACATATCGGTGGCCTCGGAACCAGCGGTTTCCTTTGGCATAAGATCATGGTTTTTTCAGATCCACCGCTCTTAAGAAATGTCGGCTGATAAGAATAAAAGGGACAGATCAAAATGCAAGGCAAAAGACAGCAACTTCACTCATCAGCATTAATATTTACACAAAAGAGGTGGCAGATCACCAACCACGGGAGGAGTTTATTACACAAACAGACTATCTGACTTTACAAAAAAGAAAAAGAAAGCGAAGCCTATGACACCTTGGCATGGGTGGTGGCAGCAGCTGGAGTGGCACTAGAAGAAGGCGCAGCACTAGCTGAAAGAGATCTGGCAAGATAAGAGTCGTCATCTTGGAAGAATATTTCTTGGCTTCCTCCAGAAAAGCCTTGATACTCACATCTTTTCTGCCATCGTCCTTAGCCATTGAGGAGCTCACCTTGTCCCAGTCATCCTTTTCACGATATGACATAGCCAATGCCATGGTTACTTTGGCGTCGATTTCAGTAGATGACCTCTTCAGGGGTAACACGGGTCCTCAGGGTGTCCAGCACTTTGACTAGCTTACCCAAGTTCTCCGGCATCCACTTCTTTTTCTTTGGGAAAAAGATCCCGACAAAGCGTCTGCAAACGTTGCGCGTGCGGGATAATATATCTCTGGCAAGCACGCAGTTGGCTTCCAGCACTCCCACAACATCAAGCAGTGGATCTACTTCTTAGCCTTTCTTAACAAAGAAGACCTGTCCGATCATACCTAAGGATTCATTTTGATTATGTCAGTACAAGGGAAAATTTGTGCAACAGGTGTATTATAAATGACACTTACATTCAACTCCAAAAACAGCCAACGGCTCTTCCAGGCGAAGTTGAACCTATTTTTCTAGGGTAGCTTGGTCTGCGGTTTTCTTCGATAGAATTTCTTCGGCCTTGGAAGTTTCAGCCTTGGCATGTGCTACCACTTTCTCAGCAGATTTGATGTCGGCCTCAATCACCTGTTGTTTTTTGGCCTTGAGTTTAGGAATTTCAGCTTGGGCCTCCTCAAGAGCTTGGGTGCTACCCTTGAGCCTGGTATCGAGTTCACCCACTTGAAATCTGGTAGTAGCCAAAGAAGCTGCAGTATAGAAGGGATATTTCAATCCACGCATACGATAGTATAGAGTTTTACGAGTAAGATGAGGAAGAATGGTACTTACTCCGGAGCTGGTCAGCCTCTGTGTGGAAAACGATGATTTGCATGGAAATTTCCATACAAGATTTGACAGCCGGCTGTGGAGCCAATAAACAAACAAAGTTAAGAAAGCTGATAAAAGAAACCTAGAAACATCATAAAGACATCAGAAAAATTATGTCATCTGCCGAAGGCCCTAGTGTGCCTCCCGATTGTAACACTGGGCTGCACCTCACCTTGGTTGTCGCGCTTTTTCTTGGCAACAACCTTGCAAGTCTTTTTTCGTAATCTGTTTCATCGAGTCCCCCTCATCTGGGAGACGGCTCTCTGCCCTAGTTACGGGTAAAGCCAATGGTGATTGGGGAGGCACCTCAGTATCGGGTTCTCGCCGCTCTTCGCTATAAAAAATATGGAGGGATACGAATAAATTCGGCAATACAAGAAGAAAGAAGGGAATACTGTAACATTGGGAACTTACGAGTCTGATAAAGCTTGTTCATACAAACTTTTGGTGGAAGGCCCGGTAGCTGAGGTGGATGATTTTTTATGGGGTACATCCGAAGATTTGGATGTACCCGAGGATTCTGAATCCTCATTAGTGCGCTTCCTCTTTCCCCGTGGTCCTGCTCCTTTGGAACTCGTAGAAGGGAGAGACGAGGTTGGCGCTCCAGTTCTTTCAGAACCTTCAATTTTTCCCCGTCCCACCCATCATTGGTCTCAGGGGCTTCATTGTCTGAAGCAGATTCTTGGGGCAGTTCTCCATCTTCTGGTACCGAAGGACTCGAGGAAAGGAAGACGTGTTTCTACACAGTTAAACAAGTCAAAAAAATTAGATCAAGTGGGAGAAGACAAACTTTGAATACACAAATTTCCAACTCATATATCGTACCTTGGGTAATGGTTTGCTTGCGGAATAAGGTGTTGCTGCACATGGAGGAACTATGTCCTTTTTCGTCAATTTGGTCAAGGAGCGTACTTTTTTGTATGATTTCTTCGAGAACTACTTCCTCCAAAGTCCTCGACTAATCCTTTGAACCAGAATAGTTCCACAATTGGGAAACTCTGGCTTTCAGTGGTTGGATACGAAGCCGAAGAAAGTATGCAATAAGCTGCGCACCATTCATCTCCTTGTTTACTGTGGATTTCAGCTTCACAATTTGAGTCATCAGTGGCTCCATTTCCACGAGTTCAACTTCAGAAGGGAGTTGGTCCCAGGTCTTCAGCTTCTTGAGCTCTTTCTTTGGGTCAAAAGGTGCCAATCCATATTGTTGTGATTCACAGGATTTCTGGTCCTTGACATAAAACAATTTGGTCCTCCAATGCTGAATAGAATCCGCCAAAGGGAATTTGAAATATTGCGCATCCGCACACACAACAATGATGGCACCGCCTACATCATGAATTTCTTCCTTGGAGGCGTTGCGGTGGAGATAGAAAATATGTTTCCACAACCCCCAATGCGGGTCGATGGCAAGGAAAGCCTTACATAGCGTTATAAAACACACAATGTGCAGAATGGAATTGGGCGTGAGCTGATGTAGTTGCACGCCGTAAACAAATAGAAGCCCACGAAGAAAATCGTGGGCAAGAAGAGAAAGGCCGCAGAGGAGGAAGGAAACTAACATTACCGGGAAGCCATCCGTCGGGCGAGTAATGACCTTTTCGCCGGGAAAGACCACCTCCATGGACTCCGGGAGGACTAAAGAAAAGTGTCCATCTACCACGACTGGCACTTTCGTTCCTTGCTGAAGACCCCCCCTTCTACCACGATTTTAAGCGGTTTTGTGGTGGATTGAAAACTTTTTTCTCATTTCGGAGGCCCTCTACTGCCATAGATTAGGGCAAATCGTGGTAGATAGTCGTCCGGCGCGTGATAGATGTTGATTTTTAGATTTCGCATCCGATTTTTGACTCTAACTGACCTTTTTAGGCTATGGGGCCGTGATGTCAGTGTCTCTGGCAGACTTATTTTTTTGTTCCTGCGACCACGTTGCTCGATGCAACAGTCTATTGTTTGGACCATGGGTGCCCGATGTAAGCTTCTTCGTTTGATTATCTATTCCACATGATTGCTGGCTACTTGCTTTTATTTTTTGAAACCGCTCACTCTGATAATGTTCATGGATGCTAGAGTCTGCTGGGACCTCAATGTCAGCCTCTCTGAACAAGAAACTTCTGCTATGTTGATACTATTCATGGACGCTGCTGTCGGGTGGGTTCTTGATGTCAGCCTCTCGGAATAACAAACCTGTGCTACATTGGTAATGTTCATGGACGCTGCAGTCGGGTGGGTCCTCGATGTTAGCCTCTTTGAACAAAAAACATGTGCTATGTGGATACTGTTCATGGATGTTGCTGGCCGGTGGGTCCTTGATGTCAGCCTCTCTGAACAACAAACCTGTGCTACGTTGATAATGTTCATGGACACTGCAGTCGGGGTGGGTCCTTGATGTTAGCCTCTCTGAACAACAAACGTGTGCTATGTTGATAATGTTCATGGACGCTGCTGGCCGGTGGGTCCTTGATGTCAGCCTATCTGGACAAGAAACGTGTGCTAAGTTGAGTTATTTTCTTCCACGTGATTGATGGGTACTTCACTTGTTTTTGAACCCGCCCATGAAATTTGAGTCTGGTAAGGTCAAGGATGCTGCTGACATGTGTGTCCCAATGTCAGACTCTAAGCAATAAATGTGTGCTATCTGGATTTTTTCTTCCTCGTGATTCCTGGCTACTTGGCTTTTATTTTCAAACCCGTCCCTGAAATTGCAACTTGATAAGGTTGAGGGACGCTGCTGATGGGTGGGTCTAGGATGTCAGATTATCTGAAAATAAAATGTGTACTCTATTTGATTTATTTTATTCCTCATGATTGGTGCATACTTACTTTTATTTTCGAACCCGCCCGTGAAATTCAAACTTGATATTTGATAAGGTTGATGGAAGCTGCTGACGGGTGGGTCCAGGATGTTAGGTTAACTGAAAAAGAAACGTGTGTGCTATTTGGATTTATTTTGTTCCACGTGATTTATCTTGGCTTTCATTTTCAAAGCCACCCTTGAAATCTAAATCTGAACATCATAAGGCCGAGGGTCGATGCTGACTGGTAGGTCCTTGATGTCATCATCTATATATATCCGCGCTGTTGTTCCATTAAATTAGTAGTATCTGCTTATCAGATTTTGGTACTTCCTTGTATTACTCTGCTTCCGTCAATATAAAAAAATCAGCATGTCTGACAGACTCCAAAAAAATAAGATGCTATAGTACGTTAATAAACATGGGTAGGCTGATCTTGGGTTAGGCTTTATAAGGGAATAATATGGGCTGGAAAGGTTATATTTTGAAGGTTTTTGGCCTAACTATGGGAAACAAAGGACAGGAATGAGCGAAATCAATGTGTTCTAATTTGTGATGCAATTTCATGAACTCTTTCTTAAAGTTCAGAATTAAGTGTTTAGTTTAATGTACTTGAAACCATGTTGTAGTGGAATTTGCAGAAATCAGACAAAGCAAACTTCATTTGCCTAGATTTAGACAGCTCGGGTAAGAGACCTTCTTACTGACCAATAGAAGTGCAGCCAAAGGATTTGAAATAGAGAACTTATGGAAGCTTGGTGGTATTTGTAGATAGCTTGGGTAGATTCGAATCTGCCCAATTTTTTCAACTAATATATTCGAAACCATTAAACAGTGGATGTTTTAGACAAATAGACAGATAGTCTTCGATTTGCCCAGATTCTGATAGCTAGGTTAAGCCAAACTTCCTTCTTGCAATGATCAATTAATGGAGGTGCAGCCCAGGATTCGAAATAGAGAACTTACGGAAAGAATATATATATATATATAATTAAGTACAATCAAACATGTCCAAGGGGTGGTCTACTTCCTACCCCAATGTCATATATAGCTAGGTCTACCAAAATCTTGTCATAACTACCACCCATATACTTAATTAGTGCATGTGCATAGAATGAACTTATTCACAAAAGCATGCCACCATATACTAGGTAGCTAGGCAATCAGCACGAACTTTAGGAGCAAAACATTGTAGTTATAGTAGCGAGATATGTTGACCTTGATTGCTGCTCCAGCGTGAAGTTTGCTTCCTTTCACAAATTTTAACCACCTGGAAGTAACCGCCAAGCGGACATCCTTTGGATTAATAGCATACCGTCCCTGGACTGTCAGACCTTCACTTCCCATGATGAGACATATCTCACACTTTCGACCAGCTTGAAGATCTTTGGCAATACATTTAGGCAATTTCTGAAAGAGAAACCCCACAAAATTAGCAAGAGCAATGCACTAGAACATAAAAAATAGAGCAATTCTACCATATACTCACAAACATTGCCTTCATATGACTGCTGCTGACAATGTGGGAGAATGTTGCCATGACATCATTCCTGGTGCCAAGCCTGGTGCAATGAACCGGTCGCGGTGTCTATGCGGGAGCTGGTGCATGAACCAGTGAAGGTGTTGGTGCAAGAGCTGCAGCAAGCAGCTGGAGAGGAGCCGAGGATGGTGGTACATGATCTAGTGCAAGGAGCTGAAGATGAACTGAGGCTGCTGAAGGAACCGGTGATGGTGTCGGTGCAGAAGCTGGTGCAAGGAGTTGAAGACAAGCCGAGGGTGGTGAGGGAACTGGTAGTGTCAGCATCGAGGGGACTATAGTGGCAGGACTGGTCGTCAACATCCCCCATCTAGAACATCAAATAGAAAGGTTTAGCACAATTACTTCCAAAACAGTAAATAGGATATATGAAGAATACAAGCAAATCTACATGTACTATGATCTCTCATGTGGTCCTTATGTTTGTAAGCAACTGCAACTATGTCCCATTCAGAGAACAATCAATCAACACCTCATCCCCGTCCTTCAATTTTTTCTCATCCAGAAACTGACGCCACCCATCTTGTAGACCATCACATCATGCAATGTGTACATCCCTATAGTATTCGTATTGGCGCGTAGAGTCGGATTCTCGCACTGTGCATACTTATGGTTGATTACAGAGCTAATGGCACAAGGGACAGCCTATAAGAGAGATAGATACAAATGTAAGATAACAAGAGAAATGAAAATAGAAGATCTTATAGTATATCAAATCGTTGTAAACCACTTAGAATCCATACCTCGTGCTCTCTAGACTTCGAGGTAATGGGCAGAACGTAAGAATTCTCCAACTGAGTGCCCAAAAAAGGGCCCCTTTTACTCCCACAAGCCTCACAACTAGATGGCAAGTTTAATATCACATGCCCAGCTGGTGCATACAGCTGAATGAAAGAGGAAGAATTAAATATTGCAGAATATCAATAACTCATCTTCAAAAGTCCCAACAATATAGGCTTTGACCAATTTTTTAGCAAAAGGCTATCAACATCTATCATACCAAACCATAGTTATTAACAGATATTTCTACAAGCTTTCATATCATTTGACTTCATGAAAAATGTATACGCCACTTTTATGGAATGGAGGTAGCCTCAAAGAAAATCATGGTATGTGGATTAAGAAAATGTACCCTCTTCCTAGAAGTGGGCTTGGGCTTCCTTGGCACTGGGGGAGGCATCAATAGCTTAGCAGCCACATCTGTAGCAGCAGTTTCAGTCTGCATTTAAATAGCAATCAGACATTCAGAGTCAATGGTGATATAGTATGACTGTAGGAGACAGACTGATTTACAGAGGAGAGAACATGATGCAACCCATGGTAAGGCTTCACATAAACAGTGTCAACATTGGTAAATTGCACAGTTTTTTCTGAGGTTCTAATAAGCATGTAGCATGACATAAAGTTGATAATAATGTGAAACTACAGAGGGGAGAACATGATACAACCCATAGTAAGGCTTCACATAAACAATCTCAACATTAGTAAATCGTACACATGTTTCTGAAATTCTGATAAGCATGTAGCATGGCATAAAGATGATAATAATGTGAGACTACAGAGGAGAGAACATAAGATACAACTTATTGTAAGGCTTCACATAAACAGTCTCAGCGTTAGTAAATCATACACATGTTTCTGAACTTCTAATAAGCATGTAGCATGATATAAAGATGAATAATAATGTGAGACTATAGAGAGAGAACATGATACAACACATAGTAAGGCAACACATAAACAGACTCAGCATTAGTAAATAGCACTTATGTGTCTCAACTTCTGATAAGCATGTAGCATGACATAAAGATGATAATAATGTGAGAAAGAGGACAGAACATGATACAACACATAGTAAGGCTTCACATAAACAGTCAGCATTAGTAAATCGCACACCTGTTTCTGAGCTTCTGATAAACATGTAGTGCGCATGACATGAAGATGGTAAGAATATGTGAGACTACAGAGAGGACAGAACATGATACTACACATAGAAAGACTTCACGTAAACAGTCTCTGCAATAGTAAATCGCACACATGTTTCTGAACTTCTGATAAGCATGTAGCATGGCATAAAGATGATAATACTGTGAGACTACATCATGGATGTGAAAAGAAACCTTCATCTTCAAGCGGTCCCTGCCCAGCTGGGCAGCGGCCTTGCGCTTCTTGGGTGACTGGTGGTAGCTTGAAATGTGTGGGGGGCTCATCTCCGGCTTCACCTTTGCAGGAGCAAGGTAAGTACCACCCTGATACAAAGAATACTGAACATGGCGTCATAGAGGCATTACACACAACCGATGTATGGGTGAGTGATGGCTGGCGTGTAGTTGATTATTATTGTGGCCAGGCAGTTGGGAAACTCCAAGCGAAAAGTATGATGAGCACAGCGGCAAGTCTTTTCCCTCAGTAAGAAACCAAGGTATGTCGATCAGGAGAAGAGCAGACAATACGACTGAAGGTGATCCAGACTGGCTTAATAACACTCCAACAAGGGCGTTGTTTAACGATACTTGTTGACTCGTCTTCGGCCAGTAGCAACGTGGAACCTGCACACACACAACCAAATACGTTGTTCCCAACTTGCGATGAGGTTGTCAATCTCACCGGTTTGCTTGAAACAAAGGGTATGAGCGTATCGAGTGGAAAGTGATAATAGTATGCGAGTAAAGTAAACAGTGCGAGTAAAGTAAACATGTGATAGCAATATGATGGAAATAGGACCGGGGTCCACAGTTCACTAGTGGTGTCTCTCCATAAGATAAATAGCACATGCTGGGTAAAGAAATTACAGTTGGGCAATTGATAGAATAAAGATAAACGTGATATGTCAAGAAGATCACTATGCAATTTACTCTGGGCACTACAACAAAATACATAGACCGCCATCCAACTGCATCTATAACTAATAATCCACTCTCGGGGATATCATCCGAACACCCCATGAGTATTAAGCTGTGAACAATAGATTATTGCATTAAGCAAAGCGTGTAATGTAAACAAAGCATATGCCCTCGAGCATATGAATGTTGTTTTCTCCCTAGTAGCAACAGCACATCTACAACCTTAGAGGTTTATGTCACTCCCCCAGATTAAATAGAGGCATGAACCCACTATCGAGCATAAATACCCCCTCTTGGAGTCACTAGCAACTACTCGGCCAAGATAGCTACTAACAACGGAGAGCATGCAAGATCATAAACAACATAGAGATAACATAAGATATATTTCAGTATAGCAACTCAATCACAACACCAATATTCATAGGATCCCAACAAACCAAACATGTAGAATTACATAACGGTGATCTCAATCATGTAGGGCAGCTCATGAGATCTAAACATGAAGCACATGGTGGAGGAGACAACCATCTAGCTACTGCTATGGACCCATAGTCCAAGGTAGACTACTCACTCATCGCTCCGGAGGCAAGCATGGCGATGAAGAAGACCTCCGGTGGCGATTCCCCTCTCCGGCAAGGTGCCGGGAAGAGCTTTTGGACCCTCCCGATCTTCGGGTCGATGGCGGCGGCGGATCGTGATGTGTTCTGGAAAATTGATCGGGTACTTAGGTTTTTTCCGTCGGGGGGTCTTTATAGGCGAAGGGGCATCGTCAGAGGTGGCCCGAGGTGCCCTCACACATAGGGGGCGCGGCCAGGGGCTGGGCTACGCCGCCCTGGTGTGTGGGGCCCTTATGGCCCCCCTCCGACTCCTCTTCGGATCTCTGGAAGTTTCCGGGAAAAATAAGACTTCAGGAACTTGTTTTGTCCAATTCTGAGAATATTTCCTATGTAGCTTTTCTGAAACACAAAAATAGCAGAAAACAGGGAACTGGCACTGTGGCGAATTGTTAATAGGTTAGTTCCGGAAAATGCATAAAAGTGCCACGAAGTGTAACGAAACAGTAGGCAAATGGTGTAAAATTAAGCATGGAGCATCAAAAATTATAGATACGTTGGAGACGTATCAAGCATCCCCAAGCTTAACTCCTGCTCGTCCTCGAGTAGGTAAGTGATAACAAAAGAATAATTTTTGAGGTGACATGCACCTACACAATCTTGATCATATATGCAAGCATTTGTGAGCTGGGATCATAAGAACTTAAAACATGGGCATGAAAGATATAATCTTGACAATAAGAACTTAGCAACCATGTTATAAACATGAAAATGAACACAAACAAAAGATCATGTAAATGAAACAATGAAAGTCAAACGTGTGTTCAAATCATAAGGAAAAACATACAAATGGTTTTCAGCTTGTCCTTCATAGAGAGCAAAACATAAATGCATAAGACACCTTCAAGTTTAAGAGGGCGACTAGATACAAATAATTTAAGAACAAGTGAAACCAACAATATGAATCAATCAATGAAAACTTTGGGACAATGCACATTATATTAAGAATGACAACTATGCTCTCTTAATGGTGCATAAAGATAGAAGGTGATGACTCAACATAAAAGTAAAAGAAAGGCCCTTCGCGGAGGAAAGCAGTGATTGCAAGTTTTATAACCTTCAAAAATTATGTTACTTACCGGCTTTGAGCTCTCATTGCCCTCATCATAAGCATCTTGAATGGTTAAAGTTAATGCGAGAACAATTATGATGCATATGCTTGACAAATCATAAGTCGAAAACCACGTGTCCCATGAATACGAGTACCCAAACCTCATACTACTTTACTTAGAGTCCCAAGCAAGGCTCTTGTCATTGTAAGTATATATGTATCATCGAAAACCGCCAACGGGGTACCTCCGTGCCCGATGACATGGAACAAGCCCACATCAAAATGACAGGACAAGCAGACAATGAAGACCTCGACATCTCTTTTATTTGCCATTTGTTTAGCTTTTTATTTTGAGAGGCGTCGTCGAATGTCCACTATGGGTATGCTGCAAATTTCCACCATGAATTATGCATGGCTTAGATTGGCGGCCCAGGCGTTTCCCTAACACATATACAAACTCCCTGATCCCCGCAAGATTCCCAATTCATTTCACACCGCGGGCATCCATAAACAAAAGATCATGATATCAACTCAAATAAGAAGTGCAATGTTGAAAGCTTGCCCCATGACAGCATGGTTGGGCTAGTATCCAACTTACAACTTGCAAGCATAACAACTCAACATAAGAGACCACAATGTCAAATTTTTAAGAACAAGAAAAAGTAAAGTGTGCCTTCCGGTTCGTGAGAGCTTTACTGACCATTTTTCGCATAACACTGGTAAGAGTTTAATTTGAAGAGTAGATAAAAGCAAGTCAAATTTACTTGGAATAGCAAATTGCTAATAGGTATGTATGGTGGACACTTTGGAAAACTTGGTTTTTAGGAGTTGGATGCACGAGTAGAGCTCATACTCAGTACAAGGCGAGGGCTAGCAAAAGACTGGGAGCGACCAACTAAGAGAGCAATAATGGCCATAATCATGCAAAGCGACAAAGCGACATTAAAAGAAGCATAAGATGGCATCAAAAGTCAAAAACTAAATGATCATAGAGGCTATTGGCGACTTTGGATGAGTCTAACATGTGTGAGCATGCGCCAAGTCAACCCAAATAAAGCATCAAGGAGAAAACCAAAATAATGCTTCCATACAATAAAAACAACGCATGATTTTTTCAAAGGCTTATTAAGCAATCTCAGTTATTTGAGACAAGTCATGCTACAGCAAAACCACTAAGCATACTATCAAAAAGACATCAAGCATGACATGAAAAAGCCTAAGCCGCAGTCTACACAAGCTCCTTCTTCTACCACTTTTTTTGCATAAAGCTTTTTCTCTTTTCCAACACCATTTGAAATTTTTTAAGACACCTCTTTTGATGAAAACCAATAAAGATCAGAGGAAAAAATACACCTTGATGAAAAGATATGACAAGGTCTAAACGCAAATCAAGGCGAAAATGAAAATCAAAAGCAGTAGTAGAAAAAGAAGAACACTCGGTTTTTGATAAGAGTGAAAACTAGAGCGTTCTTGGCAAATGAAAAGCAAGGCAACTTCTCTAAAAGAAATTTGTTGGGGTCCAACCATTTATTACAGAAAACAAAACTAAACTAATAAAGAAAACTAAAACAACTGACGCTCCAAGAAAAACACATAGTGCATGAAGCAATAAAAAGATAGTGTTTTGAAAGGTGACCAGATTTTTGCCGATGAAAAAGGGGTGCCTCGGGGGCATCCCCAAGCTTTGACGCTTGTACTTCTTGGATATTTCTTGGGGTGATGCATGGGCATCCCCAAGCTTGAGCTTTTGTCCATTCTTCAACTCATCTCATCATTCTCCAATCCCTACACTTGAAAACTTCCTTCATACAAAACTAAACACAAATCTATTAGCAACATTAGTGTAGCATAACATATAATCAACCTCTTTTGCTTCAGGTTTCAACCCAAAACCACCACATATAAAGTATATACTACTGTAGCAACTTCCCCAAAAGTTCCGTGATCAAAAGAACTAAAAAAGAAAGCGATAAAGCGGCAAAAACGAATAGTGGCAGAAATCTGTCAAAACAGAATAGCTGACAAAGGTAGAATTTTTGAGGGGTTTTCTGTTGCTCAAATCAAAAAGTGTTCAACTAACGAAAGTTTGGATATAACCTGGGGCATATGCACAAGAAATTTCAGGTCCAAAATATATACAGAGAAGTTTCACAAATTTTCACGGTGCAGCACCAAAAACAGTTTCAGGACAGCAACATCCCCAAATCTTTACCTCACTCAAATTAGAGGCTTCTCTTGGCACAACAATAAAATAAAAAGGATAAGGAGAGGTCATTACAGTAGTAATGACTTCCAAGACTCAAATAAAAGAAAACGTACTGGAAATAAAACATTGGGTTATCTCCCAAGAGTGCTTTTCTTTAACGCCTTTGAGCTAGGCGTAGAAAATTGTGAATCAAGTAACATCAAGAGATGAAGCATCAAGCTCATAATTTGCTCTAAGAATAGAGTCAAAAAGTAATTTCTTTCTTTTCCTAGGGAATTTTTCCATACCTTTCTTTAGTGGGAATTGATATTTGATGGTGCCTTCTCTCATATCAATAATGGCACCTACAGTTTGAAGAAAGGGTCTTCCCAAAATAATAGGACATGAAGCATGACATTCAACATCCATAACGAGAAAATCAACAGGAACAAGGTTATTGTTAACCATAATAAGAACATCATTAATCCTTCCCAAAGGTTTCTTCTTAGCAACATCAGCAATAGGAACATCATAATAACATTTTTCAAGCGGTGGTAAATCAAGCATATCATAAATTTTTCTAGGCATGATAGAAATACTAGCACCTAGATCACATAAAGCATGGCAATCAAAACCATTAACATGCATATCAATGATGGGTTCCCAACCATCTTCTAACTTCTTGGGAACATAAGCTTTTTGCTTCAACTTTTCATCCCTAATTTTCATGAGAGCATTAGTAATATGCTTAGTAAAAGTAATATTTAAAGAACTAGCATTGGGAGTCAAAGCAAGCTTTTGCAAGAACAAAATAACTTCAGATATATTGCAGCCATCAACATCAAAATCATTAAAAGAAGTAGAGCTATCATCTCCTACACTCCAAAAAATTTCAGCACTCTTTTGAGAAAAAGTTTTGGCAGTTTTAGGCTTTTTAACACAAGGAGTGGGAGTTTTCTCTACACCAATCAAAGTAAGAGGATTGCTAGCATTAGGAACAACATCATTAGAGGTAGTAATAGTACAAACTTCAATATTCCTAGCAATCTCATCCTCTCTTTTCCATCTAGCATGCAATTCTGCTAACAATCTAATATTTTCATCAATTCCAACTTGAATAGCATTAGCAGTAGCAAAAGGATCAGGCTTAGCGGACATTCTGTTAACCAAAGAGGATTGCACATTAGACAAAGATGAAATATCGGTTTCGGCTTTGGAAACCTTAGCTTGCAATTTAGGAATAGCCTTGTTTAAATTTTCAAGTTGATGACTAATAGTCCTCAACAGAGCTGATTGCTCCTCCATAGTCTTAGTAAACAACTTATTTTGCTCATATTGTATTTGCATAAAATTCTTGGTAGCCTTTTCAAGTTCTAAAAACCTCTCTTCACTAGGCATTTTAGGTCTACCAACATAGCCATTTTCACCATTAGAGGGAAACGGCCTATAGTTGTTACTGGCAAAATTGTTCCTATAAGCATTGTTGTTAAAATTATTGTTTCTAATGAAGTTCCCATCAACATGCTCTTCTTGAGCAACCAAAGAGGCTAAAGGAACATTATTAGGATCTACATGAGTTCTATCATTAGCAAGCGTAGCCATAATGGTATCAATCTTATCACTCAAGGAAGAGGTTTCCTCAATAGAATTTACCTTCTTACCTTGTGGAGCTCTCTCGGTGTGCCATTCGGAATAATTTACCATCATGTTGTCAAGTAGCTTTGTTGCGGTGCCCAAGGTAAGGGACATAAAAGTGCCTCCAGCAGCGGAATCCAATAGGTTCCTCAAAGAAAAATTCAGTCCTGCATAAAAAGTTTGGACAATCATCCAAGTAGTCAGTCCATGAGTGGGGCAATTCTTTATCATAGATTTCATTCTTTCCCAAGCTTGAGCAACATGTTCATTATCAAATTGACTAAACTTCATAATATTGCTACGCAAAGATATAATTTTAGCAGGAGGATAATATCTACCAATAAAAACATCCTTACACTTAGCCCATGAATCAATACTATTCTTAGTCAAAGACAGCAACCAATCCTTAGCTTTTCCTCTCAAAGAAAAAGGAAACAACTTGAGCTTAATAATATCACTTTCTACATCCTTATATTTTTGCATCTCACATAGCTCAACAAAATTGTTGAGATGAGCTGCAGCATCTTCAGTACTAGCACTAGAAAATTGCTCTTTCATAACAAGGTTCAATAAAGCAGGCTTAATCTCATAAAAGTTTGCAGCAGGAGCAGGTGGCGCAATAGGAGTGCAGATAAAATCACTATTGTTCATGCTAGTAAAGTCACACAACTTGGTGTTTTCAGGATTAGCCATTTCAGCAAAACTAAAATAGACAAGTAAAAACAACTATCAAGGATTCTAATTTTTTTGGGTTTTTGACATAAAACAATGCAAGTAAAAATAAAGTAAAGCAAAACAATAAAACAAAGTAAAGGATGTGTGTGCGAAAAACTCCCCTTGCAGAGGTCTTCCACTTCTTCCCCGGCAACGGCGCTAGAAAAGGGCTTGATGGCTGGCGTGTAGTTGATTATTATTGTGGCCAGGCAGTTGGGAAACTCCAAGCGGAAAGTATGATGAGCACAGCGGCAAGTCTTTTCCCTCAGTAAGAAACCAAGGTATGTCGATCAGGAGAAGAGCAGACAATACGACTGAAGGTGATGCAGACTGGCTTAATAACACTCCAACAAGGGCGCCGTTTAACGATACTTGTTGACTCGTCTTCGGCCAGTAGCAACGTGGAACCTGCACACACACAACCAAATACTTTATTCCTAACTTGCGATGAGGTTGTCAATCTCACCGGTTTGCTTGAAACAAAGGGTATGAGCGTATCGAGTGGAAAGTGATAATAGTATGTGAGTAAAGTAAACAGTGCGAGTAAAGTAAACAGGTGATAGCAATATGATGGAAATAGGACCGGGGTCCACAGTTCACTAGTGGTGTCTCTCCATAAGATAAATAGCACATGCTGGGTAAACAAATTACAGTTGGGCAATTGATAGAATAAAGATAAACGTGATATGTCAAGAAGATCACTATGCGATTTACTCTGGACATTACAACAAAATACATAGACCGCCATCCAACTGCATCTATGACTACTAATCCACTCTCAGGGATATCATCCGAACACCCCATGAGTATTAAGTTGCGAACAATAGATAATTGCATTAAGCAAAGTGTGTAATGTAAACAAAGCATATGCCCTCGAGCATATGAATGTTGTTTTCTCCCTAGTAGCAACAACACATCTACAACCTTAGAGGTTTCTGTCACTCCCCCAGATTAAATAGAGGCATGAACCCACTATCGAGCATAAATACCCCCTCTTGGAGTCACTAGCAACTACTCGGCCAAGATAGCTACTAAGAACGGAGAGCATGCAAGATCATAAACAACATAGAGATAACATAAGATATATTTCAGTATAGCAACTCAATCATAACACCAATATTCATCGGATCCCAACAAACCAAACATGTAGAATTACATAACGGTGATCTCAATCATGTAGGGCAGCTCATGATATCTAAACATGAAGCACATGGTGGAGGAGACAACCATCTAGCTACTGCTATGGACCCATAGTCCAAGGTAGACTACTCACTCATCGCTCCGGAGGCAAGCATGGCGATGAAGAAGACCTCCGGTGGCGATTCCCCTCTCCGGCAGGGTGCCGGGAAGAGCTTCTGGACCCTCCCGATCTTCGGGTCGACGGCGGCGGCGGATCGCGATGTGTTCTAGAAAATTTATTGGGTACTTAGGTTTTTTCCGTCGGGGGGTCTTTATAGGCAAAGGGGCATCGTCAGAGGTGGCCCGAGGTGCCCTCACACATAGGGGGCGCGGCCAGGGGCTGGGCCGCGCCGCCCTGGTGTGTGGGGCCCTCATGCCCCCCCCTCCGACTCCTCTTCGGATCTCTAGAAGCTTCCGGGAAAAATAAGACTTCAGGAACTTGTTTCGTCCAATTCTGAGAATATTTCCTGTGTAGCTTTTCTGAAACACAAAAACAGCAGAAAACAGGGAACTGGCACTGTGGCGACTTGTTAATAGATTAGTTCCGGAAAATGCATAAAAGTGCCACGAAGTGTAACGAAACAGTAGGCAAATGGTGAAAAAACAAGCATGGAGCATCAAAAATTATAGATACGTTGGAGACGTATCAGTGAGAAAAGAAAAGAAACCTTCATCTTCAAGCGGACCCTGCCCAGCTGGGTAATGGCCTTGCGCTTCTTGGGTGACTGGTCGTAGCCTGAAACATGTGGGGGGCTCGTCTCGAGCCTCACCTTTGCAAGAGCAAGGTAAGTACCACCCTGATACAGAGAATATGGAAACAAGGTGTCGCAGAGGCTTTACAGACAATAAGATGGAGATTACATCATGATTTATATGAAAAAACTTAATCTTCAAGCGGTCCTGTCTACCTAGGCAGTGGCCTTGCGCTTCTTTGGTGACTGGTGGAAGCGTGAAACACATGGCGGGCTCATCCCCTGCTTCCCCTTTGCAACAAGAATGGGAGTACCACCCTAATATAGAGAATATAGAACATGGTGTCACAGAGGCTTTACACACAAAAAGATGCAGTACATCATGGATTAAAAGGAATAAAATTAAGCTTCAGGCGGTCCCTCACAACTTGGACAGTGGCCTTGTGCTTGTTTGGTGACTGGTGGAAGCCTGCAACAGGTGGGGGGCTCATCTCCTGCTTCACCTTTCTAGCAGGAAGGCCACCCTGATACAATCGAATATAGAACATCATGTGACAGAGGCTTTACACACAAACAGATGGAGGCATACACTTTTAGCATCTATCGCAAACAGACGGTTACAGACATATGCTTTTATAGCATGCAAAGGAGTGGAATAGCAAATGGACATACCCATTTGAGGAAACGGACGCTACCCTCCATGGAGTTCTCCATACTGTACAGAATCTGATGCAACATGAGTTGAACATTAAGATACCACACTACTCCTCGTACATGTCAAGAAAGTCATATTAACAAATATACACAGAAGATCCAAGTGTGGGAGTACACAGAATCAATCCCCAATTCGGCCGGGGGTTGACCAGGTACCCCCATTTTTGAGGTGAGGAAATGCCCCAAATCTGAGATTAGCAAAATACCCCCATTTTGAGGTGAGCAAACCCCTCCAATCCAGGATGAGCAAAAAACCCCATTTTCTCGGTGAGCAAATACCCCAAATCCCGGATGAGCAAATACCCTGAATGTCGGATGAGAAAATACCCCAAATCAGGCAGGAGCAATGAAAGAACAATAATCAAATAGGGAAAGAACAAAAGTTTGCCTCCCTTTACCTGGAGGATGGAGAAGCTGTTGGTGCCGCGAGAGCGGAGAGGGGAGAGTGTCATCTTTCGGGAGGAAGGAGTAGCTACATAAAGACTATGGGATAAACATTTTTTTAAACATGAGAAGGACTGATTTGACTGTTCATATGTGTGCAAGGCATCTTGAGTTGGTAAGCTGAAATAGTGGCCCGGCCGGCGGGGGAGTGCGGGAAGGATTTTTGAGCGCGCGTGGTGGGAGTATTTTGCCTCTCTAGCTCTCCTAAAACATGAAATTTCGGTGGGGAACTCTGCATTCTGTTCATCCTATCCCCAAAATTCAAAAAAAAAAACTTTATTAATGAGCCGCCTAAGCATGCGGGGAGTGGCTTCTATTGTACCAAAAACTCTGAAATCAAAATCACCTACCTACCTAGCTAGCTAGCTAGTGGAGAGGCTACCATGTCATTGAAGCACTGGAGATTGTTCTGCGACGAGGTGGACCCCCCGCCCTATCATCCTGAGTCCCGCCCTTCGAGGGGCCGCATCATTCTGTCATGCAGTCGTGACCTGAGAGCGCTGCAGAAGAAGTTCCGCTAGAAAGTTCTCATCGCAACTGTGTAGGCGCACCGGCCTCCGGTATCCCTGGAGGAACTGGTCAGAACTTTGCGGGCCAAGCATAGCTTCCGGCGCCCTGATGTGCTAGTCGAAGTCTACGTGCTGCTGGCTGATTTCTTCGTCACATTCCCGAGTGCACGCAACTTCAATCGTGTGGTCGAATCTTCTGTCGTTGTTCACTGTGGCGGCACGCCAGTGAGCTTCGCTCGGTGGGGGGAAGATCACGGAGCCAAGCTCTGTGCGCCTCTATTTCTAGCGAAGTTGAGCTTCGAAGGATTGCCGCGAGAATCCTGGAATACAGAGTCGCTAAACGAGCTGCTCAATGACATGGGCGTCAGCTCGTGCACGTGAATCCATCATCTAAAAGCTGGTATGTGGAGGTGATGGCATGGATGCGGGAGACATCAAGCTTACGAGTCCCCAAGATCGTCAATGTCGATGTACCCATGCCGGTGTCCAAAGTTGCAGAAGGCTCGCGGCGGCGGCGGCGCCGACTACTTTCTGCCGGCATCAAGTGATCATGCATGTCCAAAAGATGAGAGTGCACCACCGTACCCCCTGCTCCCTGCCAGTGGCTTCCATCGATGACAACCAAGACATGGTTGACCATCACAGCTACCATACCTGGGCCGAAACGGTCGATGGCGCGGGGTCTCCCCTATTTCGGGAGGGTGGACAATTCTTTGCCGAATCCAAGGGGCGGGCAGGCAGTCTGAATTAATCTCACGTTTACTAGATCTGCTAGATTTTATGTACTTGTAATTGTTTCATGCTACTAATCAATGTGCCTATAGAACTGATTGTACGAGTAAACGTGCTACTTCGATGAACTGGTTGTGTATGTAGCATGCAATGTTTTGCTATATGATGTGACCTACACGTCTCATGTTGGAATTAAGCGTTAGTTTCTCGTTACAAGTAATCGTGCTACTGCTAGAGGGGTCGTCATCAGTTTCATCAGCTAATGAATGAATTAGACTAGATATCCAAGGATGTGTACCGTGAGAACGACCCGACCACATATCCCTCGCCCCCTTTCATCTAAAAAAGCAAGATCTGCTCCCCCTTGATATAGATGGCACGCTTGTCCCAGTCAGAGGAAGCTTCGAGAGTCGCACTTACGTGGAGACGAACCTGCTACAGTGGACCTCAGAGCAAGCTTATAGGGCTCGCACTATGTGTGGTATTCGGCAGAGCACATGGGCGAGGTATGGGTCCCCTTTGCCACACGCATGTTTCAAACTATCCGGGGGAAAACCTGGGCAGACTATATATGATGTTTTTTTTGAGTTTGTGGCGCTTTTATTCAAATTTGAAATATAGGTACTGTAGAAAATGGTCACAATTTTTGGGAGAAAATACAGCTAGGCACGCCGGGATGGTTATATGCATGGTGCATGATCAAAATTTGAAATTTCAAAAGAAAATTATGAATTAATACCCTTCCCCACCAAAATTGACTCAAGTTTGAATTCAACCAAATGGTATTTAAAAAAGTCTAGAAAAATGAAAATCTTGCGCATGTAGTCACATAATGTCACCTACCTATCATGTAAAGTACCAATCTTGCAATATGGATGCTTTTTTCTAAAATGTGTTCAGAAATAAGACTATCAGACATGGTTTAACTAGGCTTTTCCACCCAAATGACCTGTAGATCGCAAAACACGAGCATACAAAGTGATAAAGCACCCAAACTTGGCAAGTGTGTACAACTTCTCATTACAAAAAACTCTTCCAAATGGGGTTTCAGGCTTTGCATCATAAAAATTTGAGTTTCCATTCTTTTAGTGCAAAAAGTGTGTGTTTTTGTGAAGCGGCCACTAGGCATGAAGGTCAACATGACACCACTTGAATTTTCTAGGTAAGTAGACCTCATAGGATGGCCAATTATGGGAGATGGCCATTTATCTTGAATGGTGGATATATATGAATTACATTTGAGTTTGTGGCGCTTTACTCAAATTTGAACTATAGGTACCATATAAAATGTTCATAATTTTTAGGAGAAAATACAACTAGGTACCCCAGGAGGGTTATATGCATAGTGCATGATCAAGATTGGAATTCACAAATCAAAAGTATGAATTAATGCATTTCCCCACCAAATTTGACTGAGTCTGAATTCTCACAACAAAAGTATGAATTAATACCCTTCCCCACCAAATGGACTTGAATTCAACCAAATGGCATTTATAAAAATGTAGAAAAATGAAAATCTTGCGCATGTAGTTACATAATGTCACCTACCTATCATGTAAAATACTAATCTTGCAATATGGATGGTTTTTTTCTAAAATGTGTTCAGAATTAAGACTATCAGACATGGTTTAACTTGGCTTTTCCAACAAAGTGACCGTGTAGATCGCAAAACACGAGCATACAAAGTGATAAGGCGCCCAAACTTGGAAAGTGTGTGCAACTTCTCATTACAAATAACTCTTCCAAATGGGGTTTCAGGCTTTGCTTCATACAAATTTGTGTTTCCATTTTTTAGTGCAAAAAGCGTGTGTTTTTGTGAAGCGGGCACTAGGCATGAAGGTCAACATGAGACCACTACAATTTTCTAGGTAAGTAGACCGCATAGGATGGTCAATTACGGGAGATGGACATTTATCTCGAATGGTGGCTATATATGATTTTTTTAGTTTGTGGCACTTTTATTCAAATTTCAACTATAGGTACCATAGAAAATGGCCATAATGTTTGGGAGAAAATACGGATAGGTACCCCGGGAGGGTTTATGCACAGTGCATGATCAAAATTTTAATTCTCAAAACTGACTCAAATTTGAATTCAACCAAATGGTATTTAAAAATATCCGAAAAATGAAAATCTTGCGCATGTAGTCACATAATGTCACCTACCTGTCATGTAAAATACCCATCTTGCAATATGGATGCTTTTTTCCCAAATGTGTTCACAGGTAAGACTATCAGATATGGTTTAACTTGGCTTTTCCACCCAAGTGACTGTGTAGATGGCAAAGCATGAGCATACAAAGTGATAAAGCGCCCAAACATGCCAAGTGTGTGCACCTTATCATTACAAAAAACTCTTCCAAATAGGGTTTCAGGTTTTGCTTCATAAAAATTTGAGTTTCCATTTTTTAGTGCAAAAAGAGTGTGTTTTTGTGAAGCGACCACTAGGCATGAAGTGTACTTGTAATTGTTTCATGCTACTAATCAATGTGCCTGTAGAACTAATTGTATGAGTAAGAATTCTACTTTGATGAACTGATTTTGTTGTAGGGTGCAATGTTTTGCTATGTGATGTGACCTACATGTCTCATGTTGGAATTAAGCGTTAGTTTCTCGGTACAAGTAATTGTGATACTGTTAGTGGGGTCGTCATCAGTTTCATCAGCTAATGAATGAATTAGACTAGATATCCAAGGATGTGTACCGTGAGAATGATCCGACCTCATATGCCTTGACCCCTTTCATCTAAAAAATCAAGATCTACTCTCCCTTGATCTAGATGGCACGCTTGTCCCACTCAGAGGAAGCTTCTAGCATCGCACTTATGTGGAGACGAACCTGCTACGGTGGACCTCAGAGGAAGCTTCTAGGGCTCGCACGATGGGTGGTATTCTGCAAAGCACATGGGCAAGGTATTGGTGCCCTTTGCCGCGCACATGTTTCAAACTATCACGGGGAAAACCTGGGTGGGCTATATATGAATTTTTTTTGAGTTGTGGTGCTTTTATTCAAATTTGAACTATATGTACCCTAGAAAATGGTCATAATTTTTGGGAGAAAATATGGCTAGGCACCCTGGGAGGGTTATATGCAGTGCATGATCAAAATTTGAATTCTCAAAACAAAAGTATGAATTAATACCCTTCCCCACCAAAATTGACTCAAGTTTGAAAATAATGCCACCTACCTATCATGTAAAATACCAATCTTGCAATATGCATTTTTTTTCTAAAATGTGTTCACAAATAAGACTATCATATATGGTTTTACTAGGCTTTTCCACCCAAGTGACCGTGTACATCGCAAAACACGAGCATATGAAGTGATAAAGCGCCCAAAAACATGGAAAGCATGTGCAACTTCTCATTTCAAACAACTCTTCCAAATAGGGTGTCAGGCTTTGCTTCACAAAAATTTGAGTTTCCATTTCTTTAGTGCAAAAAGCGTGTGTTTTTGTCAAGCGACCAATAGGCATGACGGTCAACATGACACCACTGCAATTTTCTAGGTAAGTAGATCTCATAGGATGGCCAATTACATGAGATGGCCATTTATCTCTAATGTTGGATATATATGAATTTTTCTGCGTTTGTGGCGCTTTTATTCAAATTTGAACTATAGGTACCATAGAAAATGGTCATCGCTTTTGGTAGAAAATAAGGTTAGGTTCCCTGGGAGGGTTATATGCATAGTGCATTATCAAAATTTGAATTCTCAAAAAAAAGTATGAATTAATGCCCTTCCCCACCAAAATTGACTCAAATTTGAATTCAACCAAATGGTATTTAAAAAATCTAGAAAAATGAAAATCTTGCGGATGTAGTCACATAATGTCACGTACCTATCATGTAAATACCAATATTGCAATATGGATGCTTTATTCTAAAATGTGTTCAGAAATAAGACTATTAGACATGGTTTAACTTGGCTTTTCCACCCAAGTGACCATGTAGATCGCAAAAGACAAGCACACAAAGTGATAAAGCGCCAAAACTTGGCAAGTGTGTGAAAATTCTCATTATAAACAACTCTTCCAAATTGGGTTTCAGGCCTTGCTTCATGAAAATTTGAGTTTCCATTTTTTAGTGAAAAAGCGTTTGTTTTTGTGAAGTGTCCATGAGGCATGGAGGTCAACATGACACCACTGCAATTTTCTAGGTAAGTAGACCTCATAGGATGTCCAATTATGTGAGATTGCCATTTATCTCGAATGCTAGCTATATATGTTTTTTTAGTTTGTGGCGCTTTTATTCAAATTTGAATTATAGGTACCATAGAAAATGGTCATAATTTTTGGGAGAAAATATGGCTAGGTACACTGGGTGGGTTATAAGCATAATGCATGATCAAAATTTGAATTTTCAAAAGAAAAGTATGAAATAATGCCATTCCCGACCAAAATTGACTCAAATTTGAATTCAACCAAATGGAATTTTAAAAATCCAGAAAATGAAAATCTTGCACACGTAATCACATAATGTCACCTACCTATCATGTAAAATACCAATCTTGCAATATGGATTCTTTTTAATAAAATGTCTTCAAAAATAAGACTATCAGACATGGTTTAACTTGGCTTTTTGACCCAAGCGACCGTGTAGATCATAAAACACGAGCATACAAAGTGATAAAGTGCCCAAACTTGGCAAGTGTGTGAACTTCTCATTACAAACAACTCTTCCAAATGGGGTTTCCGGCTTTGCTTCAAAAAAATTGAGTTTCCATTTTTTTAGTGCAAAAAGCCTGTGTTTTTGTGAAGCGGCCACTAGGCATGAAGGTCAACATGACACCACTATAATTTTCTAGATAAGTAGACCTCATAGGATGGCCAATTATGGAGATGGCCATTTATCTCAAATGGTGGCTATATATGAATTTTTTGAGTTTGTGGTGCTTCTATTCAAATTTGAACTTTAGGTACTGTCAAAATTGGTCATAATTTTTGGGAGAAAATACGGCTAGGCACGCCGGGAGGGTTCTATGCATGTTGCATGATCAAAATTTGAATTCTCAAAACAAAAATATGAATTAATACCCTTCCAAAATTGACTCAAGTTTGAATTCAACTAAATGGTATTTAAAAAAATCCAGAAAAATGAAAATATTGCGCATGTAGGCACATAATGTCACCTACTGTAATGCCCCACCTTTGGATTAAGGTGGAACATCTATGTTAAGTGCTATTCCCTGGATCACTGATAGCACCACAGTACAAATTATAGTAATCATTGGAATAGTATCAAATATTACATCGCAGATTCAGTTACACAAGTCTCAAATCTTACAAATTTACAGTGGAATACAAAGTGGCAAGGAGCCTCCATCTTCATCACGTGCCACAGGCAGACATGTTGGAATGTAGACTCGAGATCCTACCAATCGTACCTCATCCAATAACCTGCACATTTGAATATGCAGCCCCAATGAATGGGGGTCAGTACAATGATGTACTGGCAAATGACACTTATTTGGTGGCTGTTGAGAAAGAACTATCTACATGATATTTGGCTGGTGGAGCTTCTGGCTGAATTGCATAAAGCAAGTTTATCCTATCATTTTCAAAACAAAATTTTATTCTTTGGAAGACTTTGAAGGGGCACATGGTTAAATCCACCATGGCACCCAAGTCACCTGGTTAAATCCACCAAGATGACCCCATGAGGTTAAATCCACCACATGGTTTAAAGGAAAGGGGCACATGGTTAAATCCACCATGAGCACCAAAGTCACCTGGTTAAATCCACCAAGATGACCCCATGAGGTTAAATCCACCACATGGTCCTGAGATTGTTTCTAAACAAATTGTTTCATTCTAAAATGGTGATGAGACTCTTCCGAACATCCATGTCTAGGGACTCAAGTTGTCCATAACCGGGGACATGGCTAATCGATTAGTTTTACACCCTGCAGGGGTTGTGCACTTTCACCTTAAGACTCATCCTACCCATATAGAATGAGACAAGACCTTTCAGAAGGAGCATTCAACCATCCGGATCTGGCCGTGCCCAAAATACCACCCTCTGTTAGTACCCATGGATGAACCCTCACATCGTACTCAATCAAGACAGAGCCCATATTGTCATAAGGCTGCACTGGAAGCTCACTAAGCATGGAAGACATGGTAGTCTCTTTGTTCCTGGGTGGCCATCCACAAGTGTACCCACAGGCGACGACAACCACACAAATCCTGGGTTGATAGCCAGGTGTGTAGCCCTGGGTAGTCACTCAACATAAACCAAGCAATGCTATTTCCACCCAGGTGTTTCATTGGGGTTGTATTTTAATTTTCATAACAATTTGAAAACAAGGCATGGCTTCATTTTCCATAGTAAGTTTGCAATCCTAGCAAGTGGGGTTTAAGGGATAGCTACCACTACTAGGAGCTAAGCATTTCATAACCACTTTGAAAATTTCATATCATGCACAGTATTGAAACCACTAATGCATATAATAAAAGATAGGTGGAAGTATGTGTGTCACTTGCCTTAGTATTTTCTGAAGATTGTACTTCTCTTAATCAACACACGTGGCTCTCCGTACAACTATAAGATAGAAAAATAACACAACATAAACACACCAATCAAAGCAACATAACCAAGAAAGACAAACAAAGATGTTTATTAGCTTCAGCTTAGTCTTCAAAAGTCTTAGTGATAATTGGACAAAAGAGTGTGGCATGAAGTTGACTTGATACGGATGGAGAGAATGGCTAAGTCAAGGACGTTAAAATATGGTGGTGTAAAATACTTAGCAAAATAGCTCAAGGCAATTCTTAGTCTTGGATTGAGTAGTTAGATTGGATAAATTCTAAATCATGAGGTTTATCACTTTCATCTTCTTGACTTGAACTCCCTTCTCTTGAACTCCTTGTTTTGCCTTCAACCCTCTGTCTTCTCTTGAACTTCTTATCCACGGTATTGATATGGTAAATGTGGATGGAGGTAAGAGTCAAAATACTTAGAAGAATTTTGGTAACATGGAGTTGATAGCTTTACACATAGGTGTGGATAGAGAGGATGTCATGGGTAGATTTGGGTGGTCTTTAAAACTTAGGATTTTTCACACCATTTGTACAGTGGGACAACAGTCAAATAGCACAAGGTACATATAGGTTGGTTAGGAATTAAAGATTTGTTAAATTACTCAAATAGCTCAATTGCAATTTGAATAACTTAAACTAGACAATAGGTTTAATATTTGAATGATGTTGGAATAATGTGGGAAAAATGTCTAAAGGGGTTCTTGTGGATAGATATGATCACAAGATTAACTTTTGAAGAAGGAATCATTATAGAATAATTTCTATAATAAAAATACTCAAATTCCCATATTTGAATTTGAATACATGTAAATAGGTTCAAACCCAAAATTTAAACTTACAGATTCGAAAATTCAATAATTGGAAAGTTTGGTACCACTAGATAGGAGATTTAATTATGAATCCAACGCAACAAGAATCATCTAAAACAGAGCTACAGATCTTTAGTTATGAATTTTCAAAATTTGATGTGAGCTAGCTTAACACTGCCAACTTGATCGATCGTTACAACACGCGAGGCAGGAAAAATAGGACAGGCCGCAAGACATGATTTGCATGAATCGTTTCAGGTCAGTGTGCTAATCCGGACACTAGGATTCAGAAAACAATGAATTGATCTTATCTAAACCATACATATTCGATGGACGAGGACGCCTTACCAAGGGTGACAGGACGCGATGAAGAAGATGGTCGCGGCCGGCTCGGTGATTGATGATGGCGACGCTCGGGTACTCCTCTAACTTAGCGAAGTGGATGACGGCGTTCCTATCTCATCGGCTAGGTTGCATGCGTCTTGGCGAAGTCGGTGTTGTCTTCGTAAAGGTTGAGAGAGGATTCTTGCGTCGATGGCAGCAAACGGAGCGGCGATGACGTCTCGGCAGCGCGAAAAACGTCTCTGAAATGATGCACAACCATGTCCAGAAGATAGAGGACGATTAGAAGATTATATTGTAAAAAGGAAGCGAGATAAAGAACTCCAAAGATGACGTACTGTGGCGATAAACTCCAATGACATCGTGGCCAACAGAGACAAAATGATGTACCACCATGTCCCGGAGGTATTAATTGATGAGAGGAGTCTTCTGGTATGAGGGATATGCGATGTGATCACCGAGGGCAACAGGATCTTGCGATGAACTGGAGTTTGGAGCTGATCTTGGCATGGTTCGTACGGAATTTACAGAGCTCCTCTTGAGGATGTTTTAGAACTAAAGTGATGGAGGAAGATAAGGGACACTCTGTGCTCTCCTCGAATTCCTTGGGTATGGCATGAGGAGGGAGATCATGGAACGTATGCCAACGGGTGGCATTCGGGGCGCCGGTTTGATTTGGGAGATTAAGACAATAAAATGGTGTTTTACTTCCCTGAACCGATTCACCATTAGAAATGAAATAACTTTCGTGTTCAAGTCGGAAAGAAACGGTCGCTCGAATTGATGGGAGACGGAAGAGAAAGAGCTACAAGTGGGCATGGCTGTAACGTACTGGAGCTTGAAGGTTGAAGACGACGACCACGAGCGCTGCTCGGTTGGGCTGATTGGCCGGACCGGCCTACTTGGGCCAGGCTGGTGCGGCTCAAGTTAGTTGGCTCAATTTTTTTTTGCGTTATCTTTTTCTTTTTATTTCTTTCATAACTTTTATATTTGAGATCCAAATTGATTCAAAACAATTTCTAAAAATTTCTAAAATTCAAAGCAACAAGTTAGAACAGTAAGAAACATGTTTTCATAATAAAACAAGATTTTTAATAAAATTTTATAAATTTGACCTAAGGGGCTTTATTGCATATGGTCAAATAGAGTTTTTTTTTTAAATCAGAAAAGTAAACTCTTAACAATAATATTTGAACTTTATTTTAAACATAATTTTTGGAAGTGCAAACTTTATTTGATATAAAACCTTTTGTAAGTATTTTCTTTGCAAAAGAGTTTGCATAGGTTTTGGTAAATGCAAATTAATATTTTGAGATTCTATTTTCTCAAAATAGTTCTTCAAGGATTGATAGAAAAATTGAAATAGTTTTTGTAATAAAGTCTTTAATTAAACTCAAAAAGTTTTAAATCCCTATGATTTTTCAATCAACAAAAACAAAACAATTTTTTTTCTTATTCTAAAATTTGATAAAATCTTGGGATGTTACACCTACCTATTATACCAATCTTGCAATGTGGATGTTTTTTTCTAAAATGCGTTCACCAATAATACTATCACATATGGTTTAACTAGGCTTTTCACCCAGGTGACCATGTAGATCGCAAAGCACGAGCATACAAAGTGGTAAAGCGCCCAAATTTGGCAAGTGTTTGCACCTCCTCATTACAATCATCTCTCCCAAATAGCATTTCAGGCTTTGCTTCATAAAAATTTGAGTTTCCATTTTTTAAGTGCAAAAGGCGTGTGTTTTTGTGAAGCGGCCACTAGGCATGAAGGTCAAGATGACACCACTGCAATTTTTTTGGTAAGTTGACCTCATAGGATGGCTAATTACGGGAGATGGCCATTTATCTTGAATGGTGGCTATATATGATTTTTTTGAGTTTGTGGCCCTTTATTCAAATTTGAACTATATGTACCCAGGAAAATTGTCATATTTTTTGGGAGAAAATACGGCTAGGTACCCCGGGAGGGTTATATGCATAGTGCATGATCAAGATTGGAATTCACAAATCAAAAGTATGAATTAATGCATTTCCCCACCAAATTTGACTCAACTTTGAATTCAACCAAATATTATATATGACGGCGGGACCATATGTGAGCGACTCAGTGGCAGAGTACAACAAGTGAGGAGCAATGTCCTAGATATAGTGGAGATAAGGTCGAAACTAACCTACAAGAAAAAATGGTCGAAACTCAAATTTGGATGCGCGCTGAAGAATCCCGCGCATCCAACTCAAATCTCCCGCCCCACATTTTCAGTAGTACAAAATTCGCGTTATATCACTGTTCCGGCAACAACCCACCGACCATACTAATAATAGAGGGCTGATTCGGTAACTTGTGCTCTCCTAACTATATACCCCCACCCCAAGACTCCCCTTTTCCCAAAAATCAAGCCAATCCAGAACCATATCCCCTCCACCGTACTAGATCTTCGTAACCTCTGGCCTACTCCAAATGGTAGGTGCCTCACCACCAGCCTCCTTCACACAGTACGTGCTTCACCGCCTATCTTGTCCACCACCCACCGGATCCACAAAGCTGCCGTCTTGGTCTACCGGACATGATTTACTTCATCAACTCACGCGTCGAGCTTGCAGGATCTACTTCATCAACGCCACCGGAGAAGCGGTTCTTCTATAGCAACGTCGTGGGCGCACCGGATCTACACCACCAGCAACCGTGCCCACTACACCGGATCTACTCCACCAAAGACCGTGTCCACTGCACCGGATCGACTCCACTGACGACCGCGTCCACCGCACCGGATCTACTTCATCGACAACCGCATCCACCGCACAGGATTAGCATCACCAACTCCCTCATGCGCCTCGCCCGAAATGCCCAGCCGCTTCCGCCGCACCCCTCGCCCTCGTCGACCCCTCCGCAGCGTGGTAGGTACTCTGGCCCGATACCTTGCTGTAATGTTTTTTTATTGCTGGATGTTACTTATATGTTGTATCACCACGACGACATTGTTGGCTGGGATATCTGGTTGGCATATCTCGCCGGGATATCTGGCAGGGATACGGACATTCTTGGCTGGGATATCCGACTGGCATATCTGGCCGGGATATCAACATATTTGTCTGGCATATCTAGCTGGGATATTTGGCTGGCATATCTGGCCGGGATACCTACATTCTTAGCTGGCATATCTAGCCGAGATATCTGGCCGGGATACCGACATTCTTGGCTAGGATATCTGGTCGGGATACCGACATTCTTGGCTGGGATATCCAGCTTGCACATCTGGCCAGGATATCTGGCCGGGATACCGACATACTTGGCTGGCATATCTGGCTGGCATATTTGGCCGGGATATCTGCCCAGGATACCGACTGACAAGGGTATAGATAATAGAGCCCGTTACTTGAGTACCCCTGAGGCCCGTTATGCTAGGCCCAAGTGTAATCCTAGTCGAAATACGAGTTCATGTCGTATACCGATGTTGTAATATGTATCGGACCCCTCCCGTTCCTTGAGACCTGGCCACCTATATATAGGGGCTAGGAGAGGACGGTGGGGACAGATTGAAAGCAAGCAAAGTTCACCACCACATTTACTTTCGATACACACCTTGTTTGACTGATTTTACCTTTGAGTTCATCCGACGCCCTACTCCCCCGATCCTAAGTCCTTCATATTGGACATTGATAGGGTAAAGGTGCCCGATCTTTCGATGAGATGATAACTATCGATTTTTGGTGGAGGTCGACGTTGACGATCCGACTACAAACGTGCGAGACGTTGTGCCTTAGGAATCGATACACCAACTTCCGAGGCTATTGATCACGCCGGAGCTTGATCAACCTGATCACGAGGATCAATCCCTGCAAGCAATCGAAGAACCAACAAGAATTATAGATGCAATCAAGATATTGCGAATAAAGATAAAGGCTTTATTGAAGAGGTGAGATTCTGTCTGTGCGTAGTACAAAAGGTCGGTTTGACACTTGTGCCTATGGCGAAGAGTAGCTCGTGGCTAAGTCTTTAACTAAACAAAATCCGAGTCCTAATAACGGCTAGGAGGAGGTATATATGAGGGAAAGGGCAGGGATTTTCGTACAACCCTAATGGGCCATCCGAAAATAACCCTATTTGGGCCGATTTCCACTCAAACAGCCTCCAGAAAATCCCTAAAATACCTATGACAAAAATACATGGGTTTAACACATAAAATAAGGTGACACAGCACCATATAAAGCCTTGGACGAATTTTATGATTTGGTAACTTGTGAATTTCGTCCAAGCATCCTTGCAGCATTATGGTGGCTTCAAAGTTCTGAAATCTTCACTTGCAGCGTCATCCTGAATCCTCACACGATTGCTGCCATCATCTCCATGTATGATCATGCTCCAATGCTTGTCCCTCTCATCCATGCTAGGCCCATTATTCCTAAGTAACATAAACACATCTGATTTAGGCAGCATCATATTCTCATGAATATTAGGAATAGTTCCTAGAAACGAAAGTACCTGATAATTTAGTTGGTGTGCACGAGCTCTTGTGAGAGGTCCTTGGAATTGTGGAATGTGAGGAAGTGTGGCTATAGGTGCAACGGTTGTATCAACCGTAGGGATGTCCTCATCATCCTTCCCTTCTTGAATTGAAGTCGTCCTCGACGCAATCTCATCTTCTTCTCCAAAGTATGGCTTCAAATCTGCAATGTTAAATGAAGGACTTACCGTGCCCATCTCTGCAGGAAGCTCAAGTTTATATGCATTATCATTCATTTTCTCTAACACTTTAAAAGGACCAGCAACACGTGGCATTAATTTAGACTTGCGCAAATCAGGAAAACGATCTTTGCGCAAATGCAACCAAACTAGATCTCCCACATCAAACACAATATGCTTTCGTCCTTTATCACCAGCAACTTTATATTTAGCATTCATACGTTCTATATTTTCCTTAGTAATCCTATGCAACGTAAGAATCTGTTCAGCACGTTGTGTAGCATCAAAATTATGTTGCACCGAAGATGGAATAAGTAATAAATCAATAGGTGCACGAGGAACAAAACCATACACAATCTCAAAAGGACATAACTTAGTTGTAGAATGCACGGAATGATTGTAAGCAAATTCAATATGAGGTAAACAATCTTCCCACATTTTTAAGTTCTTCTTTAAAACAGCCTTAACATGGTAGATAAAGTTCTATTTACTACTTCAGTTTGTCCATCAGTTTGGGGATGACATGTAGTAATAAACATCAATTTAGTCCCCAACCTAGCCCATAAACATCTCCAAAAATGGCTAAGAAATTTAGTATCACGATCTGAAACAATAGTATTAGGCACACCATGCAAGCGAACAACATCGCGAAAGAATAATCCAACAACATGAGCAGCATCATCACTTTTATGACAAGGAATAAAGTGTGCCATCTTAGAAAATCTATCCACAACCACAAAAATACTATCCCTCCCCTTCTGTGTTCGACGTAGTCCTAAAACAAAGTCCATAGAAATATCCTCCCAAGGTACACTAGGAACAGGAAGAGGCATATATAAACCATGTGGATTAAGGCGTGACTTAACTTTTTGACATGTTGTGCAGCGAGCAATAAACCTCTTAACATCCCTTCTCATGCGTGGCCAAAAGAAGTGTGTAGCAAGTACGTCTTCTGTCTTCTTTACTCCAAAGTGACCCATTAATCCTCCTCCATGCGCCTCCTGCAACAACAAAAGATGAACAGAACCTTCTGGAATGCATAGTTTGTTAGCACGGAACACAAACCCATCATTGAGGACGAATTTGTTCCAAGTTCTACCCTCTAGACAATGCTGCAAAACATCTTTAAAATCGGCATCATTCACATATTGTTCTTTGATAGTTTCCAATCCAAAGATTTTGAAGTCAAGTTGAGATAACATGGCATAACGACATGACAAAGCATCAGCAATAATATTATCTTTACCCTTTTTGTGTTTAATAACAAAAGGAAAAGATTCAATGAATTCAACCCACTTTGCATGACGTTTATTCAACTTAGCTTGACTATGAATATGCTTCAAAGATTCCTGATCAGAATGTATAACAAATTCTTTAGGCCATAAATAATGTTGCCAAATTTCTAATGTCCGAACAAGAGCATATAATTCCTTATCATAAGTAGAATAGTTCAAACTAGCTCCACTCAATTTCTCACTGAAATATGCAACATGTTTGCCCTCTTGTAACAACACTCCTCCTAAACCAATTCCACTAGCATCACATTCCAACTCAAAAGTCTTATTAAAATCAGGAAGTTGGAGTAAAGGAGCATGTGTAAGCTTATCTTTGAGTAACATGAATGCGTCTTGTTGTGCATTGCCCCAAACAAAGGGCACATCTTTCTTAGTAAGCTCGTTCAGCGCCGCTGCAATGGAACCAAAATCTTTGACAAAGCGCCTATAAAATCCAGCGAGGCCAAGGAAGCTCCTCACTTGTGTGACCGTTTTGGGTTGTGGCCAACTCGAAATTGCTTCAATCTTGGCGGGATCAACTTCAATACCATGTGCTATAACAACATAGCCAAGAAAAGCAACTCTATTCGTGCCAAAGGTGCACTTTGCAATGTTACCAAACAAACGTGCAGCACGTAAAGCATCAAAAACAGCACATAAATGTTCCAAATGTTTTTCTACAGATTTGCTATATATCAATATATCATCAAAATATACCACCACAAAATGTCCAATAAAAGCACGTAAAACTTCATTCATTAATCTCATGAAAGTGCTGGGAGCATTAATTAAACCAAAGGGCATCACTAACCACTCATATAGGCCAAATTTAGTTTAAAATGCAGTTTTCCATTCATCTCCTAACTTCATACGAATTTGGTGGTAACCACTACGCAAATCAACCTTAGAGAACATGGTGGAGCCACTCAATTCATCAAGCATGTCATCTAAACGAGGAATAGGATGACGATAGCAAATAGTAATATTATTGATTGCTCTACAATCAGTACACATGCGCGAAGAACCATCTTTCTTTGGTACCAAAATAATAGGAACAGCACAAGGACTAAGAGACTCACGAATATGACCCTTGTCAAGAAGTTCTTGAATTTGTCGCTGAATCTCTTTCGTCTCCTCCGGATTGGTACGATATGGCGCACGGTTGGGCAAAGATGCTCCAGGAATCAAATCAATTTGGTGCTCAATTCCACGAATAGGTGGCAGTCCTGGAGGTAAATCTTGTGGGAAAACGTCCGCAAACTCCTGCAAAATGTTAGCAACAGCAGGTGGCAAAGAAGAAGGCATCTCCTCAGCCGAAAACAACACTTCTTTGCAAATGATAGCATAACATGCAGTAGTACTCACATCAATTTCAGAAATATCAGATTTGCTAGCTAGCAAACAAGTACTTTTCAAACAAATTTCGTTAGCATGTTTTGGAGCAGATTTAGAAGTACTTGTAGAAGGCATAAGTTCGTTAGCAACAGTCTGATTTTTGCTCAGCTTATTCCCCTCATTATGTGCTCTACTAGCTCTAGCAAGATCATCTTTTAAAATACTTTTAGGAGACATGGGAAGTAACACAATTTTCTTATCATTATGAACAAGAAAATACTGATTTGTGCTACCATAGTGTATAGAATTTGTATCAAATTGCCATGGTCTACCAAGTAAAAGAGCACATGCTTGCATAGGAACAACATCACACTCAACATAATCAGCATATGCAGCAATAGTAAAATGCACACGAACTGTACGTGTTGCCTTAACCTTGCCGCTGTTATTAAACCATTGAATGTGATATGGACGAGGATGGGGTCATGTCGTAAGAGCAAGCTTTTCAACTATCTCCATGCTGGCCAAGTTGTTGCAGCTCCCGCCATCAATAATAATGCGAATACAGCGATCTTTAACCACGCCCTTGGTGTGGAACAGATTATGGCACTGGTCGGGCTTGGCCTTGGTAATTTGTGCACTCAACACTCGCTGGGCAACTAAACTCGGGTATTTCTCCGCATGTTCCGCAACCATATATTCAGAATCTTGCTCCGTGGGTGCTGCAACATATTGCTCATCAGAAGCAATAAGAATCAAAGTATCTTCATCATAATCACTGGCGGAGTCGTATCCACCATCCTCAAGAGCAATCATCACACGGGAGGAGGCACAATCACGTGCAAAGTGACCAAGTCCACCACATTTGCGGCACTGAATTTGGCTGGATTTGCCCGTAGATGCCATGGAGGACGCAGCACTCGGGGCTGGTCCCGTAGTAGTCTTCCGTGCAGCAAACGGAGGTGGTGTAGATACTGCAGATCGCGCGGATGTGGGCGCTGGAGGAGTAGGTGCAGCAGCCCGTGACGCCGAATTCGGTGATCTCCAAGAAGAACGCCCTGCAGAAAAATTAGTTCGTGTCGCCTCGCGTCAATCCTGCACTTCACATTCAGCATTGCAAGCAAGATGGAACAAACGGGTAATAATGTGATAAGATTTATAACTAAGAATGGTCTGAATTTCCTTATTTAACACGCCTACAAAACGTGCCATTAAAGCTTCATTATCCTCCTCTATACCACAACGTAGCATGCCAGTTTGCAACTCCTGATAGTAATCCTCTACAAATTTTTTGCCTTGATCTAGACGTGCTAATTTGGTAAGCATGGAACGCTGATAATATGGTGGAACAAAACGAATACGCATAGCATGTTTTAAAGCATCCCATGTAGTGATTGGATTAGCATGATTAGCACGACAATATTCAGACCACCATATGGAAGCAAAACTAGTGAACTCACAAGTAGCAGCACTAACACGTCTATCCTCGGGATAATTTAAGCATGCAAAACGCTGGTCTAATTCTAATTCCTAAGAAAGGTATGCATCCGGATTATAGCGACCATCAAATGTAGGAACATTTAATTTCAGTTTAGCAACATGGTCATCATCACATACCAACGGTAAAGGAGGTGGACGGTGAATGTAGGGCCGAGGACGACTAGGTGGCTGATCAACTGTGAAGTCGTCCGCGTACTCGCCCTCGTACTCATCTTCCCTGTAATAATCATACAACTGTGCATCACGGACCTGTGTAACACCTGTAGCGCCTGCAACGCCAGCAGCAGCACCCGCAGTTGAAGTTTGTGCCGATTGTTTGAGAACGCGCTGTGCACGTCCCAAAAAGGTCGGTGGAGGAGCCACGCGAGTCGGCTGTGGAGGAGGCGCGCGAGCCGGCGGTGGAGGTGGTAAGCGTGCTAGCACCTCCTGGAATTTAGCGTCGAGTTTGGCGGTGAAGGTGGTCTCGAGTCCCTCGAGTTGCTCCATCGTGTCACTAAAACGCTTGTCCACATCCTGCATATGATCAGACAAAAGTTTGGTGATGTGAGCCTGCAAGGCTTCACCCTCCAGTGGCTGTGGCTCGGTGTTGTCTGGTGGCATGATTAGTACGCAAAAGCACAGTTATAGAATAGAGATGCAACAGGAACAGGGGTGGAAAATGCTTAATCTGTCAAGCAAACCAATACTCTTACCCGTTCTTACCCTGCAGCAGGTGGCGATCAGCAACCGTCGTGATCAAACTTTAGGAAGATTGAATAGAGCGATTGCCAGGTGGTGTCAACGCACGGTCGTAGAGATATGCGGAGCTATAGGAGGCTGCGATAGCTGTAGCAACAATTCAAAACAGCAATGCAACAAGTTGAATAAATGCTCAACGACGGTACCGTGCTGGCCGTAGGCTAGATCGTGCTAGAGATGCGAGCCTAGGACACCAACTAGTTAATGCGCAGCGGCCCGAAGCACAAAGGAATAGCTCAAAAGAAAGATATAAGTGAAGATCACGGAAAAAGTGCTGGTTCTGAAACTTAAAAGGCCAAAAACTCACCCTGCCCTCACTTTTTTGATGATTACGAGTGACTTTGTGTACTTTTCAAGTACTTTTCCCAAGATTTCCGATATAACTTTTGATTCCGGACAGTTTGACAGGTCGCATGTCGAAAACGGAGTTCGTATGCAAAAGTTATGGCCAGTTGAAGTTTGCAGACAAAAACTTCCCAAAACAGCGCGACAGGGGTGGGGTGGCTGGTTCGGTCCCCACGTCCCGTCCCTTTTTTTACTAAGAATTAGGTGCGGCGTGGGGTGGCTGGTTCGGCCCCACGTCCCCTCCTTTTTTTTGTTTTTTTTTGTTTTGTTTTTTTTTCGGACAGAACAGGGAAAGAAACCCTAAGTCGGGGGAAAGGTTGTGGCGGCGGTAATGAGGGTGGGGGTGGCAGCGGTCGATGGATGCGGTGGGGATGATTATGGTGGCGATGCGGAAACGAGTGGTGGCGGTGGCTAGGGTTTTTGGTGGTGGCGGTGCGGCGGCGGCAAGACGTATGTGAGCAGAACTCGAAACTCTAAGGATCAAGACGCTACAGCCAGCACTCGACACGACGATGCAGAAATGAATTCAACAATGCAAATACTGAAAAGAAAAGATGCAAAGGCTCGAACTGTTTCTAGGAAAAGATCTAATCCTAATATTTTTGGCTTTTTCATGGATTCTAGGTATGAAGATGCGATCTAGACTATGAAAACAGTAAATCTCACCGATCAACTTGAAATCTGATACCACTTGATAGGGTAAAGGTGCCCGATCTTTCGATGAGACGATAACTATCAATATTTGGTGGAGGTCGACGTTGATGATCCGACTACAAACGTGCGAGACGTTGCGCCTTAGCAATCGATACACCAACTTCCGAGGCTATTGATCACGCCGGAGCTTGATCAACCTGATCACGAGGATCAATCCCTGCAAGCAATCGAAGAACCAGCAAGAATTATAGATGCAATCAAGATATTGCGAATAAAGATGAAGGCTTTATTGAAGAGGTGGGATTCTGTCTGTGCGTAGTACAAAAGGTCAGTTTGACACTTGTGCCTATGGCGAAGAGTAGCTCGTGCCTAAGTCTTTAACTAAACAAAACCGAGTCCGAATGACGGCTAGGAGGAGGTATATATGAGGGAAAGGGCAGGGATTTTCGTACAACCCTAATGGGCCATCCGAAAATAACCCTAGATGGGCCGATTTCCACTCAAACAGCCTCCAGAAAATCCCTAAAATACCTATGACGAAAATACATGGGTTTAACACATAAAATAAGGTGACGCAGCACCATATAAAGCCTTGGATGAATTTTTGATTTGGTAACTTGTGAATTTCGTCCAAGCATCCTTGCAGCATTATGGTGGCTTCAAAGTTCTGAAATCTTCACTTGCAGCGTCATCCTGAATCCTCACACGATTGCTGCCATCATCTCCATGTATGATCATGCTCCAATGCTTGTCCCTCTCATCCATGCTAGGCCCATCATTCCTAAGTAACATAAACACATCTGATTTAGGCAGGATCATATTCTCATGAATATTAGGAATAGTTCCTAGAAACGAAAGTACATGATAATTTAGTTGGCGTGCATGAGCTCTTGTGAGAGTTCCTTGGAATTGTGGAATGTGAGGAAGTGTGGCTGTAGGTGCAACGGTTGTATCAACCGTAGGGATGTCCTCATCAGACATTTGTCGAGTTAACCCTCATCAATTGGCGCCGACCGTGGGGACCTAAGGGCATTGTAATCATGAATTCGACGGCTTTTTTGCTTTTAGCCAACAGCAGTCCAGAAGTCGACGAAAATCAGAAGATGGAATTGACGATCGGAAGTTTGAGCTTCTACATCGGACCTTCGGGTTCGACTCGCCCTTCAGATCCAGCGAAATCGGGTCCGTCGACAAGCAAAACCAAGACAATCACAATGTCTGGGTCATCTATGGGCTCTTCCAGCAAGGTAAACTCGCCGGTCAGCTTTGTAGCAACAGAAAATACGCAAAAGAAACTCAAAGAATTCAACGGAACTCGGGAAGAACCCGACATAGAAGTAACAGCGGACAAATCATACGATAGTCAAAGGGATTTTGCCACCGGAAGCAGTGGCGTCTCCAGAAGCATACATCAGTTATGCGTCATTATCACCGAAGCAGCAGAAGAGAATGATCATGCAGATAATGCAGAAATCGACGCGCAAGTCGACAAACCAAGGAGCAACGGTAAGAAGGAGAAGGAAAAAATTCACATCTCCAACGGGGAGTGGAGAATCATCATGTCAGCTATCAATCACGGCACAGAAGTACCCGCCAATTCAAGAAGCGAAGTTATGATGGGATATCAATACGCACTGCATCAACACAGAAAGAAATTGAGGGAGGAATAAGACGAGTTCAGGAGAAGTCAATAAAACAACAACATGTCAAGTGGAATATATTGGGATGAATACAACGACGCATCAGAGTCCAGCAGAGAAAGGCATAGAGACCCGAAGCACAGCAGGAGGACAATAGCATGGGCAAGAGAAGAAAGCCGCATAAAAAGCATAAGTGAACACCCATCAGATAATAAGGAAACATGCGTAGGGAGAAAAAGACAACATACGTATCTACTAACTACACAACCAGAGCCTGGAGATCCGTGGGAGCACATGCATCAAGCCGCGATACGAAGCCTCAGGTTGGTAGAGGACAGACTAAGGAAACATCCTCCAGAGAAAAAGACAACATGTCACAAGGAGAAGCGAAGGGAAAGTTTTAAGCGCCAACCCTCGCAAAGCCAAACAAGCGAGTCATCTGGCGACGAAAAGCGTAAGGCACGAAGGGAGGATGCAAGGAATATTATAGCGCAAGCAAGAGTAAACAATGTGCGCTATGCGTGGAGAGAAGAAAATTATGAAGAAGACGAAAAAGAGATGGGCGCGCAATGCTTTACCCAAAGGGTTCGCAGAACGCGGGTACCCAAAGGATTCAAACTGCCACACGATCAGCAAAAGTATGATGGATCACAAGAACCCACGCTATAGTTATCAGACTACCTGCAAGCAGTGCAAATACTCGGAGGAACGAGAGCAACGGCGATGCAAAGCCTGCAGTTACACCTCACTGGCGCAGCGCAGTCTTGGTTAAATACTCTACCCAACGATTCCATCGGGAGCTGGGGAGAACTAGAGAGCCAATTTACAAGAAATTTTCGGTCAACATATAAATGCCCAGCATCACTAGAAGAAATCAAGTCATGCATACAGAGGAAAGACGGAACCCTGCGCTCCTATATACATCGGTGGAGTATAATCAAAAACTCTACAGAAGATGTTTCCGATGAGCGGGCAGTAGATGCTTTTTCGGCCGGCCTTCGCCATTCGGACCTCATGGAAGAGTTAGGGAGAACAAAGCCTAGGACAGTATCGGAGTTAATGGAAGTAGCCAATAGATTCACCGATGGAGAGGATGCATATAACAATAAAAGGGGATGTTCACCAGAAGTCGACAGAGCAAGCAGGCAAAGGCGAAGTTACCGCAATGAAGACAGCCACACAAGGCAAAATCAGATAGCCGTAGGGTATGAAAGAAGGGACGAGGAAGGCTATGAAAGCAGGGAGTTTCAAGGAAGAGGCAATCGTCAAGAAGAAAAGCCAAAGTACTCTGGCCCATCGGCAGAGGACATGCTCTATGGCCCCTGTCGCATCCACTATGCGTACTTAGATGGGAAGAGAGTTTCTAATCACCAGATGAAGGACTGCAGAACATTCTTAAGGTTGCAAAGTGCTTTGGACCCAAATCAAGGAGCACGTTAGGGAGGAAAGAGTACATGTCAAGGATACCAAGTACAACATCTAGCAAAACACCTGGAATCAAAAGTATATATATCTGCAATGATCCAACCGGTGCCAAAATCCAAGAAAGAACATAAGAGCATATCTAGACAAGTAAATCTAGCAATATCATCACCACCAGCTACAATAGAATACTTAAAATGGTCCGATCAACCAGTCAGGTTCAGCAGAGCAGATCACCCAAGGTAAGTACCAAGGCCAGGGCACACGCCAATGGTGTTGAAGGCACAAATAGGGGGATACGATGTAGGGCGAGTATTTATTGATGCAGGAAGCGGCATAAACTTAATATATGCAAGAACCCTAAAGGCAATGTGCATCTCGTTGGAAAGTCTAAAGCCGACAGATTGCTCTTTCCACGGAATAGTACCAAGAGGCGCAAACTACCCCCTTGGGAGAATAGAACTCAACGTTTGCTTTGGCAATAGCAGCAATTATCGCAGAGAAAAGTTAGAATTCGAAATCATGGACTGGCCTTCGCAGTATCATGCAATCCTGGGGCGCCCAGCATTTGCAAAATTCATGGCAGTTCCTAACTACGCATATCTAACACTCAAAATTCCAGGACCTAAAGGGACAATTACGGTACAAGGCAGCTTCAAAGTATCCAACACTTGTGACAAAGAATTCAACAGGATGGCGCAAAATTTTGGCATGACAGCTGAATACGCAAGGCTGAAGGGCGAAACTGACCACAATGTATTACCGACGTCGGGCGATCCCTGCCAGATCAGGCTTTCGACGCAACCCAAGACTCAAAGAAAATCCAGGTCCATCCTACGGACCCGAACAAAACCACCTCCATAGCAGTAAACCTGGACCCCGCATAGGAAAGCGCGCTCGTCGAGTTCCTCTGTGAGCACTGGGAAATCTTCTCCTGGTGTCCTTCAGACATGCCAGGGGTTCCCAAGGAACTCGTCGAGCACGCACTGAATGTGGATCCTAAAGAAAAGCCAGTCAAGCAACCGCTGCGACGATTTGATGAACCCAAAAGGAAAGCAATAGCATCCGAGCTACACAGGCTAGAAAATGCAGGATTCATCTGAGAAATCAAAGCATCAACTTGGGTATCTAATGCAGTCATCGTCCCGAAGAAAAATACAGATGTACAAAGAGTGTGTGTCGACTACACATCTCTCAACAAGCACTGTCCAACGGATTCCTTTCCTCTACCTCGCATTGATCAGATAATAGACTCAACAGCAGGGTGCGCAAGGCTTTCCTTCCTGGACGCATATTCTGGTTATAACCAGATCAAATTGAAGAAAGAAGACGAGGAAAAAACAGCTTTTACTACACCATACGGCGTGTTCTGCTATCAAGTCATGCCCTTTGGCCTAAAAAACGCGGGAGCAACCTACCAGCGGATGATGCAAAACTGCCTCGGAAGTCAAATAGGACACAACATTCAAGTCTATATTGATGATGTGGTCATCACCACAAGAAAACAAGAGTCCCTAATCAGCGATTTGGCAAAAACCTTCGACAACCTAAACAGGTACAAGCTAAAGCTTAACCTGACAAAATGTTCTTTTGGTGTGTCAGCAGGACAACTTATGGGATTCCTGGTATCAGCAAGAGGTATAGAAGCAAACCCAGAGAAGATCCAAGAAATACTAACAATGGGGAAACCAACAAAATTGCACGACGTACAGAGGCTCGCAGGGTGCGTCACGACACTAAGTCGATTCATCGCACGATTGGGAGAAAAAGCGCTTCCTTTCTATGCACTCATGAAAAAATCAGACGACAAATTCAAGTGGACAGAAGAAGCAGATACAGCTTTCGCACAATTGAAAAAAGTGCTCTCCACACCGCCGGTGTTGGTTGCACCAAATGAAAAAGAGCCGCTACTACTGTATATTGCAGCTACACATCAAGTGGTATGCACAGTATTAGTAGTCGAAAGAAGCGAAGAGGGAGAAGCTCATGGAGTCCAGAGGCCAGTATATTTCCTCAGCGAAGTACTATCTCCAACAAAGCAGAGGTACCCGTACTATCAAAAACTTGCATACATCGTATTCACAATGGCACAAAAGCTACAGCAATATTTCGCGGTGCATCCAATCATAGTGGTTAACAAAGCCCCACTATCCAATATATTGAATAACCCTTCAGCAACAGGACGTGTCTCCTTATGGGGAAACGAATTATCACCCCTTGACATCACGTATGAAAAGTGAAAGGCAATCAAATCCCAAGTGTTGCCGGATTTCACAGTAGAGTGGCTAGAGTTACAAAACACAGGACCGCCAGATGTATAAAGCGTGTGGACAATGTACTTCGATGGATCAAAAAGAGTCCAAGGCGCAGGAGCAGGAGTAGTCCTGATATCACCGCAAGGCGACAAATTAAAGTATGTGTTAAGGATGAGTTTTCCTCAAGCTTCTAATAATGAAGCCGAATACGTGGCTCTGATCCACGGAATGAAAATGGCCAAAGCATGTGGAGCAACTCGACTAAAAATATTCGGGGACTTGAATCTCGTCGTCCAACAAGTGATGAACTGGTGTGACGCCATCAGTGACAATATGAAAGCATACAGAAACTTATACTACTATCTAGAGGGAACATTCGATGGATGCGAAGTTTCGCACGTCAGCAGGGCCAGCAACGAGGAAGCCGATAATTTAGCAAATATCGGGTCCCAATGCCCGCCTATACCGCCAGGAGTATTTTAGGAAGAACTCATAGAGAGATCAATAAAGAATAACAAAACTTTGACTACAGGAGAGCAAGGCCAGCACCCAACAATAGGCTCGGGGGCTGGCAAGACTGGAATGGGAAGCATAGCAGAACCAGAAGAAGTTATGATGATCGAAGAAACCTGGATGCAGCCATACTTGGCGTACATGATAAACAAAGCACTACCCAAAGACACAGTAGAAGCAAGAAGGATAATACGACGATCCAAAGCTTTCGTTGTGTTACAAGGGAAGCTGTACAAGAAAAGTATAACTAGCATTTTACAACAATGCATCACTCCTCAAGAAGGATAAGAAATACTAAAAGATATCCACGCAGGAGTATGCGGGCATCACGCTAGCAGCAGAGCTATTGCAGCTAAAGCCTTTCGTGCAGGGTTCTACTGGTTAACAGCCATTGAAGACGCAAAAGATATAGTTAGAAAGTGCGAGGCATCTCGACCACATGCACCAGCAACAGAATTACAGCCGATACCATTATCCTGGCCTTTTGCGCAATGGGGTCTCGACATGGTAGGGAAATTACACAAATCCTGGCCAAGAGGTCATGTCTACATGTTGGTGGCAGTAGACAAATTTACTAAATGGGTAGAGGCAGCCCCAGTAACAACCCAAGATTCTACAGCAGCAATCAACTTCATCAAGTCTATAGTATTTCGCTTCGGAGTACCGCACAACATCATCATAGACAATGGGACACACTTTACATCAAAAGAGTTCAAGAGCTACTGCGAAATATGGGAATCAAACTGAAATTCGCGTCTGTAGCACATCCAAAGACAAATGGACAAGTCGAGAAAGCCAATGGCTTAATATGCAATGGGATAAAAAAGAGGCTATTAGCACCCCTGGAGAAAGCCAAACACTCCTGGGTAGACGAGCTACCCTCCGTGCTTTGGAGTCTCAGAACTACACCCAATGCGGCTACCCAAGAAACCCCCCTTTTCTGGTCCATGGCGCAGAAGCCGTGCTTCCAGTCGAAATCACCCATGAAGCCCCAAGAATCGCGTCTTACAACGAGACAACTTCTACAGAAGCACTTCAAGCCGATGTTAATGCACTCGACAAAGCAAGAGACGTAGCACTCGCTAGAGCTACGCAATACTAGCAAAGCCTATGAAACTACCATAGTAGTCGAGTTCGTCCATGATCTTTCGTGGTAGGAGATTTAGTCTTACGACTCAAACAGGACGGTCATGGTAAAAATAGAGTCCCCATGGGTGGGACCTTACATCATGACAGAAGTAATACCAGGAGGAGCCTATCGACTACAAGACAAGAAGACAGGGAAAGATGAGAGCAACCCGTGGAATGCAGAACAACTCTAGCGGTTCTATGCATAGAAGGAGTATGGCGACATGAACTTTCAAGTTATGACCCTCTGAACCCAGAACATGAGGACACAGGTCGGGTTCTTTGGGTCAACTCGACAATATGTATAGCATATTTCTGACTAGTATATCAGGTCGGGATATCTGACTGGGATACCGACATACTTGGCTGGAACATCTGGCTGGCATATCTGGCTGGCATACCTGGCTTGGATACCTGGCCGGGATACGACATATGGTCTGCAACAACAATACCAGGTAAATGTTCATCATGTATAAATCTTCACACAACACTTGACCTCATAACCTTAAATGATACTCGAGGGCTAGCACCCATTAGTAAAAAATTAATGTCTCCCTGGGATTGAGTGGGTCAACCCAGGGGCTAGCCGACTTATCTAAAAAGATTATTATCTCCTAAGTATGAAAAAGTGACTCAGGGGCTAGGCAGAAGCCTAGCCAACCAAATCTTAGAATTACTGTTCCAGTTTAAATTAGTTCACATACTTGCATGCCAACTATCCTACATCTTCTTGTATGTCTATTTCTATGCCAAGTGCAACATATGTCTGCTACGATAGTATCTTTAGTATCAATTTATATGTCTACCATCGTACATAAAAATTGTTAAGTCATATAGTATGCCGGCTTCTATGCCTAGCATCTTCTATGTCAAATTCTATGTCTTTGCATATATCAATCTATATATCTACTACTATGCCAAATTCTATGAGTATCACCATGTATAGAGATTACTGTAACTAATTGCTATGTCAAGTTCAATGTCTACCACAATGTCAAATTGCTATATGTCGGTTGTTATATGTCAAATATCGTATGCCAACTGCTATATGTCAAATGCCATGTGTCAGCTACTGTATGCCTACACTTATATATAATCGTATGTCGAATGTTCCCTGTGAGTTGCTAAGTAAAGCTTATATGTCAAATGCTTTGTGCTATATGTCAAGTGTTATATGTCAAATGCTTTATGCTATATGTCAAGTGTTATACGTCAAATTGCCATGTGCCTTCACTCTATGTCTCAAACTCCGTATGTCCAGTGCTATATGCCAAATGCTATATGTCAAGTGTTATATGTCAAATGATATATGCTACTAGTTGAATGCCCGTGCGTTGCTACGGCTTTCAAGTTTTTTCTCACCATATGTTTATAGAAAAAGATCAAAAATAACAATGGACTTCTATTTTCTCAAAATATAATTCTATCAAAGGCTATAATTAAACATCATATCAATGATTATGATTCGACATCATATGCAAGAATAATAGCCTTTATATGCATTGCCCCTTCAATGTTTAAGGTTGTGTGACGTCAGGAGTAGGCATGTTACACCTTTTCTTAGCGCGTCTTCAAATAATGTCGCTGGCAAAGAGTCCGTTCTATATATATGATTACCTCCACACCTTTTCTTAGCAAGTCTCCAAAGAGAACTTAAAAGAATTTTATGAACAAAACCAAAATTAGCAGTGTTTGTGATCATACATATTCTAAGCACAACGATATGGCAAACACAATATATCAGTATCCCACATTTATATAAATATAAATGTAAATCTAGATATATGCTTTTGTTCTCAGTTTAAGAACATGGATAACATAAGTTACACATGCTATGACTGTAAAGGTATATACTCCCTCCATCCCAATTTAACCTCCGTCCCGATTTAACCTGCGCGGGCTCAAGTAAAAATCAATTTTACAAAACCTCCCTCCCTAATTCCAAACGTTTCTAATAGGTCTGAATCAAGTTGTCTTCTTCGCGTCCGGACGACCGGCTGCCGCTCGTCGGCGAGGGAGTCCGACTCCGCAGATCCCTCGCCGTCACCAGCTCCCTCTGCCACCTCTACGCTGTAGCCCGCCATCCGCAGCTACCTCAGAAACTGCCCTTCAACAATAAAATGGAACAAAGAACAAAGAAGCCGTTGGTAGTCATCCATTTCAGCAACCACTATCGTTATGATGGAAGCCCCTGTCAAAACTATGATGACTCTCTAAATGTAAAATGTACCAGTTGTCCTGAAGTTCCTCCACAAAATAATCTTCTGGATCCTTAAGTTCATATGCTGACTCCAGCTCCGCAACATTCTATACACAGATAAACAAAATCACAATACATAATCACTTAGACAAACCAAATCAAAGGACTAAAGCATTCACATACAGGCAGATTTTAAGATGGTGCACACTCATTGTTACAATCAAGTTGTACTCCAACCAGTCAAGGGAAAAGTGATGAACTATTTGGCTATAAAAAAGTACTGTTGCTAGAATAATCTTCAAGAAATACTTCATACACATTCATTTGTCTTGTCTAAAGATAAGAAATGCTATTAATGCGAAAAAAGATTGCAGAAAATTTGATAAAGGACTCGCTAAAACTGTTCAATAATCTGATTTTCTAGAACTGTGTCCAAGATGAGCATGAAGCATGCATATTCTTGCAGAATCAAGTATTCAAGTCCAAACGATACATGCAAACATCTAAACATTTTATAGCCACGACACAAATTGTAAAGAACTTGTAGACAAGACAAGCTTACACAACATAGCAAATAAACGAGTGAACTGACCGTGTCCTTTTCTCTTTGAATTTCTCATAATCACAGATGCTTAGCACCCTCTCTATAAGGTCATACTGGTTTCAAACAAACTGAGCGATGTTACATGGGTAAACTGAGTGAAAGAATAGTCCATCTGTTTAGTATAAAAGCCAACTCAAGCAAATGGCCAAATACCTGATAAAGGTCTGCATATGTCTTTGGACACTTTGCTTCAATAGGATCTGCAGCAACAAAGGACATTTATAAAAGGTATAGAAATATTTTCATCTACTCCAGTAGTGAATAAAGGTTCAACATACCAAGAAACCAGCAAAACTGAAATGAGTAAAGTCATTCAGAGAGTATTATTAGACAGAAAGTTGCAACTCCATCAAAAACAGTTACTCGGTGCATAGAATGGTAGCCTATCAGAGTTCCTTAGTGGACAAACCGAACCAATAGACCCAGTTAAATGAAAACTATCCCGAGATTTAGTAGGATGAAATAGTTTACATGAGACTATACGAGGGTACAGTTAATTTTCATTGGTTATAATCCCAGTTCAACTTTCTATATAATCAGTATAGACTTGTCCTAGCTATAGCCAAAACAATCAGCAATTTCAACTTAAAAGCATTCCTTATAGTTAAAGGGTATATTGCACAGAAATCCACTAAAACATTGGAGCATATCAAGTAGATCAACAACAATTTTTAATCCATCATTTGAAGTTTTGAACCATGAGCTGTACTCCTTCTCATATCTAATTGAGCCATTAGCCATATGCACCATCAGTTCTTGTGCTCACATCGTATGTACTCCATCTGCAACGGAAAGCGGCGAATAAGTTTATACAAAAATGGTCCTCACCACACTGATCAGTGCAAAATGACCCACTAAATGAAAGCAGTAGGTGCTGCATGGTATGCATATTGCATTCATTGCCATGAATCTAGACTTAATAATCTCTGTACCAAGAAAGTATAGATTGAATAATCTACATCTAACCCGGTCCCATAGCTTGCAAATTTGAACTCTCGATCTGACCTTGTAATCATTTTCTGTAGATGACAGGCTCACTACTCAACGTATTGCTCCAACCCAAACTTTCCAAAATCTGAGCCAGAACATGTTAATACCAATTTCTCATAGTTTTTTTTTACATCCAGGCACAGAACCAAATTATGGTTTGCTTTCTGAAGCTAGCTGATTACAGCAGAGTGACAAGTTATTAACTATAGGTCAATATCGAATATCAAGCAATTAAGAAGCTACGGAATGGCATCACGGTACCTGTAACAGCAGGATCTCGACTATGCGGACGACCAGGCGTTCCCTTCAGACGCCAAATGGAATATAGGGGGAAACAGCAGGTGGCGGAGCTGCGGTGGCTGGACATCTCCACCTTCGGTGCTGCTGGTCCCCTCCATCTACTCCGGTGGCCGGCCTTCATCGGCGGTGTGGCGGCGCGCGGCGGTGCGGCGCAGGAGACAAAGAAATCGAGGAGATGAGAAAACAAAAAGGTGTGGAAGGGACTTGTCCAGTCGCCCCATACTTCCAAGAGCTGAGCCGATGATGCAGGGCGGCAGAGGGCCGGCGGGCAGTGGTCTCCCACTAACCCTAGATAGGCGAGGCGGCGGGGATTCAGTCCGCCAAGAGCAGGCGTGGGAGGGGCGCCATGGAAGGAGTACTGGAGGAAGAGAGCCGGCGTCGGTGGGCGGTGGCGAGCGGCTTCGGTGGTAGGCGGAGTGCCGACGACGGTATTGAGCGGCGGCAGCTCTAGCTCGAGACGAGATGGAAGAGGGAGGGAGGCAGAGGCTGGAGCGGTAGTGGTGGAACCCTAGATCGAGAACTTGCCCGTGGCTAGTGGGTGAAATATCTGATCTTGCAGGGGTAAAATTGGAAATCAAATGATGTAAAGCAAAAGTGGCTTCACCAACTCAAAACCAATAGTAAAGATATCTCAAATGTTGTATGTTATATGTCGAATGCTATGTGCTATATGCCAAACTCTGTATGTCAAATTGTTATATGTCAAATGCTATGACCATTTACGTGTCTTTGAGTATGACTACACTGCAGGTTGGACACTCATTAGATATATCCATTACCTGGCTATGATTTTTGGTATTTCCATTCTTGAGAGGAGATTACTATTTTGTGTAGCGCCTATTCACCCTCCCTCTAGTCGCCCTTAAGATCCATTTCAATACTACTATGGCTTCACTTTATATCTCATGTCACACTAATTTTAGTTTGCCAACATATCATGGCATCGATCAAAATCTCCAATCACCAGTTATTTCGGTTTGCCGACATATCATGGCATCGGTCAAAATCTCCAATCACCGTTTATTTTGGTTTACCGACATATCAAGGCATCGATCAATATCTCTAGACACCGTTTATTTTGGTATGCCAACATATCACGGCATTATATGATCACTCTAGTCATCACCAATTATGGCTCAGTAATAAATCAAGACATCTATCTCAAAACAAACAACTATCGTGACTCTTCACATATCCAGAATCACAGAGTATCCCGGTTTGACATACTAACATATTCAGTCATTTGACATACTAACAAGTGCCCAGTGATGGCACCGCCTAAGAGGCATAGCAGTATTCCGGCATTGTCAAAGTAGACAATGTCGATGATACATAGCCCATGATGGCAAAGTGTCGATACAACCCAAGAGGCATAGCAGTATTCTGGCATTGTCCAAGCAGAAAATGTCGATGAGACATAATCCCATGATGGAAAAGTGTCGATATAGCCCAAGAGGCATAGCAATTGACGAGGGTTAAACTCGACAAATGTCCTAGATGAAGGACTTAGGATCGGGGAGACAGGGCGTCAGATGAACTCGAAGGTGAAATCAGTCAAACAAGGTGGCTATGAAAGTAAACGTGGGTGTAGAACCTGGCTTGCTTTCAATCAGTCCCACACCGTCCCCTCCTGGCCCCTATATATAGGTGGCAGGTCTCAAGGATCGGGTGGGATCTGATACAGATTACAATATCAACATACGACATGAACTCGTATTTCGACTAGTATTACAATTGGGCCTAGCTTAACGGGCCTCAGGGGTACTCAACTGACGGGCTCTATTATCTATACCCTTGTCAGTAGCCCCTGAGATTCTACCAGAATTGCAGATTTGGGTTGAATCTCTAATCTTTAAATATTCGACTTGATCAATTCTTCGACTTCTTCATATCTTTAAATCTTCGACTTGGTCTGTCGACTTATTTTCATTATAATACTTTGCAAGGGGTTTTGATGAACAAGCCTGACAACTCTGATGGATCAAGAGGCCAGTTAACTGCCGGAACAGATACTCGTCACCTACTTCAAATTCAATCCCCTTGGACTTGAATTCGGGAAACCGGTCAAACCTATTCTTTTGCCGCATTTAGGACTTACAAAGAATGAATCCCAGTGGTTCTCAAGGTACCCAGTGCGTCCACCAGGATTTTTCTTCGCGTCGTAGACACGGATACATACCAGCAGAGCGCATCCATGTGCGTATACCGGGCCACACATGACGGATCCTGGGGTCTTACCTTCATGATATATTTCAACCACGGCATTCAAGTTTTGTTGCGGTGACGCAACTTGAGAATTATATTTCGCAGCCTTGTTTGACTGAATCAATATACGCAATTTTTCGAGTTATCCTTTTTAACTTTTATGAATACCTCCAGATGGGAGTAATCAATGTTTATGTTTGTTGGCAATGTAGCCAAAGTTCCTTGCTCTTTTCTTTTGTCGACTTCTTTCTATCGGGTGCGCGACAGCGCTCCCGATGGGAGTAGCCCCCGAGGCTATAGCCGAAATTTTCGGGTATAGGCTCAAGAGAATAGATAAACTTGTTCCATACACTTCTTCTTGTATCATTTGTTGATTTTACTCACTTTGAAATGGATTTTTCCCCTGTGTTCGTTGCAAGCCCCCGAGTCGAAGACGAGGTAAACTTGTACGTCTTGACAGCTATTTTCTTAGCCTCTGCTCCCTTTTCTCTTCTTCTCTTTTTTTATACGCGTCGCTTTTCTTGATATGTTAACTCCTCTATGCTATTTGCACTATAAAAAATCCAGAAATTTACTCTGGGCCTTGCCACTCCAGGGGCCCATTAGCACGTGCTTATAAATAAAGCACACTTTGACCAGGGTGAAAACCCTAACTCCTCCATCTTTCTTCGCCACATCGTCTTCTCATCCCATCTAGGGTTTTTCATCTATGACGCTTATCCCCCATGGCCGATGCAAGTGAATCTCGCTTGAACATCGACGCCCTGGTGGAGAAGCGGGGTCGCGTCCGCCCGCGCAGTAGTAAAAATAAAACTACCACGACAGCCATGGTGGCATCGTCTTCTGCTCTGGTGAAGCGATGCCCCGGTCGTCCGGCCGGGAGCAAGAATAAGCTCAAGGTGCCCTCTGCTGCACCAGGTCCAAGTTTTTCTTCCCCTGATGCTTCTTCTTCTTCGCCCAGAATCTATTCTTTCTTCTGCATCTGCAACGCGCAGTGCCGCGAAATTCAGCGCCTGCCACTGAAATTTACCAAATTCATGGATGGGCGAGAACTGCGTGAAGCAGTTCTCCGTGAACACTCTGGTGGGGGAACCCCATATGAAGTGGAGGTGTGGTACGATGATGTCGGTGAACAATTCTTCAAGGGCGGCTAGTCGCGATTTGCGGAGGATCATGACCTCCATCAAGGGTTATTCATGACCTTTGATTTCCATGTTGGCACGTTGAAGTTCGACATGAGAATCTACGACGGTACCCAGTGCTAGAAGGAGTATGAAGCCGAAGTGTAGTTTCATTAGTACTCTCCTTTATGTAATCCGGTTGTTCCTCCTTGTGCTTATCTATAATAAGAATCGTATCGGGATTATGTGTTTTTATTAATAGACCATGGGAACGAATTATGGTTCCGAGGTGTGCGCATTAATATTTATCAGGTTCCTTTGAACCGTTTTACGCCACAGACGAAATGTCGGGTTGCAATCATCCTTGTGAAGTGCCCCAGAAAATCACAAATATCGATAACTTAGTAATATTATTTTGTATGACTCGAGGGTTTGAGCCCCCGAGTGTATAGTAAAATATTGTACACATATTGTCGACTTGGCCCAAGGAACCCGACCTATGGCCTCATGTTCTGGGTTCAAAGGGTCATAACTTGAAAGAACTCTCTTATTGCCTATGCGTAGAATCGCCGTAGTTGCTCTGCATTCCACGGGTTACTCTCATCTTTCCCCATTTTCTTGTCTCGTAGTCGATAAGCTCCTCCTGGTATCACTTCTATGCCTATGTAAGGTCCCACCCATGGGGACTTGAGTTTTCCATGTCCATCTTGTTTGAGTTGCAAAACTAGATCTCCCACCATGAAGGATCGTGGACGAACTCGACTACTATGGTAGTTTTGCAGATTTTGCTGATATTGAGTGGCTCTAGCAAGCGCGACATCTCTTGCTTCATCAAGTGCATCGACATCATCCTGAAGTGCTTCTGTAGAAGCTGCCTCATCATATACTGCGATTCTTGGAGCTTCATGAGTTATTTCGACTGGGAGCACGGCTTCTGCGCCATGGACCAGAAAAAAGGGCGTTTCTTGAGTAGCTGCGTTAGGTGTAGTTCGTAAACTCCATAGTACGGAGGGTACCTCATCTACCCAAGCGTGCTTCGCTTTCTCGAGGGGTGCTAGCAGCCTTTTCTTTATCCCATTGCATATTAGGCCATTGGCTTTTTCGACTTGTCCATTGGACTTTGGATGCGCTACAGAGACGAACTTCAATTTGATTCCCAGACTTTCACAATAGTGCTTGAATTCTTTCGATGTGAAATTTGTCCTGTTATCTGTGATTATGTTGTGTGGTACTCCGAAGCAAAAAACTATAGACTTGATGAAGTTTATCGCGGCTGTAGAATCTTGGGTTGTCACTAGGTCTGCTTCTACCCACTTGGTGAATTTGTCGACTGCTACCAGCATATAAACATGCCCTCCTGGCCAGGATTTGTGTAGTTTCCCTACCATATCGAGACCCCATTGTGCAAACGGCCAAGATAATGGTATTGGTTGCAACTCTGCTACTGGCGCGTGCGGTCGAGACGCGAAACGTTGGCAAGCCTCACACTTTCTTACTATGTCCTTCGCGTCCTCAATGGCTGTTAGCCAGTAAAATCCTACACGAAAAGCTTTGGCTGCAATGGATCTGCTGCTAGCGTGATGGCCACATACTCCTGCCTAGATGTCTCTTAAGATCTCCTGCCCTTCCTGAGGGGTGACACACCATTGTAAGATGCCTGTTATACTTCTTTTGTATAATTTTCCTTGCAGCACGACGAAAGCCTTGGATCATTGTATTATCCTTTTCGCCTGTACCGTATCTTCGGGTAGTGCTTTGTTTACCATATATGCCAAGTATGGTTGCATCCAAGTTTCCTCGATCATCATGACTTCTTCGGGTTCGGTTGTCCCGCTGCTACCAGCCCCGGAGCCTGTTGCTTGGTGCTGGGCCTGCTCTCCTGTAGTCGAGACTTTGGTGCTTTTTATTGATCTCTCTATGATTTTCTCCCAAAAAACTCCTTGTGGTACCGGTAAACACTGGGACCTGATATTTGCTAAATTGTCGGCTTCCTCGTTGCTTGCTCTGCTGACATGCGAAACTTCGCATCCATCAAATGTTCCTTCGAGATAATAATATAGATTCCTGTATGCTATCATATTGTCACTGATGGCATCACACTTGTTCATCACTTGTTGGACGACGAGATTTGAATCTCTGAAAATTTTTAGTCGAGTTGCTCCACATGCTTTGGCTATTTTCATCCCATGAAGCAGTGCCTCGTATTCGGCTTCGTTATTAGAAGCTTGAGGAAAACTCATCCTTAGCACATATTTCAACTTGTCGCCTTGTGGCGATATCAGGACTACTCCTGCTCCTGCGCCTTGGACCCTTTTTGACCCATCGAAGTACATCGTCCAGACACTCGATAGATCTGGTGGTCCTATATTTTGTAACTCCAGCCACTCTACTGTAAAGTCTGGTAAGATTTGCGATTTGATCGCCTTTCGCTTCTCGTACGTGATGTCCATGGGTGATAACTCAATTCCCCATAAGGAGACACGCCCTATTGCTGAAGGGTTGTTCAATATGTTGGATAGCGGTGCTTTGTTGACTACTATGATTGGGTGTACCGTGAAATATTGCCGCAGTTTCGGCGCTGTTGTGAATACGCTGTATGCAAGTTTCTGGTAGTGCGGGTACCTTTGCTTTGTTGGAGATAGTACCTCACTAACGAAATATACTAGTCGCTGAACTCCATGGATTTTCCCTTCTTCACTTCTTTCAACTACCAAGACTGTGCTTACCACCTGATGTGTTGCTGCAATATAGAGTAATAATGACTCCTTTTCCTTTGGTGCGACCAACACCGGCGGTGTGGAAAGCACTTTTTTTAATTGTGCAAAAGCTATGTCTGCTTCTTCTGTCCATTCGAATTTACCCTCTGATTTTTTCATCAATGCATAGAAGGGAAGGGCTTTTTCCCCTAGTCTTGCGATGAATCGACTTAGTGCCGCAACGCGTCCTGCGAGCTTCTGTACATCGTGCAACTTTGTGGGTTTGCCCATTGTTAATATCGCCTGGATTTTTTCTGGATTTGCTTCTATTCCTCTCGCAGATACTAGGAACCCTAGGAGTTATCCTGCAGATACCCCAAAAGAACATTTTGTCGGGTTGAGCTTGAGCTTGTACCTATTTAAGTTGTCGAAGGTTTCTGCTAAATCACTGATTAAGGACTTCTCTTCTCTTGTTGTAATGACCACGTCGTCGATGTAGACTTGGATGTTTCGTCCTATTTGACTTCCGAGGCAGTTTTGCATCATCCTCTGATAGGTTGCTCCTGCGTTTTTAGGCCAAAAGGCATGACTTGGTAGCAGAACACGCCGTAAGGTGTTATGAAAGCTGTTTTTTCCTCGTCTTCTTTCTTCAACTTTATCTGGTTGTAGCCAGAGTATGCATCCAGGAAGGAAAGCCTCGCGCACCCTGCTGTTGAGTCAATAATCTGATCAATGCGAGGTAGAGGGAAGGGATCCTTTGGGCAATGCTTGTTGAGAGATGTGTAGTCGACACACACTCTTTGCACATCCGTGTTCTTCTTGGGGACTATAACTAGATTAGATACCCAAGTCGATGCTTTGATTTCTCGAATGAACCCTGCGTTTTCAAGTCTATGTAGCTCGGATGCTATTGCTTTCCTTTTAGGTTCGTCGAATCTCCTCAATGGTTGTTTGACTGGTTTCGCTTTTGGGTCAACATTTAGTGCGTGCTCGACGAGTTCCCTGGGAACCCCTGGCATGTCCAAAGGACACCAGGCGAAGATTTCCCAGCGCTCATGGAGGAACTCGACGAGCGCGCTTTCCTATGCGGGATCCAGGTTTACTGCTATAGAGGTAGTCTTGTTCGGGTCTGTAGGGTGGACCTGGATTTTCTTCGAGTCCTGAGCTGCATCGAAAGCCTGATCCGGCAGGGATCGCCTGATATCGGGTAGTACGTTGTGGTCGGTTTCGCCTTTTAGTATCGCGTATTCTGCTGTCATGCCAAAGGTTTGCGCCAGTCTGTTGAATTCTTTGTCACAGGTGTTGGATACTTCAAAGCTGCCCTACACCATGATTGTTCCTTTGGGTCCTGGGATCTTGAGTGTAAGATACGCGTAATGAGGTACTGCCATAAATTTTGCAAATGCTGGGCGTCCCAGGATTGCATGATATTGTGAAGGCCAATCCATAACTTCGAACTCCAACTTTTCTCTATGGTAATTGCTGCTGCTGCCGAAACAAACGTCGAGTTCTATTTTCCCAAGAGGGTAGTTTGCGCTTCCTAGTACTATTCCATGGAAAGAACAATCTGTTGGCTTTAAACTTTCCAGTGAGATGCACATTGCCCTCAAAGTTCTTGCATATATCAGGTTTATGCCGCTTCCTGCATCCATGAATACTCTCCCGATGTCATATCCCCCTATTTGTGCCTTTAGTACCATTGGTGCGTGCCCTGGCCTGGGAACTTTCCTTGGGTGGTCTGCTTTGCTAAATCTAACCAGTTGATCAGACCACTTTAGATACTCTGTAATAGCTGGCGGTGATAATATTGCCAGGTTGACCTGTTTGGATATGCTCTTTCTTTCTTTCTTTGACTTTGGCACTGGCTGAATCATTGCTGATATATATACCTTTGACTCCAGTTGTTTTGCGAGTCGCTGCATTTTATATCCTTGACTCGTTCTTTTTCTTCCTTGTCGTATTCCTTGGCTTCAATCCATGGCGCTTTGCAACCTTAAGAAGGTTCTGCAATCCTTCATCTGATGGTTGGAGACTCTTTTCCCATCCAGGTACGCATAATGGATGCGACAAGGACCATACAACATGTCTTCTGCCGAGGGACCCGAGTACCTTGATTTCTCCTTTCCCCTGTTATCCCTGGCTTGAAACTCTTTGCTTTCATAGTCTTCCTCATTCCTTCCGTCGTATCCCACAGCTATTTGATTTCGCCTTCCCTGGTTGTCGCCGTTGCGGTATCGTCGCCTTTGCCTGCTTGATTTATCGACTTCCGGTGACCGTCCCCTTTTGTTGTTATACGCGTCTTCTCCATCGGCAAATCTGTTGGCTACTTCCATTAGCTCAGATACTGTCCTTGGCCTTGTTCTCCCTATTTCTTCCACTAGGTCCGAACGACGAAGGCCACTCGAAAAAGCGTCTATTGCTCTTTCATCGGAGACGTCTTCTGCTGAATTTTTGATTACACTCCAGCGTTGTATATATGAGCGTAGGGTTTTGTCTCTTTTCTGTACGCACAATTTTACTTCCTCCAGTGATGCTGGTCGCTTATATGTTGAGCAAAAATTTCTTGCGAATTGACTCTCTAGCTCCCCCCAACTTCCGATGGAATCGTTGGGTAAGGTATTTAACCAGGACCGCACTGCGCCAGTGAGGTGTAACTGCAGACTTTGCATAGCTGTTGCTCTTGTTCCTCCAAGTATCTGTACTGCTTGCAGGTAATCTGACAGCCATAGAATAGGCTCCTGCGACCCGTCATACTTTTCTTGATCATGTGGCAGTTTGAAACCTTTGGGTACTCGCATTTTGTGAACCATACGGGTAAAACATAATGCGCCCATCTCTTTTTCATCGTCTTCATAATTTTCCTCTCTCCACGCATAGCGCGAGTTGTTTACTCGTGCTTGTGCTATTATGTTCCTTGCATCCTCCTTCCTTTTTTGTTGCTTCTCATCTTCTGATGAATCATTGGGTTTGTTTCGCGAGGATTTGCGCTTGAATTCTTCTTTTAGCCTTTCTTTTCCGCGTGTCACTTTTTCCTCTGGAAGTTTTCCCATTAGTTTGTCTTCTACCAACCTGAGACTTCGCATTGCGGCTTGATGCATGTGCTCTCGCGGGTCCCCATGCTCTGGTTGTGTGGCTAGTAGGTACGCCTGTGCTGCTACCAGCGCTGCTTCTGGTATTTCTTGAACGAAATCTTCTTCCTCTTCTGACTGCTGCGGGCTTTGACTTTCGCGTAACTCTCCTCTCTTGTCTGTGCTGTTGTCCTCCTGTTGTGCTTTGGGTCTCTTTGTCTCTCCATGCTGGACTCCGATGAATTGCTATATTCACTCCAATATCCTTCACTTGGTGTGTTGTTGTAATCTGGGCTTCTCATGATCATGTCTCTTTCTTGTCTTAGCTTCTTTTTGCGCTGGTGTAGCGCGTATTGGTATCCCACTAAAACTTATGTTCTTGAATATGCAGGTACATCAGTCCCGTGGTTGACAACTGTCATGATCGTTCTCCACTCTCCAGCTGAGACATGCACTTTCTCCTTCTCTTTCTTGCCATTGCTCCTTATCTTGTCGACTTGCATGTCGACCTCCTTGTTGCCATTGTGATTGTTTTCTTCTTCTGCTGCTTCAGTGATGATAACGCATAATTGGTGTATGCTCCTAGAGACGCCGCTGCTTCTGCTGGCGATATCCCTTGATTTGTGCACTTCTGCTTCCACAATGGTCTTTTGCCCGGTTTCGTCGGGTTCCTCTAATTTTTCCTGCAAATTTTTTGTTGCTGCTAAGCTGACTGGCGAGTTTGCTTCACTAGAAGAGCCTATAGATGATCCTGATGCTGTCATCCTCTCTGTTTTGCCCGCCAACGGAACTGATTTTGTCGGATCCGAAAGGCGAGTTGAACCCGAAGGTCCGATGTAGAAGCTTAGACTTCCGAACGTCAATTCCATCTCTTGATTTTCGTCGACTTGCAGATTGTTGTTGGCTAAAAGCAAAAAAGCCGTCGAATTCATGATTCCAACGCCCAGAGTCCCCACGGTCGGCGCTAATTGAAGAGGGTTAAACTCGACAAATGTCCTAGATGAAGGACTTAGGATCGGGGAGACAAGATGTCAGATGAACTCGAAGGTGAAATCAGTCAAAGAAGGTGGCCATGAAAGTAAACGTGGGTGTAGAACCTGGCTTGCTTTCAATCTGTCCCACACCGTCCCCTCCTGGTCCCTATATATAGGTGGCCAGGTCTCAAGGATCGGGTGGGATCCGATACAGATTACAATATCAACATACGACATGAACTCATATTTCGACTACTATTACAATTGGGCCTAGCTTAACGGGCCTCAGGGGTACTCAACTGACGGGCTCCATTATCTATACCCTTGTCAGCAGTATTCCGGCATTGTCCAAGCACACAATGTTGATGAGACATAAGCCCATGATGGCAAAGTGTTGATATAGCCCAAGAGGCATGATACGTCCAAAACATATCTACTTTTCCGAACACTTTCGCTATTGTTTCTCCTCTAATTTGTGTGTTTTGAATGCAACTAACACGGACTAACGCTGTTTTCAGCAGAATTGCAATGGTGTCTCGTTTTTGTGCATAAATCCAACTTTCAGTAAAAATTCGGGAAAATATTGCAAAAATCCTATTTCACCAGAAGACCCACGAAGCCAGAAGACGGGATGGAGAGGGGCCAGAAAGCCAACACACAACCAGGGGGCACGGCCCAGGCCTGGCCGCGCCCACCTGTTGTGTGGCCGCCTCGGCCATCGCCTCGACCCCTCCTTCCGCCTACATATACCCTCTGACCTGAAAGGAGCGGGGGTTCGGCGTTTTTTGAAGATAGACTTCCGCTACGCCGCCGCCATCAGAAACCGCGATTCGGAACCAGAAACTCCGTTCTGGCACCCTGCTGGGACGGGGATTTGGAGGAGATCTTCATCACCATCATCACCGACATCTCTCCATCAACCATCCATGACTCCCCCATCCATGTGTGAGTAATTCCCGCTGTAGGCAAAGGGGATGGTAGGGATTGGATGAGATCATTCATGTAATTTGCTATGAGATTGTTAGGGCATAGTGCCTAGTATCTACTGTTAGTGCTTATGACATTGTTGTAACTTGTTGTGCTTAATGCTTGTCACTTTGGGCCCGAGTGCCATGATCTCAGATCTGAACTTGTTATTGTTTTATGATGATACTTGTTATTTATGATCTTACCTGCAAGTTGTATACACATATTGTTGTCCGGAACCCGAGGCCCCAAAGTGACAAAAATTGGGATAACCGGAGGGGATGGCTATGATGTGAGGATCACATGTGTTCACCGAGTGTTAATGCTTTGCTCTGGTACTTTATAAAAAGGAGTACCTTAATTACCAGTAGTTTCCCTTGAGGCCCTACTGAAACAGGCTGGTAGGACAAAAGATGTCGTGCAAGTTTCTCATTGCGAGCACGTACGACTATATACGGAACACATGCCTATGATTGTTAGTACTAGGATGCTTTATCATTATTTATCTGCAATGCCCATGTCTCACTGATTTCATGAATTATCTTATCCATGCAACGCCCGTACATCCATCCCTATGCCTACAGTATTTTATCCTACTGTTTACTATTGCTACTATTACCGCTTTTATTCTACTACTGCTGTTACTGTTTCACTACTATCACCACTATAAAACTGTTTCTACTGATAAACCGCTGCGAACAAGTTTGCTTCCAGGTGCAGCTGAATTGACAACTCATCTATTAAGGCTTATAAATATTCTTTGGCTCCCCTTGTGTCGAATCAATAAATTTGGGTTTTACTTCCCTCGAAGACTGTTGCGATCCCCTATACTTGAGGGTCATCAAGACTATTTTCTGGTGTCGTTGCCGGGGAGCATAGCTTTATTTGTAAGTTCACTTGGAATTCATATTGTTTCCTGCAATCCATTCATCATGGGTAAACCTCGTGATGGAAAAGTTCCTATATTGCCATCCACTACAAGAAGAGGTACTACTCTGAACACCTCGGTTGCTCTTGATTCGCCATCTGTTATGAGTAAGTTGCTTACACCACCACATGCACACGCTACTGCTACTTCTTCTGCTGAGTTTGAAAATGCCACTGATAATTTAGATGATGCTTCTACTGTGCTTGATGAGAGTGGTTCACTAGGTTCCTTTTTAGATGCTACAATTGCTAGAGCTAAGATGGGAAACACCACTGTTACACCTGTTACTTTACCTGAGTCTAGGGAATGCCCTAGTGATGATCTTGATGACACTTATATTGTGCTTGATGATGATTTTATTGCCGAAGCTCATGCTACTCGTGATGCTAATGATGTTAAGAAACTACTAGCAAGATGTGCTGTTAGATATAATCTATCTCCTGATGCTAAGTTTGCTGCTTCTCCCATAAATATTAGAGGTAAGGATTATGATTTCTCTTTAGATTTATCTTTCATATCTATTGTTGAGAAAGACCCTTTTTGTGGTACTAAAGGTGAAAGTGCTATGGCCCATATGAATGAGCTTTCTACTTTGAGTAATGTATTTTCTGATGATATTAAGCTGCGCACTTACTTTGTTGCTAAGATTTTCCCTTTTTCGTTGAAAGGTGCAGCTAAGACTTGGTTTAATAATTTGTCTCCTGGATCTCTTAATAGTCCTATTGCTTTGGTTAATGCTTTCTTTCAGAAATATTTTCCTGCTAGTGCTCAACATGCTGCTGTGCAGAAAATCTTTGACTTTGAATAGGGAAAAGGAGAGATATTGCCTGAATCTTGGGCAAGGTTTTGTTCTTTAATTAGAGCATTGCCTAAGGAACCATTGCCTAAAAATGAACTCCTTGATATATTTTATAATGGACTAACTGATGAATCTAAGACATATCTGGATAGTTGTGCTGGTTGTGTTTTCAGGGAAAGAACTCCGGCTGAAGCTGAAGAGCTAATGGTTAAAATAAGCCGGAATCATGATGATTGGACTATGGCCGAGTCAACACCAACACCAGCGCCAGTTCCAGAACCGACACCGAAGAAGAGAGGAATGATTGAATTAAATGATGAAGTTATGAGGGAAGCCAAGAAATCTTTTAAGGAGAAAGGTATTAAATTCAAAGATGTGAAGAATTTACCTCCTATAGAAGAATTATGTAAGCCAATCCCTCACTCATCTACTATTGAGGTACACTCTCTCCAACGCTTTGATGATAGAGATATTCCTTACTCTAAACCTCCTAATCAATGCTTAGATGAGTTTGATAATTTTGTTGTTAAGCAAGATAATTTCAATAGAATGGTGCAGAATCATTTGTTGGAAAATTCCAGAGCTATTAACAAGTTGCAGGATATTGTGGAGAGAACCTGATAAGGATCAAGCTGATGATCCTTTGAGTTTTGTCCCGATCTTTCACAGCGAGTCAACCAGATAGAAATCTTCTAACAACGTGAAGAACGTCACCTGAAGAAGAGGAACGAATCCAGCAAGCAGCGTGATGAAGATCACCACGCCTCAAACCTAAGCCTGATAATCCTTGATGAACACAAGAACCTTCACAGCAATATATTTGATAAACACGGCAGCACCGTTTCCCTGGAGGGATGATACACGGTGGAGCACACGATAGTTTTAGACTAAACAACTGAACTCCCTAAACCCTAGATGGCTGGCCTCCTTATATAGATGGCCAGAAAACTGTTGGGCTTGGACAGGCCTAAACCCAAAACACAAATAAACTAAGTGGCCCCATAACATGACCTGACACACGAAATAACATAAACAGATATATAAATTGCTGACACAACCTTAGACTAAATTATCTCATATCGTAGGTCGTCCTGGCATGCCAATCTAGAATGAGCTTCCCTCATCTTGGTGGAGTCCTGAAATTGGGCTTCACCTCCTCCTTCGTGCCCATATCATCCTCCCCCCCTTCAAAAAGCGTTGTCCCCAATGCGTGAGGGTCTGCTCAAAAGGGTGGCAAAATATCAAGAATAGCACCACGTATATTCGCCGTCTTCAAGTCTTGCTTTCCTTCCTCACCACATCCTCCCTCTTGGCCTGCTCGACTTGATACAGCCCTGGGTGGTTGCACCTCTTTTCTTCGCCAAATGAACTTGTACTTAGGCGCCTCCACCTTCTTCTTATCAATCCTTGCTGGAACCTTGCGTTGCTGAACATGAACCTGCTTAGCACGACCCGGCAAAGTAGTAATGCCTGGGACACACAAATGACGAACACGTCCATCCTTTCCTGTATGCACACGTACTGCTGCTCCAACAAAACGTTTTCGAGGTGTTCTCGCAAAACTGTGGCTGACTACCCGTGGTACCATATGCACCGGAACACGATCAACACCACCGTCATCGGTCTGAACACCCATGTCAACACGAACTGGAAGTGGAACACATGGAACACATGCTGACATATCCTTCCCTTCATCAATATGAGGCTTGACTTCAACCGGCTTGTCACTAACAAGAACAACTGGCTTGTCATCTACAGGCTTAGCTGAAACAGTATCGTGAACGACGCTTTTCGCATCATGCTCCTCATGCTGCACCTTAGCTATCCCTGGTTGTGGCTTAGCTTTATGCAACTTCTCCTTGCGAACCACCAACACAACATCGGACTTGATTTGATCATCATGCATAGGCTTCAAAGTCCACTGTTTGCCATCATGCATAAAGGAATATGTATTTGCTCTCCCAGCATGCATAGCATTACGATCATACTGCCATGCATGGACGTCCAAGTAATAGCACACATACCTCCAATGGCAACACATCGCATTCCACCTCATCAACATAGTCATCAATTGTAAATGGCACACGCACCTTGTGAGTAATCTTCAGCATACCGCAGCTATTAACCCACTCAACATGCCTCGGTTCTGGAATACGCCATGTGGATAAACCCAAAGCCTCCACAACCGCCTTGCGAATGCCATTACAGTAACTACCACTGTCAATCATCAACTTGCATGCTTTACCTTTGATTATGCACTGCGCCTGAAATAAATTCCATCGCTGGCCTCTATCCGCTGTCATACAAGTCTCATCATGTACTCTTTTGAGTTGCATATTCAGCCCACTCAATGGTACAACCTCCTCCATGATAGCCTTGCCAACATCAGCCTTCGTATCCACAGAAGGTACCATTGTGGTCGTAGCCCGACTAGGCTGCTCTACTATACAATCTATTGGCACGAAACGCTGCCTCAAAAGATTCTTCAATTCTTCCCAACTGCAGGTGAAACTTTGGCCTTTTTGGTGCATATCATACCTGACACGTTTCCACCAAGCAGTAGTTGTTTGATCAAAGCGAGCAACAACTGCATTGTAAGAAGTAATTTGCCCGTAATCTTGAGAACGCGGAAGTAACCAACGGTCCATCACATCCTCCCATGCTAAATATTCTTGTGGCGTAGTATCAAACTTCAGCCAAAGCCTTCTCAAACCTCCCAATTCTCTGGTTGCAGCAACAGCAGCAGGGTTAAAAATAGGTGCTTCATCCGCTTCGCCTAGCCAACGAACTTGATAATAGTCTGATACTTCTTCAGAAACTGTCGTAACAACACCTCCCACCATAGCTGCTCAACGTCAAAAATCCACCTATACCGTGGTAGAGAAAATCGTGAAAACAGTGCCAAATTGCTGATGCAAATTTGGAACAGATTTGCAGCCTTGTATTGCCTATTTTCTAGTCTTGAGAGCGCTTCCGATGCAGACTGAAACCAAACAAAACCACTAGGCGCGGGACGAGCGATCAGGTCGCTGAGGGCCAGACACCCTCTGTGGTAATGCGCTCGCGATCGAACCCAGGGCACGGCCGATACTGCAGGGCACGGCCAGGCCGATGAGATCCTAGGCGCATGTGGCCGGGTGAGGCACCCGAGATGGGCCGGCCCACACCTGGACACCGATCCGGTCTGTTGACGATCGAGCGAGGGCCAGGCGGGTCGATCGAGCTTTCCTTCGATCGCTGGATCACGCCAAGTCGCCGAGGCACAGACAGCCTCCGCGATCAGGCGCACGCGGGGCGTTGATTTTTTTTCCTCGATCAGATCTGAAATCGGCAATCACCTTTTTTCGTGTCCTGTCTTCCTCCGATCGGATCTGAGAGATAAAACCGGCCTTGGAGTAAAACGTGTATCGCTGGGAGTCTTTGGCACAGCGATCTCGATCCCCACTGTGCGTGGGAACGATCGGATCTGTCCTGGAAATTGCAAATCGGTAGGTCTTTGATGATATCCCAATCGGATCTGAGATGAACCAGCGACCAATCCTTTACTCCTTGGACTCCAACGAAATATCGATCATCCGATCTGAGACGAACCACCAATACTCACAAATCTGAAAACTGTCAGTGAAGAACAATCCGCAAATCAATCAACCGAAAATACTCGCAGTGATAAACCCAGTAATCTGATACCACATGATAAGGATCAAGCTGATGATCCTTTGAGTTTTGTCCCGATCTTTCACAGCGAGTCAACCAGATAGAAATCTTCTAACAACGTGAAGAACGTCACCTGAAGAAGAGGAATGAATCCAGCAAGCAACGTGATGAAGATCACCACGCCTCAAACCTGAGCCTGATAATCCTTGATGAACACAAGAACCTTCACAGCAATATATTTGATAAACACGGCAGCGCCGTTTCCTCGGAGGGATGATACACGGTGGAGCACACGATAGTTTTAGACCAAACAACTGAACTCCCTAAACCCTAGACAGCTGGCCTCCTTATATAGATGGTCAGAAAACTGTTGGGCTTGGACATGCCCAAACCCAAAACACAAATAAACTAAGTGGCCCCATAACATGACCTGACACACGAAATAACATAAACAGATATATAAATTGCTGACACAACCTTAGACTAAATTATCTCATATCGTAGGTCGTCATGGCGTGCCAATCTAGAATGAGCTTCCCTCATCTTGGTGGAGTCCTGAAATTGGGCTTCACCTCCTCCTTCGTGCCCATATCAGAACCTCCAATGATGTGAAGATACTTGTTAAACATTTTCAAATGGTCCAGACTCAAATTGATTAGCTTACCAAGGTGCAAAAAGACTTGCTAGTTAATGCCGCAAGAGAAAAACAAGCATGTGAAATACGCACAAGAGGAGGTGCTACCACTCAAGACCCCTTATATCCTGAAGGACATCCTAAGAGGATCGAACAAGATTCTCAGCGCACTTCAAGAGATTATATTCCTTCCAAGAAGAAGAAAAAGAAGAAGAAAAAGCATAAAACAGTTGCAGAATCCTCTGAAGCAGGTAAAGATCCTAATAGTGTTTCTATTTCTGATGATGAAACTAAACTAGGTGATGCTTCCGATAAAGAAGAAGTTGAAGAGGAACCAGAAAAGATCGATAAAAATGCAAAGTACACTAAAGAAGACTTCATTGCCAACAAGCATGATAATGAGAGAGAACCGTGGGTGCAGAAACCAATGCCTTTTCCTGGTAAGCAACACAAGTCCAAGGAAGAAGAACACTACAACAGGTTTTGTGAATGGATGAAACCTTTATTTTTGCAAATTCCTTTGACTGATGCTATTAAAATGCCTCCTTATGCAAAGTATATGAAAGATATTGTTACTAATAAAAGGAAGATTCCTAATGAGGAAATTTCCACTCTACTTGCTAACTATTCTTTTGATGGTAAAGTTCCAGAAAAGCTTGGAGATCAAGGTATACCAACTATTCCTTGCTCCATTAAAAATAACTATGCTAGAACTGCTTTATGTGATTTGGGAGCCAGAGTTAGTGTCATGCCTTTTTCTCTTTATAAGAGACTTGATCTAGAAAAATTGGTATCAACTGATATATCTTTGCAAATGGCTGATAAGTCTACTACTATTCCTATTGGTATATGTGAAAATGTTCCTGTTCAAGTTGCTAACAGTTGTTTGATATTAACTGACTTTGTTGTGTTGGAAATGCCTGAAGATGATAATATGTCTATTATTCTTGGAAGACCTTTTCTAAACACTGCAGGTGCTGTTATTAATTGCAATCAAGGAAAAGTAACTTTCAATGTCAATGACACAGAATATACGGTCTATTTTCCCAAGAAGATTGATAGAAATAATGCTCTAAATTCAATCAAGAATGTTGAGACCATCAGAGTTTGTCAAATTATTTGTTCAGAGCGGAAGGCCAAGGAAGAATATAAAATTGTCATGATTGGGACTATGCCTATCAAGGTCGAGGTAACATAAGCATATAGTAAAATGCAGAGTTTTACCTCATAAAAAGTTAGTTTGGTAACAAGACTTGATCAACCTTGTTAACAAAGTGATTTTATATGAATGAAACTTCGTTTTCGCCGCATTTACTTTACCTCACTTATATTTACTTGTTCATTTATTTTTGTTCTCTCTATTTAGTTACATGATTATAGCATCTTAGAGCTGCTGCATACTTGATCTTGATTTGCTTTCTATCGCTCCACCATCATTTTCCTGAGTTTTATTCTCTCATCGTTTTTCTGAAAAATCCTCGAAAATAAAGTTTCTCGAAAAATTCCAGAAAAATCTTTTTAAAATTTTATGTCAAAAATGGGGCAGAGAGGCACCTGGGATACCTCAGGGGGACCAGCCACGCCACCTCACAACCAGGGGGCGCGACCCAGCCTTGGCTGCGCCCACCTGTTGTGTGGGGGGGCCCCTGGCCTCTCACTTATCTCTTCCTCCCCAGCTCTTTCTCTCTCCCGAAAACAACGACACACCTGCTCAAACTCGTGTTCTTGCTGCCCTTCATTTCAATTTTTCGATCTCCTTGCTCAGCCCATCATTGTTGCTGAGATTTGGAGCATTTGTTCTCCGAAATGGAGGAGAATGCATACCAACTCTTTCAATATGAACTAGAAGTGCATGAAGTCATGAGAGTTCACCGTGAAGAGAGGGTCTTTCCCTCAATCTATCCATGCTCAGAGTTCATGAATGCTGCCAGAATCCTGCAGGACTTCCAAACTTTACTCTCTAATGCAGGATTGGAGCATTTTGTTGATGGTGAACCACCCCAAGTTGCTAAGATAACAATGTCTATGGTGCAGGACTTCAAATTTAATTGGTCTACATCAAACCCCATGGTTCATTATAAAATCTACAATAAATCTATGGACTTGCCCTTTGATGTTTTCTGTGCAGCCATTAGAGTACCACAGTGGGGATCGCGTGAAAGGATGAAGGAACGGCCTAGGCCATTGATGGACCTATATGGGGAGATTTGTCAAGGAAAAAGCTTCACAGGAGAGGGTGGTAAAATTCGAAATATTCATTTCCCATCCATTCGATATTTTGCCTACTTTATTACCAAGTGTGTTCTTGCTAGGAAAGCTGCAAGTAAGTTATCCTGATGTGATCTAGCTTTTATTGCTGCTGCTTTGAGAGGTGATAGGACTTATAATTTGGGTGCTTTGATAGCTTTTTGTCTTGATGCTAACCGTGAGAAAGGAGGGATCTGTGGAGGTCTTGTTGCTTCACGCTTATTAGCTTTGCATGGTTTAGTGCCTCATATTTTAGATTTGTAGTTCCCCGTTGAGAAACTTGATCTTAATTCCATGCTGCATCATAAGTTTGTTTCTCCTCTTTCTTGTTTGAATAACTTGATGTTTGAGATAACCTTCTTCAAGAAATCTACCTGGAAGGAGGTGAAGACTGATCGATCAGCCCATCTGCCTGCACCTTGTTTGTTTAACCTTGATCGCAGGAACGGATGGTCCCTCATAGAGGGTGAGCTCGATGCATACATGGAAGAGCACCCGCAGCCCGTGCACAATGAAGAGGCGACCGAGGAGTCAGTCCAGCCTTCTAACATTGCGGAGTTTCCATATCAGCAACCTTATTATGATTATACACCATCTGCTTCATCTTCGCAAGGGCCAGGCTATGACTATGCCAATGATGACCCACCGGCGTGGGGCATGTTTTCGAGATGATGTTGATCTCCACTTAGGCCAAAAGCCTAAGCTTAGGGGGAGGTACGCTGACAATTCACTCATCTATATATCATATTTAGTCGGTCCTTTGTATATCCATGTTTCACTTTCTTCATTGTTCTTGTTCTTATTTCTACTTTCCAAAACACAAAAAGACCAAAAATATTTCCGATTGTTTCTCTTTGTTTACCTTTTTAGTTTGCTAGCTTTGGTTTGTTTTACTTGCTATTTTCGGTTTGATATTTGAAAAATCCAAAAATATTTTGCTTTGTTTGTTATTTCCTTCTGTCCTTGTTTCAAAAATCGAAAACCCAAAAATATTTGTTGTTCTTCTTCGGTTTTGTAAAGTTTGTTGCAGAGTTCAGTCTCCCGTGACTCCATTGGAGCTTGGTATTCACTTCATATTATTCAAGCCACACAAGTGAAAGGCAATAATGACGACATATGACAACCCGAGATGTGGTAAGAGGCTGGTATGAACTCTATTTGTTTTCATTTTTGTACATATACTCATCTATGTGGACATGCTTAGTCAGTTCATGTAAGGTATATGTTATCTAATGGATGCTTTGTAGTTCTTGCTCTCATATGATTAGTTCCAATTTACTAATAGTTTGTAGCATGTCATGTAGACGCTTGCATGCATAGTTTTATTCATAATATGGTTTGTTATTGTGGTATCCTCCTCTGAATGTTTCATTTGAATCGACTTGGCACATGCTCAAGCATGCATATGACTGAACAAAAAGTCAATTAAGCCTCGATGATTTACTTTGCCTCAGAGTTCTTGTATCCTTTTTATGCATATATTAATTTTGTTTTGTCGCAAGCATGATTATGACAGCTATTGCTCTCTCGATTGTCGCTTCCCAGTCTTTTGCTAGCCATCACTTGTACTGAGAGGGAATACTTCTCGTGCATCCAATCACTAAAAACCAAGTCTACCAAAGAGTCTACTATAAATTCCTATGCATGGTATTTGTAAGCCATTCCAAGTAAATTTTCATGTGCTACCTTTCAAAACTTTTAACTACTTCTCATTTTGTGCCACTATTTTTAGCTCATGGGGACGTAGTGGTCGGAATTGCTATCTTCCATATTAAATTGAGTACCCCTCGACTAGGCAGCTTCATCTGCTCATCATTAATTTTGCAAGGGAGCTGGTCAGACCATTGTAATCTAATTCTAAAAAGAAAGAAAAAAAGGCACTCCTCCATGGTATGTGAAAGTTGGTGGGCACCCGATAGAATCGGTTAGCCATGGTTTGAGAAAGGAAAAAGGTGGGGAGGAGTGCCAAAGCTTTATAAAAGAGCACCAATGTGCCAAATTTTCAAAGAACTCGGAACCGCTCTCACTTGTTTATTATGGAAGATAGCAAGTCCCCATTGCCAGTCATTGACATGAAACAACCACCTCTCAAAATAAATTTGTATCTCTATTTTACAAATGAAAAGCTCTAGCACATGTTAAATCACTGCTTCCCTCTGCGAAGGGCCCTTCTTTTACTTTTATGTTGAGTCTTCATCTTCTAACTTTAAGCACCTTCTTGAGTGATGTGGGGTGGCTTTCGGACCTCACAACATCATGTGCATCAACAATCAAGTCCGACATCATCGAGGCATGGAAGAGAAGGAAGAAGAAGAACAACCGGAAAGAAGCTTGGAAGCGCCGCAAGAAGAAGTTGCGGCTGAAGCTGGACCGGCTAAAGCCGGTCCTACCTCGGCTAAAGCCGGCCTTAACCCCGGCTATAGCCGGCCTGCTCGAGTCAACTCTGCTTTGGCCTTGAAGCCACCTTTGTTATCTATCTCCCTAGTGACCAAATTACCCCTAGCTCGTGGCTCCCTATATATATGGCTCCCCCTCCCCTAGAGATAAGATAGAGATGAATTAAGATAAGAATTGGCATGATGCCTTCTCCCTTGTGGGAACCCAACTAGATCTACATCTAGGAATCACCCTCTTTGTTTGGGATCTCTTCTAGTTGGAGAATTCTACCTTGATTTGGATCTCTTGCATACAAGAGTGTGTAATTCTATCCAATTGATTGGTCTCTTCTCCAATTGGAATTCTATTCCAAGCATATCAATCTCTCACAAGGAATTCTACTCTTAGAGTCTCTTCCTTGTGATTCTATTGAGTTGGTGAATCGGGCCAACAAGGACAACCGGTGTGTATCTTGTGTGTGTGAGTTTGCCTTCGATTTGTTCATCGTGTTCATCGTGTTCTTCGTGTTCGTCATGTTCATCCTCGTTCCCCGCCACAAATCTCGTGAATCCGTGAAGATCGGGCCACACCTCGGGGGTCACCCCACATCATATGGTATCAGCAGCTTTTGATTGCCACGGATTTACTCTCGTTTGTGATTTCCACCATAAATTTCGAAAATCCAAAAAATAGCCCCAAATTGCCTCGAATTTTGATCTCCAGATTTGTTGAGTTTTTTGTGGTTTTGATCCATAGATTTGATGTTTTGGGTGTTGATCTACATTTCCACAAATTTTCTAGCCCCAATTCCTCTTATTTCTCTCGAAATCATCGATTTTCTCTTCCAATTTCCGCCAAATCGACGAACAGCTCGCGCAGAAATTTCTCGAAAAAGTGCGAACCGGCTAAAGCCGGCCCTCAGACCGGCTAAAGCCGGCCACCGGCTAAAGCCGGCCCAAGACCGGCTAAAGCCGGTCCTCCTCCTGGTCAGCCCACCTGCGCGTCCCGCCCCAGCCGCTCGCCCCACTCCACGCCCCTGCCCCAAGCACGCGCCAGACCACCGCTCAGCCCACCTTGCTCTGGCCACGTTCCTCCATTGCGCGCATCCTCAGGGCCGGAAATAGCCGGCCCATATCGGCTAAAGCCGGTCTACATCATTCCGGCCTGTATTGACACACTCGTTTTAACACCATAATACCCCTTTTGACATCCATTCAACAATTTGACACAAAATCCGCGTTCTCTTGACACAAATTTTGACAACTTTTGTGAGTCTTTTTGCCCCAAATTTTTGGGCATTGACGTGTGTGTTCGGGTTTCAGTTTTTGCGTGCCTTGTTCGTGCCAAGTAATACCGCGCCTACATCAACATCGCAACGACGGCATCGGCGCACCGGACCTCCGACTTGTCTTTTGACTCCCCTTCATCGACATCGCCGCAAGTTGTGTGTTTTGACATCCTATTGAGAGTGGCTTTTCGAGTGTTGCGAAGCATTGCACAAGTGTTCACGACCGTGAGAGGGTTTGTGTGTGTGCCTAAGTTGAGCAAAGCTCCAAAGCAAGCTCGGTGAGAGAGATACACAAAAGAGGAAAAATCCATTGTGTGCCATATATAGATAGCAAATAAGCTTTTAAGCATAGAAACACCAAAAATCCAAAAAGAGTGTGTGTTCCACCGATACAAAGGAGTTCAAAGCTTGTAAGCAAAAAGAGAGAAAAGAGAAGAGTGGCATCTTGTGCAAATCTTGTTGCTTCTTTCTTATGCAACCAAGCTACGGTCTCTCTTGCGTTGGCATGACACCGAGCTAATAGTCTTTGTTAGGACCATTTTGTTTCTTTGCTCACTTCCTTGGTCACGCTAACCCCATTATATCTTTTGTGTGTGTTTCCGTGTTTCCTTGACGTAGATCATCGTTCTTGACATTTGCCTTTGGATTTTACCCACATTTGACAATAGACTTTTCTTTTGATCATTTCGTTTGGCATTTCCACATTTCCTACCCATCCACTATATAGCCTTTTGCGTGTGTTCTAACTTGTGCACCACGGTTGTCCTTCGGTGTTTCATCCTTTCAATAGTTTCTACGGGAAGTGTTCTAATTGTAGTTTTTCCTAACCTCCTCACTTTCCACCATATACTTTTAGCTTTGTGACCATGTCTAGGGATGGAGACCCTAGAGACCCTTGGCTCGAAAAGATCCACGCACGGTATGACGCCATGGACAAAAAGATCGCCGACTCATACGCAAGGATTGGGGACTCGTACGCAGCCTCGTGCGCAAGGCTTGAAGCAAAAATGGGGGACTTAAGCACGACGATGAAACAACTCATGTCGGCCGTCGACAACTCGGCGCGACAACGTCACCGCTCAAGGTCACGCTCGTCAAGATCTTCTTCCCGCTCCAACCATGGGGGTAAACACGAGTGCCATCGACAACATCAACCTCAAAGCCAACCACATCTTGATAGCCTATGTGAGAGGAAGAACCCTACCCCACGCAAGGATGAGAGCCACATACACATTGAGAGCAAGAGTGATACACCACATGAGTTGAGTGAGGACATTTTGATTTCTAACAACTTAACCTCTCCTCCTCTTGTGTTGTCTTCTTCTTTGCTAGGTTGCTCGGATCATGATGACGTCCATTCCATGGAGATGAGGGACTCCACTATATGTGAGATGAGTGAATCCACTATATGTGAGATGAGTGAATCCACTATACGTGAGATGAGTGATTCCACTATATGTGTGAGTGAGTGTTTCCACTTTGAGAGCATGAGTGATACACCGAGTGAGACAAGAGTGGTAGTTGATAGGTCAAGTGAGGCCATTTCGATTTCTAACAACTTACCCTCTACCTTGAGTGTGTTTTCTCATGTTGCAATAGATCCCATGGATGAAGCGACGCCAACCTTGGAAAAGATGTACATGGTGCATACACATGATGATAACACACCATGCTTAGAAGATGATGAGCATGTCGGCCAATTGGAGCCACCTACTTCAACAACACCTACTTCAAAGGAGTGCGACCACAAAGGTAACAACATAGGTGTTGGTGATGCCATGATTCCCATGAAGATGCTAAGCTATGAGTGCTTCACTTTATCGCCTATTGCATGCAATATGTTGAACAATTGCTCTTTCCCATATATTGCTTGCAATGATGACAATGATACTTTGGTTGTGACAACCTTGTCGAACAATTGCTCTTTCCCTAGGTTTGTCGACAACAAGGATAAAATTTTGAAAATGTTTTGTGCACAATGCTTGCAATATTCTTCCATTAAAACCAAAATGTTGAAAAATTGCTCTTTCCAATGCTTGGTTTGCAATAATGTTACTATGTTTGAAAATGAGAAGGCCCCCATAGCTCTCTCAAATAATGAAGATTTTGCATTTGCTCATGCTAAGCATGCTACCACATATACATTGCATACTCACCATGGATATTATAATATCTTACGTGTTACTAATGGTGATGTGCCAACAAAGAGATGCATCATGATGGATGATGTATTCATCTACCATGCACACACGTTGTTTTTGCTATCTTTGGTGTGTGTAGGTACGCGGACAATAACGTCAACCTCGATTGAGCACGAGTTGGCAAAAAGAGCTCTTGAGAGCATCATACTTGTGATTTCAAACTCAAACTCCGCTCGCATACCCTTCATATGATATGCATCAAACATGTTGAAAAATTTCTCTTCCATATGGTTTCTTTGCAAGCATGTTGATGATTTTTGTGACACTTGTGACATTCATGCTACCATGATTTTGAACATTGATGCTTTATGTGTTGCAACATACATGTAGAACGATTTCTCTTGCTTTTGTTTTGTGTGCAACCACATTGCTATATTGGTCATGACTTGTCACATGTGTTCCCGCTTTGCGTTCATTGGTGTTGCATCCAACAAGTTGAAAACTTGCTCTTTCTTTTGGTTGGGTTGCATAACTACTTGTGATAATGATGTTTTCTTCTACTTGTGGATGAATATGATTTGTGTTGCAACAAACATGATGAAAACTTGTTCTTTCCTATGGTTTGTTTGCACACATGTTGATGATGATTTTGACATCTTGTCGTATATGATTTGTGTTGCAACAAATATGATGAAAACTTGTTCTTTCCTATGGTTTGTTTGCACACATGTTGATGATGAGTTTGCCATCTTGCCATATGTGTTTTTGCCAAACTCTCCTCGTATTGCTTCAAGGATGTTGACTCCTTGCTTTTTCCAAAGCCTTGAGCGCAATACTATGCATGTCTTTCAACATGAGATGGACACCATGGTCTTCTCAAATTTTGTTGGAGTTTTTGTGTTCCCACATTTGGAAGATGTTCAAACAATTTGCTTACACATAGACCTTGCATATGCTTTCCCTTTATTATACTTGTGTTGTGCTAATTGTGTTGTGAATAAGAATAGACATGTCCTTGATGATATGCTCCCCTATCACACACACACATACTTTGCTTGGTCTTTGTGGTGCGTAGGTACACATGGATATTCTTGGTGGATGCGCTCCCGCGCGTGGTTTCAATCAAAAACTTCTACAACGAGAGCACATCAACAACTTAGTAAGGTGACCTCCTTCTACTCACGAACTCACGCCATAAAATCTCAGAATTGGCTACTCTTTGAGTGTTGTTTCTCTTTGCTTGTGACCTGTGTAGGCCTCATGGAAGATGAAGGAACATTCAAGAGTTGCCAAACCAATCTACGCAAGAACGACCACATGGCGCACTCCAAGTACAATCGCCTACATCTACCTCCCCTACATGATGATGTTGAGTCAACGTCGAGGACGACGTTCTTTGAAGCGGGGGGAGATGATGTGGGGTGGCTTTCGGACCTCACAACATCATGTGCATCAACAATCAAGTCCGACATCATCGAGGCGTGGAAGAGAAGGAAGAAGAAGAACAACCGGAAAGAAGCTTGGAAGCGCCGCAAGAAGAAGTTGCGGCTGAAGCTGGACCAGCTAAAGCCGGTCCTACCTCGGCTAAAGCCGGCCCACCGGCTAAAGCCGGCCTTAACCCCGGCTATAGCCGGCCTGCTCGAGTCAACTCTGCTTTGGCCTTGAAGCCACCTTTGTTATCTATCTCCCTAGTGACCAAATTACCCCTAGCTCATGGCTCCCTATATATATGGCTCCCCCTCCCCTAGAGATAAGATAGAGATGAATTAAGATAAGAATTGGCATGATGCCTTATCCCTTGTGGGAACCCAACTAGATCTACATCTAGGAATCACCCTCTTTGTTTGGGATCTCTTCTAGTTGGAGAATTCTACCTTGATTTGGATCTCTTGCATACAAGAGTGTGTAATTCTATCCAATTGATTGGTCTCTTCTCCAATTGGAATTCTATTCCAAGCATATCAATCTCTCACAAGGAATTCTACTCTTAGAGTCTCTTCCTTGTGATTCTATTGAGTTGGTGAATCGGGCCAACGAGGACAACCGGTGTGTATCTTGTGTGTGTGAGTTTGCCTTCGATTTGTTCATCGTGTTCATCGTGTTCTTCGTGTTCGTCGTGTTCATCCTCGTTCCCCGCCACAAATCTCGTGAATCCGTGAAGATTGGGCCACACCTCGGGGGTCACCCCACATCATTGAGAGCATAGCTATTATTCTTAGTGTAATGTGCTTGTCCCAGAACACGGTTAATTGTAGTATAACTTTGATGCTTGTATCTTTGATATTTTTACTTCTAGTCTTCCTTTGGACTTCAGAGGTGCCTCAGCATTTATGTTTTGCTCTACAAATAAAGGCAAGCGCAATACCACTCTTCCATATCGTTTATGAACACTACAATATTGCAGCTTCTTATGTTCATGTTACTTGTTATTAGTGCATTGGCACTCTTTCATAGCTTACTTGACTATGAAGTAACATTAGTTGCAGATTTCTTATTATGAATTGTCTGAGTACTTGATCATTTGGTGAGTATATATACATCATATGAAGCAAATGTGTTCGTGAAAGTTTCTTTTATCGCTCTCAGTTGTTAACTGAATTGCTTGAGGACAAGCAAATAGCTAAGCTTGGGGGGAGTTGATACGTCCAAAACGTATCTACTTTCCCGAACACTTTTGCTATTGTTTCTCCTCTAATTTGTGTGTTTTGAATGCAACTAACACGGACTAATGCTGTTTTCAGCAGAATTGCTTTGGTGTCTCATTTTTGTGCAGAAATCCAACTTTTAGTAAAAATTCGGGAAAATATTGCAAAAATCCTATTTCACCAGAAGACCCATGGAGCCAGAAGACAAGACGGAGAGGGGCCAGGAGGCCACCACACAACCAGGGGGCGCGGCCCAGGCCTGGCCGCGCCCACCTGTTGTGTGGCCGCCTCGGCCGTCGCCTCGACCCCTCCTTCCGCCTACATATACCCTCTGACCTGAAAGGAGCGGGGGTTCAGCGTTTTTCCCAGATAGACTTCCGCTGCGCCGCTGCCATCAGAAACCGCGATTCGGAACCAGAAACTCCGTTCTGGCACCCTGCCTAGACGGGGATTTGGAGGAGATCTTCATCACCATCATCACCGACGTCTCTCCATCAACCATCCATGACTCCCCCATCCATGTGTGAGTAATTCCCACTGTAGGAGAAGGGGATGGTAGGGATTGGATGAGATCATTCATGTAATTTGCTATGAGATTGTTAGGGCATAGTGCCTAGTATCTACTGTTAGTGCTTATGACATTGTTGCAACTTGTTGTGCTTAATGCTTGTCACTTTGGGACCGAGTGCCATGATCTCAGATCTGAACTTGTTATTGTTTTATGATGATACTTGTTATTTATGATCTTACCTGCAAGTTGTATACACATATTGTTGTCCGAAACCCGAGGCCCCAAAGTGACAGAAATTGGGATAACCGGAGGGGATGGCTATGATGTGAGGATCACATGTGTTCACCGAGGGTTAATGCTTTGCTCCGGTACTCTATTAAAAGGAGTACCTTAATTACCAGTAGTTTCCCTTGAGGCCCTGCTGCAACAGGCTGGTAGGACAAAAGATGTCATGCAAGTTTCTCATTGTGAGCACGTACGACTATATACGGAACACATGCCTATGATTGTTAGTACTAGGATGCTTTATCATTATTTATCTGCAATGCCCATGTCTCACTGATTTCATGAATTATCTTATCCATGCAACGCCCGTACATCCATCCCTATGCCTATAGTATTTTGTCCTACTATTTACTATTGCTACTATTACCACTTTTATTCTACTACTGCTGTTACTGTTTCACTACTATCACCACTATAAAACTGTTGCTACTGATAAACCGCTGTGAACAAGTCTGTTTGCAGGTGCAGCTGAATTGACAACTCATCTGTTAAGGCTTATAAATATTCTTTCGCTCCCCTTGTGTTGAATCAATAAATTTGGGTTTTACTTCCCTCGAAGACTGTTGCGATCCCCTATACTTGAGGATCATCAAGGCATAGCAGTATTCCGGCATTGTCCAAGCAGACAATGTCGATGAGGCATAAGCCCATGATGGCAAAATGTCGATATAGCCCAAGAGGCATAGCAGTATTCTGGCATTGTCCAAGCAGACAATGCCGATGAGACATAAGCCCTTGATGGCAAAGTGTTGATATAGCCCAAGAGGCATAGCAATATTTCGGCATTGTCTAAGCAGACAATGTCGATGAGACATAAGACCATGATGGCAAAGTGTCAATATAGCCCAAGAGGAATAGCAGTATTCCGGCATTGTCCAAGCCGACAATGTTGATGAGACATAAGCCCGCGATGGCAAAGTGTCAATATAGCCCAAGAAGCATAGTAGTATTCCGGTATTGTCCAAGCAGACAATATCGATGAGACATATAGCCCATGATGGCAAAGTGTTGATATAAGGCATAGCAGTATACGGGCAGTGCCCAAGAAGGCAACACCGATGAGACATAGCCCAAGTTGGCAAACATGTTGATATAAGATGAACAGACCAAAGAAGTCATAACAATATACCAATAGCGCCTATGGAGGACAAAGTCAATGGGAGATAGCCCAAGAAGGCTCCATGTCAAGTAGGACATTGCCCAAGTTGGCATAAAGATAAAATTGACCTATGCAGGCCAGCATATCAGTTTTACAAGTATATGAGTTTGAGATGTTAGTATATTTTTGGTAAAGCCTATGCGCGACTCGGCGAGTCCCCCACAGCCTCAGGGGCTAATATCGGGGATATTACCCCGGGTACCCAAAGGAACGTATTCTACAAAGTCCATGAAACACAATATATCTCAGACTACACGTAAATATCAAAATATAAACTGAGCAGCCTGAGATTGGGCCGGCATTGTGGAAGTCGGCCTGGCCAAATGCTCCCTAGGCCGGCATAGCTAGGCCCCGGTGAAGTCAGTAGCCTAGGCCGGATTGGTAGTATCCCGACCTAGGCCCGTTCTGGCCGCTTGCAGGCTGCTCCCTTCGTCTAGGCTTGGGCCGGCGTCGCCCAAGTCCCAGCGCCCCGTGCGCCGGCTTCTTAATCCCGCCATCTCCCTGGCCCCGGCACTCTGCTCCTGATCCGGCTCCACCTCGCCCCGGCTTCGCTCCTAGGTTGGGCCACGCCACGGCTCCGCCTCGCCCTGGCTCTTCCTGGGCTGGGATTCTCCAGGCCGGCTTTGCCCAGGCCATCCCGGCTAGCGCCTAGGTTGCCCAGGTCAGCCAAACCAACTTCACTAAGGACCTGCTGGGCCAGGATTCACTTGTTCCAGCCAGACCAGGCTGGGATTAAGTCCCCAGGCCGAGATAGCACCTTCTAGGCCAACTTTGTCCCCTCTGGGACGAGATTCATCACCTCTAGATCATTTCTGTCATCTGGCATCGACCTCAGCGCTCCATGCCAGTCTTGGGACGCCCCGTGGCACAGACCGACGCACGTTCTAGACAGCCTTATCCTCAGGAGGAGGATAGGACTGATGATAAGGAGATTCAAGAGACAACCACTACAAGATGAAGGCAAGGACATCAAGTACAAGACAAGACGTGCACGTAGGTACATGGTGATGCACCTACAATTCGACAAGACCCCAGTAGTCACCTCTGCTACATTAAGCAGGCTACATACATAGTGTATTATGGGACATCTCTTGTCCCCTGGGCACCACTATATAAGGGGCACCAGGGGGATCGATTGCCCCATCCTCCACGGGAGACTCATTTATCTCTCGTTCCATGGGAGCTCTCCTTCCTCATTAGCACTAGCTCTTTAGGTCCTGCCCAGTGCAACCTCATACAGACAAGATGAACAGCTCTAGGAGCACCATTGTAGCTCTCATGTGTTCTAGATATAGATTAGACATGCAGGAGTAGGGGTGTTACCTCCTCATGAGGGCCCTGAACCTGGGTAGCTCGGTGTGTTTGCAGTGTCTTCCGCATGTGGTCTTCACTGCGTCTTCCCTTCACGGATCCTCCAGTGTCCAATCGGCCCCAACTTAAGCCACCCCGTGGCATATGTCTGTCCACCACGACGACATCTTGCACCGTGAATTTCTTGGTTGCGATTTAGTTCCTACCTTCGCATTTGCTATTAGTTCTTTCTACCATCTGTATGCGTGCATGGCTCGTCTTAAACTACAACATTAGCTGCTCACTTTTTTTCTGCATGCTGTTGTCAAACTATTTTTATATGTATGATCATGTGCACTTGTATCTTCATGCTGCAGTAAGCTGCCCATGTTATTGTATATGTGCGATGGCCTGGATCATCTAAACTCTTAGAGCCACCAACACTAACAACCTGACATCATGCAATCTGAGGTAATTGTAATTATGACAATCTACTTATGCTATAGCTAACCTGTATGGATGGTACCCTCTACCATTGTTGGTTGTGATACTTACTTCGCCATAACCTTCCAATGTTAATTGTTAATGAAATCTTTTTGCTAGTTCAACTACTTTTCCCCCTTTCAAACAGCTGACTTGGTTTTAAACACCAAAACTCTGAGGTAGGACAATGGAGTAGAATGACCAGAAATCCGGCTACTGGATTCTGGTGTGACATGCATGTTGACACGAAGTCGTGCTTGCAAGAAAGGGAAGTTCTGTGAGTCTGTACAAGCTGTTGTAAGTCCATGCATAGTCTGTATGAGCTACTTTTTTTACCATACATATGCTTATTTGCTTGTTTCATCTCCCTTTGTTATCTGCTGTGTCCCTCACCTTGCAGAGTTTATTACTGTAACTCTTTCCGTAATATTTTCAGACTTCCTAAGAATTGAGGAGCCCTGGATGTCCTGACCTCCCAGAGGGCATAACTGAAGCAAACAACCTTAGCAGTCCACCCAGAACAACCTATATAGGTGTTAAATATCTCAAGGTTGTCCTGGTTGCAGAAAGAAAGGGTGTAGCTTCTCTTAGGTCAGTTGCTGATATGTCGAGGAAGTGCACGAAGGATTCGATGAAATCTATTGCTATATATAGACGTGAGCTTGATAAGCTGCAGCCAGGTCTTTATCTGGGAGCTCTTAAGAAGCAACTGTCTTTAGTTGTTTGCACTACTTTGTATTCTCGCACAAAATGTGTCCTGCAAACTGTCTTGTTTTTTATTATCTTGAATTTTCATGTAATAGTTAGGTTAATTATATCCACCTATTTGAAAGCTTGCATCATCATGATGCAGACCCCATGACCTAGCCTAAACGGGCCGGCGCTAATATCTTATTGGATTTCTAGCCATGCCCGTCTTATATTGGTCTTTTATGGCACGGTCTGCCATCATATTATGGCAGCCCATCAATATTTATGGGATTCACTGGGCTGAACCGGTATGTTTAATGGGCTTATGTACACTAGCCTGCTAACATTAATGGGCTAGTAACGGGCTTTTGACTGTTGGATACCAAACGATCTAACAATGGGCCGCCCCGCTACAAACATGGGCTGCCATAAGCAGGCCGGCCTGTTAATGAAACTGGACGGCCTAGTAACTTATATGGGCCAGCCTGCTAACTGATGACCCACAAGTATAGGCGGTGTATCGTAGTACTTTCGATAAATAAGAGTGTCGAACCCAACAAGGAGCAGAAGGTGTTGACGAGTAGTTTTGATCAAGGATTCACTGTAAATACTAGCAAACAGGTTTTTAGGGGTATTTTGTAATGCAAATAAATAAAGTACGAGTAAATAAAAGACAATAATAATAATTGCAGCGAGTGGCCCAATCCTTTTTAGAGCAAATGACAAGCCGGTTGTGTAACTTATGATGACCAAACGTTCTCGAGGACACACGGGAGTTTCTGTCAAGTGCTTTCGCTTCATACCGTTAAATAATCTTTATTGGTTTGATAAGTGTTATGGGGTGAACCTGTGCTAGCACACTACCCTTACTAGGATTAATACACACTTGTGATTATACCCCTTGCAAGCATCCGCAACTACAAGAAAGTAATTAAGATAAATCTAACCACAGCCTTAAACTCTAAGATCCTACGCTCCCTGGTGCAATGGTTTCCCAACGGAGGTTTAGGTTTCTGTCACTCCAGCAACCCCACAATTAGTATCCAAATACACAATGCATTTCACTAGGCCCATAAATGGTGAAGTATCATGTAGTCGACGTTCACATGACACCACTAGTGAAATGGCACCACAACAAATAAATATCAAACCATTAAATATCCTCAAGAACTAAACGAACTACTCACAAGACATCCTATGGATCATAATCAGAGGTGAAATAATGGTAAATAACAATCTGAACATAAACCTTAATTCAACGGTTCCACTCAATAGCATTAACCACAAGAGTAATCAACACCGAGAAAGTTTCCCCTAAGAATTTGACAAGATTCAACTCAAGATATTACAGTAGGATGGCGTGGTGATGATGGCGATGAAGGTGCCGGTGATGGTGATAATGGTGATGATGATCCCGATGAAGTCCAGTGCGATGATGATGACGATGGCAACGATCTCCCCTCTCCGGGAATGAATTTCCCCGGTAGATTTCTGCCTGCCGGAGAGCTTTTCTCTCTCGATGTTTTCCGCCCCGCAGAGGCGGTGGTGTCTATCTCTGAGCCCCCCTCCTGACTTAGGTTTTCGGGGACGATGATATACGTGAAGGGGCGATGGCAGTAGTGGGCCAGGGTGGCCTCACCATAGGCCGGCGCGGCCAGGGGTGGGCCCATGCCCCCTGTGGGTGAGCTCACCCTTTGGCTCCTCTCGCCTCCTCCTTCTAGCTTCTTCAGTCTTCTGGCAAAATATAATTTTCTGGTATTTTTCTGAAATTTCCTGATCTTCCGAAACATGGTGTCTTGACAGTCCTTTTTCCAGCAGAATCCTAACTCCGGCAGCAAATCCTCCAATGATCATCAAACATGTAAAAATAGAGGAAACAACATAAGTATCATCTCTAAATGTGAAATATATCAATGAATAACAGTAAATTATGATACAAAATAGTGATGCAAAATGGATGTATCAACCCCCAAGCTTAGACCTCGCTTGTCCCCAAGCAAAAACTGAACTCGGTAAACGTGACCACAGGTTTATGGAGTGAAGTGTCGATAATCAAAATACGGACAAGAAGCATCACATTCACCAAGGCACAAATTATAATAGACAGCAACTTCCCTTCATATGATATAAACTTGCAATAAGTAAAAGGGAATCACAAATAAAGATGCACAAGGTAAATTATAATTGGTGATGGCAAACCTTAGTTCTTGGTCAGAGAACAATGAACGGACTATACTCATTTTTGAACGGAGCCTTTTATAACAGAGCTAATATAGCAAAAACCATATGCTCAACGAAACAAACTCTTTACGATCATAGAAAGCTTTCAAAGATATATTCCTTCAGATAAAAGCATTGTACTAAACAAAGGAAGATAGTAAACATGATTGAACGGATCAACATATGGATGAGTGAAACATAACAACTCAAATGCTTGCTTAAGATAGAAGGGAATAGGTTGACTCAACATAAAAGTAAAAGACAAGCCCTTCACAGAGGGAAGCAGGGATTAAACATGTGCTAGAGCTTTTCATTTGTAAAACAGAGATAAAAGTTGTTTTGAGAGGTGGTTGCTTTCGTCAATGACTAGCAACAGAGTTCTTGATATCTTCCATACTAAACAAGTGAGAGCGGTTCCGAGATGTTGATTAATTGGCACAATTGTGCTCTTTTATAGCTTGGCCTCCTCCCCACATTTTCCTTTCTCAAACCATGGCTAACCGATTCCATCGGGTGCCCACCAACTTTCACATACCATGGAGGAGTGCCTTTTTCTTTTCTTTTCTTTTCTTTCTTTCTTTTAGATTACAATGGTCTGACCAGCTCCCTTGCAAATTAATGACGAGCAGATGAAGCTTCCTAGTCGAGGGGTACTCAATTTAGTATGGAAGATAACAAACCAAACCACTACGTCCTCAGGAGCTAAAAACAGTGGCACAAAATGAGAAGTATTTGAAGGTTTTTGAAAGGTAGCACATGAAAATTTACTTGGAATGGCTTGAAATACCATGCATAGGAATTTATAGTGGACTCTTTGGACGTAACTTGGTTTTTGGGAATTGGATGCACGAGAAGTATTCCCTCTCAGTACAGGTTTTTGGCTAGCAAGGCTGGGTAGCAAGCATAAGAGTTGCACGAAACAAACAAACATACATACATATAATAGGAACAATCATGCAAACTTCCTTGAAAGTTCAAACGATTTTAAATTGAGAATACTATTGCTTATGAGCCAATCATGAAGGAAAGCTGAAATGATGTAACTACCAACACTTCTTTCTTCTTTTCTACTCAAACCTCAAGGTAATGTTGCTACTGACCAAGCTAAGTTTTCCAAAACCAACTAAATTTACTCATGCTCCCAAAGTGATACCAATACTAATCAACAAGACTAATCATATAAGAAAAATTGCAAACTAAAATAAAGTGTGCGGAAAGTAAATGATAAAACTTCTCATTAATATTTCATTACCGCAACTCACACCAAGGGATACATAGATAACCAACTAAGGAGGATACTTCCACACTTCAAACTATTCTATAAGATAACTTCTATATTCATGATATGACTCTACTTGAAAAGTAAATGAGCAAGAGATAATGATGCGATACCGTTACACTCCCCCAAGCTTGGAACAAGCCAAGGGGTTGCCTATTCCAATGACGAATTACTCCTTCGGCGGTGGTGGTGAGTCCTTGATAAGCTTCTCAATCAAATCTCTCAAGTCATCAATCTTGTAGCTGAGGTTACGAATCATCTCTGAGTTGTGCTCAATACGGCTCATGAACATGTTAGCCTGAGAATCCCAGCTCTTGGAATTATTTCCCCATCCTTCTTCACACTTGGAGGTTTCTTTCCTGCACTGTTAGAACAATCTATATCCCAACCAGAGGGCAATCATGATCTAGGTACCTTTTGAAACTGATGTTCATGTATTAGAGTATGGAAGGGGTTGTTGCCTGGCGGAGATGTCCGTGGAGCTAAGGTGTGGCACGGCACACCCCCTCCGGTGCTCATTCATGAGCTTCTTTTAAACTTTCTAGGGTTCGTCACCACTCCAATACTTGCGATGACAGAGTGGGGGAACGAGCGTTGCTCTTCTTCTATCTCATCTTCCTCGGCTTCACTCTCGACCTCCTCCTTCTGCTCGAGGTCTTGGCGATCATCTTTTGAATGCATCCTCTCCTTGTCATTGCTTGCAGAGTCCATGGTGCTCCCAAAACCGAGAATAACTCCTGACAGAAACAGCTCAAAGTGAAAACACGACGAAAACACGATATACAAACCTCGGGCAATCCGGGGGGTTATATAGGAAAAAATTAAACATTGAAACGAAGTCACAGGAGGAAACCGGGATGGAAATGAGTTCTGGGGTGGTCTCACCACAGGGTGGCATGCCCTAGAGTGGGCCCGCGCCCCCTGGTGGTGAGGAGCCACTGGACTCCGTCTCCTGCCCATTTTCATCTCGTGATTTTTTATATTTAATAAAAACAACAAAAATATTAATGGAAAAGTTTAACGCGAACCTTTTCTGACTAGAACTGTTACCTATTCGAAAACGAACTCTGTAGGTTCCTGCATATTGTCCTGGATGAACTCTTCCGGAGTCACTGTTTGAATAACATCAACATCTTCATTATAAGAATCTCTAGCAATATAATGTTTGAGTCTTTGTCCATTCACCACTTGTGTAGTGTTATCTTTAAGTGAAGCAATTTTTATAGCACCTGAGCGATACAGCTCTTCAATGACAAAGGGTCCTTCCCATTTTGAGAGTAATTTTCCTACAAAAAATCTGAGACGGGACCTATACAATAGAACTTTCTCACCAACATGAAACTCTCTATTAAGAATTCTCTTATCATGCCATTGCTTGACTTTTTCTTTGAAAAGTCTGGCATTTTCATAAGCTTCGTTTCTCCACTCATCTAAAGAACTCAAATCAAGCAACATTTTCTTACCGGCGAGTTTAAAATCCCTATTAAGCTCTTTCACTGCCCAAAAAGCTTTGTGTTCTATTCTAAAGGCAAGTGACACGCTTTTCCGTAAACCATCTTGTAAGGAGACATGCCCATGGGGTTCTTATAAGCAGTTCTATAAGCCCATAAAGCATCGTTTAACTTGCTAGCCCAGTTTTTCCTAGATCTATTGACAGTCTTCTGCAAGATAGACTTGATCTCTCTATTCGAAAGCTCTACCTGCCCACTAGTTTGGGGATGATAAGCAGAAGCAATTCTATGATTAACGTCATATCTAGCAAGAGTTTTTCTAAAACCTCCATGAATAAAATGAGAACCTCCGTCAGTCATAAGATACCTAGGTACACCAAACCTAGGAAAAATAACATCCTTAAGCATTTTTAATGAGGTCTCACCATCGGCACTCTTTGTAGGTATGGCTTCTACCCACTTAGTAACATAATCAACATTAACAAGTATATGAGTATAACCTTCTGAAGGAGGAAAAGGACCCCTAAATTCAAATCCCCAACAATCAAATGGTTCAATAACAAGAGAATAACTCATAGGCATTTCATTACGTCTAGAAATATTACCAACTCTTTGGCATTCATCACAAGATAAAACATACTGACGAGGGGTTAACTCGACAAATGTCCTAGATGAAGGACTTAGGATTGGGGAGATAGGGCGTCGGATGAACTCGAAGGTAAAGTTAGTCGAAATAGGTGTGTATCGAAAGTAAACTTGGGTGTTCAACCTGGCTTGCTTTCAATCTGCCCCACACCGTCCCCTCCTGGCCCCTATATATAGGTGGCCAGGTCTCGAGGATCGGGTAGGGTCCGATACAGATTACAATATCGACATACGGTAAGAACTCGTATTCGACTATTATTACAATTGGGCCTAGCTAAACGGGCCTTAGGGGTACTCAACTAACGGGCTCTATTATCTATACCCTTGTCAGTAGCCCCTGAGATTCTACCAGAATTGCAGATTCAGGTCGAATCTCTAATCTTCAAATCTTTGACTTGATTAATTCTTCGACTTCTTCACATCTTCAAATCTTCGACTTGGTCTTTTCGACTTATTTTCGTGATATTTTTCGCAAGGGGGTTTGATGAACAAGCCTGACAACTCTGACGGGTCAAGAGGTCAGTTAATTGCCGGAACAAATACTTGTCACCTACTTCAAATTCAATCCCCTTGGACTTGAATTCGGGATACCGGTCAAACCCACTCTTTTGCCGCATTTAGGACTTACAAAGAATGAATCCCAGTGATTCTCAGGGTACCCAATGCGTCCACCAGGATTTTCTTCGCGTCGTAGACACGGATACATACCAGCAGAGCGCATCCATGTGCGTATACCAGGCCACACAGGACGGATCCTGGGGTCTTACCTTCGTGATAAATCATGGCATTCGAGTTTCGTTGCAATAACGCAACTCGAGAATCTTATATTCGCAGCCAAGTTTTTGACTGATAAAACCAAAGAATTTCGGATTTTAAATTGAACTTCTTCGCTCCCGATGGGAGTAATCTCTCTTTTTTGTCGACTACATAGTCGAAGTTTGTATGCTTACCCTTCCGCATCTCCAGTGTTGATTATCTCATCTCTATCGGGTGCGCGCTCAGCGCTCCCGATGGGAGTAGCCCCCGAGGCTATGCTTGTCTACTTGTAGTCGAGCATAGGCTCAAAATTCAGTTCTTCTTTCTTCTATGAATGTCTTACTGTTGGCGAGCCCCCGAGTCCAAGTCGAGGTTTTCACATCATACGTTCATACTCTCCTTTTCTCTTTTTTTTCCTTCTTCGATATTATCGTCTGCTGTGCGCAGAATTTAACTCCTGTTGTAAAATACGTTTACGGGCTTTGCCGTAGCATGGGGGCCCAATAATACGTGCTTATAAATAAAGCATCTACTGATTAAGGTAAAAACCCTAATCAGATTCCTCCTCCGCCGCATCATCTTCTCTCTTTATCTAGGGTTTTTCGAGGTTTTTCCCTTGTTCTCATGGCTGGTGCTGAAGGTTCTCGTCTGAACCTTGGTTCCCCGGTGGCGCCACGAGGTCGGGGTCGCCCTCGTGGAAGTAAGAACAAGAACATCACGCCGGCCACCGCAGGAACTTCTTTGGACGCTCCGGCGAGCGTCATCCCGGCCGCCCACCTGGTAGCAAGAACAAGGCCAAGGTGACTGACGCTGCTCCAGGTCTAATTGCTTCTCCTGCTGCTGCTCCTACTGCGCCTCCCCAAATCTTTTCCTTCCTCTGCATTGCCATGGCGCAGTGCCGTGAGATTCAGCGCCTGCCGCTGAATTTTACCAAGTTCATGGACGGCCGCGAACTGCGAGAGGCGGTTCTTCGCGAACAATCTGGCAGTGGCATCCCGTACGAGGTCGAGGTGTGGTATGACGGCGACGGCGAGCAGTACTTTAAGGGCGGCTGGTCGCAGTTTGCAGAGGACCACGACATCCACCAAGGCTTCTTTATGGCCTTCGACTTCCACATCGGCACGTCGAAGTTCGACGTAAAGATCTACGATGGCACTCTTTGCCAGAAGAAATATGAAGCTGATGTCCACTTCCATTAGGACTTGTTTTTTATGTAATTTCGTTTGATCATGTCCTTGCTACCATGTTTATCTGTAATGAATATTCGCACTTGGTGTCGATGCTTTCGCTAGTACCATGAGAACAAGTCATGTTCTGAGGTATACTTTCCATCTATCGGGTTCTTTTCAAACCAATTTATAAGAAGAATATCGGGTTCCTTTGCGAACCAATTTGTTGGAATATTTGTCGGGTTCTCGACATAACCTTATAATGAAAAAGGTCTTCCAAGTCACGATAAAAAACTCCTTTCGTACGACCCGAAGGTTGAAGCCCCCGAGACGAGGAATTAAAGATAATTGTACAATTTTGTCGAGTTATACCCAAAGAACCCGACCTGTGGCCTCATGTTCTGGATTCAGAAGGTTAACTCGAATTTTACTGATACCACTGTTGTTATTTTATGCGTAGAAACGCCTTAGCTGCTCTGCATTCCACGGGTTGCTCTCGTCCTTCCCGGTCTTCTTGTCTTGTAGTCGGTACGCTCCTCCTGGTATTACTTCGGTGACGATGTAAGGTCCCACCCAAGGGGACTCCAATTTGCCGTGGCTGTCTTGCCTGAGTCGCAAAACTAGGTCTCCCACCACGAAGGACCGTGGACGAACTCGACTACTATGGTAGTTTCGTAGGCTTTGTTGATACTGCGTAGCCCTTTCTAGTGCTTTATCTCTTGCTTCATCTAGTGCATCGACATCGTCTTGCAATGCTTCTGTCGACGTCGTCTCGTCATATGCTGTCACTCGTGGAGCCTCGTGTGTAACTTCGACTGGAAGCACGGCTTCTGCGCCATGGACCAAGAAGAAAGGAGTTTCTTGAGTTGCTGCATTGGGCGTAGTTCTTAGGCTCCAAAGAACAGAGGGCAATTCTTCTACCCAAGCGCTCTTGGCTTTCTCGAGAGGTGCTAAGAGCCTCTTTTTTATGCCACTGCATATCAGGCCATTGGCTTTTTCGACTTGCCCGCTCATCTTCGGGTGCGCCACAGATGCGAATTTGAGCTTGATCCCTAGTCCTTCGCAGTAACTCTTGAATTCCTTTGAAGTGAAATTTGTCCCGTTGTCTGTGATGATGCTGTATGGTACACCAAAACGGAAAACTAATGACTTGATGAAGCTGATTGCTGCTGTAGAATCTTGAGTTGTTACCGGGGCCGCTTCCACCTATTTTGTGAATTTATCAACTGCCACTAGCATGTAGACATGCCCTCCTGGCCAAGATTTGTGCAACTTTCCCACCATATCGAGGTCCCATTGTGCGAAGGGCCAAGATAATGGTATTGTTTGTAGCTCCGCTGCTGGTGCATGCGGTCTAGATGCAAACCTTTGACATGCTTCACACTTTCGAACTATATCTTTTGCGTCCTCGATGGCTGTTAACCAATAGAATCCTGCTCGGAAAGCTTTTGCCGCTATTGCTCTGCTGCTAGCATGATGGCCACATACTCCACCATGTATGTCTTTTAATATTGCTTGCCCTTCCTGGGGCGTTACACAACGCTGTAAAACGCCGGTGATGCTTCTCTTGTATAATTTCCCCTCCAACACGACAAACGCTTTCGATCTTCGAGTTATCCTCTTGGCCTCCACTGCATCTTCTGGTAGTTTTTTATTTATTATGTACGCAAGATATGGCTGCATCCATGTTTCTTCTATCATCATGACCTCCTCTGGTTCTGACGTAGCCCCCGAGCCTGCTGTAGTAGTCGAGCTTTTTCCACTTTTTATTGATCTTTCCACTATTTCCTCCCAAAATACTCCGGACGGCACAGGTAAACACTGTGACCCAATATTTGCTAAAGTGTCGGCTTCTTCATTGTTGTTCTTGCTTATGTGCGAGACTTCGCATCCATCGAACGTTCCTTCTAGATAATGGTACAAATTTTTGTAGGCCATCATGCTGTCATTGATTGTGTCACATCTGTTCATAACTTGCTGAACAACAAGGTTAGAATCTCCAAATATTTTTAGGCGAGCTGCTCCACATGCTTTAGCCATCTTCATTCTGTGCAACAAAGCCTCATACTCCGCTTCGTTGTTAGAAGCCTGCGGAAAGCTCATCCTTAAGACGTACTTTAATTTGTCGCCATGAGGTGATATCAACACTACTCCTGCGCCTGCGCCTTGGACTCTCTTAGAACCGTCAAAGTACATTGTCCAAGTACTCGATAAATCTGGTGGTCCCATGCTTTGCAACTCGAGCCACTCTGCTGTAAAGTCTGGCAAGACTTGCGACTTGATCGCCTTCCTTTTTTCGTACGTGATGTCCATGGGAGATAACTCGATTCCCCACAAAGAGACACGTCCCATCGCTAGAGGGTTGTTCAATATGTTCGATAGTGGCGCTTCATTGACCACTATAATTGGGTGCACCGCAAAATACTATCGTAGTTTACGTGCAGTTGTGAAGACACTGTATGCCAATTTCTGATAATGCGGGTACCTCTGTTTGGTTGGAGATAGCACTTCACTGATGAAATATACTGGCCTCTGGACGCCATGGGCTTTTCCTTATTCGCTTCTTTCGACTACTAGAACTGTACTCACCACCTGATGGGTTGCGGCGATGTACAATAGCAGTGGCTCCTTTTCTTTTGGTGCGACCAGCACTAGCGGCGTGGAAAGCACTTTTTTCAACTGTGCAAACGCTGCGTCTGCTTCTTCTGTCCACTCAAATTTATCGTCTGACTTCTTCATAAGTGCATAAAAAGGAAGCGCCTTCTCCCCTAATCGAGCCACGAAGCGACTTAGTGCCGCGACGCGTCCTGCCAGTTTCTGTACGTCGTGTAGTTTCGTGGGTTTCCCCATTGTTAATATTGCTTGAATCTTCTCTGGGTTTGCTTCTATTCCTCGTGCTGACACCAAGAACCCCAAAATTTGCCCTGCTGATACTCCGAAGGAACACTTTGTCGGGTTCAACTTGAGCTTGTACTTGTTCAGGTTGTCGAAGGTTTCTGCCAAGTTGCTGATTAAAGATTTCTCTTCTCTTGTTGTGATGACTACATCATCAATGTAGACTTGGATATTGCGTCCTATTTGGTTTCCCAGGCAATTTTGCATCATCCGTTGATAAGTTGCCCCTGCATTTTTTAGGCCGAACGGCATTACCTGGTAGCAAAATACTCCGTATGGTGTGATGAAGGCCGTTTTTTCTTCGTCCTCTTTTTTCAATTTGATCTGGTTGTAACCAGAATATGCGTCCAAAAATGAAAGCCTCGCGCATCCCGCTGTGGAGTCGATTATCTGATCGATGCGGGGTAGAGGGAAGGGATCCTTTGGACAATGCTTATTGAGAGATGTGTAGTCGACACATACTCTTTGTACGTCTGTATTCTTCTTGGGTACTATGACTGGGTTCGATACCCAACTCGAAGTTTTGATTTCTCTGATAAATCCGGCATTTTCTAGTCTGTGCAATTCTGATGCTATCGCCTTCCTTTTAGGTTCATCAAATCGCCTCAATGGTTGCTTGACTGGTTTTGCCTTGGGATCTACATTTAGTGCGTGCTCGACGAGTTCCCTGGGAACCCCTGGCATGTCCGATGGACACCAGGCGAAGATTTCCCAGCGCTCACGGAGGAACTCGACGAGCGCGCCTTCCTATGCGGGATCCAAGTTCACCGCAATTGATGTTGTCTTGTTTGGATCAGTAGGGTGGACCTGAATTTTCTTTGAGTCCTGCGTTGTGTCGAAAGCCTTATCTGGCAGGGATCGTCCAACGTCGGGTAGCACATTATGATCCGTTTCTCCTTTTAACCTCTCATATTCTGCTGTCATGCCGAAGGTTTGCGCCATCCTGTTGAATTCTCTGTCGCATGTGTTGGCTACTTCAAAGCTCCCTTGTACTGTAATTGTTCCTTTGGGCCCTGGAATTTTTAACGTAAGATACGCGTAGTGTGGTATTGCCATGAATTTTGCAAATGCTAGGCGCCCCAGGATTGCATGATATTGTGACGGCCAATCCATAACTTCGAACTCCAGTTTCTCTCTTCTATAATTTTCGCTGCTGCCAAAGCAGACATCGAGTTCTATTCTTCCCAAGGGGTAGTTTGCTGCTCCTGGCACTATTCCGTGGAAAGAGCAATCTGTTGGCTTCAGACTCGTCGGCGAGATGCACATTGCCTTTAGTGTTCTAGCATATATTAAGTTTATGCCGCTCCCTGCATCCATGAACACTCTTCCGATGTCGTACCCTCCTATTTGTGCTTTTAGAACCATAGGCGAGTGGCCCGGCCTGGGAACTTTCCTTGGGTGGTCTGCTCTACTGAACTTGACTGGTTGCTCTGACCATCGTAGGTACTCTGTGGTAGCTGGTGGTGATGATATTGCTAGGTTTACTTGCCTGGATATGCTCTTTTGCTCTTTCTTTGACTTGGGCACCGGTTGAATCATGGCTGATATGTACACTTTTGACTCTAAGTGCTTTGCTAGCCTTTGCATTTGATATCCTTGACTTCTACGTTTTTCTCCTTGCCCCCCTTCTTGTCTTGAGCCCATTGCGCTTTGCAACCTTAGGAATGTTCTGCAATCCTTCATTTGGTGATTTGAGACCCTTTTCCCGTCGAGATACGCGTAGTGGATTCGACAAGGTCCGTATAGCATATCCTCGGCCGAAGGACCAGAGTATCTCGATTTTTCTACTCCTTCTGCCTGAAACCTCCTACTTTCATACCCTTCCTCTTCTTCTAGTATGTAACCCACGGCTACCTGATTTCGCCTTCCTTGGTTATCCCTGCTGCGGTGTCGTCTCCTCTGTCGACTTCTGGTGAACGTCCTCTTTTGTTGTTATACGCGTCCTCTCCATCAGCGAATTTGTTGGCTTGTTCCATTAGCTCAGCTACTGTCGTAGGTCTTGTTCTTCCTATTTCTTCCACAAGATCTGAGCGACGAAGTCCTTCCGAAAAGGCGTCTATTGCTCGTTCGTCGGAGACGTCCTCTGCTGAGTTTTTGATTATACTCCAGCGTTGTATATAAGAACGTAACGTTTCGCCTTTCCTCTGCACACATGCTTTAACTTCCTCCAGTGATGTTGGGCGCTTGTAGGTGGAACAAAAATTTCTTGTGAATTGACTTTCGAGTTCCCCCCAGCTTCCAATGGATTCGTCGGGTAGGGTGTTCAACCAGGACCGTGCGGCGCCGGTGAGGTGCAGCTGCAAACTTTGCATTGCAGTCGCCTTTGTTCCCCCTAATATCTGCACTGCCTGTAGATAATCTGATAGCCATAAGGTAGGTTCTTGCGACCCGTCGTACTTATTCTGGTCGTGCGGTAATTTGAATCCTTTGGGTACCCGCGTTTTGTGAACCCTGCGGGTAAAGCATAATGCACCCATATCTTTATCATCGTCCTCGTAATTCTCTTCCCTCCAAGCATGTCGTGATTTATTTACTCGAGCTTGCGCTATTATACTTCTTGCGTCCTCCTTCCTTTTCTGTTGCTTTTTCTCTTCTGATGACTCGCTATACTCGTTATGTGCGCAATTATATCTGAACTTCTCCTTTCGATTTCCCTTGTAGCTTGTCGACTTCGTCTCTGGGCCTTGTTCCCTAATCTTACCTTCTACTATTCCGAGGCTTCGTATCGCGGCTCGGTGCATATCTTCTCGCGGGTCTCCATGTTCTGGTCTTGTAGCTAGTAAATACGCTTGTGCTGCTGCTAATGCTGCCTCTGGCGTTTTTTGTATCAAGTCACCTTCCTCCTCTTCTAGCTGCGTGGTGGGGCTCCTTGAGTACCCTTCTTCTCTGCCGCATGCTGTCGCCCCCTGTTGTGTTTTGGGTCTCCGCGCCTCTCTCTACTATATTCTGAATCTTCACTATAGTCTTCCCAGTGTTCCTCCCTTAGCTTCTTCCTATGTTGGTATAATGCATACTGATATCCCATTAGAACTTCTCTTCTCGATCCTTCGGGTACTTCTGTACCGTGATTAATGGCTGACTTGATCATTCTCCATTCACCAGCCGAGACATGGACTTTCTCTTTTTCCTTTTTGTTGTGATCTTTCATTTTGTCGACTTGCTTGTCGACCTTTTTACTTCCTTCGCTGTTGTTTCCTTCTTCTGCTTCGGTGATAATGACGCATAACTGATGTACTTTGGAGACGCCGCTGCTTCCCGTGGCGAAGTTCTTTGCATTGTTGTGCGTCTGACATGCTTTTTCTTCTGAGTCGAAATTTTCCTGAATTTCATCGCCTTCTGCGATTGATGCTTTTTCTAAGCTGACCGGCGAGTTTACCTCGCTGGAAGAGCCTTCTGATGACTCCGATGTTTCCTCTGTTTCGGGCTTGCTTGCCGACGGATCTGGTTTCGTCGAGTCCGAGAGGCGGGATGAACCCGATGGCCCAATGAGGATGCTCAAACTTCCAATTGTCACCTCCATCTCTTGATTTTCGTCGAGTTCTGAACTGCTGTTGACTAAAAGTGAAAAAGCCATCGAATTCATGATTCCAACGCCCAGGGTCCCCACGGTCGGCGCCAATTGACGAGGGGTTAACTCGACAAATGTCCTAGATGAAGGACTTAGGATCGGGGAGATAGGGCGTCGGATGAACTCGAAGGTAAAGTTAGTCGAAATAGGTGTGTATCGAAAGTAAACTTGGGTGTTCAACCTGGCTTGCTTTCAATCTGCCCCACACCGTCCCCTCCTGGCCCCTATATATAGGTGGCCAGGTCTCGAGGATCGGGTAGGGTCCGATACAGATTACAATATCGACATACGGTAAGAACTCGTATTCGACTATTATTACAATTGGGCATAGCTAAACGGGCCTTAGGGGTACTCAACTAACGGGCTCTATTATCTATACCCTTGTCACATACTTTCTAGCATCTTTAAAAAGGGTTGGCCAATAAAAACCTGATTGTAGAACCTTTTGTGCAGTTCTATCTCCAGCATGATGTCCTCCATAAGCACTAACATGGCATTTTCTCAATATCTCTTGTTGTTCATATTCTGGAACACATCTTCACATAATACCATCAAGTCCTTCTTTATATAAATGTGGGCCATCCCAAAAGTAATGCCTCAAGTCAAATAAGAATTTTCTTCTTTGCTGAGTGATACGTCTCAAAGGTATCTATAATTTTTGATGCTCCATGCTTGTTCTTACACCATTTTCTTAGTGTTTTGTTACACTTCATGGCGTTTTTATGGATTTTCCGGGACTAACCTACTAACAAGATGCCACAGTGCCAGTTCCGTGTTTTCGGCTGTTTTTGTGTTTCAGAAAAGTTACACAGGAAATATTCTCGGAATTGGACGAAACAAAAGCTGAACCTCCTATTATTTAACAAAGCTTCCAGAAGACCGAAGAGGAGACGGAGGGGGGCCACAGGGCGGCCACACCACAGGGCGGCGCGGCTAGCCGCTGGCCCGTGCCCCCTGGTGGTGAGGCCACCCTGGACCACCTCTGGCGCTGCCCCATCGCCTATAAAGACCCCCCAACGGGAAAAACCTAAAGACCCCGATCAGTTTTCCAGAAACACATCGCGATCCGCCGCTGTCGTCGACCCGAGATCGGGAGGGTCCAGAAGCTCTTCCCGATACCCTGCTGGAGAGGGGAATCGCCATCGGAGGTCTTCTTCATCGCCATGCTTGCCTCCGGCGCGATGAGTGAGTAGTCTACCTTGGACTATGGGTCCATAGCAGTAGCTAGATGGTTGTCTTCTCCACCATATGCTTCATGTTTAGATCTTGTGAGCTGCCTTACATGATCGAGATCACCTCTGTGTAATTCTACATGTTGTGTTTGTCGGGATCCCATGAATATTGGTGTTATGTTAAGTTGATGTGCTGAATATTATCTTATGTTATCTCTATGTTGTTTATGATCTTGCATGCTCTCCGTTGTTAGTAGCTATCTTGGCCAAGTAGATACTATTGACTCCAAGAGGGGGTATTTACGCTCGATAGTTGGGTTCATGCCTCTATTTAATCTGGGGGAGTGATAGAAACCTCGAAGGTTGTAGATGTGCTGTTGCCACTAGGGAGAAAACAACATTCTTGTGTCCAAGGACATTCGTTTTTTTACATTACACACTTTGCTTAATGCAGTTATCTATTGTTCATAACTTAATACTCGTGGGGTGTTTGGACGATATATGCCCGTGGGTGAATTATTAGTCATAGATGCAGTTGGATGGCGGTCTATGTATTTTGTTGTAATGCCCAGAGTAAATCTCATAGTGATCCTCGTGACATATGCATGTTATCTTTATTCTATCAATTGCCCAACTGTAATTTGTTTACCCAGCATGTTGTTATTTATTTTATGGAGAGACACCACTAGTGAACTGTGGACCCCGGTCCAATTTCCTTTACATTGCTATTACTATTCTACTATTACTCGCACTGTTTACTTTCTCGCATATTACTACTATTTTCCACTCGATACGCTCATACCTTTGTTTATAGCAAACCGGTGAGATTGACAACCTCATCGTAAGTTGGGAGCAAAGTACTTGGTTGTGTTGTGTGCAGGTTCCACGTTGTTGCTGGTGCAAAGCAAAGCACTGGACAAGGCGCCTTATAAATTGTTCGGAGCTGTCGTGAAGCTAGCATACATCACCTTTTGGAGTTTGGCTTTTTCCTATTGGATCGACAAACCTTGGTTTCTTACTGAGGGAAAGACTTGCTACTGTGCTCATCATACCTTCCTCTTGGGGTTCCCAACTGGGTGGTTATCCTGCTCGCATCAAGTTGTTTTTCTGGCGCCGTTGCCAGGGAAAAAGAAGATTTCTGCAAGGGGAGTTTCGCACGCACATCCTTTACTTTGTTTTAGTTTTGCTTTACTTTATTTTTACTTGCATCGTTTTATCAAAAATACAAAAAAATTAGTTTCCTTTATAGTTGTTCCTTTATTACTTTTAGTTCATTATGTTGTTCCCTAAGTATGTTTTGGAGGACCTCTCAGTAGGTAGTGGTTCTATTATTGGGAAAAGTAACATTGAGGAGTTCTTTAATCATATTAGCATGCATAAAGATGTTGAGGATAAATCTTTGGCTGAGCTTGCTCCTAGTTATGAAGTTGCTTTTGCTTATTTAGTTCACATGTTGGAAGCTAGGTTTCCTAGCCTTAATCCTTTTATGCAACACATGTTTCTTAAGCTTCAAGATATTGAAGACTCCGAAAAGAAAGATTTTATCTTGGAGACTTTGCGTAGAGAATTTAGAGATGTTGCCATTGAAGCTAGGAAAGTTTTCAAGCGTTTTAATATGCTTGGTTCGCCTGTTAATGTTGTTGGTACAACCAAAGAATATTTCAAAGTACCAATACCTTGCAAACTTGTAGGAATGCATAAAGCTTTGGAAAAGAATTTTAATTGGATTTGCCCTGAAAATCTTTTTGATGAAAGTAGTGTACCAAAGCGTGATAACAAGGGATCCTCAAAAACTCATTTGGACACAATTCAATGTATTGTTGAAAAGACTTCTGCAATGGATCTTAATGCTTCTTTCGAAAATACTTGATTTGCACTTTCTGCGCCTAGCTTAAAGGCGTTAAAGAAAAGCACTCTTGGGAGATAACCCATTGTTTTACTTTCAGTTCTTTTTATTTTATTTGAGTCTTGGAAGTTATTACTACTGTAATAACCACTCCTTATCCTTTTTATTTCGTTGTTGTGCCAAGATAAACCTCTAATTTGAGTGAGGTAAGATTTGGGGATCTTGCTGTCCTGAAACAGATTTCGGTGCTACACCGTAAAAATTCGTGACAATTCTCAGAATATCTTTTTGACCTGTGATTTCTTGTGCATATGCCCCAGGTTATATCCAAAATTTCATTAGTTATACACTTTTTGATTTGAGCAACAAAAAACCTCGAAAAAATCGACCTTTGTTAGCTGTTCTATTTTGACAGATTTCTGCCACTATTTGTGTTTGCCTCTCTATCGCTTTCTTTTTGAGTTCTTTTGATCACGGAACTTTTGGGGAAGTTGATACAGTAGTATATGCTTTATATGTGGTGGTTTTGAGTTGTAATCTTAAGCAAAAAGGGGTTGATTCATCATTATGCTTACACTAATGTTGCTAATAGAATTGTGTTTAGTTTTGTATGAAGGAAGTTTTCAAGTGTAGGGATTGGAGAATGATGAGATGAGTTGAAGAATGGACAAAAGCTCAAGCTTGGGGATGCCCACGCACCCCAAGAAATATTCAAGAGGTACAAGCGTCAAAGGTTGGGGATGCCCTCGAGGCACCCCTTCTTCATCGGCAAAAATCAGGTCACCTTTCAACGCACTATATTTTTATTGCTTCATGCACTATGCGTTTTTCTTGGAGCGTCTTTACTTTAGTTTTCAGTTTTTTTTGTTTTTTTTGCTGCAATAAATGGTTGGACCCAACAAATTTCTTTTGGAGAAGTTGCCTTGCTTTTCATTTGCCAAGAACACTCCATTTTTCACTCTTATCGTTCAACGAGTGTTCTCTTTTTCTAGAACTGCGTTTAGCTTTCGTTTTTTGCCTTGATTTTTGTTCAGATCTTGTTATATCTTTATATCAAGGTGTATTTTGACCTCTGGTCCATGTTGGTTTTCATCAAAAGAGTTGTTTCAAAAAGTTCCAATGGTGTTGGAAAAGAGAAAAAAATTCATGCAAAAAAGTGGTACAAAAAGGAGCTTGTTTAGACTGCGGCTTAGACTTTTTTATGTCGTGCTTGATATCGTTTTTGATAGTATGCTTAGTGGTTTTGCTGTAGCATGACTTGTCTCAAATGACTGAGATTGCTTAATGAGCCTTTGAAAAAATCATGCGTTCTTTTTATTATTTGGAAGCATTAATTTGGTTTTCTCCTTGATGCTTTATTTGGGTTGACTTGGTGCATGCTTACAACATGTTTGACTCATACAAAGTCGCCATAAGGCTCTATGATCATTTAGTTTTTGACTTTTGATGCCATCTTATGCTTTTTTAATGATGTTTTGTCGCTATGCATGATTATGGCCGTTGTTGCTCTCTTAGTTGATCGCTCCCAGTCTTTTGCTAGCCCTCATTTTGTACTGAGTATGAGCTCTACTTGTGCATCCAACTCCCAAAAACCAAGTTATTCCAGTGAGTCCACTATAAATTCCTATGCATGGTATTTGTAAGCCATTCCAAGTAAATTTTCATGTGCTATCTTAAAAAAAAAAACCTTCAAAATACTTCTCGTTTTGTGACACTGTTTTCAGCTCATGGGGACGTAGTGGACGGATTTGCTATCTTCCATATTGTTTATTCCAAAAAGAAAAAGAAATAAAAAAAGAAATGAAAAAAGGCACTCCTCCATGGTATGTGAATGTTGGTGGGCACCCGATGGAATCGGTTAGCCATGGTTTGAGAAAGGAAAAAAGGTCGGGAGGAGTGCCAAGCTTTCTAAAAGAGCATAAAAAGTGCCAATCTCTCTCTCAAAAACTTGCTTCATTTTTGTATGGAAGATAGTAAGAACCCCATTGCCAGTCATTGACAAAGACAACCACCTCTCAAAACCCAACTTTTATCTCTCTGTTTTACAAATGAAAAGCTCTAGCACATGTTTAACCACTGCTTCCCTCTGCGAAGGGCATTTCTTTTACTTTTATGTTGAGTCTCCACCTTCTACCTTTATGCACCGTCTAAGAGAGCATAGTTGTTATTCTGAGTTTAATGTGCATAGTCCCAAAGTTTATCATTGATTGATTCATGATTTTGGTTTCACTTGTTCTTAAATTATTTGTATCTAGTCGCCCTCTTAAACTTGAAGGTGTCCTATGCATTTATGTTTTGCTCTCTCATGAAGGACAAGCTGAAAACCATTTGCTAAGTTTTTCTATATGATTTGAACACATGTTTGACTTTCATTGTTTCATTTTTCATGATCTTTTGTTTGTGTTCTTTTTCATGTTATAACATGGTTGCTACGTTTCTTCTATCAAGATTATGTCTTTCATGCCCATGTTTTAAGTTCTTTTCATCCTAGCACTCAATGCTTACATAGATGATCAAGATTATGTTGGTGCATGTAACCTCAAAAATTATTTCTTTTGTTATCACTTACCTACTCGAGGACGAGCAGGAGTTAAGCTTGGGGATGCTGATACGTCTCAAACGTATCTATAATTTTTGATGCTACATGCTTGTTCTTACACCATTTGCTTAGTGTTTTGTTACACTTCGTGGCATTTTTATGCATTTTCCGGGACTAACCTACTAACAAGATGCCACAGTGCCAGTTCCCTGTTTTCTGCTGTTTTTGTGTTTCAGAAAAGTTACACAAGAAATATTCTTGGAATTGGACGAAACAAAAGCCGGACCTCCTATTATTTAACGAGGCTTCCAGAAGACCGAAGAGGAGACGGAGGGGGCCACAGGGCAGCCACACCATAGGGCGGCGCGGCCAGTCCCTAGCCCGCGCCCCTGGTGGTGAGGCCACCCTGGCCCACCTCTGGCGCCGCCCCTTCGCCTATAAAGAGCACCCGACGGGAAAAACCTAAAGACCCCGATCAATTTTCCAGAAACACATCGCGATCCGCCGCCGTCATCGAGCCGAGATCGGGAGGGTCCAGAAGCTCTTCCCGGCACCCTGCCGGAGAGGGGAATCGCCACCGGAGGTCTTCTTCATCGCCATGCTTACCTCCGGCACAATGAGTGAGTAGTCTACCTTGGACTATAGGTCCATATCAGTAGCTAGATGGTTGTCTTCTCCACCATGTGCTTCATGTTTAGATCTCGTGAGCTGCCTTACATGATCGAGATCACCTTTGTGTAATTCTACATGTTGTGTTTGTTGGAATCCGATGAATATTGGTATTATGTTAAGTTGATGTGCTGAATATTATCTTATGTTATCTCTATGTTGTTTATGATCTTGCATGCTCTCCGTTGTTAGTAGCTATCTTGGCCAAGTAGATACTAGTGACTCCAAGAGGGGGTATTTATGCTCGATAGTTGGGTTCATGCCTCTATTTAATCTGGGGGAGTGACAGAAACCTCTAAGGTTGTAGATGTGTTGTTGCCACTAGGGAGAAAAAAACATTCTTGTGTCCAAGGACATTCGTTTTGTTTACATTACACACTTTGCTTAATGCAGTTATTTGTTGTTCGCAACTTAATACTCGTGGGGTGTTCGGACGATATCCCCGTGGGTGGATTATTAGTTATAGATGCAGTTGGATGGCGGTCTATGTATTTTGTTGTAATGCCCAGAGTAAATCTCATAGTGATCCTCGTGACACATGCATGTTATCTTTATTCTATCAATTGCCCAACTGTAATTTGTTTACCCAGCATGTTGTTATTTATTTTATGGAGAGACACCACTAGTGAACTGTGGACCCCGGTCCAATTTCCTTTAAATTGCTATTACCATTTTACTATTACTCGCAATGTTTACTTTCTCGCATATTACTACTGTTTTCCACTCGATACGCTCATACCTTTATTTACAGCAAATCGGTGAGATTGACATCCTCATCGTAAGTTGGGAGCAAAGTACTTGGTTGTGTTGTGTGCAGGTTCCACGTTGTTGCTGGTGCAAAGCAAAGCACTGGACAAGGTGCCTTATAAATTGTTCGGAGCTATCGCGAAGCTAGCATACATCACCTTCTGGAGTTTTGCTTTTTCCTATTGGATCGACAAACCTTGGTTTCTTACTGAGGGAAAGACTTTCTACTGTGCTCATCATACCTTCCTCTTGGGGTTCCCAACTGGGTGGTTATCCTGCCCGCATCACTGAGCTGTAAAGGTTGGAGGCAAATACTTGGAAACAATAAAGTTAGCATAATCAGCATACCAAGGAAGGTCTCACGAAGTTAAATTTATTGAAGCCATCTGTTCATTTGGAAAACTATCATTAACAGGAATAGGATCAAAAGAAACGTTTTCCAATCTAGACAAATTGTCAGCAACAGGATTTTCAGCACCTTTCCTATCTAAAATATGCAAATCAAACTCTTGTAAAAGCAACACCCATCTAATAAGCCTAGGCTTAACATCCTTCTTCGATATAAGATATCTAATAGCAGCGTGATCAGTGTGAATAGTAACTTTAGAATCAACAATGTAAGGTCTAAACTTATCACATGCAAAAACAACAGCAAGAAACTCCTTCTCGGTAGTAGCATAATTCTTCTGAGCAGCATCAAGAGTCTTACTAGCATAATGAATAACATTTAACTTCTTATCTACACGCTGTCCAAGAATAGCACCAACAGCAAAATCACTAGCATCACACATAATTTCAAAGGGTAAATTCCAATCAGGTGGTTCAACAATAGGAGCAGTAGTTAAAGCCTTCTTAAGAGTTTCAAAACCTTCCTTACAATCATCATCAAAAACAAATGGTACATCTTTTTGAAGAAGATTAGTAAGAGGCTTCGAAATCTTAGAGAAATCTTTAATAAACCTCCTATAGAAACCAGCATGACCAAGAATACTACGAATACCTTTAACATCTCTGGGACAGGGCATTTTCTCGATTGCTTCGACCTTTGCTCTGTCAACTTCAATACCTCTTTCAGAAATTTTATGTCCAAGAACAATTCCTTCATTCTCCATAAAGTGGCATTTCTCCCAATTTAGAACAAGATTAGATTCTTCACATCTCTGCAAATCTTTATCAAGGTTGTGCAAACAATTATCAAAAGAAGTTCCATAGATGGAGAAATCGTCCAAGAATACCTCCACAATTTCTTCACAAAAACCATGAAAAATAGCAGACATGCATCTTTGAAAAGTAGCAGGAGCATTGCACAAACCAAACGGCATACGTCTATAAGCATAAGTTCCATAAGGACAAGTAAAAGTGGTTTTCTCTTGATCTTGCTTTTTAACAGCAATCTGAGAGAAACCAGAATAACCATCAAGAAAACAAAAATGAGTTTTCTTAGATAACCTCTCTAGCATTTGATCTATAAACGGTAAAGGATAATGATCCTTTTTAGTAACTTTGTTAACCTTTCTAAAATCAATGTACATCCTATAACCAACTACTACCCTTTGAGGAATAAGCTCGTTATTCTCATTGGGTACAACAGTGATACCTCCTTTCTTAGGAACACAATGAACATAACTAACCCATCTACTATCAGTAATAGGATAAATAATACCAGCATCTAGCAGCTTCAATACCTCATTTCTTACCACTTCCTTCATCTTGGGAATTAGGCGGCGTTGATGTTCAACAACTGGCTTTGCATCTGGCTCCATGTTAATAGCATGCTGACATATAGTAGGAGAAATCCCTTTTAAATCATCAAGAGTATATCCCATAGCTCCTCGGTGTTTCCTCAATATTTCCAATAACCTTTCTTCTTCCTTTCTTGAAAGTTTAGAACTGATAATAACAGGATATATTTTCTTATCATCTATATAATCATACTTAAGATCATCAGGTAAAGGTTTTAATTCAAAAACAGGATCTTCCTTAGGTGGCAAAGTGGTACCAAGATCCTCCACTTGTAAATTGTGCTTAATCAACGGTGGTTGACGAAGAAGAATATCGTCAATCTCTTCTCTTTCTTTCTGGAAGACATCACTTTCATGGTCCTCCATAAATTACTGCAAACCATTATTAGGAGCAAGAGCAATAGAGGCAAGCTGTTCAACTCGAAAATTTTCATTAGGCAATTCATTTTCATAAGGAGTTTTAGCGAACTTAGAAAAATTAAACTCATAAGATTCTCCATCAAACTTAGTCACAACTTTCTCCTTCTTACAATCTATCACATCACTATAAGTATTCAAAAAGGGTCTATCGAAAATAATAGGACAAGTTTTACTAACTTCAGTACCAAGTATAAGAAAATTAGTAGGGTATTTAGTCTTACCGCATAAAACTTCCACATCTCTAACAATACCAAGTGGAGAGATAGTTCGTCTATTAGCAAGCTGAATAACCACATCAATCTCCTCTAGTTCACAAGGGGCAATTTCATGCATGATTTCTTTGTAAAGCTCTAAAGGAATAGCACTTAAACTTGCGTCGATGTCACATAAACCATAATAGCAATGACCGCCAATCCTGACAGAAATAATAGGAACACTTGCTTTCCTAGGCCTACTAGGATGTGAAACAATGTTAGAAGCATCTTCACAAAAGACAATATGTTCATCTCCTACATTTTTAGTAACAAGGTCCTTCACTATAGCTACAGGAGACTTAATAGTAATTTGCTCATCAGGTTCTACAGCTTTTTTGGTACTTTTATTAAGCATGCTTATCAAAGTGGAATGCTCCTTTACCTTAGCAGGGAAAGGAGTTTTCTCAAAATAAGGTTCAGGCAAAATGCGATGAATAGTACAAACTTCAGTAGTTTTAGCAGAAATATGACTAACAGAATCTTTATAAGGCGCATGATACTTGTTCCAATCTTTCTTTGGAACATCAAGATAAGAGGCAAAGGCCTTAAAACAGTTAGCAAGTATCTGAGAATCAAGACCATAAACAGTGCTAACATTATGAAAGTCATCGGTTCCCATGAAAGCTTCAATGCATTCATAATCATAATTTATACCTGACTTCCTACCTTTGTCGTTCTCCCATCCTTCGGCATTTTCTTGAATACGGTCAAGAAGATCCCATTTAGCTTCTCCTTTCATATGGGTAAATGATCTGAAGCAGGATGCATCCAATAAATCCTTGTCATAAAGAGCAAGCCTCGCATAAAAGTTATCAATAACAATATTACTGGGGAGCTCATGAATGGGACATTTGAGCATTAGTAACTTCAATCTCCCCCACGCTTGGGCAATACTCTCTCCATCATGAGGCCAAAAGTTATATATTCGATTATGATCTTTATGAATTTCACTTGGAGGATAAAATTTGGAATAAAAGAGAGGTACAATTTCCTCCCAAGCAATAGATGGACCATCCTTTAGCAGCCGATACCACTCCTCAGCTCTGCCTTTCAGTGATAAAGAGAATAGCTTCCTCTTAACCTGGCTTGATGGAATACCTGCACACTTGAACAACTCGCATAATTCATGTATAAAGAGTAAATGATCACCCGGATGGACAGTTCCATCTCCTGAATAGCAGTTATTCATAACACGTTCAACAATTTTCATAGGTATTTTAAAAGGATCTAATTGAGCAGGAGGTGGTTCATCTACTACCTTAGCAGAGGCAGTAGTGTTCCCAAGTAGGGAACCAAATGGAGAGTTCTCCATGGTAAAATAAGATAAAAATAAAAGGCAAAAAATAAAAATAAAAATAAAAACAGTGCTCACAGCGGAGGTTACCTTTACCTATTCCACTCTTCAATAGCGCTTCACTCCCCGGCAATAGCGTTAGAAAATAATCTTGATGACCCACAAGTATAGGGGGTGTATCGTAGTACTTTCAATAAATAAGAGTGTCAAACCCAACGAGGAGCAGAAGGTGTTGACGAGTAGTTTTGATCAAGGATTCACTGTAAAAACTAGCAAACAGGTTTTCATGGCAATTTGGTAATGTAAATAAATAAAGTACGAGTAAATAAAAGACAATAATAATAATTGCAGCGAGTGTCCCAATCCTTTCTAGAGCAAAGGACAAGCCGGTTGTATAACTTATGATGACCAAATGTTCTCGAGGACACACGGGAGTTTCTGTCAAGTGCTTTCGCTTCATACCGCTAAATAATCTTTATTGGTTTGATAAGTGTTATGGGGGTGAACCTGTGCTAGCACACTACCCTTACTAGAATTAATACACACTTGTGATTATACCCCTTGCAAGCATCTGCAACTACAAGAAAGTAATTAAGATAAATCTAACCACAGCCTTAAACTCTAAGATGCTATGCTCCCTGGTGCAATGGTTTCCCAACGGAGGTTTAGGTTTTTGTCACTCCAGCAACCCCACAATTAGTAGCCAAATACACAATGCATTTCACTAGGCCCATAAATGGTGAAATATCATGTAGTCGACGTTCACATGACACCACTAGTGAAAAGGCACCACAACAAATAAATATCAAACCATTAAATATTACTCAACATAATTCCACTACTAACATCTTGACTTCTCCCATGTCCTCAAGAACTAAACGAACTACTCACAAGACATCATATGGATCATAATCAGAGGTGAAATAATTGTAAATAACAATCTGAACATAAACCTTAATTCAACGGTTCCACTCAATAGCATTAACCACAAGAGTAATCAACACCGGGAAAGTTTCCCCTAAGAATTGGACAAGATTCAACTTAAGATGTTACAGCAGGATGGCGTGGTGACGATGAAGATGAAGGTGCTGGTGATGGTGATGATGGTGATGATGATCCCGATGAAGTCCAGTGCGATGATGATGATGATGGCGACGATCTCCCCTCTCCGGGAAGGAATTTCCCTGGCAGATTTCTGCCTGCCGGAGAGCTTTTATCTCTCGGTGTTTTCCGCCCCGCAGAGGCGGCGGTGTCTATCTCTGAGCCCCCCTCCTGACTTGGTTTTCGGGGACAATGATATACGCGAAGGGGCGATGGCAGTAGTGGGCCAGGGTGGCCTCACCACAGGCCGACGCGGCTAGGGGTGGGCCCGCGCCCCCTGTGGGTGAGCCCACCCTATGACTCCTCTCGCCTCCTCCTTCTGGCTTCTTCAGTCTTCTGGCGAAATATAATTTTCTGGTATTTTTCAGGAATTTCCTGATCTTCCGAAACATGGTGTCTTGAGAGTCCTTTTTCCAGCAGAATCCTAACTCCGGCAACAAATCCTCCAATGATCATCAAACATGTAAAAACAGAGGAAACAACATAAGTATTATCTCTAAATGTGAAATATATCAATGAATAACAGTAAATTATGATACAAAATAGTGATGCAAAATGGACGTATCTCTAACTAGAACGGAATGGCCTGCTAACTTGAATAGGCTGGCCCGCTAACTTGAATGGGCCAGCCCACTAACTTAACGGGCCGTCCTGGTAAAATGTATGGGCCGGCCTACTATCCTTAACGAGCCGTCCTAGAAAGATGTCTGGGTTAGCTTGCTCACTTTAACTGGCCGTCCTGGTAAGATGTATGTGCCGACCTGCTAAACATAGCGGGCCAGCCTGCTAAACCGAGCAGGCCGGCCTGCTAACAAGAATGGGCTAGCTTGGTAAATATCGCAGGCCGACCTGGTAAGTAGAATAGGCCAGCCTGCTAAACATGGCGGGCCGGTCTGCTAACTAGAAGGGGTCAGCCTGCTAAACATGATAGACCAGCCTGCTAACTAGAATGGGCGAGCCTACTAAACTTAGTGGGCCAGCCCACCAAAAATTTAGCAGGCCTTGTGTGGGCCTATCATCTGCCACAGATTTACGGCCGTGGTTGAAAAGATGATGGCGTAATCGGCTAGTAAACATTGGTTGCCACGTGTCAGTTCGGATGACGTCAGCATTTTGAAGGCAGGGCGGATCCCATCTACAACGGTACAAATTTTTGTGGTAGAAGACACTCTTCTACCACAGATGTCGAAAAACCGTGCCAGAAAGATCCGTAACGGTCGATAGACCACGGTAGGCAAATCGTGGTTAAAGATTCATTAACCACGAAAAATGACCCTTTTACCAGAATTTTCGACCGTGGTAGATGGACACTTTTGTTCTGGTGGAGGAAACTAGATTTCTTGGCCTTGGTCAAGTTTCCCTTAGTGATGGACCAGCCCACGGCCGTTCCCCTCTTGGTGGAGTGCTTCAACATTAGGCGTCTGAGCATAGTAAGCTTCACTCGCATGCAAATGGAAAAGCTCAGAGCAGAAGTGTGCGGCAATGGCGAGCAAATAGCAAGCGATCTGCGCAAGGAGGAAGAACAAGTGGCGGCGGTGAAAAGTGAATGCAAGGTCAAAGTGAAGGTGATGGACTAAACAAAGGTGCCAACTCGTCGGGACTCCATGTGCAGAGTGTTGTAGAAAGAGTAAAATTTCCCCACGAGGAAACTCGGGGTTTAATATCGAACTCTCGTGGAACAGTCGTAAAAGCTCTTGTCGTTCTTCTTCAAGCAACCTGCAAAACAACTTGCTTGTCTTGTGTCCCCAACTCCACCGAGTGGTCGTCAAGCATAAGGTGTAAATGTAAGTAAAATAAAATAGATGATGCAAATAAAGTAAATAACAATGCAATAAAATAAAATAAATATGATGTGTGTGCGGTGTTTTTGGGTTTTTAAGGTGTATGCAAGAAAGTAAATATGTTTTTGTATTTTCGGATTTAAATGATGCTGAAAATAAAAGTACTTGTAAATGCGTCGGAAAAGTGTTTCTTATGATTAAATTTGGACCGGGGTTCATGGGTTCATTTGTCTACTCTGTCATAAAGTTGTGGTGGCATTAAGCGCAAAGCGGATGACCGAAACATTGACATGATTTTTGTTATGTTAACTTGATACTATTTATATAGGCATCACGTCCTAATTTAAAGATGATGCAACACGTCTTACTTATACTCCACTAGATAGGAATACACTTCAAGCAATCTTGTATTAAGAATTAACAGAGTACAGCCTTAGGTACTTTGACTTGATGTTGAATATCAAATATGCTACCACTTGGACATAATATGATAGAACGATGTCTATGAATGTCGCTTGGAATTCTAAGCTGTCACCTAGAAATTATAGCACATGCATTCTTTTTATTCCTAGTGAAGTAACCGTGAAAAGGTAAAAACCATAGGAGATCAATGAATATTGTTCACTATCCAATCACTACTACCTAGTTACTCCATCTAATACACACCATTCCGCTCTCACGCTCTCGCATACATGTTGGATCAGAATAAGTAGTAAAGAATGAGGTAATAATATGAATCTACTCATACATCAAGAATATAATAACATATCACATCTCATTGATCATCCAATAATATAAAGATCCACCACATAGGAATTACATAATATGCATCATAATCATGTTGGCCAGCTCATATGATGTCTAAACATTGAAGCATAAGAGAGAAATAGGACAAGCTACTACCACAAACCCATAGTCCAGAAGTGGACTACTCCCACTTCATGGCGGTGATGATGGTGTTCACATCGGAGAGGATGGAGAACCATCCGGGGGCAACTTCGGCAGCGTTTCCCCCTCCAATCTTCGCTGGAACAATCTCTGTTTCTATGTTTCGTATTTCTCCGCCGCCCATTTTCGTATTTCGTCTTTATATAGGCATTTTTAGGTCAAGCTGGGCATCTGGAGACGAAGATTAACGATAGCGGTGGCTCGAGGCCCAAATGGGCTAGAGTGGCGAGGCCTGGCAAGGGGCCCATGCCACCTGGTCTCATTTGGCCCCTAGGCCTCTTCTCATTGACTTCTTCTCCTTTAGGTGCTTCTCGTGGTAAAATATTAACGGCCGAAAAATCCCAGGTCAATTTGAGTCCAGGAAGGCCCCTGAAACGTTAAAAATACGCAAAACAGGGTTTTCCTGTTCTGCAGAGTTATAACCATAATAAGGGGGATCGGAAAATCCCCATAAATCATTATAAAATATGATTATAACAACTAATAACATTATAATTTGTAGGAATATGCATCAATAAACTACAAAGTTCATGCATGTATTTTACATGCATCAGAAGGGGAAAAGGGTTTCACCCTAAAATACGACAGCCCCGATGAGGTCATGGGCCGCGACATGGTGCGCAAAGCGGAAGTGGCATCTCACTTGCGTGTGGAAAATTGGGATTTTAGTGCGCCGCCCCCATGTGCACGGTCAGTGCACGGTCAAATCAGTCTTTGAAGCGTCACGCGTGTGGGTCATGATAGCTTGCAGTTGACACGTCAAGTTATTTCTAGATGAGATGAGCCCGTGAAATTAGTCAATTTCGACAGCAATGACGTCATGAAATTATGAGAAGGAATAACTAAGAGTTCTACCCGTCGAAGAAATAAAGTTATAAGCCTATAATCAGCTGCAAGCACCCAATTATTGCCGCAGGGGCTACTCCCATCGGGAGCGCTGAACACGCACCCAATAAAGAAAATATAAGGTAAAATTGTTTTTGCAGAAATAACTTTGTCAAAACATGCAAGAATCTTTGAGGCTATACTCGAATACAAAAATTCGACTATAGCCTTGGGGCTACTCCCATCGGGAGCGCTGATTGCGCGCCTGATGTTGAATGTCATAAAAAAGAGTAAATTTTTTACTCTACTTTTTGTGGTAAACACCAGATAATGCACTCAACATTTTACTCCCATCGAGAGGTATTTACGAGTCCAAGAGAGAACCCAATAATTTTGGGTATTATAACATTCAAACAAGGCTTCCGAAAAATAAAATTCTCAAACAGGGTCCATCGCGATAAAATGTCTGAATGTTGTGGTCACAAAGATCATGAAGGTAAGACCACATGATCCGTCCTGTATGGAGTAGTATTCGCACAAGAATGCGCTCTGCTAATACTTTTTCTGTATCCATGATACAAAGAAAATCCAGGCGGACGCGCTGAGCACCCTTAGAAAATACTGGAATTCATGCTTCGGTAAATTCTAAATGCCGCACAAGATGGATTACGCCATAGGTCTCGAATTCGAGTCCGGGGACTCGAGTTTGATGTAGGTTGTGAGTATTTGCTTAAGCAATTAACTGGTTCCTGATCCGTCAGATGCACTAGGCTCATTCACCAAAATCCCCCTGAAAATATGAAGTATAAAACATTGATAAATTATAATGTCTTCAAATGAGATATCAAAGATTCAATCATTTAAAGATTATACACGAGCCGAAGTTTGAAGATTAGAGATTCGACCCGAACCTGCGATTCAGATAGAATCTCTGGAACTAGTGACATGGTACGCTTGCCAGGGCCCATGGCATTGGTACCCCTGGGATATATTCTGGTTAAGGCCCATAGAAATTAAGGCCCAAGATAGGAGCACATTAATGTTGTATCCAAATAATGGCATTGATATGTAAACTGCTGTTGGTGGTGAATTTGTATAGAACCCGACCAGTTCCTCAAGACCTGATTACCTATAAAGAGGGGCCAGGAGAGGCCGGCCAGGGACACATCAAGATTAGGCTTGGAACTTCAATTTTGTCTTAGTAACATCACAAGTTTCGCCTTGTTTGTCTGATTTTTTACATTCGAGTTCATCGTTTTCCTCTTGCCACGATCCTAAGTCATTTATCGAGGACATTGTTGAGTTTAACCCTTGTCACAACCTATACAACATACAACAAAAAAATACCCCCTGCATTCTATAAAACATGTAGCTAAAAATATTTCAAAAAAAAACATGTAGCTAAAATAGAAGTATCTGGACATGTTTTAGTGTCTAGATACCTCCATATTATCGATCAATATTTACTATTAAAACGAAAGCGGTGTCCCATATCACACTTTTAGTTTTCGATTTTACACTTACAGAATGACACCAAATTAGCCACCAATGCCATTATTAGGTTTGCTGCCCGCAGATGACTCGCGGTCTCTCGTCCTTTCCCCATCTATAGTAGCCCGAGGCGGAGACCAAGGCGTCCAAGAATTTCGTCCCTCTTGTCGTTTTGGGCGTCGATCTGCCTCGCCTCAGGTGGCCCTTGTGGCCTCGGAGACATGGTGGATTACGTTTTCTTAGCCGGTGGTGAGGTCTCTGTCGTTACTTTGTATAAGCTGGCCGGCGAGTAGGGTTGCAAGGCGGCGAGGCAGAGACGTCGGCTAGAACGAGAATAAGGTCCTCCCCCTTCTTCTCCGCCTCTGGAAGAGGTAGTGGAGTGTCCTAGGGCGCGGCGGTGCTTCGCCGCTACGGCCTTGCCCGGTGGTGGTGGCTCGTTGCGCTGGGAGATTGGCGACTTCATCTGCCATGGTTCGTGGATGGTTGGCGAGGGATCTGGTCATCTCCAGCGAGATGAGTTGGTGTTAGGGTCTGTTTGTTTGGGCTGCTGCTGTTGAGAAGCAGCTGTAGCTGGTGAACTGTGAAAAAGCAGCTGTGGGAAGCAGGTGCCGGAAGCTGAGATTTGATGTTTGGTAGGAGTGTTGTTGATTACTGCTGGTGGTGGTTTGAAGGATGAAATGTCTGAAATACCCCTGAATGCTGAAGTGATTGTATAAATGCTGATTAAGAACAATTAGCTAATTTTAATTTTTTAAACATAATTTCCATAATTGACAGTTAAGTTTCCCTAATTCCCACTTTTTATAAAATAATTTGGAGTTATTTGCTACGCTTTTGGCTTTTAGCTTTTAGCTTTCGGCTTTTTTATCGACTAGGAAAATGTTGGCTTTTGCTAGGCTTTTGGCATTTCTGAATAATCTCAATTTACCTTTTTTTGTTAAATTAATTTTAAAGTGCTTTGTATTGGAATAATTTTTTGAGTGATTGGTTAGAATTTATTTTGGCTTTTAGCTTTTATATTCAAATAATTTTTTGGAGTGATTGGTTAAAATTTATTTCATATTATATTCATAAGATCATACTGTTGAAGATTTATTTAAATTTAGATGTATTTATACAGTAAATTACGTCTACATACTTCCAAATTTTGATAAATCCGTGATACTCTTTTTAGATGGAGAAAGTACGAGATTAATTGTTACTTCAAATTACCTTTGCTAATTTGAAGTACATCCGATATACTACTTGCATTCAATTGCTAATTCGTATACACGTACATCAATCACATACATACAAAACCATTGCATCCATACTTGGGAGACATCCAAGTAAAGAAAATCAAAAAATAGAGAATTAAAATATTGGGGCTGCCAGAGATGAGCTCCATCACCGCGAAGCTGTGGTAAGGACTGGCTGTGGTGGGGCTGCCGGAGATGTCTCCATACGCCACACCCCAAGAATCAACCAGCACAGAGAATAGAACTCAACGTCCGAACAGATCTTGGCCAAGTCGATGGGAAGAATCTTGGGGACGGAGGCGGACAGTCTCGGCTGCGTAGGAGGTGAGTGCAGGGGAGCGCCGGCGTCCGGGACTGGCACCTGGGCGGAGGCTCGACGGGACGGCGGCTGGGCGGGACGACGCCTGGGCGGAGGCTCGACGGGACGGCGCCTGGGCGGAGGCTCGACGGGGCGGCGGCTCGACGGGACCTGGGCGGCGACGGGGGCTGGGCGGGAAACGGAGGCGACGGGAGCTGGGCGGCGACGGGGGCTGGGCGGCGGCGCTGGGGGCTAGACGGCGGCGATGGGGGCTGGACGGCGGCGGCGGTCAGTCCGTAACCCTAGCCGCCATCGCTAGGAACGGGGAGGCTCGGGGGAAAATGCGGTCTCGGTACCGATTCGGTGGAGCACGCTGCTTATATATGGAGTGGCAGTTCTCTGTAAATAACTGAAAGTGGTAGGATAGCATGGTCTTTTCCTATTTCAGAAGCTCGGGAAGCAGCAGGAAGCAGCCCCCGGCTAGCTTCGTATCGACAGCAGCAGTCTAGCCTATTTCGCTCCAGCGCTTTTCTCAAGCACTTTACAAAATTCAGTTGTTTGTTTGAGCTACTGCTTTTGAACCTTAAAAGCAGAAGCAGAAGCCTAAACAAACACACCCGAGCATCCCCGGCAGCGGCAGGGGTGTCGCCTCCGACCGATGGTTGACTTGGATTCAGATATGGTTCAGCTGAACTGGTGGCTGATGCGGTACATCAACGCTGTGAGCCTGTGAGGCAAGGGGCTTCTTCTGCTGATTATAATTTTTACTTTTAAGAAGGGCTCCCCTGTGTTTTGGCTGAGGCAGTATTTTTTTTGACACTGTAATCCGCTCTTTATTCATAAGATAAAAACAAGTTACAAGTTACGAACGAACAGACCTTACAGAACTGAAAAGATAGGATAAACCTATGCAAAAAACCAGCGTCTATCCTCCTCCTTCGACACCACCAAAGTGAACGCCAAAGGGACGGAAGACAGATCACCACAACACCCGAGCTCGATGCGGCTCTATCGCTGATCAGCAGCTTTTCGGACCTCCAAAGTAGTTTGCCGAAGGCAAAACCATTGTCGTTGAAAGAATCAGACCGAGGCAACATGTCCTCGGACACGCGATCGAACTCCAGAACTGATATCCCCCCACGACTACAGCGTCGGGGGAGAAAATCAGAACTGCCGGCCTCCATCCACAAACCCAGCATAGGATACACCATCTGCACGTACTCCTGGACAACACATCCTCCCTGCTCCACCATGACGTCGGAGCCAACGCCATAGTAACGGGGACAAAGCAGGAGGATGAACACACCCGATGGGATCACCGCCTCCGCCTCGACGACACCATCCAAGAAACTGAAAGCCGCCGATCCGAGGAATCGGCAAACACACGATGCCATCAACTCCGAGACGCCGCCATGAAGGACACCGCCGGTGTGGGAGTGGAGCCGAGGCAGATTTATTCGTCCGGGCGCCGCTCCCACCACCCCAACGGCGCTCCACGACCTGCGAAACCAAACCCTAACTACAGAGCGGAGAGACCGGATCCCCCCTCCCCACCGCCGCCGGAGCAGGCGGAGGGAGAGGGGACCAGCACGGCCGGTGAAGATCGGGTGGAAAAGGCGGCGCCTCCCTGATCACCTCTGGCGGCTAGGTCAGGGAGCGAAGGAAAGGCTGGGAGTATTACCGCCTGTATCCTTTGTGTGTCTGTGTATTTGTACGTGTATCTGTATCGTCTGTACTATTTTTCTACTCGTATGAATACACGTGACGTATGCGGGTGTACGGTTTCAAAAAAAAAAAATTTAACGATTCGTTCTATCGCCTGTTTCGTTCGTTGCGCGACCAACATCGGCGTCGGCCCATCCTATCCTGTTAACTGAGAGTTTATACCAAACTCTGTTCTTCCCGAATCTAATCCTACACCGGTATGACATGCAGCTGCACCGGTTGGCTGAGGACCACGAGCCCGCACTTCGCCAGCCGGCGCCGCTGGTCTGCGACTTCGGAGGCTACATCGACCGGACGTTTTGCTTACGCCGAGACCATGGAGCCGCTAAGGCCTCCTTTGATTTGTAGGAATTGCTCAGGAATTTTATAGGATTAGGATCCTATGAATTTTTTCCTTTTCGATGCGTTTGATTCGTAGGAATATTTCCTGTAGGAATGAATCCTGTAGGAATTCGTTAGCCTAGAATCGTAGGAAAAAAAGCATTAGCTTCAAGCTCATGGAAATTTTTTTGTGCAGATTTCTATGTCCATAGGATTCAATAAGACATGCTACTCCAATCCTATCTATTTTCTATTCCTTTAGAAATCCTATCCTATAAATCAATGGAAGCCTAAGTGTTTACGAGCAGCTTCGGTGTTGCCTGCGGATCTCTTAGATCTCACGGCTAGCTGGGAGGCATTGATATTTTAAAATCCGAGTGAATTGCATGTGTGGTTACCATCTCTAAAAACTCAAAGGTTGGACAAACGTTATAATTTTAGATTGATGTATCAATGTATTTTTCCCCCATGGAACTTCACCTGTCTTGTGAAGTGCTGCTACTTTTTAGTCTGTTGATACCACGGGCAAAGAGGATACCATTGAAGTTTGAAGCTAGGTCGTAGATGAAAAAGGGCTTGCCTTTTTGACAATAGGGATGGGAAGAAATACATATATTGGGGAGGAAAGATAATTCAAGACAACACATATTTGTACAATCATTTTATTTATTAAAATATCCATGCATATCTCTAAACATATCGTTTTAGGAGACTTGATGTACTAAATGATCTATACCATCACAACTACATGGGAGTCTTTCCCATTCAAGTGGAAATTCTCTTGCTAGAGATAGATGACTTGCACACCATGTGTAGCCACAAACACTGACACTTGTTTCTAGGAACACCAACGAAGAGATACAAAGATCAATGTGAGAGGGATGGACATGTAGAAAAGATGCCAAATACCAATGTTGTAACCTATTTCACCCTTAGACCAGTAAGAAGTAGTAAGGAGTGGTTTTAGACTGAGGGACAGTGAGGAAGAGAGTGAATGAGAGTGAGGGGAAAGGCAATGGAGAGAGTGAGAGAGAGAAAGGGGGAGAGAGAGGGAGTGGAGAGATGTGACTTCCTGGCACCCCTCCACAACAAAAGTGGTACTGCTCAAGTTATCGCACTAGCACACTTTTATGTGGGTAGTTAGTACTTGCTTACTCAATATGGACCAAGTCCTAGAAAACTGAAGTCAACAACCAGAATTAACACGAGAGTGAAAGATAGAAGGCAAAAAAAAAAAAGGAGAGACAGAGATCTGCTGCAACGCGCGGCTATTTAGCTAATTTTATTGAATGAAGGGAGTATCTAAAAATGCTAAAATATCTTATATTTTAAAACGGATGGAGTAGCTCGTAGCGACCTGGCATCCGTGCACAAGTATGTATAGCCGCCGGGCGGTGACTAATCTCAACAGATGCGACTGCATGTGTCATTAGCTTGAGAGAGACGGTAAGTTATTGCGGTGGGTATAAGGTCATTTCCTAGTGCACATGCTAGCTGTTTGCAAGAAGAAAAACCTGGTACGATCGAGCTCCGGTCGATGGAGTAGTTTAGATCAACGGGTAGGTGGAGTAATGGCGCCATACAGCGCTGTGATGATTATTCAATCTGATTTTATACGTGTGAGGTAAGCAAAACAAAAGGTACTAGTACTTAAACCCTGATTCTGTTCAAAAAAAAAATCTGATTAGGGAACTCGATAAATTTTGTCCACACACATCCCTTCACATTCTGTATATGAACCGGCCAACTTGTCACGGTCACAGTGTCTCATTTCAGACAGTGCATACGGCCATCATTAAGTAGTACAGTATCGATTTTTCTATCCAATATATATCCCTCTGAAGCAAAAATAAATTGAGTAGTTTGGTGAAAATTGAGTCATTATATTAGCTAATTATGGGGTGATACGTATCATGATGAAGCGGTACGCGTGCTCTGGCGACGCCAAAGGCGACTCGCGTGGCGACGTGGGGAAAACTAGGGTTCCCCTCGCCGGCGGGTTCTGTCGAAGGGCGGAGGCGGCCAATTTGCTCTCCCCGGGGGCGGGAACTCGCAACCGGTTCGCTCCGCTGTCCTGGGCGCTGGAGGTGGAGAGTGGCGAGGAGCTCAAGGTCGACGACGGCGAGGAGATCTGGTCGCCATCGGGCGCTGTGGAAGGAGTTGGCCGCACGCCCAGATCCGGTGAAACTGGGATGTTTCATCGACTGGGAGTGGGGCTCCAGTCCGCAGGTGTCGCCGGTGAGTTTGACGGCGAGCGTTATGGCGGTGGGCTCGCCGCAGGTGCCTTCGGCGGCGGATTTCCCGCCCCTGTGCGGTGCGCGTGCGCCGGCCGGGGAGGGCACAGGGGCGTGCAGAGATGGAGTCCAGTATCTGCTCCGGCAGGGCTCGCCGGTGGTGATGCCTGGCTCGATACGTGTTGGCGATGTGGTGGTGGCTCTCTCTCCGGCGGCGGCGGTGCTCGATAAGTCTCAAACGTATCTATAATTTTTGATGCTCCATGCTTGTTTATACACCATTTGCTTTGTGTTTTGTTACACTTTATGGCGTTTTTATGCATTTTCCGGAACTAACCTATTAACAAGATGCCACAGTGCCGGTTCCCTGTTTTCTGCTATTTTTGTATTTTAGAAAAGTTACACAGGAAATATTCTCGGAATTGGACAAAACAAAAGCCGAACCTCCTATTTTTACCGAAGCTTCGCGAAGACCGAAGATGAGACGGAGGGGGTCCAGGGGCCAGCCTCACCATAGGGCGGCGCGGCCCAACCCCTGGCCGCGCCACCCCATGGTGAGACCACCTGGTCCCACTTCTAACGCTGCCCTTTCGCCTATAAAGTCCCATCGATGGGAAAAACCTAAAGGACGGATCGCTTTTCCTTAAAACATACTGCAAGCCGCCACCGTCGTCGAAGCGAGATCGAGAGGATCCAGGAGCTCTTCTCGACACCCTGCCGGAGAGGGGAATCCCTGCCGGAGGCCTTCTCCACCACCATGGTCACCTCCCGGGTGATGTGTGAGTAGTCTACCTTGGACTATGGGTTCATAGCTGTAGCTAGATGGTTGTATCCTCCACCATGTGCTTCATGTTTAGATCTTGTGAGCTGCCGTACATGATCAAGATCATCCTTATGTAATCATACATGTTGTGTTTGTTGGGATCCGATGAGTATTGGTACTATGTTAAGTTGATGTGCTGAATCATATATCTTATGTTATCTGTATGTTGTTTATGATCTTGCATGCTTTCCGTTGCTAGTAGCTATCTTGGCCGAGTAGATGCTAGTGACTCCAAGAGGGAGTATTTATGCTCGATAGTTGGGTTCATGCCTCTATTTAATCTGGGGGAGTGACAGAAACCTCTAAGGTTGTAGATGTATTGTTGCCACTAGGGAGAAAACAACATTCTTGTGTCCAAGGACATTTGCTTTGTTTACATTACGCACTTTGCTTAATGCAATTATCTGTTGTTCGCAACTTAATACTCAAGGGGTCCTCAGATGATTCCCTGCGAGAGGATTTTTAGTCATAGATGTAGTTGGATTACAGTCTATATATTTTGTCGAAATACCTAGAGTGAACCACATAGTGATCCTCGTAACATATGTACGTTATCTTTACTCTATCAATTGCCCAACTGTAATTTGTTTACCCAGCATGTTATTATTTATCTTATGGAGAGACACCACTAGTGAACTATGGACCCCGGTCCAATTTCCTTTATATTGCTTGAACGTTTTACTATTACTCGCTCTGTTTACTTTACTTGCATTACTATTATCCTTTTGCCACTCGATACGCTCAATCCTTTGTTCACAGCAAACCGGTGAGATTGACAACCTCATCGAAGTTGGGAGCAAAGTTCTTGGTTGTGTTATGTGCAGGTTTCATGTTGCTGCTGGTGAAAAGCTACACGCCGACAAGCAGTTAATCTGGCGCCCTTGTCCGGAGTGTCACGAAGCTAGCAAGCATCACCTTCTGAAGTTTGGCTTTCTCCTACTAGTTTGATTAAACCTTGGTTTCATAACTGAGGGAAACTTGCTGCTGTGCTCATCAAAACCTTCCTCTTGGGGTTCCAAACTGGGTGCCTTAACATCACACCATCAGCGCTTGCTGGAGGACCCACCCCACCCTCAGAGCTAGGGTTTTGCTCAGCGGTAGGTGCGCGGCTGGGCCGGCCCAGTCCAGTGGTCGGCTTGGGTCCGTGGCCTCGGCCCAGTTGCATCCCGATTCCTCGAGGAGCGAGGTGTGCGGCTCGAATGGTGTCCACGTGTCTCAAGGGCAAATGTGTGCGATCAGGATGGCTTCGGGGTCGACCGAGTCGGGAGTGGACGGTTCTACCCTTGCTCGCTCGGTGCCGCCACCATATAAGTGGCTGTGGCTCCCGGCTGGAACCCTATATCTCGCATTAGGGTTCCTAGCCACTCAGTGTGATATTTGGAAGAACTACAAGAGAGCAAGATCTATCGCTCCCTGCAGCGTCTCTCCAGGAGAAGAATCAAGCGCTGCCATGGACCATGACCGCCAGCGTGGGAAGCGCCCCTATGACGAGGTCTCCGGGGGCAGAGACCGCCGCTGGGCTCTGGATTTGTGCTAGAAGCTGAGTAGGGAAGAGGAGGTGCAGCGTCGCAGACAAAGGGAGTGGGATGAGCAGAAGAGAGAGGAGGTGCGGCTAGAGCGCGAGACGGATTGCATCCGGCGGACAGCGAGCAGCAGCGGCTTCCGTCGTCGCCTCCTCGTTCTCGGGAGCCCCCTCAGGCGTCAGATACGTCTCAAACATATCTAAATTTTTTGATGCTCCATGCTTGTTTTTACACCATTTGCCTTGTGTTCCGTTACACTTCGTGGCATTTTTATGCGATTTCTAGAACTAACCTATTGACAAGATGCCACAGTGCCAGTTCCCTGTTTTCTGCTATTTTTGTGTTTCAGAAAAGCTACATAGGAAATATTCTCGGAATTGGATAAAACAAGTTCGGAAACTCCTATTTTACCCGGACGAAGGACGAGGACCAAACGGGAGCCGGAGAGGGGCCGGAGGCTGGCCACACAATAGGGGGGCGCAGCCCAGCCCCTGGCCGCGCCCACCCATGGTGAGGCCACCCTGGTCCACCTCTGAGGACGCCCCTTCGGCTATAAGAAGCCTCCCGACGGAAAACCCTAAAACAATCGGCGTTTTTCCCAGAACAGTTCCGCAGCTCCACCGCTGTCGAAGACAAATTTCGGGGGATAGAAGTCTCTGTTCCGGCACCCTGCCGGGATGGGGAAGTGCCCCCGGAGCTATCTCCATCGGTCTCCATCGATGTCTCCGCCGTCTCCATCGACCTCACCGCCATCTTCATCAACCTTGCTGTCTCCTATGATGAGGAGGGAGTAGTTCTCCCCCGGGGCTGAGGGCTCTACCGGTAGCTATGTGGTTCACCTCTCTCTCCGATGATGTGATCTTTATGTGATTGTGAGCTTTATATCTAGTTGAATTGGTAGATGTTATTATTCAGATATTATGCTACTCCCGTGCTTTATATTTATAAACTCCGGAGATACCTTGTATCATGGTGTGACGGTGACAGTGTGCGCATCATGTGTATCTTTTTGGTTAATGTCTCTATGAATTGTTGGTGTTTGTTGGAACCATCTAGTGCGTTCACGGTGACAGTGTGGGACAATCTAGTTTGGGGAAATACGGACTTTGAGGAGTGCTTCGTAGCCCTACGCATGATTAGTGTTTGTTTTCCATTGGAGAATTGTTTTGAGTTGCATATTGATGATAGTATCCGTTGGTTCAATTATGTCATATTTGTTTAGAGTGTGTCCACTAGTGAAAGTATGATCCCTAGGCCTTGTTTCCAAGCATTGCACACCATTTACTTTCAGTTTTGTTACATCTTTGCTTGCAGCGATATTTATTTCAGATTACATTTACTACTTATAATCATCACTACTACTTGTATTTCACTATCTCTTCGCCGAACTAGTGCACCTATACATCTGACAAGTGTATTGGGTGTGTTGGGGACACAAGAGACTTTCTGTATCGTAATTGCAGGGTTGCTTGAGAGGGATAGCTTTGACCTCTTCCTCCCTGAGTTCGATAAACCTTGGGTGATCCACTTAAGGGAAACTTGCTGCTGTTCTACAAACCTCTGCACTTGGAGGCCCAACACTGTCTACAAGAACAGACGCGTGCGTAGACATCAAGCTCTTTTCTTGTGCCATTGCCGGGGAGGTAAGGTAAAAGGTACTCACATTCTTTGGTTACTAAGTCTTTTAGTTGCTGGTGAGTGCTCGGAGTTATTTCTTTTAGATTCTGCAATTATATCTTTTTGTTTCTTGTTTTTATTTTCACTAGTTAGGCTTAATGGAAAATAAAGAGTTCTTTAGTATTTTTCCTATGTTAGGATATGATGTGTTTGAAGAGAAAACTAAAAAACCTTTGGAGCTTAATTTGCATGCTAATAGTATTGTTAGTATGAATGCTTTGAACACCGTTATTGCTAATGCTATAGAAAAGTCTAAGCTTGGGGAAGCTAGTTTTGTTAAGCATGATATTTTTAGTTCCCCAGCTTTAGTGGAGAAAGTTTGCTCTGATGATATTTTATCTCCCATATGTGATGTTTCGAATGATGTTTGTGCTCCTCATCCTTTTAAAATACCTATGAAAATTGTTGAACGTGCTATGAATAACTGCTATTTAGGAGATGGAACTGTCCATCCTGGTGATCATTTGCTCTTTATACATGAATTATGCGAGTTGTTCAAGTGTGCAGGTATTTCAATGAACCGAGTTAAGAAGAAGCTATTCTCTTTATCATTGAAGGGCAGAGCTGCAGAATGGTATAAGACGCTGAAGGATGTCCGACCTATTGATTGGGAGGAAATTGTACCTCTCTTTTATTCTAAATTCTATCCTTCTAGTGAGGTTTATAAAGATAAGAATTATATTTATAATTTT